>JAWWES010000006.1:21650752-21691861 GCA_035583135.1 Lophotriccus pileatus
TTAAGGATGGTGATTTCACCACTTCCCTGGGCAGCCTGTTCTAATGCTCTACAACTCTTTCCCATGATAAGATTTTTCCTGATATCCAATCTAAACCTCCCCATCATGCAAATTGAGGCCATTTTGTCTTGTCCTGTCTCTTGTTACCTGGGAGAAGAGACCGACCCCCACCTGGGCTACAATCTCCTTTCAGGGAGTTGTAGAGTGATGAGGTTTCTCCTGAGCCTCCTCTTCTCCAGGCTAAACACCCCCAGCTCCTTCAGCTGCTCCTCATCAAATTTGTGCTCCAGACCCTTCCCCAGTTCCGTTGCCCTTCTCTGGATATGCTCCAGAACCTCAATGTCCTTCTTGTAGTGAGGAGCCCAAAACTGAACAGATGTGTTGCAGTAGCAAGGATAGAAGGTTACTTGATCCATTTATATGTACTTTGGACTCAAAATATTTCAAATTGATCCATTGCTGGCAACAAGAGTTTGTTAAACTACTTGCCTTCTCATTTTCTCTTTCTCATTATTCATATCAATTTAATCCTTTCTTTTATTCAGGAATATAATTTGTCCTGGGACACAGAAAACACTGCAGATAAAAAATTACCAAGGAAGAGAAAAACTGAAGACAACATGAGATTATTCAGGAAAAAATGTGATCCGAAATTAGGACCTACAAAATTTGAACTTCTTAGATTCATATTCATTTGGCCTTCTCCAAAATTCTACAGCATTCAGAAAGTTCAGGGAAAATCATCCTATTTGTGTTGACTATTTTCTAGTCTGCATGAGAAGTGCAAAAGGTAAATCTGAGCAAAGCTGAGACTCGGTTAAGCATTTTAATTTCATTAAAAATATTAAAATTATTAATATGCAGAAGTCATTTATGCAACTTCAAATGCTTCTTTATCACGTCTTGTTAATGGGCATAATTAGAGTCAACTAACAGAGATGCAGAAACATTGGAAATACATACTCTGAAAGTAACAATCACGCAAACTATAGACTCTTGTGCAAGACAAATTTTGGCAGAGATTCAAGAAAATACTCCAGTGATTTACAGATAGGTAAAAGAAAAGACAGCATTGGGAAATCAAACACTTTGAAATAAATATATTTGTTTTGTTATTTTGGTTTTAGAGCTTATTTCTGTGTCTCTGCAGAAAAGACACTTAGCACAAATTGGCTATTTTAACTGTGTCAGAAAAGCTCAAGAAACAAATTGCTGAGGCCTTATAAACACATACAACCTTTTTAGTGCACACAATTCAATGGGAGAGCCAAAAATAGCCAAAAGAGGATTGTGGAACGGGAGTAGGGAAAGCTGGTAATCTATCATGTTGAAACAATCCATGCTGTGGTATTCCCAAGACACCTGGAATTCTCAGAGTATGTAAACAATTGAATCACAGCAGCATTAGAACAGTATCAGATTCCTTTAGCTCAAGAAAAAAACCCCTTTCATGTGTTTCATAAAACAGGTCTCAAAGAAATATCACAATTTCACAATAACTATTTTTATAATACGTGCTCATGTGTACACTGCTAGAAATCTAGTCTTTGTCATAAAAAAAAAAAAAAAAAAAAAGGCCTGGTATTGCTATTGTTTCTTCATTTCTTTTCTAAAAAGTGATAAAATGTTGACAATATAATTTCTGCCACAGCAAGAATAGCTCATTTTTCCCATACCAAGCCCAAGCTGATGTACCAAGTCTGTAATGTGCTTTCACTCCCAAGATCAGCATAAAATATTTGCACATCCTCTTTCTGCCTTATAGCAAGTGTTACTTCCTATACTTTGTAAGTTAAGAAATATCACAGAAGATGAAACTTCATGCAACCATTATTTAGCAAGAGGGTCTGTCTGTTGTTGTTGTCTTCTTGTAAGATCCTCTTCAGAGTTTACGAAATTCTGTGTTAAAATACAGAGGTGTTATTTAAAACAGGTTTTGATGCAAAACAAGAAAAAATGGTCATTGCTAGTTCCTAGAGCAAAGTCAGTCTGTCAAGCCTGTAAACTGGTAAAAAAATTAAGTTTTTTCCTTCAGACAAAGGTATACTGAGAAATATCAACCTCATTTCAGTTTAACATCCCAGCTTTATTTTCAGTTTACTGATGTTCATAAAGTTGCCCTACACTTATCAACAGAGACACATATCAATGGAGAGATGAAGTTCCTGAGGGACTTTATCCCCTCCACCAGCACACTGCCATTTGAGGTGGAAGAGACCAAACATCATGGAAAAAAACAGGTTTGCAAAGAAGTTTTTCTAAGAAAAGCCAATAACCTGTTCACTTTCCTTTCCTCCTTCTACTGTAAACAGGAACATAATTTAGAGACAGAAGACAGCAAACAAAATGAGGCCAACCTGCCCTCCACTGTCTCTGGTACGAAAAATCCTTTGTGCTATTCCTTCCTCTCAGAACCATCCTTTCTCCAAATTTTCCACATCAGCTTGAAAAAAATATCTGAACCATTTCACTACTCTTCACAGATAGATCACCTTCTTGAATCATCAACCTGTAAGGTCAGACTTACACACACTCCATTCTAGCTGGAAATAATACCCGTCACATACTACTGCAATATCCGTGCAGTGAGAGCACCAAATACCAGTCCTGAGGAAAACAAGCTCCAATCAAACCCTCGAACTTTGGGGAGTTGGGGGTGAGGTGGGGTGTTCAGTCTTCATTCACTTTTGTTTGCATGAGGAACACAAGGAGGGTGAGAAAAGAGAAGTTTGAAAAGGAGGTAGCAAGAGCTTTTCTCTGCTATTTCCAAGGGAAGTTGAAAAAGTGTTTTTTGAGAAAGTCTGTTTTTCATACGTGTCTAAGCTCAGTATTAGAAAGCTGAGCAGGTTGAAAATGTACATATTCTTTGTATAACCATACAACCATGTGATCGTGCATCTTTACTTGTTTACCTATTTTAATCAGTGTTATGCTTTCATTAACATTCGGATTACTTACGGGGGAAAAGAGTTTGTTTTGCACAATCTACAACAGTTTAATTATGTGAAGCCAGTTTCATACATTATCTACATCAGCTTTCAAAACCTCCCAAAATTGTTTATTGAACAAGTAAAAGCTCAAAAGGAAAAATAAAACCCCAAAGTCCTGTCAAATAGATTATTTATCTTGAATCAGAGTAAATACCCACTTAAACTACTTTGCTACTGATACTATTTTTTATGCTGTACTTGTTTACATATTGGAAGCAAGTTTTGTTCAACAGCAACATTAGATACATCTAATGCCTTTATTGTCTAATTCATCATGAAAGTTCAGCAGCAGTGTTCTTCAGGACTGTCAGATTAGGACAGTCAGGCCAAATTCAGCTATAACTGAAAAGCGATAAAAACTCCTGAGTGCTGCTTTCTGCTCTTGCCTCAGCTTGGCCTGCAGAGCAATGCTGCTGTCAGCTTTCCAAGCTGCTTTCACTTTCTGGTTCCTGTATGATAATTACCAAGGCCCTGCAATGGTGCAGAGCTGCAAAATTCATAACTGATGGCCCAAATATAACCTCCTTTTCCAGCCAAGTGAAATCCAAGCTACACCAGTGAAGCCACAATTTCACTTACGTTTTTTCTGGTAGATCTCTTTAAAGATGGACTTCCTGGAGACCAGCTAAGGCATTTTGGTGCAGCCCACTGCTGGTCCCTGAAGTAAGAGATACCCTGGGAGCTGAAAGCAGCAGAGCTCATATCCTGGCCCTTGATCCCCAACCTCAGTTTAACATATTGAAACACTTTAGGGCAGTGCATGCCTTCTTACCTTTGGATTGCTTGAATGAAAAGGCTGATCCTTTGGGGACAACCTAATTAATACCTCCAATTTCATTCTGCACACCACAGGTACCAAGCTCCTTTTCACCAATCTGGCTTTGTATCTGAATTTCCGCAGGTGCCAGCACTTTCTTCTGAAAGTAGAGAAACACAAGAGACAGATAAATACCATCCATATTTTCATCTAAGAGCTACACTCAAGATTCAGCAAAACTTTTTCAGTCAGCTGCCTCAGGTATTTCTAAATTGATAAGCTGGTTTCTTAGCTCTTGTCATGATGCATTGGATGGTTTGAAGCTTGCACTGAACTAAAGCACACACGACACTGACTCCCAGGTCCTGCAGGACCAACAGATCCTGCCCTGGGGCAGTGGAGAGGTTGCAGAAGTGTGCAGACATTTGAAGTTCTGTCCAGTCCAAGTGCTGAGAGCACATCTCTGGCTCTCCCTGGCCCCTGGCTGCCTTCAGCTTGTTGATGGCTCCGATTTGACAAGACAGGACTTGAACACATTGTACAGAATGAAATGATCCATTGCATAGCACTCCCAATAACACTTTTGGGCAGTACATTCGATGGGATGCATTTATATCTCACTGTGTCTTGGTTGGTAGTTTGACCACATATTTTAAACACAGTTACTAGAATCTCCTCCTCCCCTTACCTGCTAATGAAGTGTGAAGTTGGTCATTCTACATTTAAAAAGATGGAGCTGTTGCTTTATGGCATATTCTGCAGGATTATTTGGAATAATGCAAACATTTTCATCTTTGGAAGACATACATTACTACTGCAGAGATCTGTGTTGCCCTCCTCCTAAGATGGGGACAAGCAGTCCCATCTTTCACCAGATGTTCCTTGGCCATACCACTGTGCAGGGAATGCATGCTTTGATTGATCAGCTTGTGCAGCACAAGCATTCTGGACAAACAGTGCAACTGGGTGTGGGGGGGAAGTGGGAGGAGAAGAGCAGAGGAGATAAGCAGATCCTGAAGCAAGAATTGGTGATCACCCAGAGCTCTGCACATGCAAGGAAGGTGATGGTAATAATCTCAGCTGAGAAAGCATGAACACTGGTACAACACAGTGTGCTTTACTACATCCATCTTCATCTAGATGTTAGGTTGCTGTGCTCTACCCTCACCTCTACAGGCATTTGGGAAGTCCCAAGGAGCGTTCACAAGGGGCAACAATACACAGGATTCTCAGTGTATCTCAAGGTATATACAGGAACAGGTATATGAGAATATAAGCATGTATCAAGCTGCAAAAAGTTATCATTTTTATATGAAAGGGTTATCAGGCTAAGAGGATCCTTTACCTGCTTTGTGCTCCATGTTACATAAAAACCTTTCAGCATCTACTTGTTTTAAGCAACCCATACTGCCCAGCTCATCAAGGCTAATGTTCAAATTTGCTGCTAAAATTAACGTCAGTAGCATTTAAAGGGTCGCTTCTTGGAAGCTTTAAGCCCTAAGAACCAGAGAAAATACATATTTAGCAAGACACATGGTAGCTTAGATTTATAGCTTGACCTTGAATTATGGGAAAGTGTTTTATAACATTCCAGATTTATGATTCTATTTCCTGGAGTCCCTGACTGTAAAAATGAGGCTGGACATAAAGAAGCAAGTTCACTTCTGGTTTTCTTAAGAAGAAGGTGTCCTTGAGATGTAGGAATCTTGTAACAATTCAACATGAACCAGACAAGCTTTCAAGTAATCTATGTGCTTCCCTAATTGTCTCATAGCTAAAGCCTTTAAATCCAAGATGAGGTATGTACTTCCTCATGTCCACAATTGCATAAAGACACTAAGCAAAAATTCTAGCTTTTATTATGAAGATTTATTGAGATTATGATATTCTTTTTCTCCATATCCAAATTCTAAAAGTACCTTTTCTCTTTTAGTATTTGTAGCCTACAAAACCTTTGCATTGTAGCATATTGGAATTGTCAAAATTATATGAAGAAAATAGTCATCCTTAGCTACAAAAAGCAATTCAGAGGTAAATGCCTTAAAGCTTTATGTCCTCACTCCTGCATAATGTGTAAAACAGACCACCTGTCCTGCAATCACTAAAATCTGCTAGAACAGGATTTCACTATAGAAAACTCAAATAGAACTGTTATTCACTCGACAGCATAAACTGATAATGACTCACATGCTTATAATTAATTGATTTCCTCTGTTTAGAAGTCAAGGCAAAAACCTACCTATATGTTATTGCATTATATTCTGTTACAGAGTTTTGCAGCTCTCGCTCATGTTATTTGTAAAAATACTGAAAATGAGAGTACAAGATGAAGAAGCAGAGAAAGCAGCTTCTAAATTGCAAGTTTACAGTTACTTTCCCTTTCTTGGTTGCCAGGAGTAACTATCAAAAACTCAGATTTGATTTTATTTTTTTTCTTCAAAAGGTTGCTAGGAATAGAATTTAAATTATGAGAAGTTTCCTTTCTTTTTTAGGGCCACTGACTGACCATAAGAAAAATGTATTGAGGCATTTAGATGTATTTGTTTGAAATACCTGATATTGAAATTCAAACAGTTCTTCAAGCAGAATTCCTAACAAGAAGGATTTGTGACAGGGAGTCTACAAGATTTACTTTGAAGAAAAAAAAAAAAGTGTGTTTAAGAGACCCTCGAACCTTCAAAAGAACACCTCCTTCAAAAGGCCCCACCTCACAGCTATAAGGGATTTTCAGAAGTTAATGTATTTACATAAAGTGGAAAGACTTGCAAACTGTATGAGGCAATTACTGGAAACAGTGGTATAGCACTGACAAAATGGTCCTGATTTTCCTTGGGTTTTTTTCAAAGAAATCCACTATTTCTTTCATCTACACTAAAACTATAGGCCAAATCCTGTAGTTCTTACTGAAAAAAAAAAAAAAAAAAGCCATTTTACAGACCTCCTGCTGGCCTTCTGTGCAAAGAAATTGAATACTCCAGTGAGGTGAAGGACAGATAGAAAAGGAGTTTGAAAATGCAGTCCATGTGAAAGAAAAATTGTATTTAACATGCAGCCAATAAACAAGAAAGATTTCTTACCGTGTATTCAAGCAGCTTTTGTTGACATATATAACTATTTTTATGTGTCTATACAGACACATATATGCACATCTATACACACACACTTCATTCCATATAAAGCAATTTACATTGAAAGCCTGCCCCATTTTATTTTCAGTCATAATGCACTGAAACCAGCATACTCTTTGGTATCATCAGCTAACAGTTCCCTGAGATAGGACTTCACAGTCCTGTGCATATTTCAAATCAGCTGCATATTTCAAATCAGCTTTCTGAACTTAGTAAAACTATCTTTCAGGAAGAAAAGGGTACAAAATGCACACATGAGCACATGTACACATCAACCACTAAATTTCCACTGAAGATTCTTCCCTGATCCATAACTCTGGAGTGGCCCTAACTGCCTTTTTTCCATTCTTATGGGAGTCTGAAATATTTCTGCTGTGAAACATTCTTTTTAATGTGACAGTTTCCTCCAAACACAGAGCCACGCACCTGCTAATAAAACTCCCTACTTTAATGAGTCTGTGTAATCACTGCAGTAAATGCAATGAAATCTTCAAGCCATCTCCCAATATTCAGACTTGCCTTTGCTCAAATTTTAAAGTCTTCCTCTCTATGGTTTCTGTGCAGAGGCTGTGATTCGGTAACATAACTGCAAACCATAGGCCTGAAAACCTTTAACTAAGCTCTTGGTGATTACATGGGAAGAAATACAGCCTCTAAGGCCTCTCCAATTTCCCACATGGATATTAGTGCAAGCTAGAGAACAATAACTCTAGGAAGCAGTTACAAACTGGATGTATGCAGCAGTTTTCCCTCTTTATATGCCTTGAACAAACCTCAGAAATGAAATTTTACTGCTTTTTCCCCACTGCTGCCTACAATAGTTTAGACAGCCTGAAAGACATCACATGGTACAGGAAAGGACTGGATCATCTCTGCATCCTCTCTAGATCAGGACACAGGCTGTCCATAGGCTGTGCAATAGAGGCCCTGTTATGCCATAGCACTCACAGTTCTCAACCCTGGGGGCTGAGGATGCCTCTTTGCTGCCCCATTAATCTGCTTCTTCAGAGCTCAAGCAAACTGCTGGTAGACATAGAATTAAAACATTTTCATCCTCAAAAGCTGGTAGGAGTCAATGTGCTCAAATCATGTTCCTGCAGAGAACTCTAGGGGTTTCCCTCGCAAAATAATTTTTCAGGTCAGTTTTCTAAAATAAGCAGATGCAAAGCTGCTATAAAGATTTGTAAGCCCAATAACAGCACAACACCTAACCACAGATACAAGCATATTTTCACACAAACCTTTGATCTGTTGGTAACAAGCTTATCAGATACTGTCTGGGGAAGGGGAAAGTTCCCATACCCAAGTCATCCCTTTATATATTTAACCTGCAAACTTAAAAACAGCAAAAAATTTGTGTAGAGGAAGTCAAAGTTACTGTAAAGAGTCAGGTTTCTGAACTTCTTACCGTCAGCTCCCCTCCTACCCTTTAATTCACACACCTATTGACACAACTTTCTATGCTGTAGAGTCTTGTTATTTCTTCAGTATCATCAATACTTGTAATAACAAGCACTTCACATACTGCAGAACTGCAAAAACAGAAATGTGAGAGGATCAAAAGAAAACATTGATATCAAAGACATTACAATGAGACGAGGTAATTTATACTGGGAAATTTCAGGGAAATGATAGTGCTCTACCTGTAATGCTTCAAAGCAGTCCCCAGTATAATCACATATATTCCTGTAGTATTTTTTCTGGAGTATATGGGACATAATGTGCATGTTATATGAAAAATATATCAATCTGTTGCTATTAGAGTCCGTTTAAACAACATCCAAAAAGCTTGATACTGTAAAACTACAGCTGGACTCAAGATGAGGCTCTGGACAGCCAGCACTGAGAGGGAGCTGCTGGCACCTGCAAAATGCGGGCACTGCTCTTCGTGCTGGCACAGGTTATGTCATAAAAGGAGAGTTGTTTTCGTTCTGAAGGCAAGGAGAAGTCAAGTGGCCAGAAAGAGGTAGTAAAAGAGTAATTTCTGAGATTCTCAGTACTTTGCATAAGGTGTCACCTCCGCCTAGAAAAGGGGGAGAAGTGAAATGAACAGATGAACTGCTGTAATATCCTGAATTCTAGGACACATTTCTACAATATCTCTGCTATTAACAGGAGGATCTCAGGTGGCTTGGAAGGGAAAGGTCCAGTAGAGCACACTGACAGAATAAAAGCTATTACTTGTTAGGCCTTTACTGAAGAATTTCAATGGATTTAATTTAATTTCAAGAGGGTTTTGAGAGCCAATATTGTGCAGCCTTTTATCAAGGGTTACGTTACTATAAGCATGAAGTGTCTTTTTTTTTATGTATCTTTTGAGGTTTTTCAAAGAAATGATTTTTTCTTTTGAGAGGCTTCTATTATAGCCTCTGCCATACTCCATGAGTGAAGGTTTAATCCATGCTGCTTTGGCTGTTACCCATAGTGTCAAAAAAGAGCAATGCAAATATTCACAATATCTTCAGACAAAAATACAGAGAATACTTTGTGCTTTCATTGTGGACTAACTCCAATTCTTTGGAAAAAAAAAAATCTTTCCAGGCATTTATTTCAAAGATAAAATAGACACACCACTGGCTCCCTTCCCTCCCCTCTCCTCCTGCTCCCCACCAGGTCAGCCAGAGGCCCCACAGCAGGCAAGGGGAGCTCTGTGGGACTCCACAGCTGTCTGGGAGATGGATCATCTCCTGTGTTTCACCAGGAGCAGATCCACCAACGTGGTGGCCTGTGGAGCCAGGAGCCAGCTCCCATCCACATGGCAGACCTTGTTCCCAGCACATGCTGCTGCTCTGCCAGCCACAAGCACTGCTGAGCTCCAGCTCGCCCATGTTTCCCTTCACAAGCTCTGCCACAGCATTTGCACCTTGAAAATGACTGTGCATATAAGGTAATAGTTTAAAAATTACAAATGCTGAACACTTGATGACACATCACGCCATTGTCCAAAATATTCACCAGGGTTGGCTTAGGCAAAATAACCTGATGCCAATTTTTGAGGTGGCAGCCCTGAAAATATAAGGAAATCTATCAGGAAGGTCCGATTCCTCGGGGTAGAAGAAGACGAGGTGTGTGGGTACAGCTATCACCCCACACACAGCACAGTGGGCAGCCCACTCCTGAAGGGGTCTGGCACCAGAACTCAGCACATGTTTAACACTCTGTAAGGGTGTTTAGTTTCACTAAGCTCTGAAATTACTTGCAAGTAAAGTGTTTGAAAGAAAAGCAAAACTAATAGTGAATTTTGACCTTTTTTCCAAGCCCATAAGAGGCACAAATGCTCTACATTAAAACATACAGAGATCCTTGTCAGCAGAACAGAAAAAAAAAAATAAAGGAAAAAAAAGTGTTTACACTGCATAAAGGCTTGACAAGAAAAATCCTTCCCCCTCTAAGATGAGGAACCGCCTGACACAAGACTCACTACTCTCACAGCCACATGATGAACAAGAGAAACGGAGAACAGAAATACCAGAGATGCGATGTTAAGTGGTGAACAGGCTAAAATTAGTTAATGTTCTGATTTATCTTATGAAGGGAGGGTAAATTCTATTTTTATTTTTTTTTAATTATACCAAATATCCCAGAAGGCACTAGAAAATAGTGGAAAAGAGATTTTTAAATCTCAACACAAAAACACATACTTGTGTACACACAGATGGTACTAACATAAGTACCCGTACACATTTCTTGTTTCAGAAACACTAATTCAAAAGCAGGTATTACAAAATAAGGAGAAAAAACCACCCTCTTTACATTCATAGTCGTATCAGAACAATAAGAAATTCTACAAGGGTTATTTTAGCTAAGGCAACATCTACTCTGGTCTTAAAAGACAGATTGAGAGTATGCATCATTTTTTCCACTCCAGGTTTTGTGTCTTACCTTTCCAAATAAAGCTTTCCTTCTTCCTATTGAAGTATTAACATTTTCACTACAAGAAAGGAAATTCTTATTCCTTTTTTTCACTTTCAGTTCAAGCTGGTGTTGCTCAGGGGTGGAATGAAATACAACGAAATGACTGAGTAGAAAATTAAGATTTTGTCAAAGGTCGGAGAATTAGTTAAATGACAAAGCAGTATACTTAAGTACAGTACAGAGGACCACAAATTCAGCTCCTCTAGGCTGTAAAGTTGAACCATTTTCTTTGTAGTATACTTGCTGATCTTGATACATCTGAGACAGCACTTAAATTTTCCGATATACTACACTCAGTTTTCTTCCAGTGAATGTTGAACTGTGACACGGATGCGAGTTGTTGGTTAGCCTACACAGTTCAAAATATACTTACATGACTCCCCACTTCCCCTCCCTTCTGCGCCTGACTGCACAAATACACTGGTGAAGCTGCAAACTTCTTTAGGGAAAGGCAGCTATGCTAAAAATCATAGAGAGGACGTAGTAAGTGAAGAAACACGATTGTGGTACAGAAGGGTGGGAAAGAAGAGAGCAAATATAGCTGCACTGGGAAAAGAAAAAAAGAGAAAACTATTTGAAATGAAACACTGTGTGCTGGGTTTGGTTGTAATGGAGTTAATTGTTTCATTGCAGCCCACCAGTTTTTGGCTTGCAACTAAAACTGTGCTGATAGCACACCAGTGTTTTAGATGTTGCTGAACCCCTAGGGCTTGCAGGGTGTCAAGGTTTTCTCTGTTCCTCAACTCTGTCCCCTGCAGAAGCAGGCTGGGGCATGCAGGAGGCTGGGAGTGGTCACAGCCAGGACATCAACCTGGACTGACCAAAGGGATACTGCAGGTAATGTAATGCCAAACTCGGAAATATGACTGGAGATTTGGCCTCTCCACAGTAGCCTCTACTTGGAGGCTGACTAGGCACTGGTCTGCTTGTGGGAGGTGATAAGTGACTTTGCATCACTTTGTCTCCCTCTACCCTTTACCCTCATTTTTAAAACTGTTTTGATGTTGACTCAGAAGTTTTCTCACTTTGGCTCTTTTGATTCTCTCTCCCCCACACCACCACAGGGGAGTGAGTGATCTGCTGGGTGGGGGCTAGATGGCTGGGGTGAATACACCATATACTAAAACCAGGAAATAATCTCAACCATACTGATGGCCAAGTTATAAATTAACCTGGAAGTTAACCACAGAGACTATGCCTTTGTTTCCCTTTTTCTTCTGCACATTTTTAAAATTACTACTATTATTCTTCCCAAATTATCACATATTAAAAACAAACAAACCAAAACCAAAAAACAAACAAACAAACAAAAATAACAAACAAAATCCACTCATTTTTCTCCTGGAAGTTGAAGAGATTTTTAGGAAAACTAAGCAAATACACAGCTTACACTGACTTTCTCTGAATGTTAAACTCACTATAGTTGCAAACATAATTACTCATATGAAGACACAGGCCAAACTTAGGAAAAAATACGAGTTGGTTTAAAGTAGGTGTTCAATATAGGGCCGTCAGACTGCCATGGCAGCTGAAGCTGTGTTGCAGACTTGGCCAGCAGTCAATAAGCTCACCCAGACAGTACGGCAGCAAGCTCCCTCTAGCAATATTATAATATTTATTCATCTTTGCATACCTATTTGTTCCCATATTTTTCTGGCCTATGGGTGAGATTCAGGCTGCTGAGATGAACTGTGCTGATGACAACAGAGTGAGAATGTCAGTGTCAGAAAACACTGCACAAGAGTCTTAGCTTGCAGACATAATTACAACTTCAGTACAAAGTTCATAACTCTTTCTTCTAATATAAGCAAACAGGGTTGTTGAATTCAGAGAGAAAAGGCCAGGATCTTCAGATCTGTGTGATGGTTTTCATTGCATACTTTTTAATTTGTGCACAAAGACTTTTTGATATGAATGCTAACAGGAGCCCATTACTCTTCCTCACCATGATAGGTCTTACTCCATTTGAAGGTGCTTCATTTTCACCAGAAAAGCAGTCCCCATTGTGCTGCAGGAAGCTTTGCAGGTGTGCACCTTGCTTTTTCTTAGGTCTTTCTAGAGCAACAAAACAAAAGGTGCACAGAGACACAAAAGCACCCACAGCAGCTGCCCTGCCTAACACAGTGCTATCACTGAATCAATGTCGCTGCTTAGAAGCTGTATCCTGAACAGAGGTTCCTACTTAGCAGTCCTTGCAGCTCATCTGGAAAGAATTTGTTTTATAATTTCAAAAAGTGATTTAAGAAAAAAAAAAAAAAGTTTGTGCTTTGGGAAATACAGCCTCAGAGGCAACGGGAGACCTTCTACTTAAACACATTTCAGCAGAAACTCTGCCTGCTGCCCTCTTACACACCAGAGAATCTGTGCACAGTTAAACCACAATAAAAGGGTGCCACAGCACTGCCTTTACTGCACAGTAGTAGGTGAACTGACAAATGAGTACACTCATGCCAGGTAAGGCTCAATCTGAGTTACAGCAAGCAGATTTTTTTCCAAATAAAATAATCTGAATTACCTGGGGTGAACTTAGCCACTGTCCCTGACCTTCCCTCTGCAGAGATAAAATAGTGGCTGCACAGCCTCCACCTAAACTAGAAATACCTAATTTAGAGTGTTTCTGCTGTTCAAGCTGTGGGTGAGCAGGGTCTCTCATCCCTTGCAAGACTCTGTTTCCCTGCTGTTCAGCTTTGCTTGGAGGGAGTGAGAATGACAGAACTGAGCCATTTTTCCCATTCTGTCAGTGGGAATAACCAGAAATGGCTCAGGAAATTCTGGAGACTGAGATAGGTAGGCCAAATGCTGAGAAGACAAGGAGTCTTCAACAAAAGTAAAAACACTTCTCTCTGCCTTCTCTCACTCTGCTAACACCTCTCCCCCCCACCATCACCAGTCACCACATCGGTTTCTCTTCTCCAATTTAATGAGTCTGGCGCTGACTTGGAAAGAAAGGCAGCAACTACGACGCGGAGAAGTTTCTTATGAGCTTGTATGATGAAGTAGGAGCCTGTCTGGTCAGTCAGTGGCTTAACCTACTTTATTTTAATGAATTATCCACGAAGTGGGATTCACAGAGGTGCCATGTCATCATAGTCTGAGATCATCACCGACATCATCAGGCAAGCTCTGAAATTAGTTCTAAGTGGCAGTACTTTGTGTGGAGTCTTAACAAAGCCTGTATATAAACACCAGCCAAAATAAATTATCATCATCTCCCCTGCAAAGGTGTGCTATTACCTGCCTGACACCACGAGGAATGCCAGCATGGCATGCCACCACACTGAATGAGAACCAACCACAAGGAAAATTATAAACTGTTTTTTTTTTTTTTTTTTAATTCAGAAAAATATTGAGTTGTGTGAACTGTGACATAAGCAGCTCAAATGATGTACTCAAGGACTATATTAATTTTTTTGTCAATGGAAGAGTTGAAGAGTGCATTTTTCCCCATAAAAATTCATTATATAGAACTATTTTCTGTGAAATATTAATTAACAGATTGTAAATATCAAAATTCAGACCATTACTGAGGCCCACGTAACATAATTACGGCATTGAGAACTGCTCTGAAAATTTAAAGTCTGACCCACAATGCTTTCAGCCAAGTCCAAAACTCTGAAACAGTTTAATTTCCTAGCAGTTTTGTAACATTTCTTGTAGCAATGAGATTTGCCTGACAAGACCTTTTACCTGGAATACACTTTTGATGTCTGAGAAAAGCCTGACATTTCCACTTCCTATTTAATTTTTAAGTAACTACTGCTTTAAAGTTCTGAGCCCAAGTTTCCTGCCCCAAGTAAACCAAATCTCTTCATTTTTTACTTTCATTTTCCACTTCTGCTTTTCTTTGCCAGTAATATCACTTGCAGCTGAGTCCCAGTGGCACAACAGGCTTCCTAACCCTACAGTTTCCACACTTTCTGTAGAACTGATCATCACTTCATCTTCTGTGTCTGAATAAAATAAACTCCAAGGCTATGCATTACAATCTTCTAAAAATAGTGCCATGTCTGTTCTCCTGCAGCTACAGCAAACCCCTGATTTCAGTGCTGGAGATGAGGAAGCATCTCACACAATCTCGGATTAATTAAAAAACATTTATATCAGGAGGTGATCTCTGATCCTGGCAGAGCTCTATCTTGAATAAACTTACAATAAATATACTTTACTGGTGCTATGACCTACTTCTCTACAAAAGTAGATCTATTTTAATCATGTAACTTAACAGTTCCCTCTCCTATGCAATGGCTGGAGTACCTTTGAGAGTGGGATTTCTTGTTTCTTCTAATAAGGATTCAGAATATACACATGCTGCTTATTCATGTAGTAGCTAACAAAACACTCTGTCCTTCTGTAGAGAATGGGATGTGCATCTGCAGCCACACTCAGACGTTCACTGGACTATGTGTGCGTTATGACTTAAACCTGGGCCACCATTCATACCTTCCAAGAGTCTGGATCTGAGAGCTAATCCCACAGCTTTCCACCCCAGCACTCCTCTCCATCGTGGCAGATTACAAGGCAGAGTGTACCTCAACCATCACAAGCTTTTTTAAACTTTAGTCATAATGAACTCACTTCTATTGAAGATTTTTTTTTAAGTGAAAATCCTAATGTATAGTGTTAAGTAGCACCAAATAAAAACCTACAAGCAGTTCATGGTGTTCAACTAAAATGAGTTGTTGACTGAACCTGATACTTCAAACTGAGGCAAAGTTTAATTAAAAGAAAAATCCAATAAACAATTTTTTCCTTCAGTTCCTCTGACAAGATTAACTATATTCTGCTTCAGCAATAAGAGATAAAATAAGAAAAAAAAATTCCCTCCAGTGTGTCAGTTGGACACTTCAACTTCTCTGTGACCCTGAAGAGCAGAGCACATTCCTTTCAGCCCTGCTGCTGTGTTTTTCCAATTGCACTAACAGGCCTTTGTGCCTAGTAGCAGTCCAGGCAGAGCCAGCTGGTTTGGTGCAATCTGGAAGCTTGTTGTAATAAGAGACAGAACAAAAAACACAAGGAAGAGCCAGGCAGCTGCATAAAACTCCCTCCAAGGTCTGTTCTCCACAGAAGTTCACTAGCCTCAGCAATCAGCATGACCAGCCAGTCTCAGGGAATCCAGCAGCTTTTGCAGGCAGAAAAACGTGCCAAGGACAAACTGGAGGAAGCCAAAAAAAGTAAGTAGCTGGCCTGGTTTTACTGTACTTCTCAAGTGCAAGCTCTTCAGAATTACAGTGGATCACAGAAAAACATTATTTCATCTGTATGCATGCATTAATGCTGTGCCTTGACTGCAACTAGGCATTGAACCAAACCTGAACATTCAGAGTTTGCTTAAAATTCTGTGTTTGTATGTGTATGCAATGCCTTATTGTGTTAAAAAGGTTTTCTCTGTTGTATTCATCCTGTAATCCAGATTTATTCTTGCTTTATCTCAATGCAAATAATGTCATTACTGCCTTCCTTAGCTATTTAAACCAGAATTCTGCGTGCCTCTGGCTGCCAGCTCTGGAGAACCAGACTCCAAACTCTATTTTTCTCCATAAGTCCTCTTAAAATGTTCCTCTTTAATTGCAAAATCTCGTAACTTGTCTCCTAATCTCAGCTGGACTTCAAAAAATTATACGGAAATAAAAGGGAGACTTCAGCACCATGACAGTAGTCAGTAAAATCACAAGCACTCTCAATACTGTAACAGATAATTCATAGAAGTTTTATCACATGGTGCAAGTAATTATTCTCCTGAGTGTAGGCACCAACCCCTTGAGTCACTGACCTGCATTAGCACTGAAACACTGATAACTGTTTCATGGAGTTATCCTGCTCTGGAAACCAGCAGCAGGAAACAACGCTGTGCTGCAGAGCTCAACTAAAATGCATGATGATGATGTAATGTGGAGCAAGAGTGTGATAAAGGAGTACATTTTGTTTTCTAGGGAGAAATGGAAACTAAACAGAAATAATTTCTGTAGTCTTCATATCCCTTCTACACGCATTGCTGTGTGTTCACTAACTGTTAGTGTGACATCTCAATTTGTGCAGCAGCACACAAAAACCAAATAGAAAGGCAAGTCCCCTTCCCTGAGCACCCAACCACTGCCTGTGCCTTGCAGAAGCAACAGAGAGGGGAAAAAAATTCTTTTGCCTTCATCAAACAGAACTCTCTCAAATGCAAGCCTGAAACCAAGGGATAACGAAGTGATTTCACCCTTATACAGCCAAAACAGGTGTGCTGGGACAGGTGATTTTTCTCTTCTCATGTAAAGCAGAGGAAACACTGTACCCAAAACAAGAAAGCATATCACCTGGAAAGACACAGCCCCAGTGGCGGGAGGGAGAGTTTAGCCTGAACACAGACTGCCTTTAACTATGATAGCTTGAAGTTGATTACCCCTTACTTTTGGTTTAAGGTTTTTTTTGTTGCTTTAATTTCATTTGGGTTTGTTTTTAAAACCAGATGAGTCAGTTTAGCTTTTTCTAAAACAGCCAGATGAAAAAGAGGCTTCAAAACTTAAGGAACTTCAAAAATGAAAAGTTATCACTATAACATAAAACATATATATGTTATCACTGTAACATAAAAGTAATGATTGAAGATGAATGTCTTGCAGAATCCAGACACAGTTGCAGGTGCATTTACTCTACTCTGCAAAAGACATACTCCTGTGTCATCACCTCAGCCTCACTTGGAGTGCCTGTGGTAATCACAGGGTTTCTTACAGATAAAGTATCTTCAAGATCCCTCTGAGTCAGAAACTTGAATTAAACCACTACCTACGCTTACCTCACCACTAATACACTGGTAGGAGTTAATAACCAGCTACAGAAAAACAGCTATTAAGAATTTTGCTATCGGTAAAAATGTTTAGAGTGAAAATAATTCATCAGTATGACTTTCTTCTCTATTCCTTTCAAGGCCATACTTTTCTTTCATTTACAAAAATTATTAAGAAAAATAAAAGATCCAATACACAAATTTAAATGTAAGAAAACAACACAGTAACTGTGAGGGAGGAACAGGCTGCCCAGATAGCCTGTGGAGTCCCCAGTCTCAGAGATATTCAAAACTTGCTGGATAGGGCCCTTGCTCCAAAAGCAGGAGCATACTCTAAAGATTCCTTCTGGCCTCAGCAGCTCTATATGATCCTATGAAAAACTTCAAGAATTTCCAAAAGATTTTATTCCTTGGTATAGCAGATGAAGGGCAAACAGTTTCAATAAATCCACCCAGGACTTTGTACTAAACCAAGCATTATAGCTAATCTAGCATAATAATTACACCTAGACAATCATTGCATTCAACATTACAAGGAATTTGCAGTGAAGCTACAGAATAAAATTTAAAATTCCCATATTGTCATAATTTCAGTATTTTTCATAGCAGCGTTACTACACCACCTTAGATACTTAACTATACCATCACAACTTAAATCCTATGGGACAAGGACAAAAGGGATTCTTTCAGAGGCAAATCTGGCTCTGCCAAAGTGGAATTACTTCAGCAGTCTTTTCCTTGGAGTGATTCTGCAGTTAGATCAGATTGAAGAGTTTGTGTCTCAGAATAAAAGCTAAGATGAAAGGAAGTACATGAAATGCAACCGATGTATCCAGCACAGCTGGTTAACCTGGGCACACAGTCCAGTGAAACAAGGCAAGGACGTGCTGCTTCACCCCAGAAAGTGCCAGCCCAGATCCACCCCGTACCAGTTCAGATCAGCAGCTTCTGCTCAGGGCCTGGGCTCAGCGGGTCTGGGCTGCAAGTGAAAGCAATGAACCCGTCCAGGCAGTGCCAATGCAGTCCTGTCCCTGCTAAACTGTACCTGTGACCTCCTCTGTCACCACAAACAGGCATTGCACAACACCCCTGTGCCAGTGAGTCTGGCTGTCCTGCTTACACTGGAATGTCAGAAGAATGAATGGCAGGTTGCTCATGGGACACAACCAGGAAAAGGCATTTTCAAGGAAATGAGAAGAGCAAAACTACCCTTCAATGTTTGCAGTTGATACATAACCAGATCAAAATGTAGTGTGAACACACGTAATGTTGTATATAAACAAATAATAGATCTAGTTTTTGCTGACACATGTGCAGTTGTTTGTAATTCAAACCCCACTTGAAATACGAGAAAAAATAGTACATAAAATTATATTGATAGACATGAAACACAGCGAAAATATGGTGCTAAAGCTCCTCTGTACATGCTTTTTCATACTTCTAGCTTAATATCCTTTATCCCAGCTTGCAATTCTTTACTGTATCATCAGACCATATCCATTATACCTGACAAATTAATAATAGTTGAATTAATTAGTAAATGCACATCTGCAAGCCTGAAACTATTAAATTGATTAAACACAAGCCAATCCAGTCTGCAATCCTTTGGCCTTTAGAATGCAGCTCTGCTTTATCTATCATTTTTACTTAAAGCATAATTTGGATCCCAGAAATAACTGAGCATTGTCAGAGCCAAGACATCAATTCCTGAAAATCCTTTTGGGTACAAAAAGGGAAACAAATGTGTCATGAACACTGGGCTTAGCAACAGTTGTTTTCCTATAGATTTTTATGGCTTAGCTTGAATTTCTCATATCTAATAAAATGAAAACTGAGATGAAAGATATCAGGAAATCAGATTAAAACCAAATGTTAATCAAGATATTATAAACAGAATTATACCCATGGCACTCTCTTGGATAATATTCAAGACATATTTTCTCTACCGAAAAAAAGCGCTATATATATTGATCAGCTGCCTCTATTGTATTTTATTCAAAGTACAAAATAGTCTTCACAAAATGAGCATCCCCAAATCCCAATTTGCAGACAATTTAGCACTCTTGAAGACAACTGAAGCAGTTCTATTTTAGGAAAATATGATTAATTTTTGGCAACTTCTTCAAATGATTTGATTTCTATGCAGAAATTCAGCTAGAAGCCTAGATGATATGTTTGAAAACAAAAAGCCAATTTTAGCATTGCAGTTTTTGGAAAGTAAGATAACTTAGTGTTTGAACAAATTAGAATGCAACATTTTTGCCTCCTACTGTCTTTTTCTTGCAAGATCTAAAAAAAACCCCAATAATCTAAAAGAGACCACTTCTTTTGGATCTAACCAGAGCTAGGTATTTAATTACCATCAGAGAGATACCTAGAAAGAAGAACACAGCCTTTTCCCATGCCAGTAACACCCTCCCATGTTAGACAAGAAAATCCAACACAGGGCTGACTTTTACAGCAAGTTAAGATTTGGTCAATTTTACATGATGCCTAAAAATTTATAGGCTGTCAGCTACCACAATCATGGACAAGAGTGGACAGGGAAACAAAGCACAGCACAGCTGCTTTGCTGCTCCCTGTCTTAAAGGATAGAAGGAAGGACAGAGGGGCAGTGGCAAACCAGAGGGGCAGGGCCCCACAGCATGCCCTTTGCGACAAAATCTCTTCAAACTTGGAGCTTTATGTACCTCACCTGTATGATCTTAGAGGAAATGTCATAGAGACAGGTTGGTTTGTCCATCTTCCTGTATTCCTCGTCCTCTTTTTGCATGACCTTGGCTGAATTTCAATGCTTTGCCACCCTCAGTGTGTAAGGGTTGATTTCAGCTTGACTGTGCTCTGCACAGAACCCAGCCCAGCGGATCAGTAAGGCTTGGAAAAGGCAGTCCCGTACTGAACAACCAAGGTAGCAGACAAGTGGTTAACAACAGACTGATTAATTAATTTTGGTTTGTCTCTAGTGGAACAGCAGGTTAAGCTCTAGTTTCTGCTTAACTTAATCAGGTGCAGCATATGCACTGTCGCATATGTTGGCAGTTGCCGATTCTGTCCACAACGTTGTTGAACTAGCAGTAATTTACTCACAGCTTTTCCACTTAATTAAATAGGAAGCAGCAGGTTCCTGCTGTGCCAATCCTAAAGGCATCATGGTAAAATGAAATGGCTGCTGCTCCACAGTGACACCCTATGTATTGTGCTTACTCCAGTGCACCGTCAAGAGCTGACACGTATGTATATATGTACATTTTGGTTCACTAGCTACATTGTCAGAGGCAAGTGAACTGCTGTTTTACAGTAAATCTCCTTCCATTTTGTGCATTTTAAAAGGATATATTTATCTATCTGGTGGCCAAATATGGAACATATTTACTACAGATGGCCCCCCAGATGGAATTTGAAATTAAAATCCCACTGATTTTGAAATAATTTAATTTGCTACAAAGATCCAGTTCCTCAGCTGGTGAAATTGGCAGAGCTTCATCATAGTCACTTCCCCCCGAATGCCAGCTCCAGAGAATCACCCCCCAGCTCCATTCCTAGAGGAAAACTCTACAAAAGGCTGATCAGCTCCAAATTTGGAGAGGAGAATAAGGGAAACTTCAAAATACAGACCTAAACCTGGTTCCAAATTTTGTTGTCCAGACTGATGTCAGGCTTTTACACAAATCTGTCTGTTCACCCAACACTTCATACAGTGAGTGGCAGAAGCTGCTGGAATCAGCCTTTATCCAACAAACACAAATTCAGGGAAAATACCCTCTGGATTTTAAACTGCCTCTCTCCCCTTCATACATAGACACAGTGGCTCAGTGGCAGAAAGACTCTGAGAAATATAATTTAGTATACAAGAGAGCCCCGCACTCATGAACTGAGAGTCAATAAAGCTATCTAGTTCCTCAGCAGTTTGCTCCTTCCTGTAAAAAGCCTGCATACAGCCACACACCCAAAGTTCCACAATAAGCATGCCCACAAAAAACAAACAGTCCAGGAATCAAGACTTGAAAAGGTAATTCACATTTCAGGCATCTCTCTGCTTCTACTCACCCATCTGCAGACGGTGACTTTGGAAGGAGCCATCAACTGGGTAAGTAGTTTCCTGCTGGATCAGGCATTTTACCCAGGCCTTTGCTGAATCTGAAACGTACTAAACCCAACAGCCTTCCTCTCAAGCTTCCTCCTTGTGCCATGCTCTGTGGAAGCAGGTTGCTATATGCCACACCTGATAAGGTTTCAGAAGCCCAGCTCAGGTGTAACCAATCCAGTGTAACAGCCTAGAGAAAACAAACAAGAAATATTCATGGTCTTCTTCCTAGCCTAGGTGGAGAACGTTCCTTAGGATTTCAGAAAAGGTACCTTTCACCTTCTGTGCTCGGTACAATAAGTAAATTAATTGATGTGTCCCACGTGAAATCAAGTTGCCTTGATTTCATCCTTGTTATATCCTAATTTAAACAACTAAGCAATTTCTTATACATCAAAGGTACTTCTCCTGTTAAGAAAAGGGAGCAAGCTTATTCCCCCCCACTCCTGAAATTGTAGCTGTACAGAAAGAGACCCCACAAATCAATATCAGCCCAGGTGTCTCAAGTATAACATATGAGCATTCAATGCAAGAGGTTTACAGTCCCATCAGTTAGAAAATGACTTTTTTCTCACAAAGTAGTAAGTGTAGCAGAATCCAGGCAACTTTACCAACTTTATACAAAACAGGCAGACAGAGAAGTCCATAGGAGTTTTTATAACATTTTTACCAGCTCCTTCATATAAAACCTTAAACATCACATTTCCATCAACATCACTCTTATCCTTTACATAACATCCTTGCCAGACCCAGGAACTACCTTATGCCCAGTCCTGCAATGACTTACGTGCACTTGATTTGATAAACACATAGTATTTTACCTAAAACAAAGCAACTATTCACAGCAAATAAAATTAAGTATGTAAACAAGCCCAGTCAGGAGGAAGGCTCTAGTTTCCACTGCACCCTACAATGTCACCTTAAAGATCCCCTTCTTCTTTAAAGTGAAAAGGAAAAAAAAAAAAAGGTTTTTTGAATCACTCATATTTTCTGTGCACTGGTAGAGGATGCCATTGACCTCCTTCTTCTCTTAATCACTCACCTCTGCATTTGACAAAGGTTAGGAAAATGGTGGGAGAAGAAAAGGACAAAGCCTGAAGGTTGCAACTCAGTTTGGTAATGGTTAAGATGTATCTTGCAGTATTCTGGAAATTTGCCAGCTCTAAGCAGAATCCAGTTGGTGTGGGATGAAGGGATGCTGGCAACCAGTCAATACAGCAAATCTTACAGAATAACGTCTTTTCCCATCAGTGACAACTAAAATCTGTTATCTGGCTGCTACTATTGCTGATAAAGAAAAGATAGATATTTATTTAAACACCAAGCTGTGATTTAAAAAAAAAAAAAAAAAAAAAAGAAAAAGCATTTGTGCTAGGATAAAATGTGTAGTTGCAAAAAGACTTCTGTTGTTAGCAAACCAACAAGCTTTTCATTCGATGTGTGCTTCTGCACAGGAAGTTGGTCTCAGAAGATGGATCCTTGCATGACTGGCTGTCAATCAAAAAGTACTCCACATAAATCACTTGGGCTGTTTTGACCATTCTTGTGCAAATAAAGCTGATGGGCAAAGCTTTCAGCAAAGTCAGCATTTTACTATGCCATCTAAAATGCCCCTGTTTTAGAGAAATTGATCTTTTGGGAGGCAGTGATAGTATGAAATAAATCAGTTTCTCCCCCCACTAGGAAAGGGGAAAAGGCTGAAGCAGGCCAAGGAAGAAGCCACAGCCGAGATAGACCACTACAGGTTACAGAGGGAGAAGGAATTTAGGAGCAAGCAAACAAATGTAAGTAAGAAACGTGCATATGCCCTTTTATAGTGTCAATCTGCTCAGTGGTAAACCAAATTGCTTCCAATAGTATTACATGGAGACTTCTGAAACTCAATGTGATCACACTGATTAAACATAGAGATATCACCCTATGGTGTGCATATGCTTAATTTTTACTTTTTCACAGGCTTTGAATACATTGGTAGAAGAAATTGTGGACTCTTACCACTAAAATTATCCAGATTCTATATTTGGTTCATGCTTGTACTCTGAAGACATATCTTCCTTAAGGAAAAATACCTTTGGGTGCTCTTCTATAACTGCAAGCAGACCTCATTTCTGTTTCGAAACTGGAAGTTTCAGTAAGGTGGATGTCAGTAAAAGTAAAGATTTAAAATGTTTATTTCTATTTCTATTCCTCTTTAGCTGTCTAATACAAGACTGCATCTTTTATTAACTGAAATCACCAAGATTTTGGAGTTTCTCCACTTTGTTTCAGTAGTTTGGCTGATATTTTGATATCTGCATTAAAACCATATAATACATTTATGGCATCTCGCATTTTTGTCTAGTATTTTCATGAAAGTTCACAAACCATTCTCTTTTTACCTGGTGACCTTCCTCTTAAGCATTTGCTCTTGTTTTTTCCCCCAGCTTGTATTGTGAAAAGGCAGTGAAACTACTTGTGCAAAAACAGCCACCAAAAAAAGTCAGAGATCAAATAGAAACTGCTTTACAAACCTGTCATAAAACATTTTCCAGTGGGGATCACAGGCCTTCGGAACATATATAGACACAGAGCCTCTAACGTACACTGCCAGCCCTAGACACACTGTCACACAAGCAGGCCAGGTAGAACTGTCTCATATCTACAATTTCAGATGTTTACTGACACTGCAATAAAGCAAAAACACCTCAAAAATTTGTTCACCTTTTCAGTCGAGCCAGACTTCTTGTTTTAGGTCTTAAATAGCAAAAGAATAAAGACACTTTGTTGTGAACTCAATTTTTTCACCACAAACAAAACTAAAGCTGCGGGGAAAGGCCCCTATTTGTCGACTGAACATTTTCACACAAGCAGGACAGAACACATATTGCTCCTCGAATGACAGCATGTTGTACAAGATCACAGTCCTCCTTCACGTCCCCTGACCCCATTATGTCGAACGTTTATCTACCCAGACAAATGTCATCATTATTAACCTGTGTCTGGAAGGCACTCAGGAGCTTCAGCAAAGCTGGTGCAAAGGGAGATCTGAAGACCAGTTCAGTTTACTTGCTCGGCTATTTGGACACAAATACACAAAGTATTTTTAATTCTTTGTCACAGACTCATTTAATGCTATGTCTTCTCTTACTTTTTGTAGCTTGTATCCAAAATGGGGTAAGTTTTCTCATACTGTGAGATGTTCCACATCCATCCAAAATTAACAATAGCAAAAGAAAATAACAATTAACTTGAGGTTAGAAGGACAATACGAGTGACAATTTCTCAAAACATGCAAAATTTTTAGACTGCATCTCAAACCAAGTTTGCTGGTGTTCATGGTGTTTGTACTCAGGGTCTGACATCAATGAACTCTGGAGATGTGCAGCCTAGTTCTGAATTTTGGGGCTTCCAAGTCAATGTAATATTTTAGCAACTTTGGAACGATGTTAGCATAAAACCCCTATGGGCAAAATAAGGGGCAGACCCTCAAGGTCATCAGAAATTATAGACTAAGCAGAGCACTGTCTATATTCTTAAGAAAAATGTCTCCAAATTCAGAAGCAGAAAAAGAGGGGGTGAAACACATAGAAGTGTAAGAATTTACTATCTCAAATTACAATGTTAGCATGAGCAGAGAGAGCAGGTCTGCAGAGGCTCTTCTTAAAATTGTAATACTTTTCTTGAGGTTTTCCAAAAGTATTTAGTAGCTGGATAACATGCAACCATCTGGGATTTCTACAAAGTTATTTTTCCCAGTGGAAAAAATCAGCTTCATAAATCTGGCCTAAGCTGTTCAGCCTTTCCCATATGTGACCCTTGCAACTTGTCTAAAAACTAAAATAAAATGTCAGCTAAAAATAGTCACTATAGAAAACTAAAATCTTTTCCCATTACTAACTATCAATGTCTACAACCTACATTCTTCCAAACTGAAGTATTTCACATGTGAATTACAGACTACTGTCTCACTACGTTGTCAGGTACTGATAAATGGAACTGTGAGGGTGATTTGAGCAAAAGATCTTAACTCAGTTGCTTTCCTTCTTTTAAGCACTAGGTTGGGCTGAAACCACATGGAAAATAAAGCTAATGACCTTATTTCTGGTCATCGTCTAGGTATCCCACTAATGTATCACAGGTTAGCTTCACCTGCTAGTCCACCCTAGAGAATCATGGTAGGAACAAGAATATGTTACTTATTCCTTTCTTATTCTGCCAGCATGCAGAAAAGTCTCCTGCTTTCCCCCATGGAATTCTTTAGGTGGAAAACAATTTCTCTGCTGGTATCTGAAGGGCTTTTCCATAAGGGAAAAATTCAAGGGATGTTGGGGCAGTGGGGGAGGAGGGAGCAAAGTCACGGATTTGGAACGTGTGCATCTGTTTATAACATAACCTTGCTAAAACGTTCAGCAAATCTAGAGTCAATTAAATTTGAAGCGAATGTCCTGATATTAACTGTGCCAGAAGCTGTCTGGTATTTCGCCAGATAAGAAAATGTAACATTAAAAGACCTTGTCTGAGGCCTGTTGAGGGTTATACATCACTAACTGCTGAAGACATCTCAAGTACTCTGCAACTGTAATTATGCATTGTCAGGAAGGCTTTCCCATGTTTTGCTCCCTAGCAGTGCTCATGTGCATTCTCAGTGAGGCCAAATGAAGCACACGGGTTTATAGAACTTAGTTGACTAGTCATTAAAATAGAAAACAAATTAAAAAGAGCGATATAAGAGACAAAACATTACGATGTTGTTCCCACACTGAGCTGGGAAACTTTCATTACATGGGGAGATTCCCATTGCTTGTGAGCATATGAAAGAGTTGCCTGTAATCCTGTTTTTATGAGTACAGTTCAACCTAGATCATACCCTTACTGTTAGGAAGCGCTATGAGGTGTTTGTGTTATGCTTATGCTAGATGATGAAGAATAGTACAATAAACATAGTCATATATAACCTTTTATTTTGCTCAGAAGCCTTCTGCTTTTCAGGTAATGGGCTCCCAAGGTAACCTCTCTGCTAAAATAGAAGAGCAAACAACAGAAACCATCCGAAACCTCACGAGCAGCTACCACAGGAACATGGAGAGCATAATGAAAAAGCTCTTGAGCACAATATGTGACATCAGCCCTGAAATTCACCCTAACTTCAGACATGAAGTTTAAGAACCATTGATGTGCTGTGTTTTTAAAAAGTAGCCTTCTTTCTTGATAAGCATAAATATTTCCTCATGTATTGTTTCTGCATGTGTGAGAAGAAAAAGCACAGTAAAGCCAAAAGCACACAATTCACACGGGCTTTTGATGTGACAGGAACTATACAGGGTTTTGCAAGCATTTGTTGTAATATTGTTTCCTGTTAGTAGCTAAGCCCCTGTCATTTAGACAGGGGCAAGTCAACAACAGTAGAATAAATGATTATTTGACACCACCAGCTTTTCAGTGGGAGTCTTTATTCCTTTTCTTTTATAAAATGTTGTGTTTCATCAAGTCTGTTTATCCCAATCTTTACGGTACTTCAAGTCACATGAAATAGAATATGACACGTGGAGTGGTCAGGTTATGGACCATAGAGGAACCCTTTAGATTTCGTTCAGAAAGGGTTAAAACATTTTCAATCTTTCTATGCTAATTTAAAGCAAAATATAGTTGACTTGTACAAACTTTTGCTAAGAGCCATAATCAAAATATTGTCCTGTTGCTTAACTACACCACAAATTTTATACAGCTTTGTTAATGTGAAAAATGAGAACAGGCATAATCATTATTTACAAAACTGCTTTGGAGCAAGAGGCAGACTAGCACATGCATGATTATACAGTTACCCTGAAAGCACTGGAATCCCTGGGCTCAAACTCTACCCCAGTTACACTAAATGGTACCTGAATCCACAAGTTGTTTACAGAAATCACATCAGTTAGAGCTCATTTCTGATATTCTAAGTCACCTTGAGCAATACCTCCCTCTGCAATGGCACAGGTTTCCCCTGGAATAAATTCTACTGCAGTTAGGAAAACAGAATATGATCTGTGCTTTCAAGGTGAAGCCCACTCAGGCTGATGGGAGGCACTGATGAAGTGGGGATCTGACACACACCTGCACCATGAGCCCCTTTAATGCCTTGTCTCCACTACAAAATTATACTAAGTTAGAAGAAAAAGATTGAGAAATTGCAGCAACTGGCAAACAATAGCCATGATTTTCAGTCCACATAGACACAGAGAAATCATTTCAATTTCACAGCAGCTAGTTATAGGCAATCTCCTGTTCCAGCGAGGTTTACACAGCTGACATGCTGTCATGTGTAAAATGACTGTAAAGCTGTAGTCAACGTAATGTCAACAAACATGACTCCTCAAGGCTGTGCCTGGATGCTATATAATCCCCAAACCCTGATTGTTAGAGTCTCCTGTGCTTGTTTATATTCTCTGGGGACCCAAGGATGCTGAGGAGCGGGACAGAGACTAGAAATCCTATTGACATGAGCTGGAAGGCTCATTTATTTAGGGGCACTTTGAATCAAGCTGTGATAGCCTTTGATTTGCTGAGGGGATGAAGGAACTCCAGTCCCAGATTGTGTGCAAGACCTAATGCAGGCACCCTCCTGCATAGCTTGGGGCACTCAGGGCTGCCTCATTGCACAGGCACATGTGCCTCTGGTTTGGGTCACGACTGCAGTCCCAATGCAGGGCTCAGGTATGAGATGCATTCTGTGTGAACCTAAACAGTCACCAAGGTGTACACAATCACCTCACAGAATCTCACTGCAGTGCTCAGGACTGCTCCACTTTACCTCAGCACCCTTTTCTCCAGCTATAACTTCTAAACATACAGAAACGTTGTGGGTTCAGCTGCAGCACTAAGGCCATGTTGGTTCCATTGCCAGCTGCATGGCATAAAAACACACACCCCTGTACAGCAAGAGCAGAACTGCCACATCCTGGTGGGCAGAAAACTAGAGTGGCAGCTTTTCAGGAGGCAGCAACCCAGGTTACATGAAATAAAGCTTTGTCTTCCTCATTGCTCTGCTTCTTTTTATGGCATTCCCCCTTTCCCGCGTTCTTTCCAAAATCTGTCTTCTGTCACCAACCTCTTCTCTTGCAAAGCTTCTGCCCTCCTTTCCAGGCTCTCTCTACATGCCTGGTCCTAACAGCCACACACATTTCTTATTTTAGTATCTTCTTTAAAACACACTCTGCCACGAACATCCCTTCCTTGACAAAAACACAAGCACATGGTGGGGGGCAGCAGAAGCCACCAGCAGTGAGGATGAGCACTGTCTGGAGGGGATTGTGCAGCTGTGCCACTTCCCATGCAGTGACACTGCACTGCAGTCAAGGCTGTGACCTGTCTATAGCCCTGCTATCACCTGCATACCTGAGATACACATGGAGTCTTAAGTACTCAAGCTTTCTGAACATGATTATGTGCTCCAACTGTGGCCAGTTCATGGCTATCTCTCATGAAGGAGTGAATTTGATATCAGGTCTTTAATCTTGAGAGATATAAATCTGAGAGCTTTGAGCACTCTCTTCTGCATTCACTCCTCCTTCTGGACAGGGAACGGGTGGTCATACCACCACTCTAAGCTGTACAGAGGTAAAAGTCAAATTAGACTTCATATAATTTGGCAAGATACTAGGTTTTTCAAATGAACAGTGTAAAGTACCAGCTGCATCCATGTAATATTGAGATGCCAAGAAAATGCATGCTGAACTTACAAGTGCACAAAATACCTTGTATATGACAGTCATATACTCATGATAATGACAAATAACCATTCCACAGAAAAGAAAAAGAGGGAAGTTTAAACTCAAAATGTTTTTAAATGCATAAAAGAAAGGTAGCAGTCATCTACCAGGGATGATTACAAATGCCCTGCCATCTTCCAGGAATATCTCTGTACACCAGGGATCCTCCAGCCCTCCCAGTGCCCTGACAATCTATTACCTAATATGCCCCAATGCAGTTGCCAAATAAAATGGCAACCTATCACATATCAAAACAGATTTTAAGAAATGGAAAGCCACATATAGGTAGCACTAATGTCTGTATAAATCCTTCTCTTTTGTTTCATAATTACCCCTGAAATAGTGGTCTTACCAAACACCTGAAGAGCCCCTGTGAAAGTTTCCATCTCTCCAGCCACACTTTTCCCTTGGAAATGGTGGTTGCCTGACCATGACACCACTTCAGACACAAAGATTTTCCCCATGTTGTTGGGAGCCAACTCTGTAAGGAGTAACTAAGTGTACATAATGACAGTGATTAGCACTTTCAGTATTTCAATTAGTAGCTTCTAATTATGAATAAAGAGGTAAGCAATAAAATGAGTGAAGGTGTTCCCATAAAAATCAATTGCAAAACTCCCGCAGTGTGAAATATTAGGACTGAAACAACAAACTTGAGAAAGTTTTCTAGATCCGTCTAATTCTTCACTGACTTAAAGAGGGGGATAACAAGGCTCTTGCTGTTTGGAAATGAAGACTTGTACTATACAATAAATTCAAAATCCACTGATTAAACTGTCTCAAACAACAACCGGTGGAAAAGGTAATACCAATGGAAATTACAACTCATGTTTTATACAACTCATGACATGGACTATGCTGAATTTCTCTGGCTGTTCTCCCTCAATGTTCTCTTTTGAATTATAATATATGAGGACATAGTGATGTGGTTCCTATTCATGGGTGATGAGGGAAGATCTCTGAACTCATTCCAGTAGAGCAGAATATCTTTAAGTCTAAATAAAGTAAAATGAAACAGACATGAAGAATTAATACTATGTTCTATGTAGAAGGCTGTCTACCAATTCTTTCCCATTAATTTCTGAAGAGTTTGGAAGCTGAGGTTTGGGAAATCAGAACCAGATGTTAATCTATTTCATGGATTATGATATTAACTGAAATTTTTCCATATTAAAATATATTTGGAAATTCATACAATCTGTAAAACGTAAGTTGTTCTTGTAAATGATCATATGTAGGATATAAGTGTAGGCATGAACTTTTTATGGAACAAAATATTTCAGTCCTTGAATTAAAAGATTTTGTAGCTCCAGGACTGTGAGCAATGTCTCCTGGTAAGTTGGGACAGGACGACTTGCTGTTTTAGAGCTCAGGAGCCACCACAGGGCAGGTGAAAGCAGACTGCTGTGTCATACAGTACCTGCAGATCCATACTTTCACACACAGCCTTGCCCAGAGGTATCCTTAACTGCAGACAAAGCAGGAAAGACTGTGTATGGATATACTGAGCAGCCCTGCAGCAAGGGGCTGTGTCAAACACTGAGAACCAGCCTAGTCAGGGTGAGACATCAGACTGAGTCTGGGTATGAAATATAAACACATTTTTAGGCTACTAAGCACTACCTTCCAACATTTGTAGTGGCATTGGCTATTAGCTATATGGACAGGCAGGTTTTACTGTCATCAATTATAGACAGGTGAACAGTAACAATTCTTACAGAATAAAGAATGAACCTTGCCCCCGTGGTCCGTTAATGGGAATACATTATGTTCAACCAGAATTTCTCTTAATTGTGTGCATCTTTCAACTATGAATTTTGTTTTTTCTCAAAATAACAGCATGCAGACTATCTCAACACAATTTTGCTTCACTCTCAGCCACAAGTCAGGTCATGTCTAGGACGTCCTCACCAAAAGACTAAGCCATGAGAATGGGATCTTTGTGGCATCTCATTGTCAGCTCTATATCCTGGGGCAAAGAACATTACTCTTTACCGTCCAACAACTGGGTGGGGAGCCAGGTGCTACTGCAAATAAACATAAGGGAAAGAAAGGATATCAGGCAAATATTCTGGGGTGACAGCAGCAATTCTAGTTCTCTTCCATTCCAGAAACCCCCCATGGCCATGTGTTAGGCAGGAAACTTGAGTGTTATGCAAAATTTTGTTCTGCTTCATTTCCTCCAGTTCATCACAGAAATAGAGGGAATGCCTGTTACACAATACACAAGTGCCACATATTCCTGCCAGGTTCACAATGGCCTGTCCTTCACAGATTTGATTATTCCGCATTTTACGGTAGCATAAGGCACTTCATACCCTGAGTCTTCCCCAAGGAATGTTAACGCTTGTTAGAAGTACATGACCCAACCAGCATTACTACAAAGCACTTGGAAAATGTTACATTGGAGTACTATTAATACACTCTATTGCACTTACAGGACATGACTGCATGTGGAAAATCTGATGACTTGCAAGCTTATTAACTCACTGAGATTCCTCACTGCTTTTATGAAAGATACGCCACAACTGAATTACCTGACCCTGGGTGATTCCTGAAATTCCCTCTTGCCCCAGATATCTGATTTATTTCCAGGTACATGAGACTCCAATATGCTAACAAATTTCCATATCACTTTTGGAAATACAAGATTTTTGAGTAAAGCTGTCCTCCAAAAACAAGCTTTGCATAAAATATGCCAGAAAAATGACCTCAAAACTTGCTATTAAATAGACGTTCCTTTTAGAAACACAGTATTTATAATTCAATTCACTTGTAACAAACCGAATAGCATAAATATTAATATAAAACAGATCATCAACGTCAATATAACCTAATTCATGAAACTTCCTCTATATATTTCATGTAAATATTTATTTTGCAATCCTGTGGCATTGATTTATCATAGAAAAGAGACAGCTAAAAATAGCTATATAACACAAATGTAATCTAACCATGTATATGACACTTCAGAAAATAAATCTAGCATTTTGTGTCAGTCTTCTTTCCTTTCAGACATACTTGTGGGAGACGAGCAATCCCATTGCTGGCAGTAGGATGACTCATACCCGGGCTTAAAATTAGGTAAAGATGAAGCACGGAGGCAGCTCAGAGAGTTGAAGTGAAACCTACCAGCGAGGACAGGCTGCCAGAGCACGGCGAGTGCTCGAAACTGCTCCTGCCGTGAATTCTGATTCATGCCTCTTCTCTGAGGGTGGCTAACCTGCATCTCAGACTGGCTCCACTGCTCTACCAGCCCAGGAACATACACCCTTGGCTCTCCAAAAACTTGCTTTACCAAACTGGCTCCCCAAAAATCAGGAGGATATGTTTTACCTCGTGGTTTCCCAGCTGCTAGCAGCAGTGAAGAATATTTAATAAATGAAATGATTGTGCTTTGTAACAGATTAACACTTCTTAACAACATATCTACTAATATCAGTTTCAAAGGGAAAAAAAAAAGTATTGTTTCCTATTAACACTTAACTGCTCTGTCTGCATAGGCTATGGGAAATGTTTCTTATGGCAAAGGCTGCCAAGCCCGTTCAAGTATTTTCCCTAATGGCTTTTCCATTCAGCTCTGGAGTAAGAAAATTAACATCCAGCACTTGGCTCTTTTTTTTTTTTAAACATTTTTCTTCCATATCCTTTGGGGTCACCATACAGTGACATTGAGACAATAACTTACTCCAAGATGAAGAGTCTGCAGAATCTTCACACATTTCCTAAATACTCTAACTCCTACTAACTTACACAATTTTGAATTTCTGATACAACTATATATATATATATATATATATATATATGAGCACAAATATGTCCCATATGTATCCTCTGTATTAAATAAGTTAAAGTAATTTTCATTATTCTGTCAGTTTCTGGTTTTGACCGTAATTATTTACCTTCTCTGGAGAAATAAACAAAAACTACTTTCCTCCTTGTTTATGTCAAATTCAAGCCTGAATGGTTCATCACTTTCCACTTAATCACCGCTAAAACCAGCCAATATTCACCATAAAGGATTTTAGACCTGACCTAGGAGAATGCTCTCCAACACAATTACAAGTTTCCTGGCAAAATTCCTTCCAAACTTTTGGTTGTGCAGAACTGTTGTGAGAAAAACACCTAAGGCTTGATTGACAGCCTCTGGAAATCGCTGTAAGTCAGATGACAACAATGGGGTAGCAATCAACTCAGTTCTGTGAAAATCTCTGAACTCTGCACCTACCTCTGGCACTTACTGTGCTGTGCTGTTCCATAATGTCCCAGCATGTCTGCTGCTCTGCTGATGTTATTGCTCCTATCTGAAAGCAGACTCAGTAAGAAAAGCTCCTTGTGACGGGGGGAGTGCTGGACTAACAAGGCACAAGCATAAAATTATGTGCATGGTCACAGTTTGTGATAGGTCTGTGTGCAGTCACTTTGCCACCCAAAATAGACCACTGTCAATGACATAGGCTGCAGGATACACCAGAGAACTAAAGAGAATTTCAAAGTGGGAGTGTCTCAGGAAAACTGGTACATTCTGAGAGAATATTCCATGAAAAGTTTTTCAATCAGCTCAAGCTTTAAATTGTGATGCTTTCTTATTTTCAATGAGACTAACTTTAATAAAGAGAAATTCTGAAAAACGCTGCAATACCCTCTGGACTACAGTCTGCTTGAACAGAACAGCCATGTTCAGTGAAACATGGAAATTTGTTGCAGCTTTGATCTGTACAGAAATTCAGTAATTCCACAGTATAGCATGGTGTTTTAAAATGATTCACTTGTTTGGGATGTGACTCGTTCAAGCACTAAGACCAATATTTACACTCTTTGGTGGTTAGGAAAGATGTCGTATTCAGAAGAAAATATGTTCTACACAGAAGCATGTGGACTTGTCAGCAAACACTGAATGCAGTCATATATACTAATATGTTATTAATTGCTTTGTGGATAGTAAAATAAAGTCCTTGATGTGCTTCAGAGTGAAAATATCTTTCCTCTCCTTGAAATGGTGAGCAAACTTCTATCCTACATACAAACATGGATGCCAGCATTCCTCAAAATCTTGCACAGCTTTTAAATTGAACTTGAGATTCATTCTCTAATACCAGGTGGAAAAAGGTAAGATTAGATGTGTACTAGTTAATGCAGCATGCAATTAAAATTCAAAGCATTAACAAAAATGGCACTATGCAGTTTACAGTTGAGTTGCAGACATAAAGTTTAATGAGCCTCTTTGTTTTCTCACCCCCCTGTGACTGGTTCCAACTTTTTTAACCGTTCTTTTGCCTTGTAAACTTCAGGTCCATGAGAGGTGAAGATCCACTTGAAGAGGCACATAACCTAACAAGCACTTCTGAGTTTGCATGTCAGTGCCTTGCTTCCACTCAGCTGCTCTTGTGAGACTGGAGCCTTGCAGAGCACTAACAGCACACAAGTACAAAAGTCAGCCCATAAACTGGCACTGAAGTACTTACAAATGTTTGTGTAGAAAAAAAACATTAGTAGTACATTCACAAGCATTTGCTGACCTTATAGCCACTACTAGAGCTCAGCCTTCAGCACGTCTATGAAAGAGCTGGGAATTGAAAGAGCAATCTGAACAGAGACCTGTAAATGAGAGGAAGCACGCTCCAACAACATGGGTTTGTCAGAGGTCTAGTTCTTGACTTAAAGCCTCAGGCTAATGCCCTAAGGAAATTGCTAAAAGTGCAAGATCCTGCTCCTCTGCACTGCAGTGGCTTTCACCAACCATTGGGGTGCCCTACATTTTTTGTGAACTTGTTCTAACACACATGAAGCAGAGAAGACGTATTTCCAAAGATCACACTGATGATGTGACTGAAAGAGTTCTCTCCATAACTGTAGACACTGAATTCACATCCCTTCCACAGGATTCATAATGCTCAAATTAAACTTATTTGCCAAGGGAGACCAGATGTAGTAACTGGCTTGTTGGTTAGTCTTTTTCTCATAGCCATAACTGTCATTGCGAAGAATAAAAAACCCCAAAACATAAGAACCCTCCAACATTTTCCTGTTTTTTTACTTTCATTTGGCCAGTGTTTTCTTTCTCACCAAATGTAACATGCTTTTCTTTACTTCTAGTGTGTATCCTAACTTATTCCCACCATAACCTCCTTAATTTCTACTTACCTTATGCATCCAGCTTCCATTATCCTCTAAGTACTTTTTCAACTCAGTATCTTCATGCTTTCTCCTTCTCTAACAGGAATTCATCATAGACACACATCACATTGCTTCATTTTCCTCCTCCACACTTCTAATAATTCTACCAAAAGAGCATGATAACCATAAAACAAATTGTGTTAAGAGGCTACTAATTATCATATTACTCAACAGCATCTCAATAATTTCTTTTTTTTTTAATAGCCCTATTCCTCTGCTGCCATGTTGTGGTATAAACTCCTGGAGATAGAAACCATCCTGCCCTCCAACCTCAGCTCCAAGTCCCACCCTCACTGTAGTCCTGGTCTGTGACTGTGGTATCCAGGAGTATCAAGCATAAATCATTACTATTAAACAACAGAGTTTATATGGGGTTGTGATACAACCAAATGACTAACTGAGGAACAGTGATCCCTGCCTTGAGCTGGTCTGCAAGTCTGCTGCACATGTATGGACACCGATGAACTCACACAGAGCATCACCCCTGTGGCACACGTGGATCTGACTTTGCTGAAGTATCATGCAGCAATTCTTTTACAGCCTGCTTATATCGACATGACTGTACCAAAATTCACACAACTCAAAAAAAAATATTTGCTAAAATCAGCTTAGACTGCAAAGTGGGACAGGCATTGGCCTTCTTTAAATTGAGAAGTAATAGGTAATTCTAGTCCATTCCTCTTACACTTGGTAAAAAGCACAAATATTCTGTGTGTTTATCCCTGTGGTAGGATCCAGAAAGCAAATTATTTAAAAAAAAAAAAAAAATCCGATTTGCATTGTTTTACTGAAATACTTTAACAGGTCTGATCTGGATTAAAAATTATGAACTTTCAAACTTCCTACATGTAAATACTGGCTATACATTTACAGCATAATTTGAGCCAGTTCTTAAGTTGTAGCTGCCATTAACACCACCTGCCACTAACAGCTTGTGCAAAGCTGAACCTAATTGTACAAGGAGAAGAGGAAAGCATCAAAGTTATTTCTTTACCAATCTATCATCTTTCATGCCCATCTCTAAGCATGTCACTGCACTGCTGGTAGGCAGGCTAATCTGTCAGATATATAAAGAAGGGAAGGGTCTACCGTTTTGCCATTACTGCTGGCTAATCTTATTAAAATAACAATATCTATACAATAATTAGATGTCAGAAATAATGGGTACTGCTCTGGTTCTGCCCTCTTCTTTCTTTATTTGACTCCGTATTTCAAGAGAAAGTGATACGGCGGCCCCTAGTTCTGACCTTTATCAAGTATTCCTGAGATCTGCAGCTCAGCTTTTCTAATCTTACTTTGACTCCTCTTCAGTGACCCCCCGTTCCCCATTACAGACTTTCCCAATTACCTCAATATTCACAGTATTCCCTAAAGCACCGCTACATGGAACACTATCGTCTCTTATCTATTTTATCTATTAACCTTAGGAACACCAGCAAGCTATTATGGGCAATCACTGTGCTTACAGAACAAGGACAGAAAAGGGGCTGTGCTTTAAAAGTGTATGTAGAAAATGTTTGCCATTTTGGATACATTTTGTGTTTTCTTCTAAAGGAAGGGGAATTAGATATTTCAGAAGCAAAGCCAATGTATCTCAATTAAGTCTCTCGGCTTTTTTGCTATCAGTGAAGGGCTCATATATTTTTTAAAGATGTTCCTACTTTCTTCCCACACATTTTCTACTGCTCACTCTTCAGAAAAAGCCCATCAAAAGACAGGAGCCACCTGGGAATGGAGGCGTCCTGGATCTCTAAATCTTGCCCCGTACCCTGTTTTCCAGGTTGACTGCCAAGCTATTAGGTTGGTGACACTGTGCATCTGCCTGGGGATGGGAAACAAGCTCCTGAAGAGCAGACTGCCTCAGGAGAAATAGGCAGTTCAGGAGAGAAGGAGCAGTCAACACAGAAGAGACAATAATAGCGGGAGACAGCTGGAGAAGAGATCTGCAGGAGCAAAGCTCATCCCTGTTCACATACCATCAGTTGATGGTATGAACCAGCAAATTATTTACCTGTTTTCTGGTCAAAAGGTTTGGAACTTTTGGAAATCTGAAATTCAGAAATATCATCTGTGAAGACAGCCGAGATCAACTTTTTCCTACTCACTGGTGGTCTGTTTGTTTTTTCTTTAAGATGCAGATTTGGCCATGTGATCATATTGTGTAATATTCCTGATTACAAATGAAAGGGGGAAAAATTGCCTGCTTCACAAACTCAAAACATAACATTTTCATCTGCTGGTTTTAATTACTGCTGTTTTTCAAGAAAAGGAAAACCCTCCAAAATCTTCCTGTTTTCCAAAAAGCTGAGGATGTTTTTGAAAGCTATTTCTCAATCTGAGGGGAAGAGCAGGGGCAGAGGTGTACAAATGCTCTGAGCACAGGGGCAAGGAGAAAACCTTCAGACTCCACTGTACTTTTGGGGTCACATTTTGGAGGTACAGATCTATATGACAAAGTAGCCAAGGTGATTTAGGGGTACTGAGCTTTTCTGATGGGGGAAAAAAAATCCTAGTATTTGGTGCTTTCTGTGTAAAGTTTTGTTTAACCACCACATAATTAAATTTTATTTTTAAATAGGTAGTGCAGAATGCAATCCTCGACTAGGACTCAGAGCTAATTCCATCTCTAATCAGCAGATGGCACCATGAATTCGTCAAACAGGATGCAGACCAGAAAGAAGCATACATTTATCCCCCCAAAAAAGAGGGGGAAAAAGAAATGGAAAAAAAGCATACACCCAACTCGACACACATAAATCAGGAATTAAATTCAGAGGGTGTAACTTTCCCCTCATGCCACCCTTCTAAAAATAAAACCAGCTGTGGAGCACGCTGTGTGACACCCTGATGCACAAAGAGCAGCTACACCTATAATGTCCTCAGCCTTGCCCTGTCACTGACCTACATTGTCTCAAGGCCTCCTGTGAGACCGGAAAAAAAAAAAAAAAACCAACCAAAAACCAAAAAAACCCAAAAAAACAACCAAAACTGAAATGATTAAAAGAAAGAAAAAAAAATTTTAACCCCCCCCCAACTTTCCTTCTGCCCTCCTTTTGCTCTGAACAATGGCACCTCTGGAGCAGAAGGCCTCCCCTTGGGCTGGAAGGGGGACCCAGGAGCTATCCCCTAGGAAACTCCACAGAGAAGCTGCAGGCAGAGTTTCAGATGCAGCTCGAGCTGGCATTTGGAAAGCCTCACCCAGGGCTTCTGCTCTCCTGCAGCAGGAGTACAGATTCATGCAGGGGTGTGGAGTCCACCCAGCTGACCACAAGCTGAGTGCAGACAAGTGGAGAAGAGTTTACTTTTTTTCCTGCACCCAAACAGCTGAATTTCTACTTGGAATTCAAAGGCTGGTAGAGGCAGCTTCACTCTCTCCCTCAGCAGTGTCCTATGTCCTGATGGAGCACAGCGTGAGCCCGCAGCTCCGCAGCAGAGCCAGGAACTGCTCCTGTTCAAAGGAGCAGTTTGGGGTGTCTGGGTTTCTGCTCTTCCCCTGGTCCAGCCACACTCATCCTAACCCATGCTGGTACAATAACTGTCTTGACAGGCACGGAGCTGGCACCCACCTGGCACCTCTCCTTGCCCACCGGGCTCCCACAGGGCTTCACTGGCAGGTGCCAAGTGCCATGAGAAGGCGTGTTCCTGTGCACACACCAAGTGATGTGCAGGATGTGCTCACCCCCAACAAAAATCTGCTGCCTTAAATATGGGCTCTCCATGCTCTTACATATGAACAGTGAGTGTGAAAATCCTGCCTGTCCATCTGTTCCTTAAAGGTTCCTTTCTTTTGCTGCCTGTTAGAATTTCTCCCCAAATCTTCTTCAGCGGCACAAATCACATCAGTGACATTTATAGGTTAAGTAAATACTATGTTGCTGACATCATCTAAGCACAGTAACAGGCACAGTTAGGTTGTCTGTGGTTAGCTTTAATGCTACGGGCTTCAAACTCCATTTATCTTGTTCTCTATGAGTGGTAATTAAAATCTGCAGTAACAGAAGTATTGCTCTGAGAAGCAATAGCTCTACCATGTGAAGCGCAGAGATTTTGCCAACAGAAGAGAGCATTCAATCAACAATTTCAACCATTGCACAGAAGTGAAAACTCTGATTTAGAGAGGAAAGCAGCACAACAGTAAAAAGATGAGCTTACCTTGCATTGCATGGAGTCATCTTGTCTCAGGCCCAAGGAGGAGATGCTGTAAATTTTTGCCACCTCAGACTCTGCACGTCTGGTTGTTGCAAAGCGATTTTTCTTCCTGGCCATTTCTTACTATTTTCCCAGCCTGCCTAGCAGACACAACTCAGGAATTACCAATACCTCAACGGTGACACAATTGATTAAGCATGAGCAATACCAGCTTGGGTTTTGCATTCAGTCAGAGCTCTGTAATGGCAGCACAAGGGGCCTCGCTTGTTGAGCAAGAAGGGCTTTATGTCACTCGTCCCTAGAGCAAGGCACAAGTGAGCTTGACGGAGAAGGCAGCAAACATACTGTCAGAAGCCATATTCGAAGGGAAAAGGCAGAACAATAGAGATTAAATGACAGGACAGAATCAAGGAATTAAATCATCCCTGAGGCTCAGATATTCCAGGCTTCCCCATGACACCTGCTAGAGGCACAGGGGAAGACCTGGAGCAAATCCCTGCAGACGTTTTGCCGTCTCACCAACACTGATGGAAAACCTGAAAAATCGCTTGTGGCTCTTCTAAAAATCATGAGCCATACAACTTTGAGTCCAGCTGCACGCTCACTTTTCAGATGGTTTCCAGTCTGAAAACTGGACTGGAAAACAACAGTAAGATTGATTCAAATACAACTCTTTTTTTACTCTTTCCCTGTGTTCAGAAGCATAACTCCTGCCTAGCCTCCTGCTGTACTAGTGTAGTTCACTTCCAAGTGGTTTTAATAAGAAAGAAAAATAATTGCTTGCTGTAAATTAAAGAAGGCCACTTACACTTATGTAGGCCACTTACACACTTCTAGCTTGGTAGTAGCATCATTCTCCAGAGGGACAGGAGGGACCTTGAACCTACACCCGCCCTTTCAACAGTGTGCCCAAACCACTTTGGCAGGGTACTCTGCAATTGAGCATCTTTTTCTCCAGATACAATTCCAGCTTAAATGGACCAGTAAAAGATTTTTCGGCTGGGAAGAGAGTAATGAGAGATCTAGGATTGTAATGTGACAGACACAACCTCACCTCCAGCCCTAGTGACAGGGAAGAGTTTTCCACAGACAAGGAAAAGGCTATGGGGAAAAGGGAAAACCAAAGGGCCCAGCTCTGTCTGTAGCAGCCTGATAGCTAATGTATCCTCCCAGGCCAACATGAAAACACTTTTGCTTCACACACGAAGACAAACCCTTGGTATGAGTCAGATGGAAAATTTAAACTTTGATATTGTCTTTCCCAAATTTGTGCTGGGAACAGTTTATGCACCTGTTCAAAGAGTGAACAGCAATATTTCAAAGTCCTGGTAAATAATCTGAAGATTCAAGTATATCGACTTACTGCTTCACAGTACTGAATAAGAAACACTTACTTCTTGGGAGCAATGCTTC
>JAWWES010000006.1:21691961-21703331 GCA_035583135.1 Lophotriccus pileatus
TCTGAAGATTCAAGTATATCGACTTACTGCTTCACAGTACTGAATAAGAAACACTTACTTCTTGGGAGCAATGCTTCAGGCTGGCTGTAGATTTGTGAAGTTCTTTGTTCCTTTCCATGCAGTAATACATGGGGATGATGGACACTGCTCACTTTATAGCTCTGTGTGCCTCTTCCTGTTGGTGTGCAGCCACCACCTCCCTGCCTGTTCGGATCACCCCCTGGGTTGGTACAAGATCAGAAATCCTGCGATCTGCTCACAGCTCTGTCAGAGACATTGCAATTTTAATCTTAAATTTTTACTTAACTTTTCCATCTCTTGCCTGTAAAGTGGGAGTGACAATAGTAATTACTTGACACCAGAAAGCTAACACTATTCATAAGCAGATTCTCCGTGCCCTGTTTTCCAAAGAGCTTCAGATGCTAATCCATTCAGGTATGAACCCATTCTCCTGTTTCTCCTTGCTATTTATCTGTATTTGAAACATCAGGGAAGGAAAGGTTGCAAACAATTAGCACAGTCCCGTTGCCAATGTCCCATTGCCAAGCCTCTGAGCTTGCGAGCAAGTTCCTCCACACTTATGCCCTTGATGTTTACAGGGCTGTGCCCCTGTAGCAGCTTGTTTTTTCCATGATATCAAGGACTGGGGGAGCCTTAATTAAAACCTGGGGTCTCTAATCCCCACCAGTATGACACATAATCCTCAACTGGTGCCAAAGTGTCTGTAGGCCATTTGCAATGTCTTTATCAAGCCGGCCTCCTCTGCCTGCTTAGAACAGCTACAAAACAGGAACCACCACCTGCTTGGTAGTCATTCTGAAATACAGGAGCTGTGGCTGTTGTTCTGCTCAGCTCAAACAAAAGAAGGGAGTTGATGTTACACAATTCAAATAGCAAGGAGAAAGTGTCCAGCAGCAACATTAACAAATTTACAGAATTCATTCACACTTCTCCATATGGGACTGTTTCCCATATACTTTTTTCTGACCAAACATGTTTTCTACGCAATTTTCTCCCAGCTTCAAATTGGATACAATCTTTGTAAAACTATCTGCTTTAAAAGGAGAAAATCAATCTCTTTAGCAAGGCTTCGGAAAATTAACATTGTTTGTGTCACAGTGTATTAGTAGGATATCATGGAGGATTTTGTTTAGCTAGAAAGGCAATGTTTAGGCTAGTGACCAAAATATATCTTTGAGACATACAGTGTGCACATACTTCTGCACAGTCTGCTGCTTCCCATGGGGGATCTGTGAGGCTGGCACTCCCCTGCTGCCACCTCTGTACCTCAGCAGCCTTTAGCACCAGTCTATGGTTTCCACAACTGCATATTTCCAGTTTTCCTGTACCTGCAGCTGGCTGTTGTTTAGACAGCTTCTACAATATTAGAGAGTAGCCATGACTGATCTCAAGCCTGAAGCAGTATTTTCAATGCAAGCACTTCTGTTCACCTCTTAGAAGCAGAGGTAAGTAATTCAGGGAGAATTTCATCTGACAAATGTAAACATGGTATGTGTGAATTTTCATTAATATTTCACATGAAGAATACAAGGCCAAATTAATGAGATATGTATTGCAATTCAGCCACTCTCTGTGGTGATAAGCAACCTCACCAAACCCACAACTCTCTTCAGTTCACTCAGTTTAAAATTATCAATGGTATTTCTTTGTGAACAGCTTTTTGCTCACCAAACCTTCTCTCAAGAGTTTACTTACACATTTTGGTTTATAACAAAAGAATCAAAAAGTTTTAAGTTCTATGTCTCATATTCCCTGCTCTGAAACACACAATCCCTCCAGGGCCCTTCTCAGACCATGCTCCCCTTCACTGCTGCAGCTGCCCTTGCTTTACTGGACCTCCCCTTGCAGGGCTGCACAAAGCACAGGACAGTGGAAGTCACCTGGCAGCAAATACAGCAATAACTGCAACCCACCAGCCACAGAAGATGATGGAAACAAATCCCACCAGCCTCAGCAGGCTTCTATCTGCTAGTAGTAGAAAAACAATCTTCAAAGTGTACCCGGCCTGGGGAGCAGCCAGAGGTTTGAAGTAAACCTGTAGGAGCTCTCCCACAGGTTAGTAGCAGAGTCTGGTGAATTCAACCCAAGAGGCCCGGACAACTTACAACTATGCAACCACCGAGCTGTGGACAATCTGCCTAAATTCTGCATTTCTTTGCAAAGAAGCACCTAACCCCTCAAACGTAGCATTGAGCTAACATCAGCATTAATCTAGAAAGCATATAGCTGTATAACAGCAATTTGAACTCAGATTTCAGAAGCAAGTTGAAAGTACTATACTAACAAAATGCACTTTATGACATAGTCCACACTTAGTTTTAGACACCTCAGAGACCCTTAACGGTTTGGGGCTTTTTTCTTAGTCGGGGGTTGTTTTCTGGGTTTGGTAATATTTCATTTACAGGAAGGTTGAATACTGTATGCCAATATATGCACTTGCACCATATTTCTTTAAATATGTTCCAGGAAATGCCATACTCATGAACTGCTCTGTAATGCAATCCTTCAGACTGGAGCAATTCGTAAGATCCCAAGAACAAAAAAGCTTTTTCAGCAGGTATAGTTAATCAGGAAGTGAGTACATGCCACATTAGAATCCCTGCAGGGTTTCTAGTTCCCAACCAGAGCATGGCCAGTTTGTTGTTTTGCTGGGAAAGCTGTCACAGGACAGACATCCTCATCAGAGCTCCATTTACACGGTCTCCGGAGATCGGAGCAGAAGCTTTGCCATCTCTGCTCTGAGACCTTCATTGGTTGTAAACCACTGTGGACTTGAAGAAAAAATTCTCAGCCCTACAGTCCAAAAAGTTCACAGTGTAAGAAGCAATTCACACTAAGGATAAACTGTGAAATGCATTCTTAAAAGTGTTTTATTATCATTTCTTCTTTGAGCCTGGTGCTAGAGGTAGATATACTTCTTTGACACAAAGCCCTTTGTCCCGCTACCACTGTAAGAGCTCCGGGGACAAAACTGCAAATTGGTTTCCAAGTCTATTTTAGGAATGATTTAACAATCAGAAGAGAAAACGTGATATTCAAATCAAATGGCTAAATTTTTCAGTATTAAAGGTGATGGGGTGAGCTCTGCTCTAATAGCACAGAATGAAGAACAAAATGCAAATATTCTAGTGCAGAGCAGCTGTGCACGGGTCAGTGCCTGCTGAAGTCACACATTTCTACCTTTGGTAGGGGCTAAGGCTGTAGGGGAGCCCCTGGGGGACAGAAAACCTGGGGACTGGGGTTTGCATCCCTCTCCCGGCACAGCATAGCAGTCAATGGGAAGGAGCTCTCTCACTGCAGCATGCAACCCACGGTACACCACAATAAAGTCCAACAGCCTCCAGAAATCACCCACTAGGGAACACTTATACCCTTCCATGAACACCCTGAAAAGCAATAGTTTGAGGGACACAACAGTTTCTCACTGATGGCGCAGACCCAATTAGAACAGGGTAAAAAATTACATCAGGCTGGCAAGTAAGGCAATCCCTCCCAGCACAGAGTCACATGCCTCTCTGGAGCCTGGCAGGATGTGATACAAGCACCTAGACTGTACCTAGGCAGCATTGCTAACGGAGGCCAGTGCAGATATTCTCGTTTCAAACTCTTTCCAAAAACTCCACTGAAAAGAGATTACAAATATACATGAAAGTAAACCTAGGTTTGTTTACAATTAGCAGAGACAGGTTTCTTAGTGTTCATATTAAGCTTATTGTGATTGGTACGGTTACTTGCAAAAGCAGAAAGCTTTTATAGCATTTTGCCAGAGAAATAAAACAAATGTTATCAGGCGACAGCATAACTCGACTGCCCCAACAGTAATTTACATGAGCAAAGGACCCAGCCTCCAGCTTCCTCTGTGTATTCACATTAAATGGACACACCGCAACCTTTCGGCTGGTATGAAAACTACTGAAAAACCGCTGCTGGTTCAAAACCAGCTGTGCCTTTGTACTGGCTTTTCCTGTGGAGCACATTGTATGCATTTTCACAAAACAAGGCACTCAACCCATACACCACACAGCAGGTATGAAATCCAGCTACATGCTGCTTGAAGTGTATCTGCATATACCATTGCTCAAAAATTTAATTCTTTGTATCATTGGCACTGGGGTCAAGTTGGTGCTCTGAAACATGTCTACTTATGGGAAATGGATACTACTGCACTTGTCTAAGGGTTTGTCAATACAGGGGAGATTTACTGAGGCAATTATACTGCTGTAACTGAGCACTGACCCGCTGCAGTCACACTGATGCAACTCCCTAGTACGGAAATACTTACTTGCAGTCCATGTTAAATTGCTTTGAATTTAATATAATTATTACATTGACATAATCATAAGAGCAAATATCCCTTTGCAGACAACTTTAAGGAGTGAAAGGCTTTTCTGCACTGGAAAAAAATACGCAGATACAAACAAGGTATCATCACTTTTTTTTCTTTCTCTGATTATCCATGTCTCTCTTAACAGCCTACATGTCAGGCAGCCTGGGCTAATGGACTGGGCATGGCTTTAAGAACACTGAACATCTCATCTCTGGTTTTCACATGTTGAGTGACAGCAGGTAAGTCACCTGTGCTTTTTGCCTTTGGGTTTGTTAGTAGCACCAATATTTTTTCTGGCAAGTCAATAGAGGAAGAAATGCCAATTTAATAGTCACTGTCTAATTTTGCCAATTCAAATACTTTTTCTTAACACTAATTAAAATAAACCAAGACGTCTATTGCTCCAGCATTCCATGTCACAACATTCCCCACACAAATATGCCTCCTCTGTTCAATGCATCTGGTGCTGACAGTTGCAAATAGTTTGCACATTTAGAAACTAATCTGAGCTCAAAACTGAGGTCCTCTGTGTGAATCTGATGTAACTCTCCAGAGACAGGTGAGGAAGAGCAAAGACACATTTGAATACTGTTCCTCTTAGGCCACGGAGGAAGAAGTTCTTTGTTTCACCGTGGCATTTTACCTGCAGTGCTGCAGAGATGCATGTGGTGACTGCCATCTCAGATCTCCAAAAATAGGTCTTACTACACTATCTTGCCCTGCTAGATGAATGGGATATGCAGTATTTGATTTAGATGACCTTAAAGTCTATTTGCTACTAGGTTGGTGTTGGTCTAGTCTCAAAAATCACTCAAAAAGCCTCACCACAGCCCAAGAGTGGTGGTTTGTCACTGCTCCAGAGCATGATGGGCTGCTGCAGAAAGAGGCACTGGGTCATTGAGAGCCCATGGGCCTCTGGAGACTCTGATTCCTTTTTCAGCCTCTTTTCCCTGATTCCTTTTTCAGCCTCTACCATGGCTCCCTATTCCCAGTAAAGGCTTTATGTGGTCTCCATAGGCACCAATCTATGCCATAACTAGGGGGCTTTCAAAATTAGGGGATCAATAATGTCACATATTTGAGGGCTAGATGCCTGAACTGTCAAAATGACTTCAGGCTTCCTTTGGGGTAGCTAAGTCAGAGCATCCTTTTCTGAGATTGATTTTCTTTGTTTGCTTAACTGACAGGTGAGAGCTAGGGGCAATCTTCCTTCTTATTTTCAGGTGCCTGCCAGCACACAGGGACGTGGGCACAGCTGCCAGATACTCCAGCAGGTTCCCAGTCACAGTGAAAAGCAGCGAGGCCAGCACCCCTGCCTCTCCACAGCACCGTGAGGCATGCCAGGCAGGGAGTTCCACAGTGGGGACTGCTCAGCCTGACATCACAGCTGGGGGAAGGAACCACGCCATGCTGTTAAATGCCCTGTCAAGAGCTAGGCTGCCCTGAGCCCCTCACTTTGGGTCTGGACCCTGCACGATGCCTTATCTTGAATACACACTACACCCTGCCCCTGTTTCACAGCAGTCCTGGCATGCATGAAGCATTTCAGAGACAAAGAGTCACAAGCAACATGAAGGCTAAACAGGTAACAGCTTGGCATACACGACAGAAAAAACAGTACCCCCTTCAAACCCAACCTGCAAATAAGTGAAAAAAGACAGTACTCCCAAGGACACAGTCCAAGATGACTCAGATTAAAAGCCAGTGATGTGCCATTATACTCCCAAGCACACCTTGGGATATACGTTTTTCCCCTAGCATTGTTGAATAGCAAAGTGCAAATCAAGTGGAAAGGTATGTGTGTCCTTCTCCACCCAGCTGCCAGGGTTAGCAGGCTAGAAGAGATGATGCATCCTGTGAAATGCCTGGGAGAAAAAAACATGGTGAATTGCCAGCACATCCCAATAGGAAAAATGGAGCAAGGCAAGAACATGCTGGCACGTGGTCCTTAAGGTCAGTGAGGAACATGAAAATATCAACCTCTTTTTTTTTTTTTCTCATAACATGGAAAATGTCCATCCATACTGTTCTTCACAAAGCAGCAAAAATGAAAAAACAAAACAAAACAAAACTGGGATCATCTCACAAAGGAACAGTTTTGGATAAAAAATCACAAAGGTGGGGATACATAAAGGTAACACTTACATGCTACCCATCTAACAGCCTTGCACACCGAAATGTCTGCATGAAGTCCTAGACTCACTGAGATTTGGAGTCAGTTTTATCTATGGAGAGAATAGGTAGGATCTTACATTTAAGAGAAAAGGGATTTCAAGCCTAAGTCACCAGTGAGGGTACCACCTGGAAACTTAGGGCATTATCACATACTTGCTTTTTAACACAAAAGTATCCTGAAACACTTAAGTTAGCATCTCTCTGAAATATTCACAGCTTAGTAAAGTACAGCTGTCATATGCTGCAGATATTCACTTTACACAATCAAATGATCAATTCATGATCTTGCACGAACTAAAAATGTGCACACAGTTATCTGATATATTTTAACAGAAAAAATCCAATTTCATCTATGTGGACAATGCTCTCAGGCACATGGTGCGATTCTTGGGGCAGGAGTTGTATTTTGATGATCCTTGTTGGTCCCTTCCAACTCAGGGTAATGCTGATTCTATGATTCTATTAGCTAAATTAAACATTTTAAAATCACTATTCATTATTCTCAAAGCATCTAAATGTATGGCTCCCGTAAGTGTTGCATCACAATCCAAAGACCGAGGTAACCGTACAACTTCACACTTCTGAATGAGATTGTTCATATTTGCTAAGCTAAACAAACATGTAACTCTTTGAAGGCATGGGAAATAGTTTGAGACATTAAATTGCACAATGGAAAAGGACGAAGATGGCACAAGCAAAGAGATCACAAAGACATGTTAGATCGGCACGACATGGCTACCTTGCTTCTGGGGTACTTTTAAGAAGAGTATCAGATTTTCAAGAGATGCTGATTATTTACCTTTAGAGAAAAAACAAGCCCATCTGAAGGTGCCAGACAATCAGCCTGCCCTTATGGTAGAGGTCTCAGGTTTCACTTCTACTGCACCAAGAGACATTCTGCCTCACCTCGGCAAACCTCTAAAAAATCTCGTAAAAACCATGATGGAAGGTGCACTATTCCAGGACAAATGGATATCACGGCATTGGGAGTCAAATAAATATCTGGAAAAAAGTCATCAACCACAGCATGAAGACTAGTTTCCTTCAGGGTTTTATTTCAACTTGTTTTCCATTTGGTGCTTGCTTAATTTTTAATCTCTTGCTTGGGAGCCCAGGACTGAGCGGGGAGCAGCGTGGGTCATCCTGGGCAGCATCTCGAGCTCCACCGCTACGAGTGGCTGCTCCAGGCAACAAGAAAAGCAAGAGATGAAGGGCATTGTGCACTTTTTAGGCGTAGGTTGTCAGCAAAGTTGCTACGCATGACACTTTTTTGGTACGGGCACTCGTTTCTAGGAAACACTTTGGTAAACAACTTTGAAGTCAAAATGAAAAATTACAGCCTGAGTGCTTTTTTCGCTTTTATCCACCGTACCTTCATGACTGTACTAGTCCATTTAAATGGCAAAGCAGTGCTGAATGCAAACAGCCTCCTTCTGCAGGCTGTCTCCACAGTTCAATTACCAGTGCTTTAACAGTGCTAATTAGCATTCCTCAGAGCTAGATCTCTTTGAGTGACAGGTAACCATGGAGAGTCACAATCCTGTAGGTGATCAGCAAGAGTCTGACTTTTCTTTTTAATTAAAAATTAGAAATGCCTTAAACAAAAATAATAATTCACTGATTTATGCTATTATCCCAGGGTTGCCGAGCTGGTGAGAATAACATTAGTGTTGCAAAAATGAAACAATTTTTAAATGAATAGACTAGGGCGACAGAAAGGAGAGCAGGTTTATTATCTGTAACAAGAGAATGTACTCGTAATGATGGTACAAAATAGTAGACACTTCTCCAGAGAGTTGGCATGGAGACCAAAAATAGGACACTTTCCTGAATGTTGGATGGGATTGCCACAATTTATTTTAGATTTTTACATGATAGATAGATAAATACCAAGTCTGTTGCACAAATAGGAATTTCATAGGGATATCGTTTCAGTAAAATTTAACCATGAGGTATATTGAGAGATAATATTGCATCTGGCCCAAGCGAGAGCCAAGACTGGGAATTGAATCAGCCAAATAATCAATTAGTGAAAATTGTTTTCAACGTAACTATGCCATTTCCTGCCAGCTAATGCTCCAGTTCTCTTTCCAGAAAAGAACTCCAGCAGCAAAAAATTCAGAGTCGTATTTTTGAAAACTGCAGTGGGTCTAAACCAGCAGTGTTGACCCAACCTAATCTGAAGATTATTCATCAACAAATAATAAGGAAAATTTTTAAGCTGAACTTGCAAAAAATAGGAGGATGGATATATGCATGTTTGTAATTACAAAATATTTTCCAAGGCCAAATCATCTCCACTCAGCAAACTCTTTAATTGGAGATTCTAATGAAAATAACTGCATATAGACAATAAAAGGAAACAGATGATTGAGCAAAAATTATTCTAGTAACCAACAATCACAATGCAGAATTCTAACCATTGTTCACAGGCAAAATCATGGCTGTTAATTGTGAAACCAATCTATTCAACATGTCTTTTTTGAATCTTCCCCATATGATTTCTTTCTTGTATGCAAAAAACCTGCCAAAACTCCATGGTTAAATCAATATAGTTCTCTTTGATATAGAGGTATTTACATCTTTAAAGTAAATTAGAGTAAAATTTAACTCTATACGGGAAGAAAGAAACTAAAGGTAACTGCATCCCTATCAAAATTTCATTTGGATTGCCTAGTACTCTTTCAATTTAAAATTAGAATGTCAACCAAAAAGTTAATTTCTACAAGTACATGGAGCAACACTTTCCTAAAAACACAAGTAGCTTTCCAAGATGGCTTTCTAGCTTACCAACAATAAATATATAGTAGGCACAAGTAAAATAAATATCAAATTTTCAGCTTATTTGTTTAATATTTTAAGCTTACAAATGAATAACAAAGTACCTGTCTATAGCTGTCAAGACATGTAAACAGGCAGAGCTAATCACAGTTTTACCAAAGTTGATAATACAGTCAAAGAACGAAAGAAAAAAACAATAAACATAAAACATGTCTCTGATGTAATATTATCTTTTGAGTTTTTTGTATATTTACAAAAATATCATTCACTGATGGATTTTTAATTCTACTGAACGCTCTGAACTTTTTCTTATATGAGGAGAAGTTTTAAAAGCAAACAAATCTGAGAACTGGCTTTGTGCCATCAAGAGACTTCAGCACTACCCACCCTGCAGGCTCTTACCCAGAGAGCAGATCTCAGCAGACCCTGCAGCACCGACCTGACTCAGCCTCAGCCAACCCCGATGACTCCCAGTAAATTCAGTTTGACTCCTTACCAGTTATACACACACACATCTCCAAATATTTTACGTCTTGTAATCTCCTCCTTACTCTGATATTTCAAGGATATAATAAATCAAGTTTTATAATAAAGCTATTTTGCTCTAACTTCAGTCTGCTTATGTATCCACGTGGAACGGTTCATTCAAATGCTGCAAACTTTAGTCACCAGCACTGACAGAAAATTCTTAATAAAAGACAACTAATTGGTGGAAAATAACTCTCGGAATAAAGGCAACCTGCTCTGGAGACCACGTTCATCAGCCTGGTTTTAAAGCTGTTCTGCTTTCCTTAATCTCTACTGCAATGCAAGGGGAGCAAGCAAGGGGAGAGAGACAGCTTATGCAGGAACGGGGCGGGGGGGGGGGAGGAAAATAAACCCACCGCTGTCTTGCCACAAATGCTCTTATCCTTGCTCTTGGAAAGCAACTGTCTCTCTTACCTGTGAAATTATCACCTACTTAAAGAGAAAGTAGATTTGAGCAACTACAAAAATCACAAAGATTCCTGTCAGTAAATTCAAACTTAAAGAGGTGACAGAAATAATCATCATCTCAAATGTTAAAGAAATTTTTTAAAAATGAATGCATTTGCTTCAGAATTTAATTAAAAATATTGCAAATTAAACCTTTTGTAATGTTTCTGTTTTGTTTAACCACTTATATGCTGCTTGCTTCACTTGCCTAAATAATCACATCCTGGCAAGTTTAGGGTTTCAAAGATTAATTATCCTACCCAAAGAAGATTAATTTGCCTCAATAACGCTTTCCCTTCATGTTGGTAAATTGATAAGCTACGAACATGCTTATTTCCTACTAGCAGGTTCTAACCCAGACTCTGCAGCACCAAATCCCATTTGAAATATGAATCAAGCTCTCTGGTAGCTCTTAGCTGAGGGATGAAGTTCACTGACAAAGGGAGCTGATTAATTCCCCTCCGAAGTGGCCATCAGAAATTCTCTGCTACATCTCTCAATATTACAGCCTCCATGCCTTGCCCTGTGGCTGTGAAGCTGGAAGGGCTTCTTGCTAGAATCTCTTGGTTTCCTTTGCAAAACCTTTGACAAAATTTCCATCACTCTCATCCTTCCCCCGAAAAAATCAATGCAAGCAATCAGACTGCCTTCAGTAGAACTTGTGCCAAGACTTAAATGTGCTTCTGTTACCAATTCTGTGATTGATTCTGGTGGATATTTTGGTATTTGTAAATATTTATAAAACTTCAGAATTTTTTTGTAAGCTATTATTTCCCCATTTCCCTGACAGAAACCCTCTGGCTATGAAAATTGACTGGCATTTTTCTGAAACCACACTCTGCTTCTCTTCTTTCAACTCTTGCCTCAGATATCTTACAAACAAAAATAACCTCAACCCAGTCCAGTCTTCCCAATTATCTACTAGGTAGGTATCATAGGGCAATATCAACAATATTTTCTTATTGTTTTAAGGGGCCCATAATTGTTCACCAGCCTTGACTATGGAGATAGCTCCCAAAAGCAGGAGCCTTTACAGGTGGTGATTTAACACACTGTCTCTGTCCCCACTGTGATAACCTCATCTTGCTTTC
>JAWWES010000006.1:21703431-21733230 GCA_035583135.1 Lophotriccus pileatus
AGCCACAGAGCAGGGGTGTCATTGTCTTCTAATCTAAATTACATTCAACTGTATTTCTATCAACTTTGGAAGAGCCCTCAGGTGTGTTCTGCAGCCTGAGCTCAGAAGAGGTACACTGCCAGTGGTCAACAATGAACCTGCCTTGCTCCTGACTTTAGCACAGCCTAAGAGGTCAAAAGTTGAGTGTGGCACTCACTGCTATATATTTTCCTATTATATTTTTTTCTTAGGTTCATTTTGGGGTCATTTTATAAAGGTGGCACACACAGTAGTGTTGTTGTTTTCAGGTGGCTAAACTTTGGTTAAATATGCACGACATGAGGAAAGAGAGAAGATGTCAGACATTCAAGAAAATAACTTTTGCATCTCTTTTTTTAAAGAGCCTGTTGGAAAAGCTGCTGGCAGCTGCAGAAGCCCTGCCTAGTTTGGATACTCCTTTCAGACTTGGTGTCAAAATAGAAAATTTCAGTGCTGTCCAACATAGATGCTGCATTTTGACTTTCCCAGGAACAAGATAGGACCTGGAAACTAATGAAAGTGTACTCTACTTTTTCCTTTGACACCAAAGAGGCTGAAAGACATCTGAAAGCCTAGAAAGAAAAAGAGTAGGATACATCTTCTTATTTCAAATAAGAAGAATTAACTGCAAAGAAAGGGAATATCAGAAGCTCGCATATTGAGTTTAAAATTTACATACACAGGTAGCTGTGCACATATTACAAAAATTCCAAATGCATAAGGGGTAAATTTAAGTTTCAGCAATGTTAAAAAGCTGTTTGCTACTTATTTCATCAGGCCATAAGTGATTTTTATATTCAGACAGAATGTATTGCTTTTAGGTACAGCAAACTATCTTGCAATGAAAGGCTGCATTGTTTTGTTCAAACTAAAGAGAAATAGTTGATGAGTGAATAAGAGCATGATCTAAAGCCTATTGAAATCAATGGAAAGATTCTCATTGACTTCTCCAGGCTTTGGATCAAGCCTCAAAAGAGCAGCTATTTCTCTCTGATACAGCGAGGAATCAATTCCCTCTCCCAGCGGTACTCTAAATAATTCAATATTTTGTCTCAGATCATTTCCTAAGAAAAATGATGAGGATGTTGTTTAAGTGGGCGATACCCTGAAGTGACAGAGTTTACAATGCACTCAGCCATGTAAAATGTGCCCTGTGCTGCACGCCTGCACAAAGGCAGGGCAGACTGGGAGCAGCCCTCAGACGCCCAGGAGTGCTCCCGGCCCACCGGCTGACGGACAACACGCAGTCGTGCTTCCCCTCTCGCTGCCCAGAAAGACCTGTAGGAATTTCACTAAATCTTGGAGGAATGCCTGCCCTGTGACAATTATTTAAAGAAGCGACATTATTTTTTTCTTTGCGGTAAAATCAGCCTCTCTTTGAGCAATTTGTTTCGATGTCCACAGAAAGGCAAAAATGGCCACGCTGATCATGTTATTATTTACCAAAAAAAAAAAAAAAAAATTAAAAATTGAGGCTCTCATTCTCCAGTGGTTTTGCCTTATAGAGCAAAACACTATATGGAAGTGATAATCTTCTTTTCGAGCTCTTTTGTTCCACGTGACAAATTAATCTGTACAAAGTAAACCAGCATTAGATTAAGGAACTCTGCTGCAAACCACAGCAAAACCTTGCTAATTTTTACTTCCCTGCCACAATCAGGTGGCTTTCTGCACACTGTTCACTTTCTTCTGTAAACTGGAGAAGGCTGTTACAAGTTGTTTATGGACAGCTCGGGATGAGCCGCAGCATCCATGCGTCCGTGCTGTCTCCCAGGCAGGCTCCCAGACAGGAGCACAGCCTTGCTCTCAGTCATGCTTCCCTTTGGCCACAGCAGAGCAAAGCTGGGATGTGCTCTCCCCATTTGCACACAAGGACAGCAATTTGCAATACACCGTTTCAAGGGGCGGGGGAATGCCACTTCTCCATTCCCACCAGGCAGCTACCTAGCAACAGCTGACAAATGGGTAGGATGAAATTGGTACTGAGCTACAACTAGAGTGATTATCCCCCTTCCAGATCACTTCTGATTGAGTTACACCTGTGGGAAGCAACTTTCCAGCAGCCTCTCTGATGACTGCAGACATGGCAGCTCGGGCACATTTGCTCTCTTCATTTCCAACACAAAGCACATCCCAGTCTTCCATCAGCATTTGTGAAGAAATACTAATCAGCATCTGTCCAAGCATGTTCCTGATTCCCTCCCAACCTCCTTGCTCTATATGTACATGTGTGCTCACAACTCACTCACTGTGCATTTCAGCTGCTTACAGCACTGGGCACTACTTCAGATGCACTGTGGTGTCAGTCCCACAGGCTTATCCTGACTCCTATGCAAAGCCTGGAAATCCTCATGCACAGAGAGAAATCCACTGCCAAGGCCAGCTTCCCTTGCCAGCTCTTTCATAAAAGCAGGAAAAGACACAGGCTTTTCCCCTCATCAGTGCTGCTCAGTGACAGCTTTCGGAGATCAGCTGGGTACTTGTGCCAAAGCCCACCCAGCTGCTGCTCACCACTGTCACAGCTGGGACAGCCACAGGGCATGGCTGACTGCCCGAAAACACTCGTGAAATCCTCCTCACGGGTGGTACAAAATATACCTGCTCTCCTCTCAGACACCAGGAAGAGTGTGCTCTTGGCATGGCCAGAGAAGGGGATCCTCAGCACCCTTCCTCTGCCATTTGCCTAACAATGCCACATACAGCCCAGCTTCTCATCCACCCCCAAAGTATTTCTGCTCCAGTTTCAGAAGACCATATTTGCTAAATTGAGCTGTTACTCAAAAAAACGAGACAGAATATTTCTGACACAGCCTTCAACTTTGTCAGAAAGTGCCCTTTTGGTTTCTTATGGTATCGAGACATTTAAGGATTATGAATTCCGAAGACATGATAATAATCAGGCACTGAAAAACAAACACTGTCTACACTTCTAGTCAGAGAAAAAAAAACTTCTCTGTAGATAGATTAATGCATTCTAGCAATTTTGATTGTTGCTTTTATAATTACAGTCAGCACATCACCTACTTTTCAGGAAAAGGCTTTAATATAGTGCAGCAATAAGCCATTAGTTTTATATCCTCTTATTTAAACAGTATTCCTAAACCTTTCAAATCAGGTTCTTCCTCCCAAATCAGTTTCTTCATTTGACAATGTGTTACAATACCAATGGGATTTGGCAAAATACTGTAGTTAGGACTTACTGTACAAAAAATATGAACTACCTCTATGATTTGTTGTGTATACCCACAAAGATGAGTTAATATCAACATCCTTCGGCCATTTGAATTGCCATAACAATGCTTTGTGAACAAACTGAAAGACTAAAACCAACAATTTGAATTCCTTGTTTTAATTCGCATTTTGAGTTGGGTTTTAAAGAGAGCAAAAAACCTTTTTGCAGGTTTTTATGAGGAAGTGAGAAAAAATATTATATTTAAAGCTTTCTTCAAGCTCAAACCATGTAATCTGTTGTATATATGAAGCATTTTACCTTTTTGCATGGAAATTTAGGCACTACATGCAGAAGACACGTGTTTTCTTCCCCCCTTACCACATAAGAGAACCAAACTGAATATTCACCCCATTTCATTGTGCCTTAGACCCCACAGCTTGACTGTTGCACTGAAAAGACCATGATACTCACCTTTGTGCATCACTACAGCCTCATCAACAAGGGCCAGAGTAATGTCTACACGTACCTCTGCCCTGCACCTCCAACCACTTCAAAGAACAAGATGAGACTTTCACAGTCCCACAAGTAAAGGGGAAAGACAGCACAAGAATTTAAGAGTTATACATATCTAACCAGAAAAAGAAATTAGCTGCTAAAACACCACTTCCTTTTCTAACGAGCAATTTCACACAGCAATGTATAAAACAAATTTGAGAGCTGCTATTTATTGCAAGGAAATTAAAAATACTCAGAGCACACGGAAAGCACATTTACTGGGGAAGACACTGCATTCAGTTCTCAAATGTATTAACCCCTAACTCGGTCGAGGGAGAAGTGTTCAGCTTTTTCTTTAACCAACCCTGGTTCATGTTATTAAACACTCCCCCCACTGTTGATAAAAACCAGCAGCGCAGGAGACCCCACACTAGCTGTCTTGCCTCTTTTCCACCCCAAGCATGGCTCTGCCTTTGGGAGGCTCCCAGCCGGATCCCACACTGCCAGGAGCATGTGTACGCCCGCTCTGCTGCCAGACACACAAAACCTCATTGTAGCCCCTTTGATTCTGTACTTTCTGTCCCTGCCTAGATAACTTTTCAGAAGCTGACAGGGCCTTTACAATTTAATTGGTGTTGACACCTTTTGAAGCAATGCCTTGAGGCACTGAGGGTCATTGTCTACTTTATCCTGCTTTTCTGCGGCTGCCTCCATTTGGCTACCTTGCAGCCTGTGGTGCTCTGGTGGCCCCTGCACTCTTCATTCATGTTTGTACTTGTACTGGGTCCCGTTACAAGGACCCTTGTTAAACGCCCAGCAGGCAGCACTGAATAGAGATTTTGACTATCTGGGATTTGAAGGCCTCTAGCAATAAGGGAGAAAGGCCTGTAAACACAAAAGTATCCCAGTAGCAGTGGGGTGTTAACGTAATCACGCATTTATGCCACAGGACCTCAGGACCAAGCTCCTTACTGTCGATTCACTGGCTATTAAGCCTTGGTAATTAGGTGGTTTCCCGTGACTTTTCTTTCCTGGGATTCACCAACTATCATTTTCCATATGTCCCTTTTTCCCAGAGCAGCTATACACCCTCACACATTCAATAAGCCAGGCAGATGGTACCACATTACCAGGCTCTGAGCAGCCAAAGCCAATTCAAAACAAGTAAAAAGGTTTGGCGTAGCATTCCCAAAGCTGCCCAGGAAACCTGGATCCAAAAAATCACAGAGGTCACACAGCCTCGTGAGAGCAAACACATCTCTCTGGGTTCAGCCCTGCAGTGCCTCATAACAAGCAAGACACTTCTGGGCAGTCACATCCCCACAGAAGGCAAGCAGGAGAGAGCACTTTGAGAACCATCTTTCACTCCATAAACAACTTTTAATATGGATTTCTCTGATGTTTTCCAGGTTTAAATAATTAAGGCTCTCAAATTTCCTACTGAAAATGCCGAGGTCTCACTCACTTCATTTGGTCCTAAGCGCCAGTCAGCTTGGGGCCACATCTCAGTAAAACTCAGCCTCAAACACTGTATTAAGACAGTGAATAAATGAGAGCATGATCAACTAAAATGGAAAATAACATTTCAGTTAGGTAAGTCCAAGATATTAAAGCGTGGCCAGAATGACCTCAGAGGCAATTTCCTATTCGAAAAATTCCCTGCCCTCCCAAAAAAACAGTCTTGCTAGTCAAACCTAGTGGCTGGGTTTTGCATTTTCCAGCACTCTCTCTGCCACATTTCAGAGTCTGCTTTTCCACAGTCATTCTGAATTCCAGCAGTTCATCTACAGAGCTCTGACAAATGAGACTGGTAATTCCACTATGATGCTGCCAACTCCTCCCACATTCAGTATCTCTTGGTCCTTTGCCATCTGGGGAACGCTTGTCCCCGTATCCATGATCCTGTCAATCCCTTGCTTCTACTATGGAAAAAAGCAATCAAAACCAGGCCCCTGTGCCTGCCTGCATCCCATGGAAATGGAGATCCAACTCCAGATCTTTACTCCTTGTTTCCTCTCTCCCCTGCAGTCATGCCTGCAAGCCTCTTGTTCACAGCCAGCTTCAGCCATTCTCCTTCCCTCTGTCCTCAGCCTTCCTGAAAGGCGGCTGCACCTCCGGGCTCTGCATCTGAACCAGTGCCATAACGATACATTTCCATTACCACAATTAACCTGCAATCATGAGCTACCAAGGTTCAGAATAAGAACAACTTTCCACGCGCTGACAAAGATGCACTCAACTGTGACAAAGGACGTACCTTTCTCATGCTTTACGGAATCCCTTTGTATCTTTCCATATGCCTCTCTGCCATGGACATGGGGGTTTCTGGAAGTACATCAGCGTCCAACAAACAGGGCTGGGGGAAAAATGCGTAGGCACTGTGTAAGAAAGTAGCAGTTCTGGAGAGGCCAGGCCAGCCTGGTGATGAAAAGACATGAGAGTTCCACCCCCAGTGCCAGAAATGCTGCTTCAATGAGCTGAATGTAAATAACGCCCAGAACAGCTTCCAGCTGCAACACGCTTCAGGCAACTCTGCTAGGAGAAGTTTCCTCTAGCTGACAGAGGCAAAGGTCATCTGCAAAGCACAAGTGTCCCCACAAACAGCATCAGTGGTAACAGTTTGCTGCACTGGCACCAACGAAAGTCACTGGATGAGAGCTGATCACATCCGCCTTGGCATCTGCTTCCTTGAAGACTAAACTCAATCCAAAGGTCTCTTAGCTGAGCTAAGAGAATGTGTTTGGGCAGAACTTTACTTTTATTTTCTAGCTGCCATCCCAACCTGCAGACTCTGTATGAGATGATGAAAACAGAAGAGCCAAGAAGCTCCTCTATCCCTATCATGTAAGTTCAGCTCAAGCTGTTCCTTGCAACAATTAAACAAAAAACATAACACTTTCCTCAAGGAGACAAAGGCTTTACAGAGTCCATTGCAAGGTACAGGATATTATCCTTGTACATGAACAACCACCGTATCTGGTCAGATGAGAGGCTGACCTTCCTTTTTCTTTAAATGGCCTTTGTGCACTTTTATTTATTGATTTTATTTATGCCTTTAGTGAAGCTTTCCTTTCATAACGTGCCCAGCTTCTTTCCAAGTCCATGCAAATTTTTGATACCCACCCATTCCAGAATTATGATGCTCATTTAGAATTTTTGCTGCTTTCCTTACAAATCATACAAAGGAGCACAAAATTCAGGAACTGTTCTCTCAGCTAGAACAATTTTCTCACCTAGAACACTTGTCTTATTACCAAAAGGCTCTGAAGAAAACAATTTTATTTCTGAAGTGTTCAATATCTCTAATATCCCTCTTTGTTTTTGTTGTTGGTGGGGTTTTTTTTGGTGGTTTTTTTTATTGTTATTGTTGTTGTTTGGTTTGGGGGGGGTGGGGGTATTATCTATTTTATTTTGGTTGGTTGGTTTTGGTGGTGTTTTTCTAATTCCCCTGTATCCTTTCCAAGATGGCAGGATTGCACTCTACTCAAGGACTTCCACATACAGAACATGCTGAGCCCAAAGAATCCCCATGTCTGTCCTTCCTCTGACACACTTTATGTGGGAGCTCTCTCTCACCCATCTTTCATGCCCTAAACACAGGCAAGCAAGAAAGGATATCCCTGTTTTTTTAAGAGCTAGCAAGGGTAGGTTATGTCGAGGTACAGCCTGTGTCCAGCAGAGCACAAAGGCTTCCCCAGCATCTGCTACTCAGACCTGTATCCTTGGGGCTAAATAGTCACGCTGATTACAATGTGCTCCAAAATCTGCTCCTTTTAGGGAGAAAAGTCCTCTTTTACAAAGGGATTTTGCTCTCCTTTGGATTGGATTTATATCTGTGCTGGCTGTCTTTTGGGAATTTACCTCTGATCTACAGCACAGTGAGGATGAAGTTGTCCATCTGACTCTAGTTACCAAAAAAAGCAATACTGATCCTACCAGGCGTCCAAGGGGAGATTATAAATGAGGGAAGGAGCCACCCCAACTGACTGGATACACTTCTAAATCCCTTCCTTTCCGCATCCTGCATTTGCTATTTATTAAAGCACAAAATAATAATGTGGTGCTTACTTAGTGCACAGGGTAGCTGTAAAATTTAATTAATCACTCTAGCTTAGCTTGCTGAGATTTTTCGAAAACCCCAATAAAAATGTAATGCCTGCTATAAAGAAAACCCCTCAAAATTTCCTGACTTCCTGCTTTGGTTTTGTACCTCATGGGACCTGAGATAGGACATTGCCTATAATTCTGATTCAGCAAATTACTTGAAAGTCAGCACATACCTAAGCCAGTGGACACCAAGGCATGCACTGATACAGTTGACTTGGGATGGACTTAAATTGGTGCCCTACAGACTGTTTGCTTCCATATTTCCTGTCCCCCTCCAAGGGAGTCCAATTACAGATGAATCCTTCCTTTCTCACTCCCAGATTTCCAAACACAGAGTCAAAGTGTGAGTCCCTGTTTAATAGTACCTTACTTTATGAATATGCCTATGGGTCTGCATGAGTGGGTACTGCTCATTGTGATCAACAATTTACTGTGAACATCAATTATATCTAGGATTGCTGGCCTAGGAAAAGCAAGATATCCCTTCCCACACCCGCCTCTGCTCCCCGCCTTCCCCCCAAACTTGCCTGTGATTTGCCCCAAGGTGTAACACATGAATGCACATGGTGGTACAAAAGATGAATGCTGTATCTCAAGTGTTTCTTTTGTCTTCTGGGTAATTCAGTTTTATCATATGAATATATACTGTTACAAGCTGATAATCCCTACAGATCTCCTTTCTTCTCAATCAGATACGCTAGAAGGCAGCTAATTTTTTTTTTTTTTTTTTGCCCTAATTTACAGCCTTAAATAAAGATTAGGACATAGGGATGGGATGAACACAGAACATTTTCTCCCACTACAGATACTCTTTTCCCTGCTCCAACCTGAGCAAAAAAAAACCTCACGGGTTAATCTTTTTTCAGTTACAGGGAAAAGCAGAAAAGAAGAGGGCCCTTAGTGAGGTACAATAACGTGTGCAGGTTTTCTTGGATCAATTGCCAGCATTGACACTGTATCCTTCAGCTAGCAGTGTGTGATGAATGGTACCCTGTAGCATTGGAGAGTGCAACAGCAGCCAGGCAGCTTGGGTGACTGCGTGCCCTCCTAACAGGCTGATGAATCAGGAAACTCAAGAGAGACTCTGAGTGTGGGAGCTGAAGTGGTAAATGTTTTCATCTTTCTCTTTTATGATCTTCCCTTCTCCATTTATATAGGACATTTTAGAGATTGAGCTTTGTTACAAACTATTAGCCCAAGGCAGTGGGCTGGGGACGTGAGATCTCATGGAAAGACAGAGCACAAGAAAGTGTGAACAACTGGAACTACATGTGATATTATTGGTTTGTTGTTGAAGGAATTTCTGTTTGGATTGTAGTTCAGACAGTTGCCTTGATGTACTGGAATGAAAATCAGCACCCAATGTGCCTAGAGACAAACCACAGAACTGTCAAAAAATACTTGCCTTTTTATCTCCCAGAATCTTGAATTTGAAATGAAAATCCCCATTCACCCACGGCACAAAAAACACAGCTCACCACTCACAGCACTGCGCAGCACCATGCTACAGAAAACAAGAAAATCAACTCCCCCACAACAGCACTACAGTAAGACACTGGTGTATCCAGTTGCCCAGATATCCTCTGTCACTCCAAGACACTGGAGAGCCTAACTTCAAGCAATCTCAACTCTGGTAACAGCCAGCAGCCTGGGAAGCGCCCACTCAGATTGACCAGATATCATCTTGGGACAATTCACAATTCAATTTTCATTCCATATTTTCTTCCACACAGTGGAGAAGAATATGGCATTTGCTAAGTATATCATGACTCATATATGAACAAAGCTTTAACCTGTTGTGGGATCAGTTTGTTCATCTGTGTTGCAGCTTCAGCTCAGTCTGGTGTAAGCTCTCTATCCCCCCGGAGCCACAGATCCACACAGGCCAAGAGTACGGGCTAGTGCTTGCATACCACCGTGAGCTGGAAGCAACATCATGCTTGTCATGTACTTAAAACACTCAGCTGCAGCAGAGCTTGTGCATGGAGGTTGTGCAATGGCTTCCCAGAAAACAAGAAACTGCACACACAGGTGCTCATTTAAATAGCAGTAGGCAGGCTACGAGTGCCAGGAATTTCTCTGGTCTCTTAACTAGCAAGATGAGAAAGCTGATGCATTGAAAACAATGTCTTTCCCAGCACTGCGTGCTTGAGATGGCAATAGGAGAGGCTCCTAAAGAACAACACGTAAATGAAAATCCACACGCAGAGCCCATAGATGGAAAGGGATACCTGGGAACACACCAGAAATATTTGGTTTCTCTGATGGTCTGGCAACCTCACTCAAAAATTTTAATTTAACTGAAAAATCATAGTGAAGCAATGCTATGAGGTCCTGTGTGATATTTGCTTGGGTTTACTACCACGTGTCAAGGTGGGAACCACTGTGTGACTGAGTTCATTCCATGGGCACATTACAGAGCTGTGTTAGATGGCTGAGTAACCTTGGAGGAGCCCTGCAACTGGCCAAAATTAAAAATATCGTCTACAAGCTTGTTAAAATAGCCGGTTTTGGTCCCTTAATTGTGAGAAGACTAGCTGTGATTAGTTTCCTTCCTGTCAAACAAATGGTTTGTTTTCCACCTGAGGCAAACCAAACTGCCTACTGGGAGAGCCCTCCAACGGAAAAGGCTGAGGAACAAAACCCCCAGTTGTGAGGAACTGAGGGCTTCGACCGAAGGGAAATGTTGTTTCCTTATTACAGTAATCAGTTTACAAAACATGAGATCGTAAAGGAAAAGGGGAGTTCCCCTTTTTAAATATTTACTACTAAATCTCTGCAGGGACTCCTACCACAAGTCAAGGAAGAGGAGAAGTCATTTATTTCCTGCACCATAGTATACATGATGCCTGCAGGATGGGACAAAAATCTTCACCCTAAAGGAAGCACTGAAGATGGAACTGTCTTCTTCCCCTGAGTACACCCTTGAAGGGTTTAGTTTCCTCTCCTCTTTTGCTCTCTTTCATTAATTTCTATTAAATTACTTCATAGGAAAACTTCAGTTCTCTGCACAAAACTTTTAACAACAGGAAACCGAACAAATAAAGGCCAGGTTGGATGGGGCTTTGAGCAACCTGGTCTAGTGGAAGGTATCCCTGCCCACAGCAGGGGAACTGGAACCAGATGATCTTTAAGATCCCTTCCAACACAGATCTTTCCATTATTCTATGAATGTTCACATTTAAATACAGACCATGATTTTCAAAAGCATAGGCTACAATTAATGATTCTACAAACCCAGCTTTATTTTCTATTAAGGTTATTTTAGGAATAAATTTTAGTTTGTTTTTAGAGTATTTTGTAGAACAATTTCATATTTTGTCTGCCCTTGCTTATGGGAGCAGGGAAATTTTTAGTTAATGAAACAGAAGTAACTTCTAGGTCCTTCAAGCAGATGAAATGGAACATGCATGTTCTACCAAACAAACAAAAAAAAATCTAACAAAAAACCAGACAAACAAACAAACCCAAACCAAAAAAAAACCACTAAACTAAGCCACAAAACAACAAAGAAAACCACCATTTTCACACTTAGGTAGACAAGCATTTGAAAAATTGTAATAGTAAATTGCCAGACAGAAAGCAGGGTTGTTACCAACCTAGGAAACATTCAGTGACAGGCACTTGAGTGAGAAAATCCCACATTAGAGGTGATTTCACCTACACAGTCAAAACCAAAAAAAATCACCCAGGTAATTCTGCCCGTCCATGAGTATTAATGACACACCTTTCTGTTTTACCTCAACAAGAAAAAAAAAAAAAAAACAAAAAACCAAGAAAAAGACTTCCTTGGTCTACCACAGCCATCAGAACATGTTCCCATCACCTTCCTAACATTCCAAGCAAAGAACCCATTGACCAACTGTGTTCAGACAGGAGAGCAGCAACAAGGAAACAGAACTAAGACATCAGTGAAGACAACACAGGATGACTACAAAACCCAATGGCTTGGCCTGACAAATTGCATGTTAAGCTGTCTTCAACTAGTCAATATTTTGACTGGTGAGGGTCAGCCTAAGTAAAGGTCACATTTTGTTTATTTATACTGGAAAATAATAGAAAGAAGGAAGAAGCGTCTGAGGAGGTTGATAGAGGAGCCCAGCAAGAGTGACAAATGTTTTGGTTACAGTTGCAAGTTGCTCTAGCAACCATGTGAGATTCCAGGAATGCTTTCATCCAGCTCTTGCCCATAACAAAGCCTAAACTTGCCTGGAATATGTTTATGTTTCATATAGTTCAGGCACACCTCATTTGTAAATAGTCTGTGTCACTTTTAATAGAACTACTAGAAATGCTTGTTATCAAAACAAGACCAAATAAGGATGCCAGAATTACTTCAGACAGGAAAACCAAACTTTCCTATAATTCCAGTAGATGGTAAGGTTGTGTGGCCTTCAGCTCTCAAAGTCTGGTCCCAAAAGATGTCTCAGTACCGCAGCAGCACAGCAGTGGAAGTAGCTGTGAGTCCTGAACTACTCCAACAGCCACAACGTGTTGTATGTAACGTGAGCACAACAATCAGAGCCAGACTTGACCCAATCTCCTTTAACCTGACTTTTGTCTGGTGGCATCCTATCTACTGGTTCAGTCTGGGAACCAGAGAGAGTCCGTGTCTCCATTAACAAGAAGGTGCCACAGGAAGGGAAGAGGGCAAAACATTCTCATTGACCTCATGGATCTCTGTTACTCTGGCACAAATCCTGGAGAGAACAGGGTCAAAACACACCACTGAAGAAAATATAATTTCCAGCCTTGAACTTCATCCAGGTAAAGGCCACCTTTTCACCTCCAGCTCTCTAAGATTTCAGGACGGAGCAGCCTGTTATTGCCACTTGAGTGGTGCTAAATGGAGCGGACAGAAACTCATTTTGAGCAAAGCTCTTATGCAGAATAACCAGTTGTCCTCCTGGCCTAGACACCCAACACTGTGGATGTGGAAAATGCAAAAATGGGCACCTTTAAACAGCCTCAAAGGCTCATTCTTCCAAAGCAAAGATGAGGCACAGTGAAAAATGAGCACTCACTACACTTACTTTAACAAGCAAAAGATATCTGACTTGGCTTGGTTGGTGCTGAATCTTTTTGAAACACTTGGAGCTTGGTTTTTTTTCCTGCAATATGTCAATAAGGTCAAACTTCCAGAATTAACTCCTCAATTTGCATAGCAATGAAACTCAGGGAAAGACATACATTTATCAATATAACTTAGAATAGGTAAGATGATATAATAAGGAATGATTCCTTGTTGAAAGGAAAACAGAAGGGCTAAAATAAAAGGACTCCACCTGCTTTTAATTTGAACCCACAACACAAGGGAGAAGTTAAAACTCAAATAGGTACATACGTTCCTTTGAAAAGCTAGATCTGTGCCTGAACAAAAGAAAGAGGCTTTTCACTTACCTCCTGTGGTATCAAAGAGCCCATTAAAAACCAATAAAATATTATGAAGCTTTTCCCCTTTGTGAAAAAGTGCAATTAATATCCTTCAGCAGATGATTATTGATTTTTATGAAGCAATTTACAGGCTTCTCAAGTCATGATTATTCAACCCTCTGGAGGCCAGAAAGGAAGAGTTTTCAGAAGTAGGAATCGTATTCTCATTTCCACATCAGCACAGCCAGAATTTACAGACTTCTGGTTTTTTTTGTTTGTTTGTTTGTTTGTTTGTTTTTTTTTTTGCCCCCAGGATATTTTTGTTGTTGTTGATGTTACAGCGCTCCAGTACAGGATTAACCCTTTTATTCTCTCCCACCTGAGACAGATTTTTTTCATGATCTGTTCTTGAAGTATATCGCCTGTCAGATATTTATCCGCTGCTCACGGCTGGTGGGTTGGATGCTCAGCAGAGTAGACTTTGTGTCAGAAAATCAGCAGCTGCTCATATATCACGGTGGTCATTAGTAGAGGATCATTCTGGACCTTTGCCCACAGCACCTTGCTATGGCAAGAGAAAGGCTATAAAACCCTAGGCCCTGTCAGCTGTTGTCATTTAGGTGAGAATTTATCAGGTCTCAGAGTGCCCTCTGACTGGATTATTATGAATAATGAATGAAGCTTTATGCCACACTGAGGCATTAATAAGACTGGGATGACTGGGAGAAATTCAGTGCAACATCATAGCAGTAACTTTCTGTGAGCAAGTACACAGCTGGTGGGCTCGCTGGATTCAGCTTATGTTAGATACTGCGACTGAAATGAGGAGCTCATTTAATTATTAAGCAAGTAGCACAGTGCTTTTGGTTTAGCCTATGGGTGGTATTACTGACCTACTCACAGAAAGCTTGCAACAAAAGCCTTTCTACCCTCTAACCAAACTCATTTGCTGCTCTGAAGAAGCTGAATCAGTGAACCCTCCCCCAAACAGAAACAGTGAGTGTCTATATTCATATTTACCTTTAAGCCAACCTAAAAAAAAAAAAAAAAAGGGTATGTCAGAGCAACCAGTCAACAGTAACTCTCTAAAATCTCCTACCTTGTTGGTGATATCTCTGGAGACATTAGCCAGGATTACCAGTTTTCTTCCTTATTTTTCCTGAGTTCATTCAATATGTATCCCTACAGTGCACAAATGAGAAACAGAGAAGGAAGAAGACAAAAAGCCACTGACCTAACTTGGAGGAAAAAAAAAAAAAAGGCAACAACAACAAAAAAAGCAGATGCACAGCAGAGACTATTGGCAATAATCAACCTCCTGGTGCGGCCGTTCCAGCTGCACTCCAGAGGACTGAGCCCACAGAGCTGACAAGTACTGGAGGCTGTCATTTATCTTTGTACCAGCTCCACTAAGAAAATTATTTTATAGGGCTGGACACACTTTTACAGACTCTTTAGTACCTTAGGTGCATAACATCATTAAAACCTTAGGCTCTCAGTATCTCATATTACCATGTTCTCAGCAAAAACAAAACCTGCATGGTCTCTTTCAAACAAACATGCTCTCCCTAAACTGATTTGCTTTTTGTTTTTCCCCCTTTAATTTGGCACGCAGTCTCCAGCAAATCCTTGCTAATATTAGGCCAGATCTTCATTCTTCCAACCAGCCCTAAATAAGAAGTCAGTGAAACAGGAGCCAGCCTGAAGAGCACCAATTGGAGGCACCATGTCTCGGAAACACAACCCTCTCAGACAGAAACACGTAATTCAGGAAGAATATTTCAACTCATTACTCATGCACGGACAGGCAGTGCTAGGACTTGGCCCAATTCTCACATCAGTCTCTCCATTAATTGTTTTTACAGCACAGCCAATGATGCACAGCCAAATTATGAACAGAAGGAAACTTTATCTGTTTTAAAGGGAAAATGCCTTTTTGGCAGGGGCTGGACACAGGAAACACCCATTTGAAAAGGCTCAGTTTCCACTCTACTCACACAGTCACAACTGAAGAACAGAAGAGCATGGAGAACCACAGGGAAAGGCACAGTGGGCACAGCACTGATGGGGGGCAGCCTTCGAGAGCCCCCCCCTGCCACCAGGGACAAACGTGGGCACACACTCATGGCCCAACCAGAACTTCACAAGCAATCACGTCAGAGAGGTTTATGAAGCTTTTCCTCTGAAATACTAATCAAACTATCAACTTGGATATAACATTAATGCTACAAGTCTTAAAATGCACTCACACTGCAGCAGCTCTCAAAGCAAATATTGGGCACATTCAAAAGCCTTGACCAGTCCCAACTCAGTTTTTTGCATTTTGATCCAAACTGCTTGGACCTCCCTGACCCTCACACACGACTCATTTTCCAGTACAATATTCAAGATTTGGTTATTTAAGAAAAATCTAACCAGGAATAAGAGGGAAGCATACACACACACATGTAATTTTTTTTTTTTTAACAGAACCTAAGAACAGACAGCAAAGTTCATTGTAATAAACAAAGCCCATACAATCTCTGATCCGCAGCAACAACATGGCTCTTTTCCCACACTTCTATTACTTTTTTGAGAAAAGCAAACTGTAAAAATATGACAATCCCTTAATTCCTTTACTACGCAGAAATAATGTAAAATGTTTCATTTTCATTATTTCATTACAAGACAGCTCTAATTAAAGCAAAATTTTGTGAAATCTGGAACACTGTAACCCCACTGTACAACTCCTACTGAAATAGCAAGATTCCTATCGATTTTTCCTTTCACTGGATTTAAAATATTTATATTACTATCATTCACTGTATATTTTTTGGATAATAATATCTTCATATTTTTACTGCTTTGATCTAGAATGCCTCATATTTGCATCCTGCCACTTTTGTTATGTATAGGGAATTTAAAGATGACAGTGCAATCGTGTATGGTTTTTTTAACTTGTGGACATTTTCATTTATCAGTCTTTCTCATAGTGAGTCAAGAATGTAAATAATCTATGCTTGATTCACACTGGTGAAACAAGCTTTGAAAAGCTGTTTTAAAAACTGCGAAAAAAACTCTGAGTTTTCTCTTTCTTTTTTTTTATTTAGTAATCTTTATGTCTCAACATGGTTTCCATGACAGTAAAAAGTTTTGTATGTTCACAGCACTTCTTCTGTAAGCCCTGGGCATCAGCACTGCCCACCCAGCACAAGGACTGTTTTGAAGGGAGGATGTGGAATTCCACTTTGCTGAGGGCACAGGCATTGGCTCGGGCACCAACCTCACACCCTGATTTTCTGAGCGTGTTAAAAGACAAAAGGAAAAGCGGCGCTTTGGATACCAAGCATTTGCTTAAAGCATGCTTATAAATGGGGTTACATATCCTTAAAAGACACTGTCCTTTCAATGGTGGAATAGGGCCAGGAGAAACCCACCCAGTCTTAGCAATGTCAACCCTCCCTGCCTCAGAAGAAATACATCAGTGGCAAACATGTTTGCAGAACCAGCAAGAAATTAACTTCAGTTTCTTTTGCGGTCTTTAAACAACCATTTGATATTACAGATGTCTTGCTGCAAAGTAACATTGCCAGTGCCACCTAAAATGTGAGAAACCAACAAAACATAACCACACTTTTTTTTTCTTTTTAAAGTCACTGCACTGTGGTAGGTGAGGGTTTACCCATGCAGTTACTCCTGAGTGATCATAATGTTTCAAACTGTTCTCATGTTTAACAAATAATTACCACAATTCACTTGAAAATTATATTGAGAGGCAAACCTGGTCCCCCTCCCCCTCTGGGGGTCTCTCCAGGACTCACACAAAGCAGAACAGTCATTCTGGAGGAAAGAATGGAAGAAAGTCTGTAGTGTGTGAATAACTGCCAAAAATTCAGCCTTGGAAAAACTGAAGTAATTTGTGAATTCAGTTGCATTTTGACTACTGAAATAACTAAACACATACCTAAAATTTAAGTTGCCTCCTCTGTGCAATGCTGGATCTTCACTCGGCATCTCTCCTGCCTTTTTCCTGGTGCACCATTCTAATGGAGACAGTATCCTAGGGAAAAAACATCAACTCAACCCCCGAGCTCTGATCCCACACTCACAGTCCTTGCATCACAGTCACACATGCATCAGCCCTTTGGAAAAAAGTATCCACTAGTGAAATTGTGACAGATTCAAGAAACAAATCTTCCTCCTCGCCCCTCCTCCCTCCACACAAAGCACCCAGCACCTTATGGCAGAGGCGCTGCAGCTTCTGCATCACCCCAGGCTGTTTTTGCTGTCCGTAGGGTACTGCATGGTTCCATGGGCAGCTCTCTGAGTTTCCCTCCCTAATTTGGGCCAAAAGAAGTAATAGAAATGAGCCCGGCTGAGTTTCACAGAATAACAAAGTCACAGAATGGGTAAGGTTGGAAGGCACCCCAGTGGGTCATCCAATCCAACCTCCCCAGTCAAGCAGAGTCGTCCCAGAGCACATGGCACAGGATTGCATTCAGACAATTCCTGCATATTTCCCATGAGGGAGACTCCATAACTTCTAGGTTCACATGGTCAAGTTTGTTCTCCACATCAGTTTCTGCCCGTTACCTCCTCTCCTATTGCTTGGCACCACTAAGGAGAGCCTGGATCCACCCTCTTGACACCATCCCTTCTGATACTTACAGACATTGATGAGGTCCCCTCTCAGTCATCTCTTCTCAAGGCTGAACAGTTCTAGCTCCCTCAGCCTTCCCTTGTAAGAGAGATGCTCCAGTCTCTTAATCCTCTTTGCCACCCTCTGCTGGACCTGCTCCAGGAGCTCCCTGTCTCTGTTGCACAGAGGAGCCCAGAACTGGACATAGCACTCCAGATGTGCCTCAGCAGGGCTGAGTAGAGGGGCAGGATCATCTCCCTCAGACTGCTGGCAGTGCTCTTCCTAATGCCCGCGTGGATACTATTTGCCTTATTGGCACAAGGGCACACTGCTAGTCATGAACATCTTGCTGTCCTTGAGGACCCCCAGCTCTTTCCCACAGAGCCGCTCTCCAGCAGGTTGGCCTCAGCAGGTTCTGGTGCCTGAAGTTTCCCGTTAAATGTGCCTTTCAAGTCATTCCAGCAGAAAGCACAACTACAGACTCTTATCTCAGATGAAAAACTTACAAATCCCTATAGTTCTGCTCCTGTAGAAAAGCTAAAAATCTGCATTTATTTTATTTTTTGACCATTTGGAACTTTCATGGATTTTCCCCTGGATGCTGGAGGTATTTTCTTTTTTTTTTACTATTTACTAAATTTTGGTTAAGCTGAATTTCCATGAGTTCTGTTGTTTGGCACACAATCCAGCTTTTTCTTTGGCTGAAAACTACAGGCAGCCACATTCTCATCTCTCATTTGAAAATGAGATTCTTCATGCAGGGAGACAACATTACATGTTTTAATTTTTAGGGTGTATAATCTAGGAACATTGGTACAACCAGTTTTTGATTGCAACTGAGCTAATGGACACATGTAAGAACACAAATACTGCCTAACCAGCTTTATTTTATTATCAGGAATAATGAGTAGCAACCCATTAATTTTAAAAGTTGAGGTATACACTGTAAAGTTAATGAGAATCCAGAGTCAATTAAAATAACAACAATTAGGGCATTTTATTGATTTTTTTCAGCTACCTTTTATCTGTAGTAATTTTGCAGCACACACCACAGTTATCACAAGATGGTCAGTGTGGTGTGTTTCAATGCACATGATCAATTCCATTTAAAAACTGTTTTATTTTACTATGATTGAGCAAAATATGCTGCTCAAAAAAAATTCTGGATTTATATCTAAACTATGCCATTTATTCATTTTTTTATAGCTTAAAACCATTTTTCAAGCTTAAAATTTCTTAAAAGTTGGATTAGGAGAGCCTGGGATAGATGGAAGAAGAGAATAGTCTTACCCACCCCATATTTTGTATGTGCTAATTCAAGGTTCTCTTCTGGAGAAGAACTTTTTTCCCCTAAATTTATTTCCAACTACTTTTGTTTTCCTTGAGGGACCTTTGAAACACTATATTGCTACTTTTCATGTTTTTTATTTGCCCTCTGGAACAATAAAGGCTCAAAGGTTCATAAATATGCATTCTGTAAATGTATTATGCTGACAAAGTGTTGCTCAGATAGCTGCTCTTGCCTTTAGGGAATGAATAAGTTTACAGCATGCTTAAACAACAGTGTAAGGCGAAAGAGAAGAGGGAGAGCTGTGTCAGCGTGTGGGCTGAAAATGGAACAAAAGAGTTATCCTGAATGCACAGAGAACACAGAAATTAAAGTTAGATAAGACACCACAGCTAGTACCCTGCAATAAGCAGGGGTGGGGATTTGAGGGTGTTACTCATAAGGGATGTGCTTGAGAGAGCATTGTACCTTGTTTCCCAGGAAGGCGACACAGCCAAGATTTTGTAAAGCAAACTTCATTTGCTAATTCTGGCACATCAGCTGGGATAACTCCTTTGTTCTTCCCAAAACACTTAGTTCCTGGCAGGGTCCTTGTCCTGGTTAATTCTCATCCCAGACACAGATCTATTTCTGCTTCAGTCATCTCTGTCTCGCTGGAACCTTAAGGCTGAGGCTTGTCAACATCCACACTTTTGGCAAGAAGAAAACATTTAGTAATTAAAAATACCATTTAAACTCATACCTCCAAATTGGCTTATTATTTAATGTTGAGGTGACAGGAAGATTTGACATGTAAGCCTCCAGACCAGGGTAGTGCATTTGCATGGAAAAGTTTTGGTAGCAGGGGATTACAGGTGGCTTCTGTAAGAGGCTGCTGGAAGCTTCCCCCATGTCTGACAGAGCCAATGCCAGCCAGCTCCGGGATGGACCCACCGCCGGCCAAGGCTGAGCCCAGCAGTGACCATGGCAGCACCTATGGGACAACACATTATGGGGTGGAGGGGGAAGAACTTCTTAATATAAACTTCAGCCAGAGAGAGAAGTGAGAATAAGTGAAAGAAGCAACTCTGCAGACACCGAGGTCAGTGAGGAAGGGGAGCCAGGAGACGCTCCAGGAGCTGGAACAGAGATTCCCCTGCAGCCTGTGGTGCAGACCATGGTGAGGCAGCCATGCCCCTGCAGCCCATGAGGGAGCAGAGATCCACCTGCACCCCATGGAGGGGACACACATGACAAATAGCAACTTCACTGTACATCAAACTGCAATAAACTTGGAAATAGGAGTAGTGCACAGTGATGCTCTTGCCTTCCAAGGTGGCAATGCAGAGTCGATCCACCTCAAACTCCTTACATTCCCACCTGGAACTGAACGTATATACACACACATGCTACTCTTCACAGGATGATGACTTCTCCAAAGATTAGTATCTGTAGTTCCAGCTAAACAAACATCCAGTACAGTGAGTCTACAGGCAATGTCTTAGACCTACAAATTTTAAGTCCCTGACATTTCGTATGGATAAAATCCAAAGGGATAGTGTAGCCAAACAGGTGCTACCTCCAATTTTTTAATAGTCTTGGAGCTATTAGCTAAATGTCTCCTACGTATATATTTTTTCCACTTCATCTTCTAGGCTTATGTCTGGTTCTTTTTTGAGGAGTGTCATGGGATTACCCTATGTTACATATCAATACTGGCTACTAAAATTGTCATTTGTGACCAGAGATTGTCTTAACTAACTTGGTCTTTCAAAAGGCAATCTTTCCTGCTCTCCTTCACCTCTATCCTTCATTTTATGTTACATCTCTCTCAGGCCAGGATTGAATATCTAAAGCTTCTTGACATTTGTTTCATAAGATTTTTTTGTTTTCATTCTTGCTTTGTTTACTCTTCTCAACTGTAGGAAAAAGCAATTTCCATTGGAAGAGTTAAAAGATGCTCCTTTAGCCATGTAAACAATTAATAATGCTTGCAAAAGTAAGATATCAACAGACTGTAAAATCCCCTTCAAGTAATCTCTCACATTGTATTATACTATCCTCAAAAAAAATCCCTCTAACTTGAAACCAAGTTAAAAATCTCGTATAAACTATACACTATGAAGCAAAAATAAGTTTCTAATCTAAAGTTTTCCTCTTAAGAGAAGGCAAGTCTTAGCAAAAATAATCACGAAGCTACACCTCAACCACTTCTCCATATGCTGCAAAGAACGCATTGCAAAATGTATTTCCCTGTGCAGACTCTCTAGGTACAGAAGTCTGTTTTGCTGTCTGGTGTTCAGCAAAACCCCAGACACTGCTTAGGGCAAGTCTGGGTGTTTGAGAACACAGTGTCTTCTCTTCCTGCTCGGATTATCCCTGATGCTTATCCACCAGCAAGAGCCTCAATTCAGTCTACATCACAGCTCCCAAACTGCAGTGAATGACGCACGCTCACCTCACAGTCTGGAAAGGTATCTGTGCTACGTACAAAGGACTCGAAGGGAGCAGAGAAGGCTGTCTGGGAAGATTGCCCTGTGAACGAGGATGGAGAGACAGTCATATAATCACATCTTCGCTTGTGAAGATACAGATTGATGTTCTGACTTCCCCTTTCTTGCACAAAGCTTCCATGAGAAGCAGCAGGAGTCTAACAGCCCATGAAGCCTCAGCTTTAGCCTGAAACTCTCTCTGAAGACAGTGTAAAGTTTGAAACAGAAAATATAACTATTTATCTAGTTCTCTCTGTTCTTATAACTCCGCTGCAGGCTGGCACAGCTCTGGCCACATGCAGCCAAATCCCAAATCCTGAGGTTTTTTTCCTAATCTGCATCTCGGGGTCAGTATATCATTCCACTGCCACATTTACTACTCCCATTTTGCTTTGCTGAGAAGCACTGCATCTGTTTGAGTATATATTTATTTCCATACAGCTCAATTTTTCTGAGTTAAAGTGATCAAAACTGCCATCTCTGATGTACATTATGTTACTTTATCTAAAATTGAAATGTTTGCCCAGTTATTTCTTAGCTCAATTCAGGCAGTGACTCTGGATTTAACATCAAACTCACAAACAAAGGCCTACTTTCAGAGCACAGAATAAAAAAAGGAGGGGAGCAATCTTTCCCAACAATGCAGGATCAGTAAATTTTCTTAAAAGTTTATCTCAAAATAATTGAATTAACTAACAAAAATGGAGCAGGAATAAATCTGGGACAAAAGCATTAAAAAACTCACAGTAAACATATTATTACTAAGGATAAGAGAGCTTTAATCTGTTTTCAGAGCAAATCTCCATACCCATTCAACTAGCAATTTAACTTAGTACCTCAACTCATGCAAGGCATGGCTTTGACCTAAAAGTGGCTGCTCTGTTGATAGGAGGTCATACAGATGATGATAGGAGGTCACACAGCAATGCCAGGGGCTTTCTCCTATGAGCCCTGAACTGTGCCAGGCATCTACCCTGAGCTCTGGCTGCAGACACAGGCACTACTGGCTGAGCATCTTGGAATGATTGCATGCTACTCATTCCCCTGAAATGGCACTGATTGCAAATGAGTGAATGAAGATACATTGTTGGCCACTCGTTGAATTACACACCTTGATAGTAAAAACAAATTTTCCTGGTATGGAGCAGACTAGGTTTTAAACTGAAATTATAAGCAATAAATCTCTGACAATCAACTGAGGATGAGGGAAGGGGGGAAACAATAATCCGGTTTCCAGCCAGGTTGTTCAGTCTGCAAGCATTCATTGGCAGAAGAAAGGTGAAAGTCCCAAAATGAAAAGGGGAGAAAAAAAATAGGCTCCTGGGCTATTCAGGACAGACACACTGTGAGGGTTTCCAATAGAAAAGTAACAGATCAAGACAGGGGATACAGATGCACACATGTTCTGCATCTCTCCCATAGACCTAGTTTAATAAAGCACAAATGATGATCATTTTTTTCTTTTCTTTTTTTATCTATTAGGTTTTTCAAGTGTGTAAGTGTGTCTTAATCAAAAGAACAGTTCCATACAGCTCTTGACATCAAAGGAGAGCGTTTCCAAAGCTATTACAGTATCAAAGTAATATTCTGTGCAGAATCTAAGGTGAACCATTGGAATAGTCCTTCTGGGATAGAGATGAAAAAATGCTGCATTCAGTGTTGCCCAGAAGCATCCAAAGCAATCTATCAAAAAAGACAAAAATATTGGGCCACACTTACTGGATGCATGTACTCACCACTACTATTATTTTCCTCCATTTTCTCTTTGTCTGGTTAGCTACTAATCTTACCTTTGTCTGAAAGTTCCTGCTGTACATATGAAAGTACCAGAGCTGATTAGTGAGTCACAGGAGGAAATGACTTCTGATGTGCTTCAAATCCATACACCTTTTATGTAGTTGAATCATATTATGAAAAAAACGTCTTACAGCAAAAATAGCAGCATTGTAGCAGCACTCAGGTGAGACTGCCGGACATGAGCAATCCTTTTCATGTGCCCTTCATTGATTTTCAACGTGCTCAACTCAGTCATTAGCGACTTCTCTTCTGCTTATTCGATGTATGTTTAATACTAAACTATATTTAACTACAGCAGTTGAGTTGGATAATCCATTTCAATAAAAGATTCACTAATCTAACCAGCCATCAACCTAATTATAGGCACTGTACAATACACAGATATCTCCCTTCAGCTGTGTGAGTGAACCACCAGTTTACTTGCAGAAGAGATGGGCAGCCTGGTAGCAGCTGTGGTCAAGTGAACAGACGGGGTAGGGGAAGAGAGGGAGAGAAAGTAAGGAGAAGGTACCAAATACAAAAAAGCTGTTCCATCTGACAGCAGTAGTTAACTTGCTCCTTGAACTTAACATCTGGTAGCATTTTCATCTTCTGCAAACTTGTAAAACCTTATGGTACTTTAGACAGTGGGAGTTCCTTTCCAAAAGAAATTTTAACAGTACAAAGAGACCACAAAATCCACTTCTTACCAGGCCACAGGGTTTTCTAATTCTCAACTCACAGCTTACTCCAAGAATAGTAGTTCTCCATTTGCCTATTGCTTTTTGAGAGCAAGTTTAGCATTAATTTTCAGCAGTCATAACATACATATATGGAGTATATATACTCATCATAAAGTATGAGTATATATACTCATCATAAAGGAGTAAATGTGGGTAGATACAGATATTTTTCTCCTTAGCTGTCTAATAAGGCCACTATGGGAACCAGAGAAAACTTAATTGCTACCTAAACCCATCTAAAATTAATATCCACAGAAGAAGATACAGTATTTTGTCAAGTTACGGTTCCTACCTTTAAATACCTAATTGGCAGTTCCAAGGGCCTGTAGGGGGGAAGGAACAGCTTCCCACCCCCTTGGAAGGGGGGCACAGAGTCAGAGACCATCAGGTGTTGTAGAAACTGTTTGCAACCAAGCTTCACTTAAAACACAAATGAAAAAATCCCTTTAAAAGGGTTTCTTTCTTACACATATGTATATTGCTGCATGATGGCTGTCCTCAATATGTGGAATTAACATCTCCTTCTGGCAAAGGTTATTTTAAAGCAGCAAAGTATGTGATTAGGTGAGGATCTCCTGGTGACTGCTAAGTAGCTGGAGTGGCAGCACACATTGCACTTGCCACTCTCTCTAAATTAGCACCACTCCCAAGCATAAAACAATACCATGACTGTAAGAAAAATGTGAGCCAAGCCTGCTGTGACTCAAAATGCAATAATTTTGCCTCAGTCCATGACACATGTAATAAGCAGCAGTCCTGGAATAAATAGTAGGTTTTGCATAAGTACTACTGCAATTAACAAAGGATTGAAGTACTTGCAAATACTACAGATTCATTAAGAACCATCAAGATTGGAGAAAACTGGGAGGAACTGAAAAATTCCTTTATCAAAAGAGCAACATGTATCAGAGGAAACATTTTTCACTAGGGTCAAACACAAGATAATGCTTCATAAAAAAAAAATGGAAAGAATAATTTTTTCCCTTCAAAATTGTTTGTTCAAAAATTTATTATAAAGCAACTGTAGAAGCAGACACACCCGTAGACAGATCTTGAAAAATACTACACTCCTACATAAGACAAAAGAAGTTCCAAAATGAAGGACTCAGACTCCAGTTTTAGCAATGCAGATGCAATCTATGAAAAACACTGATCCTGAACAACCTCAAGCACTAAACTTAGTGTGCTTAATCTGAAAGTAGGGTAAGGGAGAGAAGAAGTTAACACATACAGGGGAAGAACATCCTGCATACCTTCAGAGGGAGGGAAAGGAATAACACAGGCTGCTCTTCCATCTCATCCTGTTTGCATCAGTGTATTGTGATGGATTTAATAAAACTTGTCTGTATCTCAATCTTCAGCAAAAACAGGTAATCTGAGGTAGAAATTTGCTACATAGTTGTCACCGTGCTGCCCTAGACAGATAAAAAAAAAATTAAGAAACATGTTTATGGACAGTTCCCCCTTAAATCCAGGTATAAGAATTTGTGCTTTTGAACAACTGTACAAATTATCGAGGTATACCTCTGCCTGAAACAAAATGAATAACCCTGTGTGGTCAAAACCCAAGCAATCACTATGAAACTAAGAGTGATCTGGGCAGCTCTTTACAGCAAGCTATATGCTTACATACTGCATTTAGCATAGGCCATGACTTTAAAGATCATTATTTAAATCTTTACTGTCTTTAATGGCCTCTTATTTGCACTACAGAAAGCAAACAAGCATCTTAAGAGAAGTGAAATTATACATGCAGCTATTTATTACAGGTAAAACGTTTTACATATTTATTTATGGTACCTCAACTATGGTGGAGATAAAATACCATAAGAAACTGAACACCTCTGGGGACAAGATGGAAGGAGGAAGTTATAGAAAAAGATTTCTATCCCATGGAAAATAACCTTTTTTTTTTGCCTGCATATGTAAGAGACTCCTGTATTCTCTTATTTCCTCTGCCTCGCTTGTCTACAAGATGACAAGTGATGCCCAACTACTTTGGCATATCATATTGCATTGTGTCATTCCACCACCTGCCAATGCCAGTGGCCCATCAAGCCTGAAAAATCAAAAGCAGCAATTTGTTAGAAACTGGGGGAAAAAAAAGAAAAAAACACAACCACACACATTTTAAGCCAAAAATAGAAGCAGTCATTTTGTATTAGTAAATAGATCGTGAAATATTGATCTGCTAAAGTAAGCGAGCAGGAATAATTTAAGTATCAATCTCATAAGCAAATTCAAGGATATAAAGGCATTTCAGTATCTGTGTATTGGTAGCTGTGTGGAGGACAGCATCTATCTCAGATCATGTACAATTCCATAAAACACTGCTGCTCTTCATACTTTTCCTTCAGGGAAGCAGATCTTGTGATGAAAGAAGAGCTCAAGAAACTACAAGTTGTAATAATAATAAAAAAAATTATTATGGAACTAAAACCAAACATGCAGTTATCTTTGCTGGCAAAAGTAAGAGGAAGTGCCATTAAAAAAAAAATTCACTGCCTGAATCTTCATTTGTTCTTAAAGATTAGTGTTAAATCAAAGAGACTTATTTGTTATAGAAGCCAAGAAAAATCCTGCTTTTTTTATACAGTACACATCTACCAATAAAATCATCTTTCAACAAAAAAAAGGAATCACTATTTGCTTTGCTCTGGAGTGAATACTGAGAGATAAAATACAGACAGTGAAAACAACACATTTTTCAGTACTAGCCAAATTGTAGCAATAATTTTGAAAGGTGCTATCCTTTGGGTAATTGTTTTGTCCCTTGCAATGCTGCACAAGTACTCTTCAGAAGAGAGTTTGCTTAGGATCTAATCCCACACTATCCTGAAGGACTACTTGAGGTCTTTACTCAGGCAAACTTTCCCCTCAAAATCCTCCACACTGTGGCCTCTCAAATTTCTCAACTGCTGCCATGTGCAAATTGTTTTGTAATCATCCTTTGTGCTCAACCTAAGTAGCACAAAGCCTGCTCAGAGGCTCCTAGTCCAAATTCTGCATAACTGGGACTCTGGCAAAGTAGTTTGTGATGTTACCAGATTCTCAGAATGGAAACAGATTCTTATGTCCCACTAGGGAGATGGGGAAAGAAATCACAAAAGCCATCTCATCCTCAAATCACAGCAGGAGTACATGAGAAAGCAAGCACAAAATTACTAAGAGAACAAGAGAAGCACAAGGTTACCAAGCCATCAGCTGTGAAAAGACCATAACATTGAAAGGAAAGGTTCACAAAGCACAAAAATCACAGGACAGAGCAAAGCTAAGAGGTAAAAGGCAGAACTGACAGCTAAGCACGGTGTGAAATCCAGGATCCCACAGAAACTGGGAATGCTAAAAAAAGGCCAGAAGCACTGTAGGAACTGGCTACACTCCAGAAAGAGCAGAAACCAGAGCTACAAATATACAAGAGGAGGGCAGGAGCTGTGAGGTTTGCAAGCTGCTCCTAAGTTTCTGGACTTCTTCAGGACGCCTGCTCACTTAGACAATTTGCTGTGAAGCATTCTGCCTGCCAACATCTGCCTGGTACACGATGAAAACCCCTACTTTGTAAGTTGCATGGAAAAATAAAATGGCAAGTGAGACATAATTAGAGTCAACCTGTGCAACACGGAGTTGTTAGGGTAGAAATTGCCATGTTTTTCCATACTGAGCAGCAGATTAGGCTTTCCAATATCAGGCAAGCAATTCTTTCAGACATCCAGTTTAAAATCATCTACATAATACATGCTCAGTACATGTAAATAACCAAGTCCCATTATGGTGGCCAAAGATGGGCATCCATAGAGTTCAACAGAATAGATATTCCCATGCCATACACCTAATTCACCAAGCTGACACTGCCTTGCTTGCAATGCACCCTGTGGCCAGGTAAGAGCACAGTTAGAGGCTGCTCAAGCAGAGTTGCCAGAGGGTGAGTTCATATGACAACCTCCCCAGAACAAGCCTCCCTCTTGTTCATGGGTCAATATCTTCATAGGCCAATGGTATCACTGACAGTCCACATGGACAAATCCACTGTATGCTAATATCTCTGGACAGACTGAGCTCAGAAATACCACTTCTATTCCTTTACAAATAAACAAAATGCTACACAAGTCAGAATAGCCAGAGATACAGTCTTTGTTCATGCAATCATCATCTGTTAACAGTTTGATACTTTCTTTTAATAAATGTCAACAAAAAGTGGTCCCGAGACTGTAATAACATGATTGTCAAATGAGAATTATATAAACTAATTTCAAATGAGGCATGTATATGCTTCCTATTTATGTCCTCTAGCAGAGCAAAATTTATTCTGATATACCTCCAGCAGTGTGTGTTCCTTGTAGGGTACACATAAATTATTTTAAGGGAATAATACATCTCCAAGGACATTTCAATGGATTAAATGTCAGGAATGAAATACTGCATTTCAACTTGGTTAGGACCTTAAAGCATGAATATAAAGACAATTATTGAGAGGTCTGAAGAACACAATTGATTTCTTTGCAATTTCAACTCTGAGGCCCTTTATGCAAAGAGAATTTCTATTTCAAGTCTTCATTACATAAAATTATGAAGCATGCAAAGATGTAACACTGTATTTTAAGTTCATGGGAAAACTGCAGAATATCTGATTTAAAAGGAAGTTGTGTTTTAGGACTGCATTTTAAGAATAGAATTTTATGCTCAATTACTGTGAAATAACTTACAATTATGATTTACAGTTGTTTTAGCAGTAGTTTGATGATCCTATGCAAACCCAGAAATTAAATATCATGAGGAAATAAAAAGGCCAAATTCCAACAACAGCTCCATAAAGCAAGAAGAAGTTACACATTTGGAAGGTCCTTTGCTGCAAGTAGCTGGCAGCATTCCAAATCAATGTGTAAGGCAATTTACTGCAGAAATATGTGTGCTCAATACAGAGAACATTCTCAGACAGATACACCACTTAGTTACAATAGGATTCTGATCATAATAATGCCTTTTGGATACTATGCTAATAAAAATAAAAAAAAATAAAAAAAAATCAGGCTGTTTCTAATTTAAATTTCTTACAGAAAGAAAAATATAAATCATTAATTACAAAATATAAACAAAATTCATAGCACACCATATCAGACTAACTGAGTCACCTAAAAACCTGTGGCAGTTTTTAGAGCTATCAGTGCTGTTTAAAGAAAACACTCAAGACTGAAAACAACAATAAATGGGCAGAATAAGAATTAATACTTTCCATTTCATGGATATTACCTGAAGATCATGTTTCTAACCATCTGGGACCACTGTCATCAACCTATGCACTCTCAGAAAACTAATTTTCAAATAAAATATAATATTACCAACAGATTGCTTTGCATCATAAACATTTAATTACTAAACAGGCAGAACTTTTTTTAAGAAAGTATTACAGCTCAAAGCAATCACCACCCTTTTGTAATATAACTTAAAAGATGACAGATTTCCAAGTACTGCATCGGAGTTCCACAGGGTCTTCTTGGGGTTTGTGACACTGCGAGGGATGGCCCAACGTTACGGCAACAGATAAGGGTCACCCACGTGAACCTTTGCCCTTTTGCCTGAGCTGACAATTCACGTTGAAGTGCCCACTGCTTCTAAAAACTCCAGGCAAGTGGGTCATTTCTTCCAGTTGGTTATCCCCAAGGAGAAGTAAGGGATGGGGGAGGAAGCACTGCAGCCCAGAGGCCCCACGCCGGCTGCTGGATCAATGGCCGGTGTCAGCA
>JAWWES010000006.1:21733330-21783099 GCA_035583135.1 Lophotriccus pileatus
GAAGTAAGGGATGGGGGAGGAAGCACTGCAGCCCAGAGGCCCCACGCCGGCTGCTGGATCAATGGCCGGTGTCAGCATGCTCGAGCCAGCACCAGCCTTGCTGCTGGCCACTCTCACCCCTGGCACCCCCACACAAGAAACTGCCTTCTGGGAAGGCCAAATAACTGCCTCATTTTGCAGCACATGGAATTTTTTTTAAAGGTGCACGCCTCGCATTTTACGTTCATGGGACCAGTCCTCAGGTTTTAACAGAGAAAAGGCATCCGCAGCAGTGCCACGTGACAGCCAAGTGCAGCTCACAGCAAGTACATCTGTGTAACTACAGATCAACTTACAAGTGCTCACTGTAAAGAAGAATGCAGTGTTTTGTAAGCCTTGCTTACGCGTATATACATAAATGCGTATTTCACATTCAAGGGACAATTTTTATTATCGTTTTCAGGTCAGAAGTGTTTAGCAAACAGACAAAAGCAATCAAGAAATAACAACAAATGCACACCACAGGAAAACATGAAAACAAGACAAGGGAACTCGTCCTCTTTCTATTATACAAGGACGGAGTTGCTGAAGTCGTCTGCATGCAAGTTCTGGAGTAGAACAACTAAATTATGGAAACAAGATGACTGAACATGGTTCTTCAAATTACTGACTTACTATTATTACTGGATATTCCATGCAAACTACCTACAAAAACTCTCTCACTCAAGGCAAGATTGTTCAGCCAGGCTGTGTTTCAGCCCCAAACATGCAGTACAGGCCTCTCAGCTGAAGGAGAAAGGACAAGAAGCCTTTTCTTTGAATTCAGCCTAGCGCATTGTGCAGCTGGAGACCCCCATATTTCCAAAGCCTATCTCAGATGTCATAACATGAAAAACACTCTCTACAGTAACATTTTAGGATCCCTTTTTTCCCCACCAACTCATTAAAATTTTTTAAGTAGTCCTCAGAAAGTTATGTTTGTCCAGCAGTGCTTCTGCCCTGGGAAGAATTCCCTTCCAGCTACAGGCCAAAGCATTTCAACAGCTCACACAGGACTCACGCAAGGCATGCTTCTTTGGGGGTTGAAAGCAGTGCAACTATCTTTGGCTCTTCCTAGACTCCTGAATTCCTCCTATCTTGAGAGGACAAGTATACCAGCAAGAATTTTAGTCCTAACACATTACATTGCGGAGAAACCATAATCTGAAAATAATTACTTGTTCTAGAATAAGGAACAAAAATTGTCAATTGCAAATCCTGCAAAATGAATTTACCTTATAAAAAACTCTCCCACAAGAGTAAAACCTCTGAATCATTTGCTCCTTTTATTTCTAATGTTTGAACTGCAAACACGACTGGTGCTGGGAAGCAAGAGAAGGGAGCAGCACATGCAGCTCCACCCCATGCCAGTACCTGACTGGAAGCAAATGTTACACAAGACACACTCACCACCACCACCCTGCCAGACTTGTAACTGTTAAATGAGATTTTCAAGATTGAGAAATTATTCTTGGTTTACAGAAATTGTTTCCTAAGACAATTTCTGTCAAATTTGAAAATGAATCTACTTCTAATATTCTTTATTTGCTTCCAAGAAGTTTGTGGTCAGAAGTTTCAAATATTAAGTTCTCATTTAATACGCAGAAGTATTTACCAAAACAAACTACTACTCTGACAACAGCCCCCACCCCAGTCATTTTCCTCCCTAATTTTCAGTTTTGATAAACCTCTCTAGGCAAGTTTCCATCAACACATGGAAGTTCAAAACTAGAGTTCCCATGACCATCAGTGAACTTTGATGCACATTAGCCTCCTTCCCCAAAGTAGGCTCCAGAAGACAGAAACACAAAGTTGCATTCAGGATCCCAACTTCCCTGCTTCACCACTGGGCAGAACTGTGATCTGCCAGAAGACATCTAGCAGATTTGAAAGATACAAGAAAAATGACAATTCTGAGAAAATCCAAGCCATAAATGCCACAGAAGTTTTATATCAAGTTAACTGCCAAAAATTTTATTTTAGACTCAAATTGCAAATGAATATAGTGTCCATGTCCTTCATGATGCACAAGTGCTACATGAACATAATTGTTAGCACCAACAGTTTCAGAAAATAAAACATCTTATGTTCTCTGTTACAATACTTGACTTACCTTTTTTGCAATACAAAACACATCTGAAGAGTGGCAGAAGAACAAACAGCCATATTGTAACTGAGGCGTTTCTGACTGACTGTAATGAAGACAAGGTTTCCACTGCTCCAGCTAAGCATTGGAGCAGGCTGCCCAAGGAAGCTGCCCAATCACCATCCCAGAGGTTTCAAGATCCAACTTGCTGAAGCCCCAAGCCCAGGTCTGAATTCAGTACTGACTCTGCTCTCAGCAGAAGGCTGGACTAGAGACTTCTCTCAAGATCCTTTCCAATCTCAATAATTATACCATTTGATTCAAGCACAATCAGCAGCCAAATTGGAACAAATCAATGAATGCCTCCCATTTTTCCCTCTCCCAAAAACAAAGCAATATTCATCTTTAATCTTCATGTTTACAACAGTCCAGCATTAACTGAAATCAAAGAAACAGGGAGCAAATGAGAAATATAGCAGAGTACCAACACCACATTAAAAGGCAAACTAAGAGCCTAAAATTCTCTTTGTAACAGCAAACACACGTTTTTTTAATTGCTCTTTACGTATTTGGAATCATCAACTGCATAACAATACCAAAGATATTCCTAGTGATTTTTAACTGGGAGATTCCCTATCCACACTAAGTTTCTACTGGCTCTTGACACCATGGCAGTGCCAGGTCTCCTGCAAGTGCCCCAGGGAAGCCAGAGAATGAGGGTATGGGAGGTGGAGAAGAAGCAGGGATACCCAAAACATCTTAACTCTATCCTGGAGACCATTTCTGTTCCTGTTTGATATCTCTTTCCATTGCTAGGATATAAATGAAAAGCAAGTGGAACTATCAGGAAGGACTCAAAGCACCAATAATTTCTTAATTTATTTTTAATTCCATATGATAGAAAATTGCAATTAGACAAAAGATGTAAGGCTTCCACTCATCACTAAGGTAGCTGCAGAAGAACAAATTAATGAGTGGTATAATGTGATTACAGACAGGCAACAAGAGTAAATATAAAACCTGAAAATTACTAGAAAAATTCTTTGTGCCAACAAGCAACTGACAAACTAAAAAGAATTATTCTGGTGCAAATAAAAAGTCAATAAATGTGTATATACCCAGACACACCAAACAACATCTGACATTCAGCTCTGTGTAGATACCACAGTTCCAAAAAAACTGAACTTCTTAGTTTTGCAGAGAATTTTGTTTCTCAATTTCAACACGTATATATGAGGACAATTATGAGCAGTCAAACGTCAGACAACTTGATCAGTCAATCTCTGTAAATATACAATCTTCCAACTCTTAAAGCCTGCTAAAACTGTGAATTCAGATAGTGCACCCTTAACACTCTGGATCCAGCCCAATGATGCTCTTAAGCATATTCTTATTTCAAGCAATAGTTACAAGCACTGAAATCAATTTGCTATATCAAGAAAAAAACTGTTAGCTGAACATGCAGGAACAAGACAAGAAAAAGTTACACATAGTAAAGACAAAGCAATTAAGGGAAAAAACTTTTCATCTGAAATGACAGGAAACTAAATCAAGGTCCAAACTCAAGGACTTCTGAAGTACTTGGAAAAACACAATCTACTCCCGTTTACAGTACTGAAATAAGACCAGATTTGTGGGATTCAGGTCTCTTTAAAAAACACAAAAAAGCAGTAATTTGGTGGAGTTCCTTCTTCAGCACACAAAACAGTGAAAGCCCAATGACAGTTAAATCCTGTCAATTTTGATACTTTGAAGGGAGAAAAGAAGTCAAAATGACACAGAGGTTAAATCAGTGAAGATAAAAGATAAGAAAGAACACAGTGAAGAGGGCTGGAATCTGATACATCTAACTTTGAGACATTTGATACACAGGCATGGGAGAAGTGTCAGAGATGGAAGGTTGTGCCCTTGGAAAACAGGCAAGTAAAATTGTCAAGGACGTTGGAAAATAGTCCAGAGGGAGTCAGAAATAAAAATTACACCTTTGAATCTGAACAGGACTGAGGCTGGCTGGATACTAAAGGAATCATCTGGAAACAGAACTATGGGAGAACCAGACTGGTGGGGAGGGGAGGGGGAAGCACTGGATTTTTGAGGCATTCAAATTGCAAGTGTAATGTAATAAACTGGAGAGAGGGTGCTCAGATGCATGAAATTAGGAGATAAGAGGATGAAAAAAGGACAAAGTATTAAAAAACACAGTTAGTATGATGGGTGCTACCCCCTAAAGACAGAGGGAAGAGAAACTTGGTTGCTACTGAAGGTAAAAAGTCCTTCAATGGACAGAATGAGAGGCATAAAATATACACAAATAAGAGGGGCAAACTTGTATAGTTAAGAGGCAGAGAAGTTCAGTTCAGAAACAGATCCTGAAAATGAGGAACAACTTCAAAAATGATCTTGCCATGCAAAAAACCAAGATTGAAGATTTTGTTTCAAGAAAGAATGGAGAACTAAAATGAACAGCAAATCTGCAAAGCAAGCTCAACAAGAAAAAAAGAGTGAGAGAAGAGTGGTTAAAAAGTCCATTTGGGAAGGGAATTAAAGCAGATAAAGCAAAGTAGAGTCCAAAGCTGTGCTGTAACGACATACTCTTCAGAGATATTCAGAAAAGTTGGAATGGAAATTAAGAAATTACAAAAAAAAAGTATTGAGGAAGGAAAGGAGACAGGGCAATGTGAGAAACAACCAAAGATACCATGTATAGAGAAGCAAATAAGCAAATAGAGATGAAAATAAAGACCAGTGAGTCAAAAGAAGTGAGACCAATGAAGGAAGGTGGCAGCTGAAAAGATAAAGGAGTCAAAAAGGTTAATAGATTGGAGATCCCAAAAGGAATGAGTGACAGGGTAAAGGAGAGAGAAAGACAGATAAGCTGAGAGGGGGCAGGTAGTGATCAGAGAAAGGGAATTTAGAAATGAGAGATAATAAAATGAACAGTATTTAGTAAAGACAAGGTCATGGGAATGATTGAGGCAGTGAGAAAATCTGTCTGAAACTAGAAATCAGGCATTGGGCTGGAAAAACAGGATGTAGAACAACGGAGTAAAATACTTATTGGTGGAGAGGAAGGCTTGCCCATGAAGAGGGATAAATTTTAAGAAGACAGAAATGGGTTGAGCTTAGCAAAGTTACTCAGAAGCAAACGAATGGCCACTAGGAAAACTAGACACAGAGGACTCCAAATCAGGAAGAGGGTGGAGCAGAAAACAGGACCAATCAAGCAGAAGCAGCAGAAGACAGGAGTTGTAAAACTTTAGAAGTTAATACATTTTAGAAGGAAAACACTTTTTAGAAAGCATGAACTGCAGAAAAAAGTTTCAGAGAAGGGAGTCAAGTTTGAAAAAAAAACTTAATCTGTATTTAAGTCATCTTCAGAAACATAAGTAGTACTCCACTTGGCATGGCCAGCACGTGTATTTCCCTCCTTGGGTAACCTTGCCAGAAAGGTTTAGTTACTCACACAGACCAAGCCACAGATCAGAAATTCAGACGACCAACACTGCCACTGTGTAGATGAGGTAGGGTGCGGGTGGCTTAGAAAAATTTTGACTGTTAAAGAAGTTCCAAAAAGTATAGAAAAATATGGTTTGCCCTCTGCTATTCAGCACGTTTACTTCCAGAGTAAACAAACTCTTCACAGAGCAGACCTGAAGGTCTTTGTTGATTCTCCCTCACATCAACCTCCTGTTCCTTAAAGCTCAAATACCCAATGCAGCGTTCACCCCCAGCATTCTAATTCAGCCATTAGGATTCTCATCTCACTGTATAACAGCAAAGATAAGAGATTAAGTAGACAGATTGTTGAAAACAAACATCACTGCGATTCTGGGTCCCATTCAGAGCTATCTGAGAACCACTGGCATAAGAAGTCCTTCTCCATTTCCAAGCCTCTGTCAAGAATTTCAGTCTATGGCTTTCTTAATCATGAGCATGAATAAAACACCAGCCTTCTCAGACACTTCTAATACTGCATTTCATCTTCTGGTATACTGGCATGTTTTTAAAGTTTCTGCTCATTACAAAAAAGACGACACACTTCTATTGCCTGCTCATACAACTGGTAGCTGGATCATTAGAGTGCACCAGAAGAGGGGAAAAAAAAACCCCACATTATTCTCTGCTACCAAACCAGTGACATACAGATAGTATAAAAATTGAGCTGAGCATATCATTTCTATACATACTACTGATTGCTATTTATTCACGTGCATAGATCAGGTTCACTAAAAATTACTGAGACTACATAAAACACAGCCAACATATAAAAAAGAGCACACAGGACTGGAGCCATAATGGGAGCTCATTGTTATTTTCATGCTTTACTACATATATTCACATGGCATGAAAATAGTTTTAATTTTATTTTTATATTTTAGATAAAATCACTCCTTTGGGTTAATTGGGAATATACTGGATCTAATATTTTTAGATAAACTTTTGACAAATAATACAAAAAGTAATTTTTTTATTGTAATATCTTTTGTTACAGTCAAAAAATCTCACCTGGAATCAACTACTGGAAGCAGTTCAGTTGTCCACAAGACAAGGTAGCATCTACTGTAACATATATTATATATATTTATCTCTAACAAGAAAAGTTGGAAAAAATATCATAGCAACACTATAATTTTTACATTGTATTTAATATCTGTATGTTTTATTTCTATTAGACTACTGCAGAGCAGGGGAGTTTTCAAGACAAAAGAGATTGTATGTCATGTCACAGAAAGCACAAAGTTCACTCCTGAAGCAAGTTAATACCAGAGCATTACTGAAAACAAAGGAGCAGCTAGTCCAGCATTTTGGGTAGAAATGTAACATGTTTTCTTAAAGAAAATAAACACATAATGACGTAGCTTAAAATAAATAGTGCCATATGTCATCATCAACGTATGAAAAAGAGAATGGTCATTTAGGAAAGAAAATATTTTATTAGTACATAGGACACATGAGAGTGTTATAACAGACTTACCACTTTCATATGTTACCAGGTGCTTTACTTCAGGGATAGATTCTACAGTCCCCCGTTATGTAAGCAGTTGTATTAGCCCACGTGGTTTTTTTAATTATAAAGTTTGGCACCAGAGTCATCTGTACCATTTTTTTATAGATTTTAAATCAGGAACAATTATTTTCTTACCCCAACACAAGATTTAATCCTAAATACTAAATCCCCCCCCACCATATTAAAATAATTTAAATGCTTGAGCATGCACATTTGCTAACTCTTAACTCAGCATTTTTTTACTCAACATATCCTTCCGGATGGAGAGAGAGCTATTATCGGTTTCTTTCAGGAAAAGCTCAATACTTTATGCATAAGATTAGATACAAATAACCTGACTGCGTTGAGGGTTTTTTTCAGTGATTTTAAATGTTCTAGGCCATTTCGGGGGGGGGGGGGGGGGTTGGGAATAGTATGAGTACTAGTGCATATTAAGAGCTAATCCTGGCAGTCAAGCAAGTACTGTGCTGCCTTTTTCAATATAAAGCATTTCAATGTATGACATATGAAATATAGTTACAGAATATAACCATTTTAGAAATTATATAATCAGATAATAAACAAAAAAAAAATCTAGAGATAGTAAGACACAAACCAAGGTTTTCCAAATACCTCTTCTCTACAAATTGCTCCACTCAAATCCTACAAGATTAAGCACACACAGAAGTGTGAAGGAAAACTGTGGTTTCCTAGAATTCATCCTACAAAATCTGGAAACAAAAATTTAAAAAATATGTATTAAGATAAGCTCATGATATGGCACATACTATTTAAAAACTCCTGTATTTTGCCAAATACAATTTCCATACTATTTGTAGTTTTAAAAAATACAAAAAACTGGAAATAACCCTGACCTAGATTGAACATTTCATCCACAAACTCCACAGACAGAATTTTATTCTTTGACCATTATATCAAATCAAAAAATTAAAGCTGCACAGAAAGAGAAACCAGCAAAAAAAAAAATCTGAGCATGCAGGGAAATGACTGCATCTAGAACCTGTATGTGTATGTACATACTGCTGCTTTTATTCAAACTAACTTCTTTTTACCCACATAAGGAAAAAGATTGAGCTGACTGTAACAGCTTCTTAGCTGTTATCACTGAAAAGAATTATGTTTAGACAGTTCTATATAAAAAGTTCAGTCATGAAATTCTAGAAGTTTCATTCAACTCTCTATTTTTGCCACATTTAGAAACAAGGCACATTCCTTTCTTAACAATAAAAATATTATTTAAACATACTCAAAAAGGCACTAAAGGTCTAACAAAAATATTCAGCATTTCCTTTTTAACTAATAAAGTATTTGTAAGACAGTTTGCATATATATTTATTTCACAAATTAATGGCTGGCAACTTGCTCTTAAACATAAAAGCTAAAATTCAATTTTACTAAATATAAAACTAATTCTCAGGATACAGTATACAAAAATTATATATTTATGTAGAATACATTTTGTGTTATAATACATCATTGTATCTTTCCCAAAAGATTTCTGTATTTAAAAAAAAAAAAACCAAACACTTTTAAATTTAAATACACTGTAAGGTCATTCAAATTATTTTAAACACAAAAATCTACAAAACAGTGACATATACACAAATAGTTGGGAAGTTGTAACCTAAAGATCACATCTTTTAATCAGACCTGCTCAAATGACAGCCTCAGAAGAACTCTCTTTGCTACTAAAAGCATCTGCATGGTTTTAAGACTTAACTATGCAGACTCCTATTGCCCCAGGGCAGTGCTGCACAAACCTATTCAAAGCGACCAGATTCGTGAATCAACACCTTAAATTTTCCCAGAAAACCTCCAACAAGTGTTTTAGGTGTATTATGACAGAATAACAAAATAAAAAGGGATGTCACTAAAATTTCAGCATGGCAAATTTTCCTGAAACTATTTTTCCATCGCAGTTGGCAAGCAGAGAACTAATCCTATCGCCTGTCTACTCTTACAGCAGGAACTGCAAACTACAATTCAATATAAAATACAATAACCTTCTATATTAATTATGTTCCTCTCAGAACAAAAGATTAAAATAAAGTTAACTGTGCTGATTCATACTTTTCATAAATTATTATAAAGGTGAGAGATTCAGACATTTTGCTTCTGGATAATAAGCCTAATATCTGTATCATGTGCAAAAGTGCAACTGTGTTTTAGAACTGAGGCCCAGCTGAATATAATTTTGTTACTACATATAATATACTTGAATCCACGTATCATGGAAAACAGTGGCTCTTGGTATCTTAAAAGTTATGCTTTACACATTTAAACCTGTTGTACAACTGCAAGTTACTAAAAAATACAAACGAAACCCCGCAGAAATACACAGAAAACAACAAAGCTCGTATATAAATTGGTTTACAATTCAAAGCACAACAGTAAGCTTCAAATAATTACATTCGTGTAGCACACAGAGGGGTGGGATGAGTTATCTAAAATCCTTGGTTCTGCCTGCTCTCTCCCTCCTGGGTGGCGGCCGTTCAGCTGCTCGCCGTGTGCGCGTGCATACGTTTGGCCACATCGTACACGTAGGTGATGTCTGGTCGCTTCTCCGGATCCGGGTTGATGCACATGTTAACCAATTGTCGCAGCTAGGGAGGGGAAACAACACGACAGGACCGTTGGCCTCCTTACAAGCAGTACTTGTGCATTAGCTAACTCAAATTAATAGAACCGGCAAAAATTAGCCTTACAGCAGTTCTGCATAAGCACATGCTCAGCCCTCCCTCTCCTGACACGCACTTTTACGCAAGGATGTATGCAGCGTGCTCCCAGGATCATCACGTTTTGCACCGCTGTGCACAAAAATTGATAAGCAAATTTAAGTTCTAATCCTTTTAATGTACAACTCCAGGCATGCAATTTAGCCCAATCGCACGCAATCTGCGGCAAATCCCCCTGGTTTTGGAGGGGTGTGCCTGCAAGCCTCAGAAGGCTGAGGCAAGGTAAATGAGGACTGTTTGCTCATTCACTCATACAGGAGTTGGCCAGCAATAAATGGCATTTCTGTGTGACAGGTTCCAAGGAACAAAAGGCAGCAGTTCTCCTTCTAACACACAGTTAACCCGCAGAACCTCCTGCTGCCAGGAGCTACCAAGGCACACACAGTCAGAAAGCAACTGAGCAAATTAAACCCACTGTGGGCTACTTGTTATAAAGACTTCACCCCTGAGGAAATTTCTGAACTTAAAACTGAAAGCTGGGGAAAATTACACATTATATTGGCCCTGTTACTTCATTTGTCCACTGCTAAAGATACTATATTGGCATAAATAACCTTTGCTCTATATCCTGGTATTTATTCCTTATGATTAGATCATTTATTACGTTGCTTATGGAAAGGACATAATTAACAAATATGTTCACAAAAGCCTGGAAATGAACAAACCACTACAGTAGAATACCCCATGTTTCCACAAACAGCACAACTTAATGGGCCTTTTTAATGCTCATATTCAGCAGAAGCAACCCCAAAGAGCTCCCCCACCACCTGGATACCTTTCATTGCCTTCACAAACTGGCAGGACAGTTGCAGGCTTTCCTTCCTCCTTTCATATGCCCAAGAACTTATGACATTAGAACTTAAACATATTGTCTGGATAACCTCCTGACAGGGCATCTATTTTAAATTGTGTGCGAGTGTTTTTCAACATGGAAAATACCTCTTTCATGATGACTTAATAAAATGTTTACAATCCTTTGTGAAAACAATTTAACCAACTCCGAAGCTCTTCCTTTATGCTTTTTAGTAGTTTTGCCACGTCCTCCTGGATCTCCTTATAGCATTAGGGACAGGTGGAGAGGGGGAAGGACACTCCAAAAAACACACTGTGATACACCCTTCTATGTCAAATTTGGTTTGGTCTCCCATGCAGTACTGTTAGGTACAATTATTGAAAAATAAATCTGTAATTATTGCAACTAACACAGAGCAACCTCATCACTCCGACTATTCAGAAGTCACACAGGCTGCCTCTTCAAACCTGCCACCAGAGACCTTCTTTCCTACCCTTTATAAAAAGACCAAGAACAATTTTAAGTTATAATTCTACTCCTTTCACTTTCCAAAAGTTTAATTTAAATGCATGGGAATAGGAATTCCTGTTATGGAAGAAGTATTGCACAGCACTATATAAGGCTTTGTCCATTAGCCCTTTCAGATAAACTGCACACAATGTACAGGGATCTTGTACTTAACAACACAAAAACTATGTCACTAGACATCCCTATTCCTTGGCAAAAAGAGCTCAATATTTAAAAATTAGACCATTAATTCTGAAGATAGTGGTCAGTTTGCTGGATTGAAAAGAAACATATTAAATCAAAACCATCTGTAACAGACTTGCTATTTGAATCTTAAGTCTCTTAAATACATTTTGACTAATGGAGTTATAAAAAGCCATCATATTGCTTCTGGCAGGCAATAAATAAAATACAATGCCAGTGACAAGAAAAAGTATTAGCCTGCAATAACTCCCAAACATTTGAAGAATAGAATGATAGAAATCATTAGCTATTGTAAGAAATAATAATTGCCAGCATGTACCACCAACATGCAAAGCAAAACAGTCTCCTGCAAAAGCAGCAAGTGGGACACAGTGTAAGCAGGAGGCACAAGTGTATTAGCAGGGATGAGTATCTTGCTATGTAACACCTCAGACAGCCTGCATGGAAAACAGCAAAGGCTGAAGAACATCCAAAATCCTCAAGCCTGAAATTAAGAGTCAAATAAGCAAACGTTTTGTAAAGAGAATACAGGTGTAATTTATCTGCAATATACAACATCTAATCTTGAACATATACACTTCTCTTTCACTGTGAAGACTTCCATCTGTTCAACAGAACTGCATACAGTAAATGGTCTTTGTAAGCATCCTTGAGGGATTGAAACCTATAAAGCTGACATCAGAGGGGAAGTAGAGTATTCTTTCTCCTGTTTTTCCCAGTTTATCAATAATTTTACTGCATGTAGAACAGCAGAAATACATCTTCAAGAAACTTAACCTGTAAAGCACACGAGAAGCCTTTTTTTTACCTCTAGACCACTTTATGTCTTTTTAGTTCTTCTCTCAGTTTTTATTTTCTAAACTGAACTTTATAATCTAAAACCCAATTTCAGACTCTAACTGCTTTTTAAGTCACTATACAGTAAGCCTTCCTTCAGAGTTACTTTTGTACTTGTTACAGAATATTGTAATTCCAACCTTCAACAAAATAGTCAAGAAGATTGCTTAGAAAGAGAGTGCAGCAAAATGGCATCATTACTCAAAAGTACATGAAAGACTTTAGAAAAAAAATCCTTCACCCACATGGTGTATTGACTGGTGGCTTTTTACAGCTTCTTATTTTTTACTCTCACTGAAATGCATACATAGCGACCCTTGTTAGAATGCAAGAAAGAATAAACAAGAATCAGTTTACTCAGAAATTCGCTTCCCAACATAATTGGTGAGCTCCATTAGTGACAAACCTTCACTGGTAGAGTAATAAAATAAACCACAGGGTCACAGACCTCTTAAAATGGTAGCCACTGCAATTACTGCAAAATCTCTGTCCCCCTCCTCCCCTGGGGTGTCAAGAATCTCACTCAGTAAGGTCAGAATGCTGAGCTGACTATGCTTGGGATAGTGCACAAGAATAGTGCAATTTTCCTGAGTAATTTCAAAATCCATGAGCTCTTTTCAGCCTTGTGATTGAGCAACAAACCCTTGGAAGAAGGTGAATAAATTTTGCTGTACAACACAAAAATAGTTACATGGAAAGACACCCTTTTGGGACTGAAACTGGGACCATGCTGGATACCAATACTTGGTTATTAGCACTATTCCTTTGCTCCTACAGGAATACCCATTTCAATAAACCTGAAATCCAATTGTCAGCCCCTCTAGTATTAATAAAATTTCCACTGTATCAGAAAAGCTCAGCAGTATCATGGAAAGAGGCACTGGGATCCTCAAGTCAGACCATCATTAGAGATGGGAGTAATTTTTTATTACCTGGCCCAGACTGTCCAACAGGCAGAGCAGACTTATGACTGAACTAGAGAGACCTCCTGTTGCATCCCCAAGCTGCAAACTTCTTTGGCTGCTTACTGTTCTTAACCTCCTCTGTGCACTTAGCACAGTCACTGTCTTTAGCCTGGAGCTTAGCCTGACACTGGAGCAGTGGGACACACTTCCTTTAACTTTAGCAGGTTTTTCAGCTATGAAATAAATAATTATCACACAAGTCAGGAGGAGAGCGAAAGACAGAAATATGACAGGCAAGTACTTTGCATTGCTAGCTAGCTGAAAAAGAAATTTTCATACAGGGAATTCTGGATGAAAAAGCCCCCACAAGATAATTCTTGCTCTGAACAGGAGACCTTCTTGAAGCCTTTTCTGAGTGCTTTTCTCAAGACCTTCTGCTGGCCACTAACACTATCATCATGGACCTGCTGGCTCATTCAGCTTCCACACCTGGGTAGGAGGTTGGCAAATGGACTTAAGAAATGCACCTCAATCTAAGGGAAGATTTTAAAACTGAATCATGAAAACAATGTGATATTAATACTGGCTGACAAGACTTTAAGAGTATTGATTGGGGGTAGCAAGGGAGCCCCAGCTTTGAATTCCCTAAAGCAGAACAGCTGAATACTCACTCTGAACACCAGATGTTTTTAACAGGTAATAAAAAAATTGAGATATCCAGAGTTATTAAGCATCTGAAAGTCTTGGCTTGTGTCTCTACCACTGAAGCAATAGTTTGTGAAAATACATCTTAGACTATTAGATTTCTAATCAAAGGTTTTCTAAAAACATTACCCATCTGTCCCTCTAAAGGTTGCATCTTCCTGTCACACTCTTCTCTAATGACATACATGTGATACATTACTAACAGGTTGGTCTTACAGAGGGTTCAAAATTTAGAAAAAATGTCACATCTTAAAACACACTAAAATTTACTTACAAAAAGTTTCTCAGAGAAGCACTTGTCTTGTATTTCATAATGGAAGTATTTACACTCCCATATTAGAAGATGCAGAGATCAACACTGAGTGAAATATTTCTTTCAGAAAATCTTTGTCATAAAAAAAAATGAAGTGGGCTTTACTGATAAGTGAACCCTGATCTTTACTGATCACTGAGTGGTGCTTCTAATCTGGTTAAAGGTTTGACATTTAAATTTCTAGTACAGGTGAAACATTTAGGACAGTATCCTAATATGACAGATAACACTTGTTTCTGTTTCAGAGTTCTTGCCGGTACAGTATTTTTTCATACAAGTAAAAAAGAGGTCTATTTTGGTGCAATAGCTAATAAATGTGTGTTTTCCATGTACCTCACTGAAGGCACAAGTCTTCGTATCAGAACATAATGTTCCCATTACAGTTTCCATAGCTGATGACTTCCTTTAAGTAACTCTTTTCTTACTTATCTGGATACCTATAATAGCTATGATTCTCTCATTATCTTTCAAAACAACTTTATGTATTCTGCAAATAACTGGTTTATCCACCGTGCAGAAGTACATCTGCTTTGGAATAAACAGAAAGTATCGTTATGCTTTGCATCTGTTTGCAGCAGAGAAACTATACAGATGCAAGGAAAAGGTGGAATCTCTTTCCCCATCCAAACCCCAAGACCTTCTATCTGGGCCAGACTTTGATATTTGCCCCTTGGCTGGGAATCCACATCTCCAACTTCACACTTAGCTGCAGTGAAGTAGCCCTGCAGGCAGGCCAACTTCAACGAACCACTAGTGGTATCATCATTAAAATCCTGCTGAAGGTCACCATGGAAACCGCCTGCTGAGGCTTCGCTGCTGCACTCGGCATCTCCTAATCAGCTACCATGTGAAATGCAAATTCAGACAGTCTGAAAATTAGTCAAGAAGAATAGAGGATGAGGATGCAGATATGTGAAATATTCATGCGCTTCATGGAAAAAGGAAGACAGCATGAATGACACAACAAAGAACGGCCCCTGACATTCTTGCTATCATTTTGCATTATTGTTCACACCCTACTGTATTTCTAGGCCTCCAGTTCTGAAGTTGGTTATATGAACTGCCATATTTATAGTCTACAAAAAATAATAATTAAAAACGGCCAAGGTAAAATAACTAATTGGAAAACCCACAAAGAGGTATAGTGTATAAATTACACAATAGATCGCTATTTCATCCTTTGTAACATCACCCAGTTATCTTTTTAAGTCCAGTTTGTTCCATAAAAGGGGAAAAATTGTCACTACAAATACAAAACAAAACACTGAGCAGTAATCTTTTATTAATAGTCCAATCACTGTCTTTGAATGCAAGAAAATTTAAGGTTCAGTATTAGAAATCCCTACTATAAATGAAATTATATAATGCTTTATGTTTATTTGCTTTTTCAAAGTGATCTTTAATTCATGTAGGCTCAATTCAATTAGAATTGGTTACTAATACCTGTTCTTTGGTTTACAGCTTCTATCAGTTTGCCCTGTTCTTTTCAAACTGGGAACGTATTTCAAAACTGGCATCTCAGAACATTAACAAGTAAGCGTTTATATTTTTCCATTCTGTTACACTAAGAAAGATACTTATTTTGTTTAGTTTCTTTTCATTTTATAGCTAAAAAAATATTCCCCTTTAAATGCACTAATGACAGTAAGAACTGTTACCTATCAACTTAAAACAAACACTGTTGCGATATGCATGAGTATATTGCTCAAATTCAATTATGTCTGCCTATACTTCTCTGAAATTTACTATTAGTGTTGTCAAGAACCCCTCTTTCCTGCAAAAGAACTGCCATTCAACAGTACTGAACAGCACACTGCAGTTCTATAATGCAGGCAAATGGAAACTAAACAATTCATTTTTACTAGCGAGTTACATTATATCTATTTTAATGCAGGCCCCTAGAGAACCAAGGCCAGTGCACTAATTTACTGTGCAACATAAACTTGTTGTGCTTTTAGAAAACCATACTACAGATGTAAGATCCTACCCCATTCTGACATGTGGAACATGTACCATTGTGCATTCTGGGAAAGCATTTTGTCATACTTGCAAGGAAGCCCAATGAAATTAAGAATCTAACAGTGTGACGTTTCCATCATTAATACTCTCAAATATAAATCATATGAGAGACTTGTTTTGACAGGAACATTTGAGTGAGTTCAACAAGCAAACACTTATGGGCATAATCTGCAAATAACATAAAATCACACAAGTTCATTTATTTCCCTGGAAGCGTGCCAGCTTACATAAACTGAGGATCCAGCCCATGAAAAGGAAAATTACTTACTTCCTCTGAATAGTGATCTGAAGGGAGAGGTGGGTAGTCACACTGTTCTATCTTCTTGCACAGAGAGTACAAGTTCATTTTATCACCATAAAAGGGACTCTGCAGCGCAGCCATCTGTTTAAACAAAATGTACAGTTTTCTTTTGTGTTTTTAAGTAAATCTATTTTGTCATAAAATCTGTAATACTAACAAATCAAAAGTGATTCTTAATGACTTTTGATTCCCTGCTTAGATAAAGTGTTGCAGTGCTAAAAACAGAAGTTCCAAAACTGTTACTGTAACCAGTGTGTGTACTCATTCTACCTAGTACAATCACAGTTGTCACAGTCCTTCCAGTGCAAGATTTGAACTGCACACCATTAGGGTTTTATTAACAGAGTATGAAGAAAAACACAGTAGTTTACCATAGTGCTGTGAGTGTGGAGGGTCCTTGCACCACGAGGGAGAACAGAATAACCTGAAAACATACTTTTCCTTTGAAAGCCTTTTGGAAGAAAACATGACTTCTATGAAAACATTATCTGACCCAAAGCAATACAGTGTGTAGAAAATGCTGGGTAACAGCAGTAGATTTGGTAACCTTCCACAGCCATGACACTAGACTGCCATACAGCTGGGGCTTTTTTAAAGCAAAAAAACACTATCATCTATACTTCCAAAAAAAAAAAAAAAAAACAACCAAAAAACCAAAAAACCCCCAAAAAAACCTAGACCCAAAAACTTCATAGTTCAGTATGTTGTTCAAAAACATACTTAAAAAAAAAAAATCCCAAAACTTCATCAGAAGTCCAGAACTGGCACCTATGGCTATAATTTACAATTAAAATATTAAAATGAGAATGTCTGTTGCAGAGCACTTATATAAATGACAGCTTAAAACCAGCATTAGTAAACCCACCCTTTATTTCCAGACAATGTTGCAACTTGACATTTAAGGTGGAAACAAATGTTGTGGTTAGCTGCATTAGAAATATAAAAATTCATTTAAAATCTCTCCATTCCGCTCAAAACCTTCGAAATCTTTTAACTGCAGCAGCATGAATGCTGCTCTGAGTGCAGAGCTGCCCCAAAGTCAGTCACCCTTTTCTACATGTGCTAATAAGTTTGATTTTGGAAGGACAATGTGTACATTCCCCAGACAGGCAGAGTGTGTGTGAAACACGCTAGTCCATGCTGTGCTACTCAGTGAGCTTCAGCAGGGACAGGACAAGCTGAAAATGGCTCTCATCTGTCTTGTGGTCTTCCAGATAGCAGTTTAACTCTTTCATGTCTAAGCACCAATATCACTGAGGGAAATGCAGGAAGAAAATTACCAAAATTCTCTTACATTTACTTTGTGTCTGATTAAAATGCTCTCGAATCGTTCAGTACTTTTTCATATTACCTTCAAGTAAGGATAAAAAAATATGTAAAGCTCCCAAGACAAATATCATGCTACAGTTCCATCCTAAACTCCTCCCAAAAATTCTATAACCGTATTACCAAAATAATGTTCATTTCTGGACTAACATGATATTGTCTCTTACCTTAAAAAGAATGTTAAAAATGCAAGCTAAAGACCAAAAAAAGAAAAGAAAGAGGGGAAAAAAGGAAAAATCAACTGCAGGGTCTGTACACATGCAGAAATTCTAAATAAATGCACAAATACTCATTTTCGTACTCTAGGTGTTCATTAAAAAGTACTTTTGTTTGAATGCTGCCGAGTGTTAAAAAAAATTCTGAATGTCCCCTAAGGAGTTAAAACAGGAATACTATATTTTCATGCATCTCCTGCTTTGACAGATGAAAAATGTCAACTGTCCTGTTTTTATTTTCAAGCTTTTGCACTATTCATCTGGTTCATTAGTGCATCTCGCTGCTGCCCCTGACAGCTGCTCGCCCTCTCCTCCCAGCAGCTGAATTTTTCAGGCTAATTTGATCCTCCACACTGAGACGATCACTAGAATGATTGACTTGCTCCCTGACCTCCAGGGTCTGACTTTCCTGATTAGTATTCTGGGGGTGTCTGAGGGACGAAAGCCCACTGTCTGTCTTCAGGGCTGGTGGCAGCTCGCTCTTTTTTTTTTTTTCTTTCTTTTTTTTTTTTTTTTTTTTTAAATGTAACCCACCAACCAACAACCCTGTAAGGATGCAATTGCTACGCTGAACAATAAAAGGAAATGTGTAAGACCTACTTTTCCATGTAAAGGTCCGTGTAGCAAAAGCACAGCATCTTGATTTTAATTAGTAAAGTCTACTTTGTTGCATATCAATTAAAACTCCAGAGGTAGTGTTTTTGAGGCCTCAGAAATACCTGGGGCTCTAAAAAATCCAGACTTTAAAACACCTCTAAAATTCTTATTGGCTGCACAGCATTGAATAATACATTGTAATATGCGTTAGAAATAATAATTTTTAAAAAAAAAGCGTATTACAGCAAGTTAGTCTATAATTAAAACATAACTGAAACGAGTTTAGCAGCAATTATGCATTTCTTGAGATGTGACAAATCTGCCACAGCTTTTTTTTCCCCTATTAACCTGGAGACAATCCAGAGTACATACGAGCACATATCACCATCAAATCAACATAATAAAACATGCTCAAATGCAGGCAACGGACATATCACAAAAAGACACCAAAACTGCAGATAAAATGAATACGATGCATTAGTCCACATAAGTCTTGGAATAACCTCAAGTAACCACTTTCAAGTAATTTTTAAAAAATAATTTCACTGGGAAAAATGCTGAGCAAGTATTTTGAGTTTGCTATACCTACAATTTCAAAATTACATTTCAATGCTCTAAGAAAAGCTCCACAACAAAACAAGAAAACCCATCACAACCATCTGGTATGCTGCAGAATTAACTAAATGGGATAAATGCATCTGTAAAAAAAAAATTAAAAGCAGTAAGTGAAGACACTGCCATATACTGTAGCTATATATCAACAATAAGGGTCCTAATAACTATTTTACATTTACAATAAGGAAAACAAACACCATCATACCAGCTTAAATTCCATCCTGGTAAAACTTCTGAACTAAATCAAAGGAGAACGGTATTTCAAGATGCTGAGTGAATCAATGGAATTGAGACATTAAGCTATTTTGAAATTATTTACCAGATCAAACAAAAATTTAATATTCACATAGGTGTTTAATATACTGTACCAGCATGAAGGCAGGAAGCTTAAAAACAAAAAAGACCTTTGGAAAAGTGCTACTGATTTCTGTCCAGCAATTTAATTTCCTATAACATAAAAGAAAAATTAACCTTAAACCATGGGGTTTTTACATAATGATTACTTATTCAGAAGGTTTTATTTGTTTGCTTCCAGATGTAAAAATTCCTGAGGAAAACCAATCAGTGGCAAAGAAGTAGTAATACTGAAAAATGCTTATCTACCTTTGGGCTTGAGCAAGTGTGGACAGCAAAGCTCTGAAACCCATGGCAGCTGCCATGGTCAGCACTGAGAAATTCCAGCACAGGATTTAGTTCAGAATTTAAAGTTTTAAATGTTATAAGCTATGAGACATCATTCCTACAAATCATCCCTAAGGTTTAGAAGCAACAGCTATACACAGATCTGCAAAGTGCAGAACTGCAATAGAGCTATTTGCTCTTAATATTCAAAGCAGCATGCCAGTGATAGAAACTAAATGAGTATTCTGGAGACAATTCACTAGTAGTAACATACAACTTTATCAGGCTGACAGTGTCTTCAAAATCCAAAAATAAACAGGAGGTGCCGATCCTGTTGAGTATGTGTTGAATGAGTTCTGCCGACTCACGGACGCAGGTGGCTTTTAGGTAAACAAAAAAGTATATGACTTGAGTATATCTGTTTTTACCTGGAAGATGACTAGGAAGATTTCATTGCCATTGTTGATGGAAGCAAATTCTTTTCCAGCATCCTTCAACACAAGTGTTTACTCTTTGGATCAAGAAATTATATGCAAAGAACTTGGAACATAATTGCCTTGGAAGCCTACCTGTTTTTAACACCTTCATCTGCCTCAATTTCCATTTGCCCTGTATACTTATTTTCTTGGAATATAATATTACTTAATTATGTGTCACCTACCAATCTTGAATTAGAAATACAGAAATTAAACACTAACTACAGTTTAACCAATCGCACAAAAATAGAAGAGTTACATATTCTGCAGCAGAACTCATTATCTTGAGAGATAACCCAAGCTAGGAGTAATAACTGAGCAGTTTCTGCTGTTTTACTTAGGTTTTAAATATTTATAAAAATAAGAATATTTATAAAAATTAGAAATTTGTATAAAAGTAACTTACTGCAAAGAATCTATCATGAAAACATGTAGAAAAATTTTACACGTGCTTGTTATTATTTATTTATATTCCGTTATTAACCCTTCATTTATATTAACTTATTAATCCTTCAGTTAAGCCCAATCTTCACCAAATTGCTGCAAGATCTTTGTAGCAAGCCCAGTAAAAAGCAAGTCTCAAGTAACACACACATAAAAGTATTCCATACACTGAAGTTATGTAAGGGGAGTGGGGGGGGAGGGGAGAAGTACAAGAGTGTTATTAAGTTCACTGTATATATCAATATTACCTCATACAGCAGACAGCCTAGAGACCAGATGTCAGATTTGAAGTTGTAACCATTTTCATGTATCCTCTCTGGAGACATATAATAAGGTGTACCAACTGCAATAAACACAGAAGTATTTTTGAATCAAAATTTCTGTTGTTACACAGTAGCAAAATTACAGTTTTCCTGGCTGTAAAATATTTTTCTTCTTCTATTTCTCATTTTGCTACACATATAATTTCAAGTCCTATTTATGACACTTCAGTTTGACAGAAATACATGAATTACATATCTGTTTCATCCAATGCAGCTTTATTTCCACTACTGATACCTAATTACCAGAACTATTCAGTTGTAGAATACTTCCAATTTTTCCTTTTAGAGAAGCTCAAAAGTAATTAGTTTCTCCTGAAGAGAACCCAGGGAACATACTAAACACACACCCACCCCTGCTTCTCTTCCAAGCTGTTTTCACTGGCTAGAAACAACAGCCAGAAATTCTCTTCCATGGGGTGAATTTCATTATTTGTTTTGCAAGTTGTCTGGTCTTCCTTAGGAGAATATGCAAATCAGAAGAAGCTGCTTCTGAGACTAATAATTTAGTTTGAATAGCTGGAATTAAAATTGAGCCTGAAATCCAGGACCTTCAGAGATGAAGGCAGGAAAACCTGCGAGGTTGATGTTCCCATAAGCGATTCGGCCTTTTGCTGCAGGACTCAACTCCATGAGGGCTTTTCAGCTCCCAAACCTGTGCCTGTCCCAGCTTAATCCTGTCTGAGAGCTGTGGGCTCTGGAGACATCTGCTCTTGAAAAGCAGCAATTACTAGGACTGCCCCAGATTAAATTTACATTGGATACTCCAGGACATCTCTCCCCTTGATTTTAATCAAACTCTGCCCATCTTTATTAATTGGAAAAGAAAAATTCTGAGAGAAGTTTCAGCTCTGTAAAAAAATGCCATTACAGGAAAAAAGGTATCTGAGTGATGTGTTCTTAAGTGACTGAGCAATAAAAAAAAAAAGCAGTTATGAAAAATAAGGATAGTAGTAATTTTGGTGCATTGTTTTTTGAACTTTCTCCCTATATCCCCCAAAATAACTGCCTAACAGCAAAAGGAGTCACAGATGTATGCAGAATTTTACTTAATTTTGTTTGGAATATTTTCTTAAACATTGAATCCTGATGATGAAAACCAGCTGAATTCTGACAATTCAGTGTTAAGTTGATTTTATTTTGCAACCCAACATCTTACAACACCAGAGATTAAAATCAGCACTCTCAATACAAGTTACAAAAATTAAGAGTATGAAGCTCACAATACCTTAACACAAAGATATTGTAACACGTCTACACTTCTGTACAGATGAAGCTAATTCAAAATTGATCTCTGTATGAATGTTAGAAATGGAGATACAGTGAATGCATAAGTAATTCCACATATAAGTAATCAGGTTAACAGTTTTAAATTATTGGATAGGTAATTTTACTCTAATCATTTCCAAACATTAAGGGTTTTGCTCTGACAATGTGCCTTCCTTACCTTTCTTAGGGAGTTAAGGAAGAGGGAAAAGTACTTTCCTACTTGAAAGGTCCAGCTCAGACAGGGAAAACCTCTACCACCTTATCTCAGGTCAGGCCACTGCTGCTGGTAACCCATAATTTGGACTAATCTCCATCTCAGTAGACAATACTGAAAGTCCACAGAAACTCAGAATGTGTTTCTGTAATGTAGGCAAGGACAGAGGCCCCCAGATTGTATCCTACAATAGATCTGTCCCGCTAAAGATTTTAGGCGAGACCTCGAGTTCCTCTCCTTCAGTGCCAGTCTGGGGAATCACTGCAGCTCCGTACTGAGACTGCAAGTGATCAAGGGCTTAAAAGGAGAAAGGCTGGGGAAAGGCAACTCAAAATAACAGATTACTGCAGGAGACATTTAGTCTCATGGGATGTTTGTATTCACTCAAGAGAGGAATGGTCAAGAGGAATGGTTCCTTCCCTGTGCAAGAATACACAGGCAGATGGGTAGACTTCAACAACAAAATAACTACCAGAATATCCAAAGCAACTCTGTTTTCTAATGTATCAACAGCGGTACTTTAAAGGGTGTTTAATGACAGATATCTTAACATTGGAAACTGTAATTAAACAACATTTGGCATGATACAGCTTTCATATTTTTATTATCCTTACTGTTTTACTTCCCTCTTGCATTTATTTTCTTTAACACCCCAAGGACTTGTGAGCTTGGACACCTCTGAAAAATTTCATCTGCATTTTGCACCCATTAAGTAATGCACCGGTCTCATATATTCTGGTGCTTCATTGGCAGAATTCATTTAACAACAAAAAAATAGGTTTAATAGTAATCTGGTTGTTCACTGGTTCCAGCAGCAGTGCCTTTGCTGCCCTGAGATATCACACAAGTAGCTGGCAGTGAGTAATGTGCTAGAAAGCAGCTTCACAGAAACCACAGGGGGCAGCTGAAAACACAGAGGTTTGAAGGTTCATAGTCTACCAAAAGCAAAGGTAATTTTAACCAGTAGCTCTGGGAAGCCTGCTGATACATTAGGGGTCTGATATGACTGTGAAAGATTGATGATAGTGAAAAGGAAGAACAAATGTTACCATTTTACAGCGTTTAGCCTAGTGTAACACCTTCACTGCAATACAGCCTGAAGCCCCCGATGACCAACTAGTGAAAGGAATTGAAATTACCTATGTTAGTCATGGAATCACAAAAACAACTTAAAGATTCAGACATCATTACTACTTGTAAGCTGTTTTTTAACAGAACATGACACCAAAGATTCATATTTCTGACATTCGGGAGCTACTGAAAGCAGCGCAGTGATCCTTTTAACATGGTGAGCAACCTAGGGACATAGCTGTGCTGCTGGCAAACAACTACCACTTGCAATTATACATTATGTTTCCTTCCTGGATTGTTATTTTCTGTTAAGTGAAATACAGCACCCCAACAGCACACAGACAGGCAACTTCCTGACTTGCTTTACTCATCTGAAGTTACAGAAGTGGGATAATACAAGGAAGAGACATAACCGAGTGAGGTGCCCGTATTTTAAGAAAAAAAATTGGTAACTTTAGTGTTCTGTTCCCCCCATTTGCACATCTTTGTTAATTTGCAGTTCTGAAGAGTAAAATCCTTTGAAATGGCTAGGGTCAAATACAGTGTTTCCTCAGAATCTGCTGCTGCTCTTAAACCCTCACTTTAAAGATACTGTAGATCCAGAAAGCGTTGATTCTACATGCCAACTTTCTGCTATTAGGAGAGGGAATGGACATAATGGAAATGGTGGTAAACAGGAGCAGGAAGTTGGATTTGAAGCATCAGAGGCAAAGAATCTATCATGAAAAAGGAGTTATGATATAAAGAATCGATCTTATTACCTGCATAAACACATAATCCACACTGCAGTTGAGTTACAGAGTGTGTTCACTTAAAAACTGAGTGCATCAACAAGTGGAATGAAATGCAGTAAATTGCTCTAAATACTATCAAGCTGAGAGAAAAATCTGCCTGGAAACTGTTAAATCTACTCATACAAAACAATGTAATGGCTGACTCAGAAGGGGTTTATCAGCCTATGGCTTTAAAAAAGGCCAACAAATTCTCTAAGACATGGCACTTTGCAACGTGGTTTAGTGGGCATGGTGGTATTTAGCTGAAGGTTGGGCTTGAGGGCCTCTGAGATCCTTTCCAACCCTAATGATTCTATAATGTTGGGGGTTTTGTGCATGTTTAATACAGGTATAGGAGATTTCCAAGTGAAGGGCTTGTCTTCAGCTACAGATACAGGACCACACTTATCCAAAGTAATTCTGCAACCTAGCCCACATTATTCAAATATTTTAACTACAGAAGTCTATCTACAAATATCTTGGATTATTTTATAATGGAGCACTGTAACAGCACAACAATTTATCTTCAGCTTTCAAACTACTGTAAGAGTAGCACTCTGTACATAAAATAAGAGCTGTTTTAATACAGCTTCTTTGATGACTGCAGTTAATGTGCTGCAGATTTCCCTGCCAGCTTTCCCGTACACTGAGCTTGCGAGTTTTCAGAAGGGTTTGGTATCAAAGTGGAGTTTATTCACAGAATGGTGTTGCACACCACCACCTCAGCACACCCTCTGCTGGGCTAGAAATCCACACTCAAGAGGAGAGTATTTGCACATATTTTCACAAGGTATTTTATTCCCTACAATCTGCATGAGTTTATAGTTAAATCCCTCATAATGCAGCTCTGTGCTTGGGACAGCAGTATCATGGAAATGACAGAAGTTGTCAAACCAAGAAGAAACACCAGAATTCAATACAGATGATCCTTTGCATTCAAGCATTTTAAGAAAATTGCAGATCTGCTACTTTGCCCTGCAAGAAGGTATTGACATCCTGGTGGCAGTGCTTGCCTGGACAGCACACTGTGCAGCTTTATAGCACAACCACAGCAGAGAACTGAAGTGATTCTTTCTGTAATTGAAATACTGACACATGGACTATTTTTACATCCACTGAATGGCTAAAAAAGAATGTTTGTATGTTTCCATGAGCTGATCTTCGAACTGCCATGTCTCTGAAGAGTGTAAGGCCTGGCCTTCAGCCAGTAAAACAACTACAAAAAAAAAAAACAGAGTCAGAGGAAAAGGAATATGAAGTCTCTGTTGAAGCGTATTCCCCTTTTGTAATATAAAGTCTGCTGAAAAAAAGAAATTCTGTCAAGTTTGTATGCAATCAACAATACCAAATGCCTCCTTTCCCTTTGCACTGTTGGCAGAAAGGTAGGCTATTTTCAAAAAGGTATAGACTTGACACAAAAAAATCTACTTCCCGATAAGGCTGTATAGAAAGAGTTAAGAATATGAACAAACCCTGTCCAGCACAGTTCATCTGTTTCAAATGGACCATCAGCAAGTATTCTAATTAAATCAGTATTATTCATAATTAGCAGTTAGAAGCTGTACCTAATTAAAATTTTAGTACATTTCTTTATCTCTGAAAGCCTGATCTAGTTTGCTACTGAAATTTTTATAAAGCCAGTAAACAAGTATAAATTGCTACACATATGTTTGTAATTCACTGGGTTTCATGTACCAAAGGTTTATAGAATCATAAAAAGGTATCACTTTGAAGGAAATTTCAAGAAAACTAGCATCAGAAACTGCAGAAGAAATTAATTCTAAGAAGTGGTCTCTGCTAGTGACATGATAAATCAGAGAGTCACTGTCTCTCCTGTAGCCTAAGTTAACAGCTGAAACAACTTTTTTTCCCAGGCTGAATTCTGACATTAGGTCATAATTAAGAGTGAAATGGGAAAAGAGGAGACAGGGGAAAAAGAATATAAAAAATAGCAGCTCCTCCACCAGGACACAGCACCCAACGTTAGAAACAAAGCTGCCATCCTCCCACCCCCTGCTCCCTGGATGATTCTTGATCTGTAAAAGACGAGCTTTAAAGGGCTTGGGGGTTTTACACTGTTTTTAACTCTGTCTCAGTCTTCAGCTTTTTAAACTTCTAGCTCAGTCTTTGCAACCATTCCCCTGCCATGAGCCAAAACAATCCAGGGTTGAGGCAGTTTGTTCCTCTTTAACTTCCTAACTTCTGCCTCAGAACACAGGTCTAACTCTCCCACCCTCACTGCTGACTTCTGCCTTTTTTATGAGCTTCTAATCCACAGATTAGGATTTACATGTCCCTCTCCACATCCCTTGTCCATTTGCATCAGTAGCAGGACCCAACTACAAGCTGATCTCCACAGTGCTACCAGAGATGGCCACTGGGTGACCAGGGCAGCACGAACAGCAGCACCCGAGATAAAACACTGACACGTGCTAATATCAGATCTTCAATATGGAACCCAAGCACATTTTCACTCTGGTCTCACTTGCTGTCTCCTTCTCTCTGTTTTTTATTAATGCAAGACTCCACATCTGTGTCTGAGATTCACCTCAGTCCAGTTACTGGTTTTGACTCTGCCAGTACAAGGATGCAGCAAACATGATAAAAAGCAGGAAGGCACAAAGGAGCAACCAAAGGCTTTCTGGAACATAGGGAAGTAAAAATCAGAAGTTTCCCTTCTAAAATATTGGTTTTGGCTGCTAACACAGGTATCGGCCACACCTCAAATGTGGTACAAACATAACAAACATCAATCCTCTCTTCTTCCATGTTTTACTGGTAACCGCAAAAACTTAAAGTTAAATTAAGAGATGAGGCATATTTTAATCTGAGAAGTCTGCTATTTCATAATCTATTTGGAACATCAACATCTGAGCAAAAACAATTCTTTGTGTGTCCTCCCATGGCTCTAACACAGCCACTGCAAGTATTACTTTATCATTTTTAGGAAACACTTGTTCAGAGGCAAAAATATATATGTTAGATGATTCAAACAAAGTGGGGGGAAAACCCAGTGAGCTGTAGTGCTGAAAGTACTGCCTCAGTGTTACAGCTTTTCTGTATTTGTCCATGGTGCTGACCATTTTTTTTAATCAATATTATTTAAGAAGACCTTTATGACCGTGTTTTTATTATTGTTTAAGAACAATACAATGGACCTGTTTTCCTCCTCCTCTTGAGTAAGCACAGTATTACCACCATAAAGAAGAAAAAAAAAAAATCTACCTAACACCTGTACCTCAGAAAAAAAAAAACTTACCTAAAGAATGTGCAGCTGTTGTTTTAGAGCTGAAAAATCGACCAAGTCCAAGGTCTCCAAGCTTTACCACTCCTGTAGCTGTAATGAACACATTTGCTGGCTTTATATCTGAAAGAAAAAGAAATTAAATTTCAAAGTCACAGTAAGGTTGCAAGAAAAGTACTGCTCTTATAATAGACCAAAAGATGATTTTATTTACAGCTACTGTTGGTAACATTTAATGGTGCTGTTCAGAAAGAATGAATCTGAAATTTAGAACTTCAGCTATTTTAATAGTACAAACGTCGCTCAAGCAAGAAAATCAAGAGCCGTGGAAAATATTTTTAAAAAAACCCAAGCAAACAAACAAACAAAACCCCCAGCACTCAAAGCCAAGCAGCAGATACAAGGGAGCTCATTACTCCTTTATATAAGCTACACAGAAGTTTTCCATGAGAACTATAGAGCCTCTCATTATGTCTAAGTAACAGCCCAGAAATGTTTTCTAGAAGCGCAAAAGATTTTTCATCACTTCTGCTGTTCAGATCACCCACAGTGACATGATGTTATTTATTTGAAATAGGTAACTGATTCTCTAATAGCAGGCATTAAAAAAAAAAGGCAGTAAGTTTTACTCAGGAGAATGGTTATTTGCACTCGTCAACGGAACTGGGCTAATCAAGTAGAAACAAAGAAAAATAATGATGTATACCCCAGATAGTTATTTTTCATAAGTAATATTGAGTTTAAGTTTTAATCCAGTCCCTTAGAGACAACAACACAGACTTTTATTTTATGATTTTTAAACAAGGTACCTATCCTGTTTCTAAATAAACTGACCTGTTATTTGTTTGGGAAGGGAGTCCAGCTCATACTCAGCTCGAGAGCAATGTACCATGGCTCTAAACTTAAAGAAAATCACTTCATTTGGATAAGTTTGCATAAATATGGGTAGAGTGAAAGGAATGGTTAATAACCCTTCAAACACCAGTGTTTTCAGGTTCCCAATAAAAGAGTTACAAAACCTTGTAAGCTTCAGAGAAGAATACAGAAGCAATCAGCCTATGCTGCTATCTGAGCTAGTTTTCAGGAGTTTAGATCACCCTTTGTGTAACAGTCCAACATGGACATAGCTAAACTTAAAAATAGCTTTAATTGTCATTGGTTTTGGTGTGTAACCATGGAATCAATTATTAGATTTGCTATAGGTTTGCCAGAAACTTTGAAGTTAATATTTCATTTTAAGGAACTTAAAATACCCTTTTGGTTTTGAGTTTAGTCGTAAAAGCAATAAAGGAAGATACCTGTACCCTATGGAAAGAATCTGTAATTTTATGTCCTTTTCTTTGTATCATTTGCACTTGCAGGCATCTGTACAAATGCATAAAGGAAAAAAAAAAAGGGAGAATCACAAGGGAAAGCTGTTTACAGGGGCAAGGGCATCTAAAGCTAATCTGCTGAAGGGTGCAACATTTCCAGCTGCAAATCACAAAGCCCAGCAGAGAATGAGGGGCTGCTGCCTTCAGGCAGCTCTGCATCCCAGCAGAAGGAAGCCACCAACCTAAGACATCCAATTTCCCCCGAACCCAAAGAGACAGCCCACATACCATTCACAACCAGAGGGATTTCCAAGGGGGGAACAAAAAAAATTGTGCATCTGAGAAGCAGCTCTACTATGATCTGTTTTCCTTGACTCAGAGTTACAGAGTAGAACGAAGAGATCACAGAGAGAAGACAGCAGTACAGAGGTTTAAAATGGGCCAAGGAGGTTTAGTAGCTGACAGGGATAGCTGGCAACTACAAGGGCTTTTGAGACACAGTACCTGACACAGAGATTGGGTTACTGGTAGTGGAAAAGAATGGACAACTGGAGAAAACACTCACAGCTGCCCATAATCCAGTAGATAAGGGACTGGGAGAAGGGCCTGTACATCAACATTAGGCATGGCAGGAGACAAATACTTCTGTAAGACAAGCAGCTGCAAGAGTGGAAAGAACAGCTGTGCAAGAAGGCAGGTAACAACACTTGAGTGAGATGGGAAAAACATGCAGGACAGAAAGTAAGAGCCAGAAAAGTCAAGTAGCACATGGTAGGAGCTCCATCACTTACAGAACTATCACCTGTTTTGAAAACTTGGTATCGCAAGCCATGGCTGCAAATACCTACCGCAACAAACGTAATACCACAAGCTTCTGTCACAGTTTTCCATCACTTATAAAACATTACAGAAATATACATTGTGTCAGCTGTCAAAATTGATTCCAACTGGCTTAATTCTCACACAGTAAAAGGTTTAGTAAAGACAAATCATCTTTGATCCTGTATTACCTCGGTGCATAACACGACGAGAGTGCATATGTTCCAAGGCACTGCAAAGCTGAACAAAGTACTTCCAAACTGTTCTTTCAGGAATCAGCCTCTTCTGTTTCTTAAAATGCTTAAAGAAAAGAGGACGTACAGTGAATATTAAAAATTAAAACATGCATAAAATGATGGGAAAAAGACCAAAAATCCTTTATTTTAAAAAAATAAAAATAAAGTACAAGAGGCTCACAACCTAATGAGAAAGCTTTTATAAAATTCCTTGATACAGAAAGCTTTTCCCTTAAATATTAATACATGTATCATCACACAGAGCTGCAAATAACATTAATGCAATAAAAGTGCTATCTCAAAAAAAGGATTTATACAATATTTTGCAATCCTCATTGCTGGATTAATGTGGTCAGAATAGTCTAGTATGAAGTGGCCACAGAGCAAATAAAGGTCAGATATAAAGGTATGTGCCACAGAACTTCCCAAACTAAATACTTCCTTACACCAACATTGATTTCCATACCATCTTTTTCTAAATAAAAGAAAAACACCACTGTAGTGACACAAAGTCACAAAGATCATGTAAGAAGCGTTGATTAGTCTTACAAACTTTTTCAATACATAAAAGGGGACTAAAGGAACTGATTTCTCAAAGTTTCATAGTGATCTAACTCCTGTTCTAATATTTTCCATCCTGTATAAAAAAAAGCCCTTACTGATCACCAGTAACAGTTCAATGGCCTGGTCAAGTTGAGTAGAAACAAATATGCTCTGCTACACACATCTTCTTCAAATATTATATTCAGGAACTGGAATCACAGTCCTCCAAAGACACAAACTGAAAAATTGGAATTCAGTCAATGCTGAAACATACAAGTTTAACAATTATATATTCTGCAGCTAAAGGTAAGAAGACTGACACATGGTTGCTCATTTAGCCTCTCTTTTTAAAGAAATTGTAATATGTTAGATTTTAAACACACGAAAAAAATACTTAAACATTTCTACTAGAAAAATTTTAGATGTAAAGCAAACTATTTATATGTATCCTAACAGTGTGTGTACACACACACACTTCACATTCACACACACCTTATAGAAGTTCACATAACAAACATCGGTCTGGAAAATAAAAATATTTCCACATACTATGTTAAACCATGCTTGACAGCTGCATCTACACGTAAGAGACACGCAGGAGTATGAGAAAGATGGTTTTAAACTAGATGTAGCAAATGCATCAGTGATACAAAGGATCGTAACATTCCGCCAGAATGTTTTTAGCTATAGGGATTATTTCAAAATGCATTTTCATTTAAATGAGCCAAAGCATATAAATTACGTCTTTAAATACAATTTTCTTTCACTCTTGGACTGAATCCAAACAAACCCCGCGTATCTGTTCTCCCCATAGCTGGATTTGCATATCAGAGGATTGTTTGATGTCAACAGGAAGATGGAGACCAGGTTTCTTTTCATTTAAAAACAAATACACAATACATATAAGTATGTGAGCATGAAAGCATAGTTCCTTCATTTAAAATGCATTCTGAAATTATCATAATTATAACTAGGTACTTCATTTAAACATTCTGAATTTTTTTTTTAACTTGAATATAAGTACAAGCAGTGATGAAATGCCATTCACAAAATGTCTGAAATGGGAAGATTTTCCCTTACACATTTCCATTCCAATGTACCTAAAGTACATCAATGTACTTTCCAAGTATTTATGTACAAGTTTTACCATTTTATTCACTTGCCATCTGCAGCACTGTAGCTGACTGTGCACTTAAAAATTGGCTTCAGTTCTTACACTGAAAGTATGCAATGTAAGTGGGTCAGATGTAGTTTCATTCCACTGAAGGCATTAATAATTGTGCAGGATAATAATCTCTTCCTGAAAGCATCAATATTATTACTTAACCCCATAGAATCTGTCTGAAGAGGATGGAGAAAAGCTGCTAGATTTGCTAACAGTGTTTGAACTAAACAAACACTGTTTTCACTTGTACGGATTTAAAAATAATCCAATTATCTCTAAAATAAACACAATGAACATTATTTTGTTTAGTAATTAATCACACTTTTTAGTCAAAATACATATTTTCAATGTTTTCTTGGGCTATTGTCCATCAATAGGCAAATCAGTGATGAAAAGCCCACACTATCAAAAAGATTAATTTTGCCAAACTAGCTATTGAAACAAGTTGTCTGGTTCCAGGAAACAGTCTAGCAGGCACAGTTAATTCTGAGAAAAGTCAATAAGGAAGAGGAATTCCATTTCTGTTTCAAACCTTATGTTCTCACAAGGAATACAAATTAATGGGAAACCTGGTCAACCTGTTTTATGCTGAACAGCATAATTAAATTCACATAGCTCACATTAACTGTATTCAAAGCAGGATCTTTTTCTTTCAGCTCCATTTTAAAATAGTCCACAGTGCAAAATGCAGTTCTGATGGCTGTGGCGTTTACTCCCTCCCTACAGGGAAGCCAAAATGCAGAAGACATGATGCTGAAACGATGATTTTTAACCTCTACTGTAGCAGAGCACAGCAGCACCACAAACAGCCCATGTCGAACCAACTCGCTGCTTAGTGCGATAACGCCTGGAGCATTCTAAGGTCCACACCATCAAGTTCACTTAATACAAGTTATCTACTACCATTGTACACAGGTTGGTACTACCTGCCCAAATTTGCTCTCCTATATCCAGCCTGACGTACACCTCCCTAAAGCACTCACCTTCAACACTTCTGCCTGTCTGAGGCTCAAGGGACAGTCCTGATGCCCCTCATACCCCTGACCTTCTAGGGTGTGCAATTAAAAATACATGATCCTGTTTGAGATCTCAGCATAGCTGAAAACGGGCAAAAAAGGAACTGCTCATACATCTGCATTAAAAATTTGGGCAGTGCTGCAAGCCAGTGTTTTATCAGGTAAACAGAGAATACCAGGCATGCTTAAGCAGCAGGCTGTCTTCCAGCAAGAATTATTTGTTTCAAAAGGCATATCCCATGAAATTTCCATCTCCATCTGAGAATGGAATTACAAAAAACTACTTTGAAGAGTCTTCACAATATCAGGATAGATAAAACTGCAATTCAGTCATTCAGTGCAACTGGAAATTTTTGTCATAAATTTGCTAGTCAGATGCCTTAAGGAGTTCTAAAGCAGACAGGCAGTTTGTATTTTTGTCCCTTTTTACAGAATAACCAAGCAGTTTCCTAATGAGAAAACGTAACTCTCCTGGATCTCTAATGGATTGCTAAAAGAAAAATTAAATATTCTCCTAATGTTTCCATCCTGGTGAAGTTAAACATAGCTGCCCTGCATCTAAAAAGCACATGTCATTCAGTTTCTTGGTGGCATTAAAAAAAAAGAGTAAACGATAGATGGGGAAAAAAAGTTTCAAGTCAATATAAAAGCATGAAATAATATACTGAGTTTCTAAAGATGATGCTTTAAAAGGTCAAATTCCAAAAGCAAAAATGACAGCAATTAGCACATGATTTTACCTAGGCTTAACAAGCAGGGTTCAGAGAATACCCAGGACTATGTTTGGATTGTATAAGAAAACTAAGGATTTCTTGCAGGTGAATAGGAAAAAAAAAAAAAAAAAAAGGAATAAATTAAAAAAAGAGAACCCAATGAGTGTTTAAGAAGCAAACTGGACTAAAGAAAGCAAGATGTTTTATGAAATTCTCTTGCTGGCAGTTGCTAATTTTGCAGCGTCATTACTTAAAAAAAACCATAAGCCCACAAGAATATATACCTGAATTTTTCACTGCACAGGCTGTTGCCTAGAGTTACCTTCCGAAAGACTACATTTGGGAGAAAAGTGAAATGAGAAAGATGATTAAACAGATTCCTTTTTCACCACTTGGTGAGACTCTAGATCACATAATTTTGTTCTCATGACAAAACTTCACTTTTGGCTTCCAGAAATATAAAATGTGAGAGAGGGTTACATTTTATTGCATACACTTACTAGAACACAGTGATTCAACAACAGATACTAGTGGGAAGAAATCTGAACTTCAAGAGGAAAGTGACGCTGAAATTATTATTACCCAGAATTTTCAAGTAATACGTAAGGAAGTTCTTGACCACTTCTGACTGTGTTTCTTTGGGAGCCCTTTTTAAAATGGATCAGCAGAAAAAACAGAAAGAGGAAAGAAGAGGTCAGGCAGCTGCAACAGGAAATTATGGAAGCATAACTAAGAGTTCTCATTCCATGAATACAACAGAAACAAACCAGAAATGGCAAGGCCATGCAAGGCCAAAAAGATAGACCACTGAAGATAAACCTTAGCATCTCTGTTTTTTGGAGACTGCAGTACATGGAAATGAATTACCTACATAAGTCTTATTTTCTATTTAAAAAGCTAGCACCAATGCAGCATCACAGGAGTTTTGTCTGGCTCTGCTCTTTCATGAATTCAGCTGCCCATCTCTTTAGTCCATGGTAAGTTTTCTGCCGTTTTTCTTTGCTTTCTCTGCAGAACAAAAATAGAACTTCCCACCACATCCTGATTCATTCACTCAATTCGATCACAGCGTGATCAAATTTGCCTACATTTCAAGAGCAGCAGCTGTCTCCTAGTTGTAAAAAGAGAACAAATACAAAAAAAAAACCCTAAACCCCAACTGTTTGGCATCTACCAACTGAACATACAGAAAAGAGCAAGCATTCAGCCAATAAAGTGACTAAAATGAAAATATTTACCTGGTTCTTTTTCCAGCTTTTATTTACAGTTGCTTACATCTCCGGTTACAGAAGATACCATACATTTACCTTTTCCCTTTCACATCCACAAAAAACACTTTAAAAAACCAAATCTTCCTCTATCAGTCATCTCAGTATACACCACACTTTATTTAATCAAGAGCAACAAAGACTAAGACACAGGACAAAAACTAGCATATGAAATAATGGTACTAATAGAAGTACCCATGAGCATCAGAAGGACAAGTTAGTAGAATTAAACTATGGTCTTGCTTTAAAGACCATTTAAAAAGAAAAAAACACACCACATGGACACCACTGAATTGAGATAGAAGTATCTTCTCAAACAGTATTAAATCATACACAATCAAAATAAAGACATCTACTTACAAGAAATAATAAGCCTTGGGAAAAATGCAAGTAGAATTTTTCATATTTTGCATTTTAGTATGTATTCTTTCATGCTAATAATCAGACTGTTAATAAGACTCCTGGTTAAACTCAGATTCTTTAGAAAACTCTGAATTAAGTCACTTTATATATATATATATATATATATATATGTATTTTTATCCAACTTTCTCTGCAAGGATTCACATAATTTTTCCTTATTGAGCAGCCCACCTATAGTCACTCTGTTCCATCTAATATTTTTGCTGATGCAAAAAAGCAAGAACATACAGTGTTCAGAAGTTAAAGATACCTACTGAAATCAGATCTGCTCGTAGAGCCACTAATAACCAATTTCCAATACTGCATCCTTTTCCATGTCCTTGATGTTACCACTGAGTAGGGCTTCTTAAAACACACAGCCACATGTTTAAATTCAACAGTATTTGTTTACATGCATCTCTCTCCAAAAAATCCCCGTAGGAAAACTGGTGCAGCATCAAGAGGTGAAACTCATGCATGACAGAGTAAGTAAAGATACTGTCATCTTAACTTTTATTTCTCTCTACGAACAAGGCAGACAGATTTGGTTTCTCTTCATTCTCAGCATTTTCATACAGCACAAACACTGACAGTGAGAATTTCTCAAACTTAACTGTGTGAAAAATTAAAACTAAACTCCACGTATTGTTTGCAGGGCACTGCAAACAAGAGAAGTACCCAGAACTACTATTTAATAAAATCTTTCAATTCTCCCTGCTCTTTAAAGGCTCACAGACAATTTAGCACCAGTGGGTAAAGGCAGAGATGAATATCCAAAGCCTTTCTGCACAGTCAGAGCTACCTGAACAGCCCACATAAGTTAAATCAAGTTTCCTATCAATTTACCTTTTTACAGCTGACTGATGCCATTACTTTCCCTACATGTACAGCCAGTACTTTCACAATAGCTTCAGGTGTGATGTCTGTGAAGGGGACTGACCACAAGACAAAACACTGTTGACAGTCTAATTATTTTAGCAGAAAATCTGCCCGCTTATTCTTCCTGTTCCAGTGGCAGACAGAGACAATGGCCGACTCACAGAAAAACTAACAAGGCTGCCTGGCAATTACCCAGCCCAATTATCCCACTGATTATAAACTGCAGGACCAGCCAGCTTTCATTCTGCCAGCACATATATGTAGCTTGCAAACGTAAACTGCTAAAACTGCTCTCCCTGTGGCTACCTGTGGCTGACAGCAAAGGTGACAGGCCAGCAGCTGTCAGACACCCCAATGACACACATCTGGAGCAAAAGCTGACCAGAACCTGCTCTCCTACCTTGGCAGGGCTCTATGCCCTGATTTTAGGACTTTGCAGCTCCATCTGCAGAGTGACCATCTTCCCCTCAGAACACCCAGCCCCCCCCCCTTTTATACCTGCTGCACTGCTAACATATATATGAAAAGCTGAATAAGGATGCACTATTTTTGTAATTACAGGGGGTTAAAAAAGTTTTTTAGTAGCTTTAGAAAAGGTTAGTGGCAAAAATTAGCCTGACTAGTTCAAAGCCCTGGGTTCCTCCTTTAGGAAAAGGCACATAAAAATAGTTTAGCTTTGATCTGTAATTAGCACACTCTGTGTTACACTATCCTATTATATTACAGGCTTCTTCAAGCTACATTCTGTCTTTTAGAGTTTTATTCAAAGGTGAGTATGCAAAAAAGCTAATGTAAAAGAGATACAGAACACAAAAAAAAAACCACTGAGGAAAAAGCTATTTTGAAGCTTTTAACATATACCAATGATATGGCTCCAGCAAAGTGCCAAACAGGTCTATATTATAAAACATAACCATATGCTCAGTAAAAACACTTCAAGTCAGGAGGTTTGGCATGGGGGTGGTGGTAGTGGGGTTTTTTGCTCTTTAAATTAAATCCAACAGTCGTGGGGGAAAATAAAGCATGTAAGAGACAGAGATACTGATGAAACCCAAAAAAATTAGATTCCATGTTTTAAAATTTGCAATTATAGATCAAGCTAAGTCAGTGTGACGGTGAAAAAAAAAAAAACCACGAAACAAAGACATGCACTTTAAAAATACTTTTTCCAGAAACATGATGTCAGTCATCTGGACACAAATACATACATGAGGAAAATTTCAGAATTAAAGGCACCCTAACTTCTCCCCCTTGAGAGTGTGTGTGTGCATGCAGTTTTCAGTTCTGTTTTCTTTATGTTAGAAGATCCTTTACTCTTTCATTCATGACACTCAGCTAATGAGCAATTTGAAAATGTCTCTGGGCTTTATTTATTGTGCACTATTCAAAACCTATTATTAAATCTACGTTTCAGGAAGGGGCACAGCTTCCTGGTATGCATTATTGGAAAATCAAACTAATAAAATAAACTTTGTGAAGTTTATCTTCACAAATGGCCTCAGAAATTATGAGGTAGTAACATTCCCATTTTACAGATTAGAGCGTGGGCAAAAAATTAAGATCAAAAGTGTTAATTAATTCTGGCACCAATTTAAGTACCTCCCTCTCAACATACATAGCTTTACGAAACAGTTCATCTTCAAAGCACAGTTTCCACTCAGAACTGATGAAGCTGTGAACACTCAATACTTGTACAGATCAAGACCCACAGTTTTTCCTTGACTGTCAGAAATACCAAACAATCAATTACAATTCCCACCTAAAAGCAGTGGTTGAAGTGGTTTATACAGTATCGCATCAGAACAGTACCAGTAAGTAAGGACACCCTTTGCAAAAACATTGTATTAACCATAAAACCTTTGTCTTTCAAATTCCCTGCCTTGGAAATGACCATCTTGGCAAAGAAAGCTGCAGGGATGCAACAATTCCTACACAGAGTAGCTGTACCCTCAACACTGAGTCTAATCACATCCTGTTCTTACCAGTCCAAGTTACCCCTTCCAGGCTCTCTCCCTACTGGCAGCCACTTTGTCTATCTCTAGAATCCTTGCCTAGTCTGTCCTGTTCTCTGGCAACACATGAGCTCTTCTCTAGTCTCCCTGTGCTCATCTCCAGTACTGGAAATCCCGTTTCATAGTTTCCCAATCCAGTACTCTTATATTAATTCTCTTACGCTCCTCAGTCTCGACTCCTTGTGTCATAACTTTCCTGCCTACCTTCTCTCAAACGCTGCCAACCAGCTCGTACACGTGTACTTATTTCCAGTCAGATCCTCCCTCTCTCCTCACTTAAGGATTCCTTAGCTGTTTGTCCCAGTCTACTCCTGTCTGCCTCATCTTTTGTCTTCTTCACATTCACCTCAGATTACTCCCCACATTATTAGAAAGAATAAATACCTTCCAAGAGACAGGAAAGCTTCATCCCATCCAAAGCATCTGGAAAAAGCTATTTCTGGCAATGCCATTTCAGTCACCCATACTATAGGTCAAAGCAGTGATAGTCACTCAGCTTGCAGGCAGTGCTGTCAGCACCAAGGGATGCAAAAGATTCAGACACAGAAATTCTCCACTTTGGCTATTTTCCCCCAGCAATCTCTGTTAAACACATACGTTAGAAGAATTTATGTTTAGGTGAGTGTTCACAGCCATTATTGTAAGAAAAATCCCCTTTCCAAGTTTTACTTCTGTTTCAAGGCACAAGGGGCTTAGAATGCTTCAGATTCAATGGTTGCTAGATTTTAAAATGAAATGTTGGCATGCAACATTTTAGCATAAAATTGCTATATTTTGACAAACTGCAAACACTCTCACGCAACTAAATATTTGGCAGTCCTAGCCGCAAACAGTCCTGCTACACATGTGTGTGCATGGCAGAAAACAGCTTCTGCAACACTGCCATTCAAAACAAGCAGCAAACAGCATTTTTCCGACCAGCCTTCCAAACAGGAACACCAAGTATTTCCTAAAACTGCTAAAGTTGTAGGTTAACGTTGCTTCCAGTCTTTAAGCACTTAAAAAGAGCAAGCTGCCCCTTAATGCAGCACAGGCACACCAGCCAACCTCAGAGCACTGCAAAGTTTAAAAAGACCCCACTGCTAATATATTTTGGCACGGGAAAGAGAGTCTGCATTCCAGACCATGTGGAGGGGAGCAACTGCCTGATGCAGTTTCATATGGTGAAGCCCAAATATCCACCACTGGTGAAACATCAGAATGATAATCAATGAGATTTCAAACAAGTCTAAACAGAGCTACTGCAAGGAGCTATTTAGATATGAATCAGCTGCTTGGAAAGAAGTGACTACCCCTGTATTTTGACTACCCTATAAAAAAAAAGTTTAAGGACAAAGAATTCTCTGTTCCCAGCTACAGAAACCTCAGCTATCATGATGAACTTGATACTGATGAAAGGTTTTAGGATATTTGTCTCATTTTACCTAGCTAATTATAGTACGTTTATTTCTTTATTTGAAAGTAAAAAAAAAAAAAAAAAAAAAACCCCACACAAAAAGTGTTTCTAAAAAGTGGGTGAAGTCCTGGGTGACATTTTCAATTCAAGACATCTATCTTGACCAAGCTGGAAACGTATTTTCAACTTTTTAGATGAAAGCCTTCATGCTTATTCCCAAAACATGTTTAACTTCCTTAAGATCTATATGACATATTCAGTTTAGAGTTTGCCTTTTTTTTTTTTTTTTTGGTGCACTAAGATTATTTGCTCAAAGAACCTAAAAACTAAAAATATCTGCAGAAATTTAAGTAGACCTAGAAGTTTATTGCTGAGTTAAACAAAAAATCCCAACATTTTAGTGTCTTGATAACATCTCCTCTTATAAGCCTAATAACTCTATATTTGATCTTAAATAATATGCTAATTATTCTGCAAGATAATTCAAATTCTCTTATTTCACCACCTTCAGGACAGTTACTTTACTAACTAGCTCTTTTTACTGAATTATTATAATTTATTTTCTTTATTAATTCAATTAGTAGATTCTTCTTTATTTGTGGCATTTTCTTTATCTGATAAATATATCAACTGTTGCTTGTGGAAAAAAATCCCTAACTAAAAAATCCACAGGAAACGTTCACCTTGTCACTGCTTGTGGTGGAGGAGAATCATGACTAACAGAAAAGGGATCAAAGCCTCAAACCTGCCTTACGACATATTGTGTTGCAGAAGGAGGTGCTATGATGAGGTAAACAACAGTTCTCACGAACTACCCTTAACCTTGGCAGCACAGACTATCACAGGTTCCTCAGTAGAGACCACAGATACTGACAAACAACAGACCCTGAGCAACTGAGAAACAGCACAATAGTTCCTAATTATTTACCCGTACCATTTTTGAGGTAATGGTATCCAGCGACCTAATTCACAGACACAGAAAAATCAAGAATATTCCCTTCTTTCACCATCCCCACATAAGTGTTAGACAATGCTGAGGTTCAAGTTCTAGTGCAAAACCAACTATTAGTCAAATGCCTCTCATTTGCCGCTCAGTTTTATGTCCTGTCCAAGAATTCTAACAGGCCATTAAAAGCTGTAAGGTAAGAAATGCTCCATTTCAGATCCTTTGGCTTTTGAGAAGGGAAGCTATATTGAAACATCTCCCTGTGACAGAGGTAATTAAAAAAATAATTAAGGTAAAGTGGATTAAATCTGTGTATGTACATACATAAACACAGAGGCAGAGAGAACACGAGATACCTCTGATTTCATTATGTGACATGTGAATGCCAACGCACAGATGCTTTTTTTTTGAACATAGAGCAGATCCTATGAATTCTATTAGAATGCATGTGAATGCACCAAGTGATTTTCCTCAGTTGCCTACTCAATGGGGACAAAGAGAGTATTATTCACAGGTAACAAGAGGGACGATACAAAAGCTGGGCAGCAAGGATGTGGTTCATTAAAGGAAGAACTGAAGAATTCATTAAGGTGCACTGTGAGGCACAGCAGCCTTGTAAGTATTCTCTGATGTGCCAATAATGTCATAACAAATACCCAAGTAAACTAGTTAAGTAGTTTTCCCCCACATTAATGTTGGTTTTCAGTGTCATTCAAGCTGTGGTCATTTACAATTTCAAAAAACGTGCCTGATCCCTTCTACAAATCACACAACAAGCCTGATACCCAAACACTCTTCTGGGGGTGTTTCAACACTTTCCAACAAACTTAGAACAGCATTCTAGCAAGAACACTGGAAACCAAAGCATGGTTTGCCTTAATAACACAACATAGTTATTTACTTGAGTAGTGTGGGGCAGCCGTGCTTCTAAGAAGTTTCCATACCACTACATATAATTTATTTTTCAGGCAACTTTTAAAATATTTCTTTAAGAAGATGCTATGTAACTGGTGCGCCCCACATTTAAACTCGTATCGTCAAAGTAATCTACCAAATCATTTCCTCCACCAGCAGCATGAAGACAGAGTGCATTGTGACACCTCATACATATTTAATAATAGCCTGATAGGCTGTCATTAACATCAAACAGCAATCTAAGTTTGCTACATTAAACATGATCCCTGTGTTAAGAGGACAATCACAAAGTGCCTCCAAGATCGATCCTGTAAGAAATACCCACCGACTTGGACAAGGTATAATGAGGCCAACTGCACTGAAAAAGCCACACACTGGATCTAAAATTAAATAATAATTAAAAAAAAAAAAAAAAAAAGAAAACAAAGAAAAAGAAAAAGCTTCAGTGGGTCATAAGACCAGACATGCCATAAGGCAATCTGTCACAGAGTACTCATATTAATAACTGTTGTGTCAAAACTGAACATTCAAAAGAAAAGACAAACCTTCCTTTATGTTTTATGAAATGTAAGCCTACAGAATTAATAATTTATGAGATGAAGAAAAATATCACGTTTGGCTATAAATATTAACAGATCCTGTCAACCTGCTTAGAACTAAATTTTGACTGTCCTACCTTACAATTATCAATTTAGAAAGGAATACTCTTCAAAAGCTCAAAAAAAAAAAATCTGTATGAAAGTCATTAATGAAAAAATTAACATTCTCTATTCATGTAGGTCCTGAGTAAAACTGCATAACTGTGTTCTGTGCCCGGCTGCTGCTGAGCCAACACTCACTGACTGACACTGTTTGTGCCTAGAGTGGTGGTGTGCTCTGCTGACAGCAATAACATGGTGTGCACACAAGAAAGTACCCCAAAAGGACATGCTAAACCCCAGATCCAGTGGAAAAAAGGAAAGGAAAGAAGGGAAGTAGTTGTCAGATGACAAAGATTAAAAAAGGCAGTGAAAAGTTAATATAAGTTTGAGAATACAGAAGTTTATACAATGGGTCTTTGATACATTTTTTCTCATTAGCTAAAAACAGGCATTGAAGAACTACCAAAAAAAAAAGCAATTAACCCATAATGCACAACCACGTATCAGTAAAGTCACTGCATGTGATGTCAAACAAACACAAAATATATTTTCAGAGTGGTTAGCAGTTCAAGATCTAGAAAACACTTCTGCCATACCACACCAGTTATTCTCTGCTTTCATACTATTGCAGAGAATAGAATATTGGAAGACAAAACAATTGTGCCAAAAAAAAAAAAAAAATCAGGAATGCCATTAAAACTTATTGCTCTAAATGGTGGTGACAGTGCTTTTCTTTACAGGCTCTTTTTTTCTTCTCCCCACTACTAACATAACTTCAGCCTACTTATGTTCCCAACTGCACTTACGTTCTGGGCAACAGTGCTAAAAATACTTACATAAGCATCAATATTGGGCAAACATTAAAAAAAACAAGTCAGTCTAAACACTCCACTTTTCTCTACAGTTCCTGACATAATTTTCACTGCATTTCACCCACTGATGAGCATGCAGAATGAAAAGCCCAAGCTGAACATTAGAAGCTCTTATTGTTTTTTAAAAAAGTCAATCCCTACCTTTATCATTCTAGAGAGATCTCCAGCATCTGCTAATTCCAACACTATGTTCAGTTCATTGTCTTCAATGAATGAGGCATAATATTTAATTACATTTGGATGATTCAGTTGCTAAGAAAGCAAAAGAATAATTCACATTTTAGCATAGAGTACACTGTATTTATTAAGACTGACACAAAACATTCTTACTAAGGCAAACAAAATAACCCCTAAAATCTATTTCGCTATGACACAAACTACAAAAAGTATATGTTTACTAGAAGTATTTACAAATACTTTTCAAGAACATGATTGCATTTCAGGATCAATATGACAACTGACATTACAATTTTAGAGGAATTTTGCTTCCATGTGTATATCCAATAGTGTGCTAAACTGTTATCTGAAACAGCCAAGTCAGTTTTCAAAAATCAGGATTTTACTGTATGTAGGACACAGTTGTTCACAGTACTGCAGTACTGGCAGAAATTTCTACTTCAAGTGTTGTTCATTTTCCTATTGGATTTACTTCTCAATGTTAACTTTTGAAATAATAAAGATTATAAAACTGTTCAAGTGAGGCTTATAGAAACAGTACACAAACAACAGTGGACACTAAGTATGTCCACAAAAAACTTAATATACTGTGATGATGGCTGCACATTTTTTAAACCAATCTTTTACCTTGAGAAGATCTATTTCCTTGATGCAGTCAGCACGTGCTTTGGCATCCATTAAATCAAATATCTAGGCACAACAGAGAGAAGATTTTTATTAAGTGATAAAAATAAACCAAATTATCATTATTTTATAGCATCCATAAAGCAACTTGAATTATGCATTTCATGGCAAGATGTAATATTACAGTATGAAATATTTCTAGTGATCTGATGCACTGATTTAGTGCTGTGGCCATTCTTTTAGCCCCCTCATACGAAACAAGTCCATTTTAAGTACAAGCTTTCCAATTACTTAATTGCCATCTCCACATATCTGCTCAAACACAGAGGAATAATTCAGCACACTTCCTTATACGTGGCTCTAATCCAAATCTCAGAGTCCTGCCACTTCATTATCACAAACTGATTCTTACTAGTACTGGGCACACCTCTTTTTCCCCTTAGTCTCTTGCTAGGAATTCTTCAAGTCTCATTCGCCATTACAGTCTGAATTTAAAAACAAACAAACAAACAAAAAAACCCAAACAAACAAACAAACACCTTCCTTGTGGTCTGCCTACTACAGTTTGAACTATTCAGAAGAATAGTAAGAGGCACCCTATTAGGTTTATTGTCACAATATTTATGAGATTAAATTTTTCAGTTACAACTTGCCAATGCACATCATTTGTTTCTAGAGAGTCTCGAGGAAAAGACATTTTTTGTGCTGTGAAGATCAGTGGTATCTGGTTCCATCAGCTCAAAAATCTCCAAAAGCTCAACAGCTGACAGCTTCCATTTAATATCTTGCCACCAACTCCAGCACTGAATGTCTGCAGGGAGGTCCTCTCAAACTGACTGCCTAACTGTTCACGGAAATCACACCTTCATTCGCTCTCCCTGAAGAAATTCAAACAAATCAGGAAGTTTGCCTATGGTCTGCTAAACCTCATCTTCATTTTCTATGCCACTCTGCACATTAAATTTGTCATTCCTTCAATCAGCTGAAATAAGTCTAGAAACTGCATGCATAGAGCACAGTTCTCACAGAGCCCACACCTGCTCCTGACTAGACATGACTTCCTTTCAGATATCCATTCTGTCTTCAGAACTTGCATAAGAAAGAAGAGGCTCAAGTGGATATAAGACTCACTTTTTGACACAAAAAAAACCCAACTCAAGTCAAGAAACAAAATGTCAGAGAAAAAATGCCAGTAAGAGAAAAAGGGGGAGGAGAAAAGAAAGAAAGGGAATAAACCATCTCACAACTACTTGTATATTAAAGCCAGGATGATGGGAAATAAATAGACTAAGTTAAAAGCAGTTATTTAAGGATGAGATTGTGGGAGACTTCAGAAAAACACAGCAGGATAAGTCACAAGAATGGAATGCTAACACTAAGAAAGCTATTTCAGACATCGTAGAAGAACAGAGTTAGGACTATATGTGAAATTACAAGTACTAAAAGATAAATAACACTGACGGAAAACATAAAAAAGAGTTTCTCATAAAGTTGGCAATTCAGTGAAGGAGATTAAATATCCTGTATCTAATATAGATCTCAACTTTGAACGAAAATGTGCTGCTCTTTAAAAATTCTGACAATAGACTCAAGTCCTCGTGTTTGGTACAGAAGTGATTTTTCTAGGAAACGCTTAGGAAAAAAAATCTAAATATGAGAGGCAGCACATTAACTGAGGAAGCACTGAGAAGGCATGAAATCATAATTGTCTTTCCCTGTAATCTAAGAGACCAGCAAATGGAAAATTTTATATTCTCTCTCCCAAATACAGTCAAAGAAAGTGTGTATGACAGGGAGCAGGGGGAAAAAGGGGGCAGCTAGAGGTGCACTTCTTGAGTCTTCACATTTTTGCCACGTTCTAGATAACAGTGAGATAAGAACATTCCTTAGAAATGATACTGGGATTCAACTCCAAACACACTAGAACCTAATCAAAACTGGAGACAGAATTTCAGAGTGAAAACTGTATATAAACTATCTACTTTGAAGATCTGGAACAATTACCAAAGCACGATTTCAAGATTCAAACCAGAAGAGTTTCACTGTGTGACAAAACAGGGCAGTTTGCACCTGTTCCAATATACCAAGAGGCATAATAACTTACCTATTCCAGGAATATATCTTGCCTATGCACCTAAGCTAACAGGTTTTGCAAGAAAACTTTTTAATAAGCTACGCCCCTGACAGGGACATAAATCAGTAACTGTCGTGGAGCAATAACAAAACAACAAAAATAAAGCCCTAGACTCAGGATTGTGAAAGATCTAGAATCAAGGCATAGGAAAGAAAGGCAATTTTGTTTGTGCATTCTGCACAGTATTCCCAGTACTTCTAATTTGTTATTAAACAGCCCTGGAGTAGACCATACCAAGCAGCTGCTCTCACTAAAGGAGCGACTTAAGTTTTATAAACATGACTCTCTATCCTTTTGCTACACTTCATACAGCAGCATGGCAAATTTGTCACAGCTACACTGAATATTTCAAACACTAACTAAAATAAAGCAACACAGAAAAAAATGAGTCTGATTTGATCCTTACCAACACAAATATAGACAATCTGAAGATTTACTGTTTAGCATTCTTGCAGTTCTTCATCAGAATTTGATCCAGTTCTAACCTCAAGAGACTATAAATAGCATTTCCCAGAAATCAGAATTTCAGTTTCAAAGACATTAACCTCCTCCAACAGTAAGATCAGTATAAAAACCCCCACAACCCAAAAGAAGAACAACAAAAATTACTCAATCCATGGCCACTGAAGAACTTCTGAATCATACCAGATGCAAAAAGCTTCCAGAGATTTTCATTCTGAATAGATTATCTATTTTGCCAAACTGCTGCAGTTCAGATCAGCGGATCCAAGCGTAATAAGCCATGTCAGCTCACATAAGGAGGTTACTGTCAACACAACGAAAAAACCTCCACACTTCCTCACCAGAAGACTGACTCAACACTGAAGAACGTCTTAGTCTGAAAAATGGAGGACTTCAAGAAGATCCTTTCAAGCGTATGTCAGAGCTACCCAGGGCAGCGGGCAGCGCTCTGAATGCTCGTTCAGCAGGAGAAGCTGTCCTTGCCTGCAGTTCACTGCAGACTGACCACTGACGTTACACTACGAACCAATTCAGTGCTCCGCTCACGACTGTAACAGTTCACACTTTTGTAAGCGGACTAATTCCATCTTCAGCTTCTATTACTCAGCAAGCCAAGCTGAAAGGTCAGCTTATGCTCCCCTCCCTCCAGCACGAGTGTTGCGCACAGATCTCTCACACGCACATGGTTTGCAGCCTTGCAGAGACCATCGCCTTCAGCAGGCCACGGGCCACTTTCCAGCCCACACACACTGCCCAAGGACTTCCAACCTCCTGTCCAGCCTTCTCTTGGACTGCACTCACATTTTGAGCTTGGCTTTAGCTGTAGATGAGTGACTTAACTACAACAAAGTCATGGCAGTCAAATGACTTGTGTCTAACCTGGGTTTAGATTTCAGCTCAGCCCTGTGGCCTTAAGGAAATCATGGCAGATACAACAGAAGTCTAACAAAACCAGAGTGATTTTTGGACAAGTTTGAGTGATAAGCTTTTGGATCAACACCAAGCATTAGCAACTGACTGCTTAAAAGCAGCCAGGAAAATCTCAGGTGCAGACACTACAAGTGCCCTCCTTCCAGCAGGGCTCAGGTTGCTGATGATGCTCCATACACAGACTATTGGAAGCAGCAATTAGATCACAAGCATTAGCGTCATTGTAATTGGCTAACAATAAAAACTGCTGCACTTTGATTAGACTGCTAAGGCATTTATCACACTAACAATAAATTCTAATTCTTGACTGCACCCATGATGCCAGGATCATAGGGTAATTCAGGTTGGAGGTATGTTTCTCTAGTCAGCACAAACTGCACAGAGTAATACATTCCATTTCAAATTTTAATTATTTTTCCCCCAATTTTTATTTCTAAGATATATAGACTATAACAAGATCTATATTTTTAAAAAGGAATTCTGCTTGCCTAATGCAAAAATCTGTAAGAAGCAAAAAATACAGCTAATATATTTACGATGGAACGGTTTTCATGAAGAGTGTAATCCAAAAAATCTCGCTGTGGTAAGCACTACACCTTAGTAAATACTGTGAAATTCCTTAAAACAATTAGGAAAATACAGCTGAAGAGTTAAAGGAGCATTTTAGATGCCCTTAGCAATTAGCCCCTAAGTGAAATCAAAAGTATCTTCTCAGCTCTCAGTTTTTCATCTCATCCTGTAACCAATTGCATTCAAAGTGAGAGTAAAAGGACAAATACAGATTGATAGTTATCACAAAATACTCTCTTCTGTGTGCTATGCAACTAAGGGATCTCTGGTAACTTTGCATTCGATCACTTCTCTGGTACCTTCATGTGAACGTAGATTATAATCCTTCTTCTTTCAGCATTCCAGAAATGTCAGTTGTAAGTACTGTCAGGAGATACAGGTATTTTTAGAATACTGGCTAAGCTATTGTAAGCTACAGAGAAGGAACTGTTCCCATGCAGATGTGCAAACTAAACAAAGAAGTTGCAACACATGAATCAAACTTCCTCAGTAAAGTTCTTACATACGTGCTCACACATGCAACTACAACTCCCAGAAAGCTATGGGCACAGCAAGGGGGTTTAGAAACATTTCACCACCTGAGGGACAACAACAGGCCTCAGCTTCTAAGTGTAGGACTGTATCTGACCAATTACCAACGCAACTCATCATCTGCAGTAACGTGACACTTTGGGAATCTGCCTCATTTCTCTGAAGTCCACCATTTTTCTGGGTTCTCCCTATTCAGTATGGAAAAGGATAAAGGTCTTCCTAACCTTATCATTTAAGCTACTACATAACCTATTTCTGTTCCATTTGAAACTCTGTATAAAATAAAAATACCAAAAAGCATTTCCAAAGCAAAACACAAGCATGACTACTATAACATAAACCTTCAGAAAATTAGGCAAAATAAAGACCTGAATGCACATAAGTATTAAGAGACACAAGCATTAGAGTATTTTGCCACCACAGCCCTGCTGTGCTGAGACAATAGTGCTTCATAAAGTGTGAAATTACAAATGCTTTTCTAAGATTAATTAACTGTAATTCAGGCCTGAAGTAGCAATCCACTGACAATGCACAATGAATAATGAATGCAAGTGCTAGATAAAAGGATTCATTGTCTGAATCTCTAACACGGGGCCTCCAATTTTGGAATGAAAGGCAAAGAAAGGTGGAATAATGTAAGGCAGAAATCTAATGAATTAAGAATTTTGTTCCAATATGCAGTTTTACATGAAATTTTACATTTTGAGTAGCCAAGGTTTCCTTAAAAAGCAGCTCATAAAGTGAACTCGTACAGCCTTACAGTCACTGACTTAGATATGCACTTTTTGCTGTTTAAGGATGTTTTGTGAGCATTTATTCCAGTATCTAGAAATAGCTTACTTTCCCCTTGGAAGTGACTACTGGAATGCTCACTGCTCAGAACACTGCACTGTACCCCAGGGTGTTTTGCTGCACAGGTTACGTGGAGTGGCAGTAGCAAGAGGTACTGCTGCTTCCTAAGGCATCATCCTCAGGATGGTTCGGACCTGAGACTTAACATGTGTTAAGAAACTTACATAGAAGCTCTTCAGTTCATACTGCTATGGCCACAGTTTATTTGTGGTTGATGTTTTCCGATGCTTCTTTGACTCTAAGTGTAGTTTAGACATTTAGACATGAATAAAAGTGAAGTAGTGAAGATCTGCTTTTTACTTGTTTTTATTTATAGTTCAACAGCATCTCCAAAACATAGTTCCCATTTCCATGGCAGAAAAAGAGAGAACATAATTACTGTATATACCACTTTCCTAATTACATGTAGGCAAACCACACATTGGAGGATAAATGATAAATGGTAGAACAAGAAGAAAAGACCGAACTTACTATTTTGTGTATTCTGCTTGTTAAATTACTATTAAAAAAAGCCTGCAAATTAAACAGTTCTCACTGTGCTACATACCCTACTGAAAAGCAAATCAAGAATACTACTTCTTCCTGTCATCTGGACTCCAAATTTGTAGCAGCAACTACAAATTCAGGAAGAGTGGTTTCTGTCACCATCTGCTTGTCCTTTTGGGAGCCCCCGGTGGTCTAGTGGTTAAGACGCAGGGCTGGTACCCTTGAGACCGCGGGTTCGATTCCCGGTCAGG
>JAWWES010000006.1:21783199-21785699 GCA_035583135.1 Lophotriccus pileatus
CGCAGGCTCGAAGGCCTTATCTGCATATGCAGGTAAGGACCTTCCCCGGCTCTTCGTTCGCGAAGACGGGCCATTATATTATATTATGCTTGTCCTTTCTCCCACAGCATCTTACTGCCACTTGCTTCTGCTCACATTTCACTCCACAAACATACCTTTTGTACGCATTAATATAACATTTTTCAATATTGTACATGTTTTAGCCAAATAAAATTTTATCAGCGGAAAATAAACATTCTTGTTGGAAAGCTTCGTCAGAACTCAGAACTGGCAACCCTTTTGGAACAAATAATGGCCAGAGATCCTGCAGCTGTGAAAGAGAGGGTAACTGAAGGATTCTAAGCCACATCAGTCCCTGATGGTAGAGGCACACATGGGGAACCACTGACCAAACAGACAAAGAGAACACCTAACCCAGCCAGAAAAATGAAATGGGGAGGGGGTTGAACAGACAACTTGCAATGCCGGAGAGGAAGGCATGTAGTAGAGAAGATGTGAGATGAGAATGGACAGATAATGGCACAGCAGAAGAAAGCTCAGATCTCAGCTATGTTATTTAACACAACGCAGACCATTTAGTGATACCATCTCAATGTTCATGCACAGGTCTAAAATAGAGAGATTTAAGCCCCTCTCTCACAACAGAAAGAAGTATTCCTCCTGTTCTGTCCATGCTGAGCTTTCATTAAAAAGGCATCAGAAAAAAAGGCAGTATTTTAATTTGAATAAAACATGACTGAAATTAAAAGGAAAAAGCACCACCATAGAGCTCCTCTGAAAAGCAACCACTTCTCACCAGAAGACATTGGCGAAAACAAATTTTATAGTGAAATTAAGTCTTGTGACTATATTTACCAAAAATACTTCTAGGGAATCTTAAGAAAGGTAACAGAAGCACAGGAACAATTAAGATGGTCTTCTGTCCAGAAGGAACAGCTTTAGATGACAACTATGCAACCTGCAATGGCTGTGCCAACACTCGGTGCTGCCACGAGCCTTCTGAATTCTGGCTAATGCATCATTACACACTTAGGAATTTTTTACCCTTACAAGTTAATCAAGTCTCACTTTCCATTCAGGTAGATAGTCTCCAACATACATCCAGCCTCCACAGCAGAAGTGACTTTACAGATCACAGAACACAGCCACTCCTGATGCAGACTAGGCAGTAACTTGCAATGGAAAACCAACCACCTATGTTGGACACTTTAAGACAAACCCTATCATAAAGCCATCCGGAAAAGCCACAACTCTTTAACACTATTTCCTACCAACAACGAAGTATATTCTTAGAAATTTATTAAAAGATTAACTAAAAATTCAACAAGAAAGCTTTTCTGCTAGAGAAATCATCACCTCTGAACAGACAGCAGATGTTGTCTTCATGCACTGAAAAAAATTTTTTGTCAAACTGTGAAGTTTGATGTGAGAATAGAGCTACACATACTGACTTCTGAAATACTGTTAGGAATACACATGCTAAAATGCCTCTGTATTCTTAATGCAACCACTGCTATAAAAATTTCATGGTTGGACTTTATGACTTTCTTCAAGTACCCAGGCATTCCACATCCACCCTAACTGACATGCATTTCAAGTCACATTTGACCTTTTTGGTTTCTCACACACTGCAAATGAAGGCAGAATTAGCCTAATGTTTTAAGACTGTTGATCAAGGTTCTTAGAATATATTTCAGCTTTTGAAGTAGTATATATCTGGCAGTTCTCCCAGAAGGGGGAACCAAGTCTCCTTCTTTACAACTGCCAGGACTTGCCCAGCCTCCTGGTGCACAGGATATCAGACAAATGGAACAGCAAGTCAAGATATGACAGAAATTTAAAGTGCATGCATTAGCCAAGCAAAAATAAAATTATTAAAATGCAGAAAAACTAGAAAAGAATCTACAAAATCTTACACATTGTTTTGCAGTCTATAAAGGTAAAAATACTCCTGAACTGATGACACTACTCCAAGTATTACACTAAACACATCTCAAGATCAGAACTGAGAGTTTTAGTTTTGATTTCAAAACTGAACACATTGTCAGAGAACTTTCAAAACAAACTCAGTAGAGTAATGGTCTTACAACAAACATCTCTAAGCAGCTCCAAACAAAAAGAGAGAATGAAAATTATACGGGATAGAGGCATAGCTCAAGCTGTCTTTTGCCTATGTGACAATGAAAATGTTCCAGTTCGAAAAGCACTTTTCATTTAAACTGTCACTTTTGATTTAAACATTTTAAAAACTGCTAACTGCTAAGACAAAATATCTGAAACAATAATCAGTCCACTTCTTATGCCCAAATTTACCAGGGCTTAATGTTACTTGGCCACAGTAACTCAATCAGCTTGATGCTCTTGTCCTGTCCTCTGTGACAGAACTGCTGTTTCACCCCGGCTTAAACTGTGAATCTTGGAAACATTCAGAGTCCTCAAGAAAATATTTTGACCAATGCAATTCCCTTAGATCCACAGTGCACTCTCATTTCATTACCAT
>JAWWES010000006.1:21790699-21802644 GCA_035583135.1 Lophotriccus pileatus
TGCTTACATTGCAAAATCTGTAGATTTTAGGGAGTATGCAAGAGTAGTTGCACCTAAATAGAAAAAAAGCTAACCAGGTGCACTCATTACATTCTGACAAGCTAGCTAAAAGGCCTTTGAAATACCATATTAGAAGCACAGCGTCTGTTCTCAACCCTGAACTTCTCATTTCCCATCAGTAAGATGGGAGGAAAGATGCCTGCCAAGTTCCCAGGACAGAGACACGAGGCTTTGAGCACTCATAAGCACTGCAAAAGGCACTCAATAATTACTAGGAAGAACAGGAGAGACAAAACCACAAATACTCAGGAGGCTTTTTCTTCCTCAACTAAGTGAATCCTTTCTTAGGCTCTTCAACACTGCTGAGGGGAGCAGGTGCAGTACCAGTGTTACTGGTGCCTACAAGGGCCACCTCTGTGCAGATGAAGACAACAGAAAGTTCCCTGGCAGCTTCAAATGCAAATAATGAAATAAACTTCCATAAAAATAAGAGGCAAGCCCTGAACAACTTTTCCATCACACCAAGATGAAGTATCTCTGCCTAATTACCTGATCAAACCTGCCACGACCTCTGGAAGAACAAGAGTCATGTGTCTGACAGGGATATTATTCTTCCTTTTCAATTTATTATTTATTTTATTATTTCCTGCTCCAAATCCTGAATGTTATAGTTAGACATAAAACACGTTTTATGATGCCTCCTAACATTTAACATTAGGAAATTTCCTATGATAAATTGATTCTGCTAAATCATTGTACTTCTGAATACAATGCTATTTACATTCCACAAATCTTTGTTTAGAGTGAGTAAATAAAGTTTTCTCAAATAGCATTTAAAGTTCAGCATGAAAGCACAGAATCTACTAGCTGTTAAAACACATGCAAATCTTCCCAGTAATGTCTATAGAGTATTAAAGGGTTAAAAATAACAGAAAGCAGAAAACCTTAGAAAGGTTTGATTGCAAAATATTTAGAAAAGTAACAAACAGCTCGTGCCCACAGCTGTGTTGTTGTTCTTGCAGTATTGTTGTGATAACATTACTAATAGACAAAACAATCACAAAGCAGCTTTGCAAAGTTTCTCCATGTGTACAAAGTTTCCACCTTGCGTGCTAAGCAGTGGATTGGATACACAAACATATCACTAGTGACCCCCTCTCCCTGGCCCATTTAAAGCAATCACCTCCCACCATCCCAGTGCCATCAGCTATTCCTAACACCAAACCACAGCCACCCTCCAGGGCAACTAAAGGTCCCTTTAGGCTTTGCCTTCCCACCCATCTTACTCCTGTATGATACAGGCAGCAACTTCCAGTTCTAACGTACTAACTGCAACCCGTCCAAAGACAAAAAAGATCCCAAGAAAAGCAGTTTCAGGCAGGTCAAAATAAGATAAATAAATAGAAAACCCCCCTCAATTACCAAACCACAGTGAGAGACAGAAAAAAGGAGGTAGGAATTGCCAAGACTTCTATGACTGTCAGAGGGATCATGCTGAGAAAGGGCAATTCAGCTACCAGAGACAGTGCACACCACTGACCAGGAAATCTTTCAGCCAGCACTAGGACACCAACAATAACACTTCTGGCAAGTTCTAAAGCATCTCCAACACAGCCTCCCCTCCAAGGCAGGAAATCATAACACAGCAGCACTGAAAATTAAACTGTTGTCACAAAGCTTCATCTAAATTCTCCAGGTAGAATCACAGGGGTTAATCCAGTTGCAACAAATTCTGGGGGAAGGAATAAGAAATCTTTTGCTAGTTTCTTGTTGTACAGAACTTTCTATCACTGCTAAAAATGCAATAATTATTTTCTGAAGTGCTATTTTTAAGAGTCTTTATAAGAATTTTAATCTTTTCAATAGCATAAATATTTCTACTGAAGGTTTTGTGTGTGTTTTACTAATATGTTTAAGTATTGGAGATCCTGGCCATGTAATACACCAAAAGATAATTCCTATGGGTCAAACACTTCTTTCAAAATGCCCAGGGAAAAGAAGTAAACACAAAACTCTGTATCCCCTATTGCAAATATATACCCAAGACTAATAAAATCTAAGTTGAAATGTTTGGATGTTGTATGTTGATTCAGGAATTATACAACCCATTCATCGTTTCTGAGTGGTCAGGGACACATCAGTGCAAATGTTTGGTACCTGATCTCTCTCTTTTTTTCCCCTTTTTGAATCTGGGAAAAGTGCAGAAATGGGAGAAGTCATATTATCACTGCCAGCACCTCTACTTTCTGTGGTTTTATAATAAAAAACAAGCAGACCAAAGAGGCAACATATTCTACCACACGAAGCATAGAAGATTACCTTGTGGATTTGTTGTCACTTTTGCAGAAAGACAAAGATCAGTATCTTATGTCCACACATAAAAGTTTTCCCTTTTTTTAATTTGCTTTTGTCTTTGAAGACTGCAATGATAAATACACATTTTAGAGAAATTTGGCATTTTGATCATACAAAATCTCAAGGATGCAAAAAGATGGCAAGGATGCAAAGTGAATCTTGCACTGCTTGCCATCATAAGCAAGAACTGGATTCTGTTGCTTGAAGACTTTTCATTGTGAGGCATGCCTTTCACCTTGATATTAAGTCCAGAGGTCAAAACATAATGGCATAATATTGACCATCTTCAAACTTGAACTGAGGCAGTAATTGTTACTCTTACAAAGATCATTTTCAAGTTATAATTTCCAATGAAAAGACACTAAAAATACTGCAAAGAGTCCATGCTTGTTTAAAATTGAAATGTAATCACAAAACATATCTATTTGTGACATGCTTGTCACCTCTTTCAACTAGTAATACAAAGGCCTTCTTCTGCAACTACATCACCACAACATGTAATGGTTCATGGAAAACAGACAATAGATGAGGTGATGGGCAAGTCACCTACACCACCATTACCCTCCAAAACCCCCAAAGGACCAAACCTAACTCATGTTTCCAAACGCTCTCAAACCAATCATGTAGAGGGAAAGGACTTCTTGCCTACAGAACACCACTTGCAAAGAAAGGAACAGTGAAAGGCTTTCTGAATCATTTCTCTTGCAAAGACAATGTTCACCGTTTTGAACATGAGAATCATTTGGATTCAGACAGTCTGCACACAACAGCGACCACAGGACACAATCATATGCGCTAAATCTTATACTCAGGTTATGGCTGCTAGCACTTTACAATTATGAGATGACTTTTGCTTAATGACTAGTATTTCAAATCTTTGACTTTTTCAGTTGATTGAAACTGTAGGTGGCACCTACATATAAAGGACGCAGGAGGAAGTATCTGGGGATAGAGACAACACAACCCATTTTTCATTTGAAATCGCAACTGCACAGGAACTCCTCTAGTTGACACTATTTACTCCACAAGGCAGCAAAAGGAAGCCAAGCCCTCACCAATAAGTCAGACTATCAAACTGCAACCGCCTGAACTGCGAGTAACACCTTTTCCTTCCTTCACAAACAGGCCTCGCTGTCCCTATTCACTTCCTCAGTGGCCACCCGTCAACACTCTCAGAGATCTGCCCACATACCTGAAGATTATGCAAAGATATAAAGCAACCCAAAAGGCAAGGGCGCACTCCTACATCCCAAGCTCACATCCCACAGCCAGCACTCAAGCTTTCCAGGTGGTTCCCAGCAGCCTGCTAAAGCAGAGGTGGAACTACCCATGAGTGTTAGAGCAGAGGACACACTCCTGAGCAGGAGCCAGAGCTCATTGCTTTCAGTTCACTGGAATGTATTTTAAAATAACATTTTAAAAAGAAAGATACCTAGGAAAAACTTGAAATCCTTGTGACTTAAGTCTAGGAACTCAGTCTTCATAAACATGATCAAATTACTTCAGGAGAAAAAGCTTAAATGCGCTGCCTAATCACATGAAACATTTTTTTTAAGCACTAGTTTCACAGCTTCAAGTCCTTAAACCATTCACATTGAAATACATTTCATGGTATTAAGGCAGAAATGGTATTGCTTTAACATATAGCAGGTTTTACAACAACAAAAAATACAATGTTTTCACCACAGAAAACATCACTAATAGTCTCAATGACACATGGCTTCCATTAGTTACACACTATGCACTTGGTTATCAATTTTGCATCTTAAGTGAGAACATACAATAATCAATGTCAAAGCAGAAACAGCTACACTTGAAGTAAAAAAACGAAAGCATCAGTTACTTAACAGAATATTCAGAGTGTTACAGTTCTGCTGAGAATCTGAGAATCTCAGTCTTCTTTGTTTCTGGAAAATATAGGTGTAACTACTCCACATAATTGCTAACAGAGAAACATGAAGTTACACCAGTTCACAATGTGCCCATCAGGCACGCAGTCAATTTAGCTGCTGTTCACAAACAAAGGAATGTACTATGTTTACTTCTGGATTACACCATCAATTAAAGGCAGGTATTTTTAGTTTTTACTATAGCCAGTATTTGAGCAAGGCTAGAGCCAAGGCTCTCCAAAAACAATTATCCATTTAATATCCTACACACTCCTTATTTTTCGGATTCAAGTTAGATTCCTCAGTATCTAACCCAGATTTAAAATGGCAAGGTTTAGATAACTAAACTTTTCAACTATCTTTGCTAAATTCAAAGATAAGGATCATACTCAGCTAAGGAGGGGAAAAAAACCAACATATATTAATACTAGTTTGCATATAAGCACTCAGGCTAAAAAAATATTCCCATTTGTTTATATCATGTGTTGACTCTCAGCTACCCAAAACCACAATTTAAACATGGGTAGAATACTCAAAGAGTCACCCTGACCGAACCTGAAAAAAGCCCTGTGCTCTGTAAACAAGGGTTTAGATTTCCAAATGCCTCACTGAATATCCCAAACACAATCAGACAGCCCACCACACCAGTGTTAATTCCAGCAGCTTGTGCCAGGGAGCCCAAGCGTGCCACTCCGATTCCAGCACTTCTGTCACCTGGAGAGTCACACTGACATAAGTCCTCAGCTCTGAGACCAAAGCCACATACCTCATAGGAGGAGACAAACTTCAGACCCAGAAATGACAGCCTGATCCTCCAGCTTGATGTGAGCAAGTTAAAAAACAGTCACAGTACTAGTTTATATACCAGACTGTCTTAATTTCTTTACCTCTTTAAGGCAAAAGCTTGGCCACCAGAGGGAATTGGCTTGCTGGTCAAATCCAGCCCTTACACTTTGTAAGGTCACCGACACTGATCAACACTTCAGCACCCACTCAACACTGGGTGTAGCTGCAATTTATAATGTTTATATTTACATGTATTTTTATATGCAAGCATTAATAACTCAAAATGCATGTAAGATGACACCCACTTGAACTCTGCCAAGACTAACTGGCAAGAGATAAGGCCAACTCAGTACTGGAAGATCACGTTAATCATTATCACAATAAAAAGTCATTTATCCCTATTAGGATACATATAAATACACACACATATCTATGTATAGTAATATATATATGTATATATATGCACACATATACACATCAGCACATTCTTACAGATTACACATCTATACCTAAGTATTTGTGTACACAGAATATTTCATTTTTACCACTGTCAGCTAATAGCTAGTATTTGTTTCACACTGTCCTGGGTGGGGGGGGAGGGGGAAGGTATTCTAAAGTGTGGAAAATACATACTCATTTGTCAAATTCTCTGCAGAAGCATCCACAACAGAGGAAAGTTGTATATGCAACTTCTAAAGTGATGAAAATGATCAAATATAGATCTGTATACATATATATTCAAGTAGGATTAGCCTTTATTTTAGAAAGAGTTCCTAAAAGCCAGATCAATACTCCTCACAACACAAGACATTTCTCTGCCCGCACAGACAGCCTTGAATCTGGACAATACAAATCCCCAGGCCTTGTTAATCTAAAATTAGATATCAGCTAACTAAATAGAAATACTGCATTTTCCAGCATATTTATGTCCAAAATCCCCACCCATGGGTGGCTCAGTCAAAGCAGTCAAAGAACACATAGAGAGCTAAGCTGGGACAAAAGTTGGTGTTAGTAACAGCAGAAGCAGCTTCACACAAGTCATCCATTTGCAAAAGAGTAAAGAATACACTAAGGGTTCATATGCAATTTTCTCATCCATTTGGCCCAACTTATCAGGTATATTTCCACTCCAACCCTGAAAACACACATGACAGTCACTGTCTTCCCCCAACTACTAAGAGTTCACTCTGTCAGTGCTGTCTGACTGGACAAGTCCAAGCCCTCCTGGCTCCCAAGTCTGCTCCCCTTCCTCTACATTCATTTGCAGAATTTAAGACATCATACTTCGTTTATTACTTCCTATTTCAATTATGTCACTCAAGTAGATTGTTTATCTTGCAAGGTGCTCCCGAGGGGTTGGACATGCACTGACTTACCCCTTATTGAACCATTTGTTATTTCATATGAACTGAAGAAGAAACAGAACTGAAACTGTTTGAGCAGCAGCCTTCTCTGTTTTCATTAAATGTCAATTCACCTGAAAGAAATTTGATAACCCATTTCTTCATACTGAATAGCCAATTGTAAAGGACATAGGTGGATCATGATCATGTCACAGTGAAAAGTTTTACAGGGAATGAAGTACTCTATCTAACCATGATCCTATGAGGAATCCTCAGCCCATATCGCACTCTGCTGTGCTCCTACCTCTGTAAGAATTAAATTCTAAGATGGCATGAACTGATTACATCATGATGCTGCTTCCCCTGCCTGCAGCCATGACTCCCAGACCCTCCTTCCAGTGAGGTTCCTGTGGCTACCCAGACTTCTGGTAGAAGAACTGAAACAAGCTAAAAAAACTATCCTTGACCGAAAGTCACCTTTTCCCAGTTCATTTCACCAAATTGTAGGGACAAGGACAGAACTGTGATGGCAAAAGACAGATGGGAAGACATAGTTGGGACTACAGCAGCCCTAACTTGGATCAGTTCAATCTACTCCAAATTTCATCTCTAACATGAAATTAATCAAGTCAACCTAATAGCTCAGTAACACCAAAGGTATTGCTTTTCCCTGCCTTTCTCTGTCACATGATCCTGTGTTGCCACCTTGAAGTCTTTGGACCTGGGCTTATGCTCTGCAAGCAGTGAGCAGAACCAGGGCATGCAGGACATGCAGGAGTTTGCTGAGCACCAGAGAAAAAAACAGGGCAAGTTCAAGGATAGGAGCTGTAGGAAGGGAACTGTAGAAGAAACAGAACATCTCCCTTCTGGCAACAATACCAATGTTAGCTCACCACATTTAACTGTATTTCACCCTTAGCATGGACGTGAACAACCACTTCAACTCAAAAAAGATGTAATTGGAAGGCAAGAGCCAGCACAGAGAGAAGGCCGTTGATTCAACAAGCCAAGAGCTTTGTCAACAAAACACTGTATGGAAAAGTAGAACTAGGAAGCAAATTACATGGAAGGACAATAAACCAGGGTAACAAGTCAAATTGGGGGAGAAAATGAAAAGAGAAAAAAAAAAAGAAGATTTTTCAGAAAAAGGAAGCTAAGATATGATTTGGAAACCATTACTACCCCAAAACCTCACAACTCCCACATGCAGAAAGGGAAGAGATCTTTCCCTAATTTCCCTAATGAAGAGTTAACAAATATACAGGACAACTTAAAAGACTGGAAGCACTGAGAGATAAACCCATTATGGCTAGGTACAGGGAAAATACATCCAGTTAGGAAAGCTGGGTGGATACCACTGTGCCACAGCTGTGTCTGATAATGCCCATGTTGCTACAGGTGATGAAGAAAACATTTAAGAACAAATTCCACACAATGTCTTAACATCTTAGAAAGCAGTGCACACCTTACTGCAGGTGCTAACGCACATTCTCAAGCTGAAAAAAATATACCTGCAGTATATAGTTTAAAATCTGCTAGCCCAAAGATGATAAAAATGAATGAAGCACTATAAAGAAAAGAGACACCAACCATGCTTAACAGGCTTACTGTGATCCTCTGAGCAGCATCACCTTTGAATCCCAAAACCATGTACGACAATAGTGAGTAACGCAGGATCCCTGGGTTCAGAAGGAAAGCAGGTAGCAGCCAGCACACTCACTTCAGAGGCCCACCAACACTTAAGCTCACAGCTGTTTCTATGTTTTACACTAAACCACCACTGCCTAAAATATCCAAGATCCATTTGTGGTTCTGGAGTATCCTCAATGACTAGCTGTATATTCAGCACTGCTTGCTGCTCCTCCTATCAAGTCCTGCTCGTCTCCACGAACTTCACACACAGCCCACGTACCTAACACACAGTTCTGAGTTGCAGTCAGGGCAATGACTGGAAGTTCACTGCTGCAAAGACAACTCCTTTTTTGGATCTGCTCTCAGATGAGTACAAAACAGCAACAGAAGAAGGGCCTCTACAGGGCAGAATGCTATACATTTTCCCACCACAAGCTGATTCTTATTTTAGAATTAACTTTAAGCTCACCTGTGATATTTTTCCTTCAGCTTTCTAGGAATCAGCATTTTTGTCAGTGCTATACACTGACAACAGAAAATTAAAATGAACTGGAAAAGACTGGTTCATCAACACTTTACAGCACTCAACTCAAATCTCCCCAAAGACTTCAGTAAGAATCTAATCTACAAGCTCCACATGCACTTTTATGACATTGTGAAGTAATTAGTCTGGTCCAACACAAATCCAGCTAAGTAAGACAGCAATAACTTTGTTATACGTCATCCCAAGCAGCTTAAAGCAAAGAGGCTTGAATGCAGACTCCCAAATGCCCCATGATGCAAGCAGTCTATTTACTCTGTCACCTGTAATCCAAAGCAAAAAAAACCACTAATATCACAATATTAACTAGATGCAATCAGGTTTTAACATGATTATTCATAGTATTTTCTTAACAACTCTTCTTTTTAATGCCTTGTTTAAAATTTTATAACAAATTCCCTTACGTAAGTACGTGTTCTGTTTGCCCAACAGGGAATAACGGCACTTGAAATATACTGCGTATTTTCTAGCTACAAAAATCACAACTGAATCACAGTTATGTATCATGTGCTGGAGACAAATGCACTGGATGTTCTTTACCAGAGAAGCAACTCACTTTAACAGCATTGCTTCTCTGAAGCTTTTTTAACTAACCTGACAGGAAGAATCACTTTAATGCTTACTAAAATAGGAAACACATAGCAAGATGATGTACTTCAGTCTAGGGCTCAGTTCCTTCCCCTGTGGCTACAGAGGTCAAATGGTGATAAACACAGCAAATCAGTGCTCTAAAGGCTGCCCTTATCACCACTTTGGTATTTTGGTCAGTTATTTTCATCTGTGTTGCAAAGCAGATGGAACGCAGCTAAACTGAACAAATTCTCTGGAAATTAGTCAGTTAACTCCTATGACTATCCAGAGCATTAATCTGCATAAGATAATCCCCACCCCCTCTGAAATCCTACTCCTCAGGAATCAGAAAGATTTTTGGATAACCAAAAAATTCCCTTGGAGGTAGAGAAGTTACTGCAGCTTGACTTTTCCTAGGGGACTTTCCAAGGTAACGTGAACTCAACCACTCAGCACAGATGTTTGGAACAACTTCAAACTTCAGAAGGCAACACGGCATCGATGGCAACACAACTGAACATAGAGCTGGTATAAATGCAGAGAACTGGAGTTAGAGTTCATTAAAAATGGGTGGGTTTATATGAACAAAATGCCTCTCCAAATTGTCTCTGCGGACAAATACACAGGACTGGATATATTTTGTGCAATTGAGCTCAACTCTTACTCAAAAAAAAAAAAGGCAAAGCATGGATAGGCTATCTACAATTCACAAGATACCACAGGTCACAGTAAAATTAGCAACTAACTTCCTGCACTCTATTCGAGTCTCTCATTTGCTCACTGGCCTTCAGATTAACTTCAAAATGTTAAATCTTTTTCTTCTTTTGAAACAAGATTTTAATTCTTATAGACCCTGGAAGACACTGGTGATAAGTCAACCAAAAAAAAAAATTTAGTTGGATAGAATTCCCTGATTTCTTCTCAAATTATTACTGCAATGACTAAGTGGTGTGTTGAATACAAGACATCTAGGGCAAAGGCAGTATTTCCACTCTTATAGTGAAAAATCTCTAAGTGTGTTTTGAGAAGTCATCTATCCAAACATCAAATATTTATAAATAAAGCATCTTTGTGTTTTGAAACTAAAGAATGAGTGCTCTTAAATATTATTCTTTCTTCCAGTATCAAAAAAGAAAAACAAACAAACAAATTTGCAGGGCTTGACATTCTTACTTTAAAGCTGTCACTCATGGCTTGTAAGTTTCCCTCTTTCCACAACACAGCAGTTTTCCTTCCTCTGCCTAAGTTTTCCATAGCTCATGAACTAATGGCTCTTTTCTACTGTATTTCCTCTCTCTCAAGCCAGTGCAAGCCTGAAGTTTCAAATACAGACATTTTCTACAGCACCGCAACATTTGAATTGTCTGCTAAATAGCCTGGAAATTAAAATACTTTTAAATTTCATTTGTCTTGATTTAGCAAATCTGCAAATCTAATCATTCAAGTAATCATCTAATAATCCAAACTGTGTATTTTATAGGTTAATATATTATTCGCCATAATTTCTGCATCTCAAACTTATAATACAACTTTATATAAGAAATATATCCACTAGTCAGTGAAATTACTGTGCGTGTGTGACCTTTCCCAAGAAGTGATGCTACCACTGCCATCTTAGAAAACACTGCTATCACTTCAAAGGTGACAAAAGTTACCACAGAGTTGCTGCAAGAAGAAAAAAAAATTAGGAAACATTTTTTTCTAATAATAATCAAATATTTATGTGATTAATGAACACAAACCCCAACTAAGGTGAACATCCTAAGTTCTATCATTCAAGAAGCGATGCTCCTCATCAGACCAAAACAAAGCACGTTCCGCTGACACAACAGCTTTCTGAACCTCTGAACCCTAAGGCCAGGCAAGTACAGCTCGCACGGACACAGAACAGAAGGTTCTGTGGTAGGGCGCTCGGTGAGGTCAAGGAGGGGGGACACCCCCAACAGACGGAGAATGCCTCCCTTCCAGTGTTCCCCGCCAGGCCTGAGCTCCCCCAGCCCCGCACGCCCCGGGCAGCCGGTCCGGCCAGCAGCGGGCGGGGAGCGGCACGGGGGACGCGCTGCCCGCGCCGGCGGGACTCCGGCCGGGCACCCCCAGCGCCCTCCCGGGGGCTCCCAGCGGGTCCCGCCGGGCCGGGGCTCCCCCGCCCGCCGCCGCAGGGCCGCGGCTCCCACCGACGGGAGCTGCTTTCACTCAGTGCCCTGTGAAACCCCCAGGCAGGGCAGCCCCCGAGGCTGCCCCGGCGAGGATGTTGCCGCACACCCACCCCAGGCGGGAGGAGGGCACGAGAGCCTGGTGGAAAGTGGGGGGGACACGCGGAGGCACATCCCGGGAAGCAGCTCCGCTGACGACAGGCACCCGAACAACCCAGCGCGGCAGAGGCACGGGGAAGCGGGGCCGGGCGGCCGGAGGTGGCGGGGCCGGGCAGGGGCTCGGGCCGCCCGCTCTGCTCGGCGGAGGCAGCGCGGCAGCCGCCGCCGTCCGAAACGCCACGGCAGCGCTCAGGGCACCGCTCCCCCAGCCGGCACGCTCACACACAGACGCACGCACACAAACACACCGGCTCGGCGCCCTCCGGCCGCGGGACAGGAGCGGCGGTGCCCCGCTGGCAGCGCAGCCCCCCGCGCAGTCCGGGCCGCCCCGTCCCGCCCCGGCCGCGCACAAACTTTCTCTCCGCCAGCCCCGCACCGCCCCCTCCCCGCGCGCGGGCGGAGCGGCAGCTGCCGCGGCCAATAGCGCTGCGCCCCGGAGCCCCGCCGGCCAATGGGAGGCGGCGGGGGGCGGGCCCGCCGGCGGCCCCCGCAGCGTGGGGAGCGGCCCCGGGAGCGC
>JAWWES010000006.1:21802744-21913568 GCA_035583135.1 Lophotriccus pileatus
GCCGAGACCCCCCGGGAACCCCCGGTCCCCGCACCCCCGGCCCCGCCGCCGCGCCGCTCACCGGGCAGCGCGGCTCCGCCTGCTCCTGCCGCGGGGACCCGGCACCGGCCGCCGCTCCTCTCCGGCTCCTCCGGCGCGTCGGGCCCGGGGCCGCGCCGGCGCAGGCGGCGGGCGCCTAGCGGAGCTCCGGGCGGGAAGCACGGGCACCAGCGACAACTCCGACCTGCTCTCCGCCCCCCGCCGCTCCTGCCGGGCCCGTAAACATCCCGGCATCCCCGAGGATGGGGCGGGGCGGCCGCCGGCCCCGCCTCGCCGCGCTCCTCCGCCCGATCGGGGGCGCGGGGTCCACCGGGGTCTGTCCCCGTCCTGTGCGTCGGGAGGTCGCAGCTCGGTGCAGAATGGCCTGGGTTGTGCTTGCCTTGAGACGGGGAGCGCTGATCTCATGGTGTTTATAGCAGGGAGCACAGCGGGGCCTTCCCGTGCCCGGGCACTGCGGGAGCAGCGAGCGCCGCTCGCCCCTGGACAAACCGGGAGAGGGAGAAACACCCCGTCGGCCTCTGAAGCCGGGGACTGCTCCTTCTGCAGTGCTGTGAACAGCACTGGTTTGAGGCTTTGGCCCAGCCAGGTTTGGAAACGGAGCGTGTCGAACAACGTACTTGCTCATTTTGTACGTCAATTGAGATAATCTGCAAAACGCTCGGTATTAACTGAGTGTACCGGTTGGAAGTGGCTCAAACTCCTTTTTGCTATACTTGGAGAAATAAAAGTGATGGGGAAAAAAAAAGCCAGACTCTTGATGAATCCTGTTCCACCAGCTTCTACTTTTCACTGGGGTTAAGTAGATAAAAAAATACTGAATTCAGGAATACTGCTGTTTTTCAGGTTCCTGAAAATTTAGCCTGCTTCAGGGCAAGGAAAGGCAATTAACTTTACAAAAGAGAGGCTTTAAGAATCAACCATAGGGAAAAAGTATGAAAGCTGGCCAGAATTTCTCCAGTAAGGTTAGGGATCGTGTGATCAAATGACTTCTTCCTCAGGTGTGAAAGCCTTCTGAAATAGGCACTAATAATTTAAAACTGTCTTGAATCAGATGTACTTTCCAAACTTCAATTCTTGTAAGGGTTTGGAGGTTTTGTTGCGGTTTTTTTTCCTTGTAACAGGTAAAGTAATACTTGATTTAAGTCTTACAAAATAAATAGGAAATGGGACACTCTGTCTGGAAAAGGTCTATTCACCTCCCTCTGTACAACATTATACTGTCTGCTTTTGAGGCAAAATTTTCAGCTTTGAGACTTCTCCACTGTATTCAGTGATATAAAGTCTAAAGAAGTTTGAAAAGAAATTATTTTTATTGGTTCTCATTTCCCTGATGTTAACACGTTTATTAATCTTTCTACACATTTTATTAACATTGGGGCATTTGATGTCTCTGGCCAAATACAGTGACAAGGTGACCACTCAGTCTGTGGAATCAGACATACACTATAATCTTCCCCTTTGATGTGCATTTTGTTACTCAAAAGAATTAGTCTGCAGTTCCACTGACTGTTTTCCATCTCCAAAATTCTCTTTAGTCTCAACCTGAAATTGGGTTGCACAAGACAGTTACCTATTTGCAAAACCTCTGATGGAAAAAGGAGAGATTGTTATTTGTTGCATAGCTGACCACAAAGTGCCGAGTGTTAATAGGTATAATTTTTTTTACGGGTAAAGGCAATTAGTACTATAATACCCAGACTCTTTTCTAGACTCTCCCAGATGAAAAATGAGCAGTTCACAACCTAGACTGAGGTGGCATTTGAAGCTTTCTCTACATTCATGCATTAAAAGAGAATAATCTGATTGTATTGGCCTTTTTTGTCTTTCATCCTATTTTTATACTCGCTGATTTCACTTTCATTCTTTTTTGTTGATTTTCTCCATGCTGTTATTTCACTGTACATTTCCATAATATTTTGGCTTCTCTGTTTAGTCACCTAAATCCAACGGCTACTTTAACCTGACATTACCAATTGCTGCAGCATCTTCTCTTTCCTGTATTCCAACCTTACCCTTCTTAGAAGACAGTTGTTTCCATTTTCTTCTTGGTGCTTGAGACAGAGAACCTAAAACTGAAGAGGCTGCTTTAGTTAATTAGTTCATCATTGCAACCAAAAAAAAAGCCTTTTATATAAATGCAGCTACACTGTGTCTATTAATTTTAAATTTGCAAAGTGATGAATCTTCCACATAGCACAGAAGACTGTCTTCAGACCTGTGCTGTACAAATGTTTATTTATAGAAGGATGTTTTCTTTTACTTTTTAATGCACATTTACAGTTAAATAAATTCATCTAGTGTTCCCTGTAATGGAGACTTTATATCAGAAAGAATCAGAAAGGCAGAAGAAGCTCCAGAAAATCCAGTAGCCTTAGGGATTGTTAAGGAGAAGGCTTATCTCTGGCAAACGCTTCTCTCAGAGGCTGGAGGGGACACTGCCTAACCAGCTAGCAAAGGATTAGAGAAAATGGACAAAGACATGCTGGAATTAGGGATCTGGGAGGGGGAACATGTCTTGTTCCCTAAGTCTTGCCAGCTCCTGAAGCTGTTGCCAGCAAATGCGTTACACCTGGAATCAAACAGGCCAGAAGGAACAAGGACTTCACTGTCAGTCAATGCTCCACTTCACTAGCCTTGATATTATAAACCCATTTATATATCAACATTAATTTAAGAAAGCTCCACTGGTCTTTTTCTGATCATTGAAATCTGTATAATTGAAGTCTGTGAAAATACATAACCTATAAATATTGTCAGGGTTCAAGGATATCAAAAATATCAAATGATGACAAAGGATACTGTTTGAAATGGCAATGTTACGCTTGGATTGTCACTGAAAACATTGTCCTTTCTCAGGACTAAGCTGCTAGACTTAAAAGCATCTAGAGACTTAGGTAACAACATCAAAGTCAGCCAGGAACTCAAACATTCAGCTCTACTCCCCAGATGATTCCTAGCTTGCTTCCACTATTATCCAGGACTCTGTACAGCTTGATTCTTGAGATGTTCATTAACAGAATAAACTTAGGACTCAGGAAACATATAGATTTGAAAACTTTAAAACTTTGAGGCAGAAGAGCTCAGTAGGACAGCGCAGGATGGGAATAGATGTCTTTGGGGTCACAGAGATAGGAACATAACAGCTCACTGGTTAACAATTCTTCAGGTTCTCCAAATCAATAAACTGCAGGAAATTAATCAAAAGGAGCAACCGCTCTGCTCTAAGTCCTTGAAGCCTGAAAATTCTGGCTTCAAGTCTCCCTCTCTCCTGGTTCTTTGTTACTAACAGTAAAAAGGCTGGGATAGGTGCCTGTGACATGGATGGGGAAATGAGAAAGTCTGTGAAGGCAGGAGTAAAGAGAGATCCATTATATCTGCACTGGATAAATATTATGATTGGGCCTTATGCAGGACTTAAGCTTTTAGACAACATAAACCATTAAATGGAGCAATCCAGCAGAGCTTGGAGAACTCCGGATTTAGATCAAGAAGGGTGTCAGACCTTCAGAACTTCTGTATCAAAGAACCATTTCAGAATCTTGATCATAATATATTCAAATTCAAAACACTTGTAGAAGTGAGAAGGCCAAGTAAATTTACCGTAGCAACAGTGAATGTTGAAAACAGGACTGCATAAAAACAAGGAAGTCTGTTAAAAGTAAATTAGAAGGAAATGACCTGTGTTAGAGTTTTTCAGTAAGTATTTATCATCTATCAAAGCCAGCTAGAGGTTCTCCAAAAGACTAGCAGAATTCTATGTGAGAATAAAGGATAATATTAAAAGGAACTCCTAAAAAAAATTGTGTTCAGATGAGAAAAACAGAAAACAGCAAAACCTCTGGCAAGCTAAATGTAAAACTGTGAAAGGAGGCCAAAAGCATTTGAAGGAAAATGTTGGTAATGGTATAAAACTTCATTGTAAAACCTCTTCCGAACACATCAGAAGCAGGAAGCCTGCAGGATAGAAAAATTGTTTGCTTATGTGGATATTATGAGAGGTTCCTACAGGGAACCCCTTTATACCACAGAAAGCTACGAGAGTTTTTGGAAAGGTATGTGGAAACAGTGAGCTTGGATGATATGAGATTCCTGTATTTCAGTAAAACTTCTTGAAAAATCTTAACCAAAATTTCGTAAAGAAATTAGGCTGCATTGCAAAAAAAGGAAAGGATTAGTATTGAGCTAATAACTGATGTCAGGTAGGAAAAAAGGTACAAACAAATAATCCACTTGCTCAGTGGAGGGAAGTTTCTAGTAGAATCTCACAGGGATATGTGTTGGGCCCATTGCTGTTTACGTACTCTTTTTAAATATTAAAGAAAGGAGATAATAAGATGAACAAGTTTTCCAGTGGTACAAAATTGTGGAGGACAATCATTTTAAAAGAAACAAAAATTAGAAGACAGGAGGAATGAAAAGGAAAATTTAAGATAAGCAAAAACTTCTATAAGAGGAAAGATCCTCTTAAACATAAATGACTAAATGAGTAGACTGAAGGGAAACATAAAATGGATTTGTCAATTTCTGAAAGGCATGAAGAAGATAATTGTGATTGTTATTGGTTTACGGGTTAATATTGATAAAGGTATAGTTATTCCTTATCTCTCCTTATCTTCCTAATTAAATTAGCAGGTAGACCAGGCCTGGCAGGAAGCCTAAAAGGTGCTGTTTGGACAGAAATTACTATAGTAAATAATTATGACTTAGAATTTTTGCGATTTGTGAATCTGCATTCAGGATTTGGCACAAGGGGAAGGAAGTAGCACCTCAGAGCTACTTCAGGGTGGTTTCTGTTACAAATACACAGGGAGGAGAGTGCTCCACCACAGGGAAGGAGGTTTGTATTCCCACACACTGCCCTTCCCAGCGGACACTGCTGGTCTTGGATGGTCTCCTGCTGTGAGCCTGGGTGCTTCCCAAGGAGCCAAGGCCGGTTTTGCTTTATGGATTAGCCGGCCCTGTTGCTGCAGCAGCAGCATGGGCAGTACACTCTCCTGCCACTGTGCACACAGTGTAACTTGTGTCAGGTGATTAGCAAGCCTGACACCACGGACCTGTTTCTAACCCTTAATGTTTTGGTTGGCAAGGCAATGCTTAACAGTACAACTAGGCTCTTAATTTTGTTCTTTAAAACTGTGATTCAAAAAAGCCCTCTGTGCAACAGCTTTTCCTAAAATTTGAAGCTATATACAGAATCGCAGCAAAATGGGTTTCTTTCTTCCAAAGTTTTTCTTTGCTCTACCACACTGCTATTTCCATTTGTTATCATAATATATGTATTATTGTTTAACTGAAGGAAGAAAACATCTGTGTGTTTCCTATAGTTACCACAGTAAGCCCAATGTAGTTTGCAACTGGTAATAAAGAAACGTACATTTTGGTGCAGGTTAATTGACCACCTGCTAATCTCAGTGTAGGACAGAGTGTTATGTCCATCCAGATTCCCACTCCACTCAAGCTAGATGAGCAGGCTTCAGCTTTTTTACACCCTAGCCCATCCACATCTTCCCTCAGCATGCCCTGGCATTCCCCATGTTCCTTGAGGGCATTCCCTCATTTTAGCAACTTCAGTAATAGTCTACCCAGCCAGCAAGTTTAAATGCAGTTTAGAGATAGTTCTGCCATTCACACATGATGGCAATGAGTGTTTAAGAACCAGAAAGAGACATACCTGTTTGTATTATATCTTACCTCAGTTGTTCCTATTTAACAAATATTTATCATAAACCCAAAACTGTTCCTCTCAAGATTTTTTTGTTTTGACCAGGAAGGACACCCTTTCCATCTATCTAAAGGTTCAACCCATTTTGAATATTACAAATGTAATGGTCTCAGTAACTATGTGACGAATGGTCTTCTAATTAGTCATTGGAAAGTATACTTTTTATATATTTTTTAATTTTCCACCTTGTAAGTTAATTGATTACCCTGCTCTGAATGCCAGACTCTGACTACTAGTACATTTTTCTAATGGTAGAAACTATCTAACATCTGTCTGGCAAGAGTCATTCATGCATGAGGTTCTTTCAAAGAACAGAAATGATTCATATAAAAGAAACTCTTACAGAAGCAGGTGAGCCCTTCAGCTTCCAAATAATTGTTTTATCTGTTTGTCCAAGGTGGTAGTGTTTATAATATGACACAGGATTAGAAACTGCCTTCAAGTCTATAAACATGTACTTGCCAATAAAACCTACAAAATGTGTATCTGGTGTCACTGAAGTCGAGATTCTTACCTAGTGCAAGTTGGTGTAGCTGCTCTGACTTCAGTGGAGTCATGCTGATTTACACAGCTGAAGACCTGGGCCCTAGCTATTGAATCTGGGAATTTTAACAAATAATTAAAAAAAAAATAAAAAGAAAAATAAAATAAATAAAATTAAAAAAAGAAAAGAGAGAAAATTTACTCAAGTTTTTCCTTTCCTTCAGTACGTCATAGCTGCCAGAAAATTCAAGGCTGTTACATTTTACATCAAATAAAATAGTATGTTTATGGATCCATATGCAGAATCCCATTGGCTTCAGTGGTGCCCAGGAAACGAGGAAGTAGTGTTTAGAAAAATGACTGAAACCTTAACCATAACTTAATTTTCCTCTTCCACCTGACTTAATGCTTAGGTAGATCAGACATCTACACCATTGTACTGGCAACTGTTGAATCCTGGGGGAATCTGTAGAAGCAACTTACTTTTACATAGTAGCACAGGTAATATTTGGAAGTTTGTAAAGTATATTGGGATTTTTCAATGGAAAGTGATAGGTAAGATAAATTCATGTCTTCTCTAATTTAGCATACAAGTCAATGAAGCCACAGATCTCACAGAGGTGCATATTTGAATATATTATGGTACCCTCTGTACCGTTCCAGCTGGACAGCTATTCTAAATGCACAATAAACTCAATAAAATGTACACTTTTGTGGAAAGGCAGTCCAAGGTTCGTGATTAATTAAACACCATTTCGTGTTTCCATTTAGTCCTGACACAAGACAAAAGGGTATATACAGTGCATGCAGGCACTTTGCCCAGAGACCAATATGTCTTTGACTAATATGTTCTCAGTTTCATTGTTAGTCGATAAATTTAATTTAAATAGCTTTATTTGGTCATATGAGCTTGATTGAATTTCTTAATCTCTTGTTCCAGCCTTTCAGACAGAAACAAAATCAAGATAAACCAGCATTTGTCCTGCTGGCATCCTTTCTCTTAACCTGTGTCACAACTGGTTAGAGTGCAATTCTTCCAAACAAGAATTGTCTCTCACCATGTCTTTGCACTCTGCCTGGTAGAATGGAGCCTCTGCCTCTGCTGCAATGCAAATGAATAACAATTTGTGATGATGTTGGAAGGGTGTTGACAGAAACAGAGCTAACAGAATTAGCAGGGAATAACTTCATTTATACTAAAAATAACTATTGTCAGTCAAAAAAGCAAACTTAATTTCCAGTGTTTAATCTTTATTAGCTGAAACTGCCAGTAGAAAGAGCATGATTTTTAGTTGCAATTTTGCTAGGATAAGGACTACAGAATTTTTTTACTGACTTCAGCAGATTACAGAGCCAGCTTGAGAGAATAAAATCCATAGAACAAGTGAAATAAATATTGTTGGCATTTTACAGTAAAATGGGGGTGCATTTTATAGGTGGCTAGCAGCTTGTAATTACCCTTAGTAAAACTAATCCTTTCCCTGTGCTTATTAAAATGTTTCATGCATCAGCAAGCCGTGAAAAGGACTCACTACCAATCTCCTAACTTGCACTAAACCCGAGAAATGTCCACTTGAGTCATAGTTCCCAGTGCCAGTCCTGTTTCTCTGCCTGCTACTGGAATTCAAAGCCTCTGAGGGAATTAAAACTAACACATTAGTTCCTAATTAAATCCAAAAGGGATGTTAAATGTAACCAAATAACTTTATAGTATTTCTTGGGAATATGATCTCGGGAGGATACGGAAGGAGCAGTGGCTTTCAATTAATGATTTTCCCTCTTCAAACACACAGAAAATATCTGTAATGTTCTTTTGACCCCTTTTAATTTCTTCAACGGGAGCATTTGACTCTTCAAGCTTCCTCCTGCAAATATATTTTTAAAAGTTGCTGCAGGTTTGTAATAATTTAGTAGGATAAAGAAGTACAGTCATTACTATTGCAGTCCTTTTTTCTTCAATTAGTATTTCTAATCACATTAGACATGTTTTCAGTATCCAGAGAGGATGCCTGATCCCTACAGCTATCGTGAACCATTAACTTTAATTAAAATTTACAAGTCTAATGTTGTTACATCTGCTAAAAGCATTAACTGCCATGTTAATTACCAAAATGTTAATGTTGCGTTAAAATATGAATGTTCCCTTTTGACAGTTCATCTGTGGTTTAATTATTTATTTTTGGTGGAATATCTCCTCAAAAAAGAAAAAGGCATAAAAGCATAAATGCTGACTGAAATAATGAGACATAATGAGAAAACTTTATCTAAGAAGAAAACTTAATATTTTAGAATAGCATTTGTTAGCAGTAATTTGTTTGTATTCTTTGCTGCATCTAAAATAAATCCATGGCACTTGTATCATGTCTAAGATGTTATTTATAATTGCAGCACATTCTTTTGCTATTACTTTGTAGGGATATCTAAAGTGCAGGACAAGTTCTTAAATCCACATAGTCAAGCATTGTCCTTGTGTTGGCACTAAAATAGAAACTTCCCCAAGAAAAATATCAGGACTTCACAACAAAAACTCTGTTGAATTTCTGAAGGTTTGCCCCATATAACTCATTTCAAAATAGGTTTACAAAAGGATATGTCTAGAACTCAGCCCTGAAGTTACTGTACTCCCTATCCCAAGAGTACAAGATCAAAGTGGAAGACTTTTTAAATCACTGCAATTAATAACAAGCATAGCATAGAATTTGCAAGTAGTTCATGGAAAGTAAACAGAAATCTCTGGTTAAAGTAAAGCTGTAATTTGCTATATTTCATGGTAAGATACTCCTCTATGATATTATTCTTAAAGGCATTGTCACTGAAATTAATAAATGAGAAACTTCTGACAAACCAATGTTAAATACAATTGTTACATGTTTCTCTCACTTTGAATAATTATTTTAATGGCTGAAGTTAACAGTCTGCCAAGTAATTTCTTAATGTGATTGTAAATAGGTGCTATTAGATTTTATGCCATACTCTATTTTTTAATTTTACATTAAGAGACCTTCACTTCACCCATAGATCCTCTATGCTACATGTCAGATGCACATTCCTCCTGTTGTACTTCGTCGAATGTTGCAAGTAGGCAGATGTTTAGTGGCATTTGCATAAGTGGGGGAAAATGTATTTTTAGAGATCAGATGTCAAGTTCACAGATTTAGACACCTTCTTAGGATAATAAATTTTTTTAAATCTACAAGTCAGACCACTGCAAGTTGTCAGTGGACTGTCAGCTAGCAGGATAGCATGCATAACACCTCTTGCTTCACCGCAGCCTGCCCTTTTCTAATGTCCAGATTTTGTCTCCGCTGTACAGTGGAATAAGGTAGTTCAACGCATAGAACAGGAGTTTTCATATAAAGTATTTAGAACTGCTCTCCTTAGAGGTAGGTATTGTACCACATTTACTGGATTCTCCTAGAAGAAAAGTTGCATTCTGTTGTTTTTTTCAAGTTAACAGTGTAGGGAAATGCTGCAATAAAGCATTATTTGTCTTCCACAGAGTTTGGAGAATTCACCTCCATATCTATTTGCAGGGCTTTTAATGAAAAAGGACCATCAAATGAACTGGCCTGAAACAGAGGAAACCTCTGCAGTCTCCCAAGCCTTCAGAGCCAAGATTGGTTAGAGTTCATGGAATCTATCCACACCCTATCCTGCCCCCCTTCCAAAAAAATCACAAACAAACAAAAAAAAAAAAACCCAGCCCACACTTTCCAGCTCAGTCAGTGTAAAACCCAAGCTATGGCTGGTTATGTTCTATGAGCCATATTGCAGTCACATTCAATAGAACTAGTGCTAAGATTTACTCGGTGTGCTCTGATCCCAAGGCTTTTTAAAATACTACTTCAAACAGAAAATATTTCCATTTAAAAATAATAGTTGTTATTATTTTGAAGTATGTAGCAAGTTGCTGAAGAAATGTTTTCTAATAGTCTGCCAGAAGGCAACCTCTCTCCTGGGCTTTGTTTGCTTGTATAGATTTCATTGCCTGCAGCAATACTTCCTAAAATCAAGTTTACAGAAACTTTTGTCTCTCTTGAGGAGATGAATATATTTCAAAGCTCATTATTTATTTGGGAATATTCAAACACTCTAGAGAAGGCAAGGAAATAACTCAAATGATTCATTTGCAATTAATCTTGTGTTAACTTTCGTATTGCAGTGCTCTAACTTCTGTAACTTCCTGAAAAGGTCTGTCTTGGTGCGTGGAATTGACCCCTCTCTTTTGCAGTCTTCCAGTTCTTACAGCATGGGGAAACTACTTAACTCCTCCTTTCCTAAGGAAAAATAGAAACACATTTTTCATCTGCTTGCTTGACTGCCAGTATAAAGCAGAAGGAGAGGGCTGTACAGCCACTGAGACACAGACAAGTCAGTAGTTTTCCTGTCCGTTTCCACAATTATCACAACTCCTTTTATTTTGTGAAATATAAATAAATAAATTAACCCCACTGCACCATGCCCAGAGTAGGTCCAGCAAAAATGTTGCCTTTTCTCAGTCATTCTGATTAAGGAAATGCCAGGTCTTATTCGAAGATGTAGCATTAAGGAAATGGAGTGCCTGTATTCAACAGGTTCTGATTGTCCATTAAAAAATGTCATTAAAAAAAAAAAGTCCATTAAAAAGAATAGTAATTTATGTTTAAGAGCAATGCTTGCCTTAAAATTTGCATATTTTCCTTCTCTGCCTACTTTTTAGTATTTTTCTTTCTGTAGTGCACATACTATTAAATGGGAACTTTAAAGTTTTCTCCTCTTCACCAAGCTTTTGGGTGGAGGATGCTCCTCTGAGTATACTGTAATAGCTGGCACAGCCTAGCACACCATCCACTGAGAAACTGTTATTGAACTCTAAAACACTGCATTCTTATTATTAATAGTTAATTAAAAGGCTGGTATAAGGGTACTATTTTACGTTCTCTTTCAAGATGTGTTCCCTACAGTTTTTATCAGACAAAGCATCAGAAGGCAAGCTGCACAGTTTTGCTGTGCATAACTTTTTGATAAGAGTGACAGGCTCAGCTTCAGCAGTAAACCTTTTTTTGACCTTTCCTGCAATCATACATACATTCTTGAATGAACTTACAGAAAAGGACTGCATTCTTAAAATTACAGTGGACTCGTGGATCTCTGCTGCAGAATAACTGTTGTTACAAATCCAGATTTACTTTCAAGAGAGCAATACTGACCTCACATACCTGATTTTGTCCATAGACATCTTCTATGTGTAGACACATATGACCATACCTAGTGTCAAAACCTGATTTATATGGGACTGCACTATTTATATGTTTAATTTGGGCACATAATTTATGTACTTTCCAGAACAATACAGGTTTCTGGTTCATTATATGTATATATCCATGTATATATATATATATGTGTGTGTGTGTGTGTGTGTCATATATGTCTGTATATATATTTATAAAAATTTATTTATATATTTTGTCTATTTATAAAAATATTATATGTATAATTGAAATTAACACATCAGAAATAAATAATGCTTCTACATCTGCAGTGTTTTCAATAAACCTACACATACAAACTTATGAGAAGTTGAATACTTATTTTACAACATGCATACAAAAATATGAAGGTAAATGCTTATTAAATGTGCTAATTAAATCTCTGGAAATGTACAACTTTCTATTCTATAAACTTCACCCTGTCAATGGACAAACACACTCAAGACCCATTCCTAGTGCCTTATGTTTCTTTTTTCTAACAAATCTCCCCCACCTCTCTGATTTGGTTTTTTAATCCTACCTTATTAAATGAAAAATGGAAATCTCTAGTGGCGTTTTCTTTATGAGTGAAAAATGGAATATATAGTTTTTTTCCAAATACTACACAAACTACTGCTTCATCTGGCATGACATTACAGCCAAAATTGAATTTGGAGGCTTCCAGGACTGCTTTCCCTAAAAAAATACAAGAAAATGTGTATGAATAGAAACTTTGTTCCAGAATATCCAATCCACTTTAAATCAGAGCAAACCAACAATGATTTCCCTACTCCTGTTGTTGCTCACTTTCCACTTTTTTTCCTAATAAAAGAGGCATTTCAATGACACACAAGCTGCTGAATAGAATCTATACAGGTACACTGACTCCCATGCTGTTCACTATGTTCAGAGCATGTTGCTCTTTATCTCTTTAGTCCATCTGATTTCCTAAAGGTTGACAATATCCAAAATATTTAGATCACCAGATATAATTACTATAGCCTTTTAAATTACTAAAATGTGACTTTAAATCTATGGACCAATCCTTAATTAAACAAACATCAAAGAACAGAATTCCAAAGAAATCAAACAAAGTAGGTTAATTTGGTCATGAAAAGACTTTCCTATCATCAATATTTCACACAATTGAGAAAAAGAAGTCCTAAATCCAGAAAAAAAATGCAGATAAGTCATACAATTTCCCAGAAGTACATTTTGCAAAAGTTAGGCTATGTGGGTAATGGGATAGAAACATTAAAAGGGTGGAGGAGCCATTCTAATGTTCAGCTTTCAGGTATTCTTCAAGAATAGCATAGAAGAAAGACATGATTTTGGACTGAAAATCTGACCATTTTAAGTAGGTCATGATTGCCAGTGTAAAGGACTGTGTACAGAGCCTTTAATAAAATAACACAGTTTTATAAAAATGTGGGATACAGAAAATACTGGGTTTTCCCTCTAATGATCTTCTAGGTTTCTTTTTCATACAGACTTCTGTTGCTGGTTATAGTCCTCAAAAGAACATGTGTTATAACTTGTTATTCTGTTGAAATTTTATACGTGCTTGATAGAACAGGGAGAAACCTCAGCAGTGTTTAATGGAAGGTGATAAACCTCAGGAATAACAAAGTCTTTTGGTATGAGCTGGAACTTTGTTCTTGGAAAAATCTGAGGAGAAGGACATCCATCTGCTTCTTGACTACAGAATGACAGTGACTCAAGGAAATGCAATGTAATGTGAAGATATTTAAGGCAATGGTAAGATACATTGGGAGCTGTATATTCATTAGCTTTGTAAAATGTTATTTTTATGATCTCAGGTAGAATATTTCAAGCAATATCTTCTCACTCCTTTTCAAGAAAGGTTCATTCATGTTGAACCAGATTAAGATACAAGTTACTGATATTATTAGATGAGGATTATTTAATCAGAGTACCATTTTTATCTTAACTTAAATAATAAAAAAAAAAAAATCCCACCAGGGAAAATGGGGAAAAACGTCCCCAGTAATAGGCCAGCAACAGAACTGGAATGAAAAGCTGTCTATTTGCACTCTATACCTCAGAGTCAATGAAAACAGCTCTTCATATAGTTGTAGGCTTTCCTTGGAACACAGGGCAGAATCCATAGAATTCACAAAAAAATGCAGTGAATTGAGAGGATGATATGAAAGACAAAAAAATATTGCGAGTGTCTATAGTCAGAAGTAGTTATTAAATAAACTACCTTAACTTATGCAACAAAGCAAAACAGAACAAGTGTCTTCTTCTTGGAATGCTGCTTCCAAAATCCCACTCCAGTCCTCTTGAACCCTTGCCACTGCTGTAATAAATTCCAGAGACCACTGGGAGCAAGGTTTGGAAACAACTTCAGCAGATGAACCACTTTCTGAGAACCAAAACCTTTGTTTTAAAACACATTCAATACAAGCTGACTCACATGAGGGCTGAAGTTAGAGCCTCCTTCTCTCTTTTCTGGACTCAGTCCAAGGAGAGAAAACTTGGAGAGGGAAGAAGGTTGGTTTAGTGATCAGGATAGAAATAAACAAAACATATATGCAACATTGGTATGCATCTGCACAGATGCAAGAACAAAAAATTAACATTCATTCAGAGCTGCTTCTGCTTTCTGACAGGTAATAATGATTGTTAATGGGACTGACATTTCCACTGTACAATCAAAACATATTCTTCAAAACCTATTGCATAATTAACATTACTTACACACAATTCACATCAAATAACATCAAATTAGAAAGACTTATGGGGCTAGTGAATAGCATCCTGTAAAACATCTTGTCCAGGTGTTGAGTGAGCCCTGATAACATACTCAAGTCCGGGCTCAGACTGCTTCTCTCAGCCACACAAGTCCTCATTTTTTTCTGCCCTTGTTAATAGTGAGAGGTTGCCCACATGAATACAGGACTTGCAGAGATGCATTTTCTTTCTGCATATTTTACCAACAAGACTAGTGATTGATTAACCATAGAGAAGACATGTTGCTGCACCTGGTAATACATATGAAATAGCAGGAGAAGCAGGAGCAAGGTCCATGTCCTTACCTACCTTAGTAATGGGATGAGATCCACAGGTAGCCTAGGATTAGGCAAGGCAGTAAAGGAGTTCAAATTCTTTATATCCTTATTAAATCAGATACTTGATGCAAATTATATTTACCCTCTAAATAAATGTCTCACTCATTTTCTAGAGCAGAGACTAATCTATGCACAGATGTTTTCAGAATCACTGCACCTACCACATATTAACATTTCAGCTATGCCCTCACTGTAAGCCAGAGGAAAGACTACCGTGGAGTTAAACACGTGGCCCCTTTGCCAAACTAGAGACATGATGGTCTGCAGTGATCTCCCAGTGAAACAGTAACACAAAAAAGCCTCATTATTTTTAATGTGGTGCTCAATCATTGCAGGAACATCATTAGATGTTGTAGGGCCTGAACGATGACTTGGGAGCTGCCTTCCAAATATAAAGTTTGTGTGGGTGGGAGGAACCTTGAAGACAACAACCCAACCTTTGCTGTTCTTTGCAAACTCTTAGAAGGAACTTGACATATTTTTTGGGTTTGCAGTGGGAGAAGGAGGGGGAAGGGAGGCTGCTATCAAATAGTTGTTAAAAACATGCTAAATAAAAGATCTGGATTAAAAAAAAAAAAAGGAAAGAAAAAAAAAAGAACTTTCGTCTACAGACTTTGATGTTTCCAAACATTGATTCTGAATTGAACAAGAAAAAAAAAAATAAAGCAAGCTGAAAATGTGCTGTCAGGATTTTTATAACACCAAGCTTTTTTATGATTTTTTAATGCTCTGATGACAGATATATGAAAATGAGTGCAAAATGAGTGCAAAATGCACAGAAGAAAGAAAATAAAACCTCACTGTAGAATTTGCATAGACAAAGAAAAAAGTATAATTTCCTAGCACTGACGACAGCATAAGCACAGAGTAACTTCCAGGAGAATTATTTTTGCAAAACACCAGTATGTTTCACATGCTTCGGTTTCTAATATGTCATTGTTAAATCAAAGACTGTTTCTACTTTTTTTTACCAGGCATGTAGAAGAGTTAAGAAATATGAAACGAATTGTAACACCACCAGTACGGCTTTTAAAAAAATAAAGCAACGTGTTTATATGATTCAACAGATAAAATAGCCTACAGATTTCCAGGACAGCACATGAGCATGCACAAAATAAGGTAATTAAATCTTGCGTGAAAGTTTATATAAAGGTGTAATTATATCTGACATTTCAGTTTATCACTTTTTGAGGATTTATGTAGGAGATAGGTGGTACACAAGTCATATGTTCCTATTGAATCCAAACAGGACTAAATTTCACTCCATTTAGTCCTTGTTTCCTCTTCTCATTTTGTATATCAAGCATTAAATAGCTAGACTCGAGGAAAATTGGTAACTTTCTTAGAGTTTGGATGTTATTCCAGTCCACCCAAGTATAAAGACACATTGTTCTGTGTTAGGAAATTATTTAGGATTTTACTCACTTAAAACATAGCATTCACATCCCATAGAAATGGATCTGAAGATATGTTTTTATTTTGACTTCAAGAATTCACCCTCCCAAGGAAAAATAAACCATCCATCTGACCTCAAGCTGTCACTGGCAAAAACCTGCAAGTAGGTCATAAGCATGTTGTTAAACTCCATCTCTTGGATAGCAGGAATGAGAAGAAGGAATAGACAGACGAGTCTATTGCTCAAACATTTCTAGAATTAGAAGTAATTATATATTTTGAATTATAGGGGGAAAATCACATTAAAACAGAAACTGAGGGTAATTGAAAGAACTTCATGTTACCATGAAGAGGAATAAATGAAACCAACTTTCTTAATAGTGGTTCCTGAGTTTTAAACTGTCAAGGAAAAAAAAAGTAATGAAAAAGTAATGAAATCTGTGTCCCAAGCTTACCTTCCTCAAAGCCATCATTAAGGATGTTATACCTAAGAGACCTTTCAAAACTTTAAGTAATTTTGATTTTTACTGCCTGTAAAATTCACTCTTACATATCTGTCAGCACTCCAGTCTATCTAAAAAACCTTGTTGTAACAACCCAACCATAACATTCACTTCATATCAGAAGTGGGTATTTCAAAAGTGATTGAAGAGGCTAAAACGTAGCCTAAGCCCAGACTGAAGCTAGCACAATGACACCTCAGTTTTTCCCACTTTCATTTGTGTTCTCTTGTATTTGCATTTTTAATATGAAAATAACTCCAAGGGGAAAATCCTCTATAATATAGTTGTTGGTTGCCAAGACCGTAATTCTGAGAATTCTATGATGAAAAGGAAAAGGATATAAATTAAAAAAGCAGTTTCTTATGGCAACTTTCATAGGTTTCAGTGTGGTAAAAAAGAAAAGGCTTGGTAGCACTTAAGATCCATCCTTTGATTATGTGCTCTATTGTTTTCTTCCATGGCATTTCTCCTGCTTTGGGATGCCGGGATGGATGGTCCAGTAGAAGTCTGTAACAGATCTCTCTACCCATGAGAGTCCCCTCACAGTAAAGGCTGTGGATGGAAAAACCTGTCCCCCCCAGATCCCTACAAGTCTTTGTGATCAACAGCACTGTCCACACCCTTCACTACAAATCTGGTGAACAGTCTTCTTTCTCTAGTCCTATTCCATTCTGGGTCCAGATCAAGCTTTCCTTCCAGAAATCATTTTTCAAAGCAGAGGCAACTCCCTACAGATTCCCAGAAGAAATAACACAGGCAGGCTGGAATATAGTGCACAGATATTCAAGGTAAGGTTTAAGCAAGTTGGATCAGCACTGGCCATCAGCAAAGTATTTCGTGCAGCTCATTTACCCGATTCCTCGAAGGGTGCTGGAAAGATTTAGTGGCTAATTATGTGTCGAGGCAGCACGCCCAGGGCACTGTGCGGTGACAGGAGACAGAAGGACCTGTTCTCTGCTCTGTAGCTGATCTGCTCCATAACCACGAACCACTTTGCCTGTCTCTCCTCCCTCTGTGGATCCATCTTGCTCATTAGGAGCATAAGGTTTTTTGTGTGGTGGGGAATGTTTTTCGTCACAGGTGAAATCCTTGGTGTGTTGCAGTCAACAGTAAAACTCCAAGCTCTAGGCATTCCAAGTTTTAATTCTATGCATTCATAGACCGTTTAGCACAGTAAGGGCCCTACTTCAGTTTCTGGATGAGATAATGCAAACAAATTATAGCTATAAAGCATCTCCTAACTTACGGTTTTAAAGCAAAGCAATGGAATCTTTCATAGCCAGGTGGGTGTGTTTATTTATCCATATGTTTGATTAAATCCCAAGCCTTCCACGGAGAGGAAAGTAATTTTTTAACCATTAAAAAAAAACCCATGAAAAATAGGTGTAACATTTACCCTTATCCCCTGACTAGGCACACTTCAGATAGATCAACAGCACATATTGGGACCCAGACAGTGTGAGGTGTTTGGAAGAGGGAGGAGAGACGTTAGGAAAGAGGAAGGAAGAAAAGCAGATCGCAAGTTTGGGCAACATTTGAATAGTTTGGAATTTCTTTGAATACACCAATCTGAGCTGTTGAGCTATGACAAATTTAGCCTTTGTTTTAAACTGGCATAGTCTGCTGTTACTGAGAATGCTTTTAATATTTCAACTTAAAGATATCCTTTAGGGTGACATATTGCAAACATGTTTTCTGTTTTGTTTTCAAATTTTCTTTGTTGTTGGAGTTGCAATGTAAATATGCACTGTATTTTCCTTTGCATATTCCTCATTATAGTCATTTTAAAGTCTTCTCTATGAAGTACCTTTCTCCCAGCACCAGAGCATACAAGAATATATTTTCTCTATTCTGAGTCTGACAATGAAAATATTCTCAGTAGTTTATCTACACAAGGGCAGAAATTGTGATGGTAGGCAACAGCATATGAAATTCATTAGCAAACATCTCAGACAACTGCATGAGCAGGCCACAGCAAAGTGGGAATGAGCAAATCATCTGGGGGGTGGGAGGGAAGGCAGAGGGAAGAATTCCCATGTGTGAAAAAGGCTAAGAAAAAAATACCATTTGTCAATACAAATCCTTTCTTCACCCTGATTCTGGTTCCTTTTCCCCCTTTACTTAATATGAGAACTAAGAAACTCAGGATTCCTTTAACAACAAATTGCTCCTTTTCACTCAGCTGTCGATTTCCCCGGGTTCAGTACTATGGCACGTGCTTCCAGGGAAGTCTCGCCTTCCTTACTTTTCATTTATTTGCTCTTAATTCACACAGTCAGCACCAACCTGTGCCATCCTACTTAAAACCCAAGGATGAGTTCATGATTACCCCGTGGTGTCTACCGGGAGGTAAAACCAGAAGAGTCCTGCCTAAGAAAGGAATAACCTACACTATGTTGGTACGCCATGCTTTCTAAATCATACTTTTTAAACTGATATTCTTTGATAGCTGTTATGTCACCATAGCAAGTACAAGCTGGTGCTGTGGCCCTCTGTGCAAGGGTCTATGCAGAACAGAAATGGTCCTGGCTGTAAACTCAAAAGAGTTCTAAGAAAGGCATGCAGATGCCTGGAAGAGAAAGTCCAGGTTTTCAATACACAAGATAGTTTGTGATATCATTGTGTCAGCAGTCTCAAAACTGGCGGATTTACCATAGATACCACAGTATTTGGGAAGGATGGAACCTACAAGCACAGGAATGATTGCTCTGGTGTTCTAGCTGGTGTCTGAATACGCATATCAGCTTCTCAGAAGGCAGCAGTTGCCACTTGTAGTAGCAAATAGGATTGATAGGATTTAACACTTTCTAAAATTGCTGGGTAATACTAAAAATTTTTGTGTTATTCCTGTTAAAATTTATCAACAGTTGAGGGTTTTTTGCTGTCTCACAAAACTTTGTATCACTGTGACCAAAAAGAATATCAAAGAATTATTCTACCATACACCCTATAATTTGTCCATTAGACATTACATTGACTTTAGGTGTTGAAATTAGGTGTGTTGTTTTTGTACTAGAGCACTTGTCATTGCTTTCCTGAATTTAAATTTCACTGTAAAAAATCTGTCATTAAATTTTTAAACATGCTTAGATTATTACATTTCAAAACAAAACAAGAAGTGAATTAAGTGCTAGAAAAAAAACCCCAAGCATTAATTCAATCTGTCAGTTCAGAATTGTCAAATGCATCACTCTAAGCAGCAGTGGTTTTGCCATTTTCCTGTTTGCCTTTAATACCTTCTTTGAATAATGTTCAACTACATTTTTTGCTTTGTTTTTCTAAGAGAGCCAAACTCATCTTTTATCTTGAATTTATGGGCACAAATCAAGCAAACCTCATTGCTCAGGCACAGTATAGGCAGAGAGGTGTTCTCAGCATCTCACTGCTAAATTCAGCAAATGAAAACATATCACTTTTCTCATGCTGAAATACAATTCCTGTATTTGTTTCTGTATTTTCTGGTCCAATTCTACTACAGTGGAGAGAGTAACGACACTTTTAGTTCTCTGAAGGTTGTATTCCAACAACCACTTTAACATTTTGTGAGTTCTATTTTTAGTATCTGAGTTCTTGAAGGTAAATGAAATTTGCACTGGAGGTCAGATCTGATTTCAGATAAGATTCTTGAGATGCTCTTGTATCTGATGAAGCTGAGGGTTTTAATGTTTTTTGTGAAGGTTAAGGAAGCTAATCACCCCCTTCTAGCAGGTAATTAATTTTTATTTATGAAGTCATTGGTTCCACACAGACTGTGGTGGGATTTTATGTTGTTGGTGGAATGGCTGGGGTTTTTTTCCAAATACCCACATTTCAAGAACTGAAAACATTAAGTTTTATCTAGATTTTGATTGCTGTCATATTTAAGCAACTGTTCAGATGTGCCAGTCAGGCTTTTGGAGAAAAACTGGCCGCATTCTCCTGCAGTTGTTATGTATTTGTCATACTGACTCCAGCTAGAAAAATCAAGTTGAAAGCACTCTTTTTGGAGCTGTGACCGTCCTTTGTAGTGGTGTCATTTGCATCAGAATGTCTGGTATTGTTTTCAGATGTGAATATTAATATTTCAAAAGGAACAAGAAAGGCAAAGCAGTCTTTTGTTGAAAGTTATCCCGTTCATGAGCGCAGTGAGGAACACGCACACTGAGTCACAAAGTAGATCAGATGGGATTTTTATCCTTCAGCAGCTTCCACATACCTTCCACCAAGTCATTGTGAATAGATACAGCTCTCACAGATTGGCTTACACAGTCTTTCAAATCACTAGCTAGCAAAAAGGCATAAATAGACATCTGTGAAGAGGAATTACAGTCCAGGACAGTTTCTATAGTCACCAATTCTTTTTTAAAGTAGCAAATACTCTAAAAGTCTATCCAATACTGGTCCTTTCAAATACTCATCCTCCCAATCAATGTATATAGAAAACAGACAATTCTATAAGCTATTCATTCTTCCAGCACTTAAGGAAGGGTGGGTTTTTCCTAATAAGAAAAGGGATGAATTTTTAAAAATTGAATAGATAACCTGATGCAGGAATAAGATAAAAAGTAATTCTCTCAAACCAGAGGACACACTAAATCATTTAAGAACTCTGCAGCAAATTTTGCTTCTTGGCAAACTGCTTAAGCATATTTCTATGACAGTGATTTGTCTTTTTTCTTTCCGCTGGCACTCCAAGACATGGAGGGTAGATTTATAGCATTTTTTAGTGTCTGGTTGTTGTGCTCCTTTATCATCACAGTATACACACAGTAAGAAGTGTGAAATACTTGCTTGTACTATTTTCTTTCCATTTCTTAAATTCTAACAGCTTTCCACTGCAAGATATTCTAATAATCTCTTCTCACACCTATTTTTTGATTGTCTCATCTACTCTACATGTTATTCTACCTGTCCTGTTTGAAGTCCTACAGGGCAGCAAAACACAGGGCAGCAAAAAAAAAAAAAAGGTTTGCTAAAGCATGACTCTGAATAACAATGTAATAAAATAGAAGTATTTATTTATTTATATGCAATATTTGGCTGTAATTGACAGGCCAGTTATTCATAGAAATTGATTTCAAAAATTTACCAGTGATGGAACAGGAAAATTATGGAAGTAGGCTGCATATAGTGTAAGGTAAAAAAAGGTGGAAGAATTGTGTAACAATGGAATGAAAATCATTTAACAGCACATTGAGGAGACATAAACAGGGAGAACTGAAAGGGATATTGAAACAATTGGGTATTTTAATTATACATTTTAGTTGTGTGAATGAATAGAAAAAGAGGAATCTCGATTAGTTATGAAAAATTACGCAAGATTTGACTATCACCTAAATGTGCAGATCACAAAGAAATGATGATTACTGCATAAGTGACAGACAAAGTTTAATTTTGTTCACAGTTATTAAAAAGAAGGAAAGGAACAACCTGATGAAAACACTAAAGGTTTTAGCCCTCTCACATATGAACTGAAATCCAAAGAACTGTAAGATCATGTCGGAATAGCTAAAGCTGTAGTTTGCATGGAGGAAAACAGGTGTGAAGATGAAAGAGTGAGAAGATGGTTCTGCACGTCATCTGCACAGAAACAATTCTTGAAAGACAGATTTGCTGGTTTATGAAAAGGGCTTAGAAAGCATGAGATAAGGAGGCCAGACAGAGAAAGATGTAGAGGAAGGACACCTGCTACTTTCAGAAGGATAACTCCACCAGTCATGAGATTTTGCTTGGATGAAGTAAAGGCTTTGGCAAAGGTTTTCTCAATTATGGTTAAGGCATAAAGCATATTGGAGAAGAACTAGGGTGAAATAGATGAGTTGTTGTCATCTTTTCTAAAAAGAACAAACAAACACTTCTTGGTATTCTGCACAACAAGCAATTATTCTCACCGTCTGTCTCTCAGGTTCCCTAATCCCACAGCATTACATTGGAAGTTTGAGAGCCCAAGACTGATTTTTGTTCAATCATATGATTTTGGAGTGCATTTATAATGAACACTAAAGTCTGACTCTGAACTTGGCATTATTTCCAGTGGGTTCTGACGGATCTGACTGTGTGCATATGTGACAAACTGAGCCCTAAACTTTTACTGTAGATTTTAATTTCTAATACCATTCATGTGCTCATTTGCAGGTCTAGACCTATAATGCTTTGTTAGCTTGAACAGCTGTGTTTTTACGGCTGGAGTAGATTTGAATGAAAGTTTAAAAGCTTATGTGTACTTATTGTATATGTCCAATTAATCTTCACTCTGCAAAAATGAAGTTTTTCCCTTCTTTTTGTTACATCACAGTTCCTATGCTTGCTTTGGACTGCAAACCTGGCTCACACTTCAAGTTAACAAGGCTGTGGTACTACCCTAATAATCCCTAACATGTTTAAACAGATGTTTATAGCTGCTGGTGTACCTAAGCTCTTGTTTTAATTCGTGAGGTTACTTGTTAAACCTGAGTATGACACAAGGTTTCTGGTGATAAAGTGCTATTTTTGCTATATTTGATTGATGGTATATGAACACCAACACCTGAAGCATCTCAAACTGTTCAAAATAAATGACTGCTATAGATATGTGGGGTTTAAATCTCATAGCAACACAGCAGAACAATTTTATCTCAAATTGTAACAAAAAATCTAAAAGAAATATAATCTGACTAGGACTCACTACATACCAAATTATTTTCTGAAAAATTTTGAGGGAGACATATTTAAAAATCCAGTTCTGGATTTATAAAATCCATATGAACTGGCTTATTCAGAAAGGGCCAACTGAAGAATTTTGTAACTCCTCATTTAATTCATCAGATTGCTCTGCAGATGGCGATAAAATTTATTTTCTTTTTAAAGAGCGTCTCGCCTCATCATAATCAAGGAAATATACTTTCCAACTTAACCAAAAACTTGGCAAGGAGAAAATGCTGCACTGGCACCAAGTAATCCCATACAAAAAGCCTGTCTCCCATCTCACTTGTTTTGCTGTGCCAGAAATATTTTTAAAAGACCACAAAGTAGGCCTTTCATATTTTACTGTGAAATATTCACACTCCCTTTTAAACACACGTGCTCTCAAGACTCCAGCAATTGGCTCAGCCTGGCCTGCACCACATGAAATAGATGTTTCCCTTTCCCACAAACAGGCCTGTGGGGAGTCAGAGCATCTCCAGCCTTTCAAGACTGGGGCAGAGAAGCAGAGCTGGTTAATTACCTGCTCACACCTTGGGTGGGAATTGTCCTGAGAGGGAACCAAAGTCTTCCAGAACAAACCCTCAGAACTTTCCAATACAGCTGTTAAGTCACGTTTCCACAAAGGAGGGAAAGGGAAGAGCTTTCCCAGGAGACCAGGAAATCAGAGCTATCAGGTTAGGTGTCAGAGAATCCAAGGCAAAGGATGGGAAGATAAAAGGCAAGGAAGACTGCATTTAGCTCCAAGATGAGCACAGAGCCACTAGGACAAAATACTCTCTTTCCAAAAGCAAGAGACAGCCGACAGAAATCTGAGACATTTCCCTGCAGCAGGTTGCAGACAGGATAGAAGTCTGAATAAATGGCATTATCAGAAAGGTAAGTTCCGTATCTTACTGCACTTCCACATTAAAACTTGACTGCCTTTTCCTGGAAGCAGCTCTGGAGAAGAAAACAGCCACAAGGAATATGCAGATGGCACTCAGGCTTTGAGAGTTTGCTTCTTAACTGTGTTACCAATGCCGAGAGGTTTGCAAAGGTGTACTTTTCCTTACTTGCACTTACAAGCTATTCCTGTGACAGTGAATCCAGGACATTTATCATTCAAATATTTCAGTAAAGCTGCAGCTCTACTCAAGACATGTCATCAGGTGCAGCCAAAGAGGACTACTACCACTCTTTGTGCAGCTCTCACTTTACCAAAGTGATTTCTGTACAAACATTTTCACAGCAAAAGTTAATGACAACTATACATGCCTTCGTGAGATTGAGAGTTTGCTAGTAAGCTAAGAATCAAAATCTTGGAAGACTCTGAAGCATTTCTGGTGACTCTCCAAAGGAATATTTAACTGTGTTAATTCAACTGCTCAGTAGTTCAGCTATATATTTTCCATATATATGTATCAGGTGGTTTTTGGTTTTAAATGGATAAAACCTCCTTCATTAAATGATAGAAAATGTGTCACAAATAATTTATCAAGTCATTAAAAAATACACCTACAGGTATGATAAATATTTCCTCACCTCCAAATGTGGTTAAAGATATATTTACAACTGTAATATATAAATCAGAAAAATCTTTATAGTATGAAGTTTTCTAACTCCAAACCTGCTGCTTGGAGTGAAACTTGAGATAGAAATAAGGCAGATCTCTGGGGATCTAATGGCAGGAGCATATATTGAACTGCTGGGAGCATGAATATCCATAGCTCAGTAAGGGCAAATAACAAACAGTGGCCTAATGTACACAGCGAAAACGTGTGTATATGTTTGTTCTTTCTTCAAGGTGCAAAACAAGTTAACAAATAGATATTTACAGCCCTTTATTAAAGTAGGTTTCATGTTGAATTTTCATATTTAATGTATTTAGATTTGAGGAATCTTGTCAGGTTTCATTAATGCAGTGTGGTAGCATCTCCTATACTAAAGGCAACAGGACTAATGGTTACAAAGAGAGCATAAATGTATATTTTAAATGACATTTACTAAGTTTTACCAAGCAAGAGAAAGGAAGGAACCTGAGATTAGCACCATAGATCATATGTTATTTTAAAATCTAATTGCTAAATAATTTTATAATGCACAAAATCTTAACTTGACACCACATAATTGTTTACTAGTACTTGGCACTTACTGGCACGGCTTCTCTTATTCAGTTGCTAAATAAAATGCAAAACGATAACCCTTAAGACAAAAACAGGATTACAGATGAAACTACTCTTTTGTCAGAAGCCTGTATAATTTTAATTCTACTTGGTTTAAAACATCTTGAGAGATATAGATGCTTATGCCTGAGGCAGCAAAGAATAACAAACCTAAACACAAGTCCTTCTTGTAAAGGTACTGCTGCAACACACCAGCCAGGCTTCAGTGGGATTGTTTATCATCAAATATACATGAAAGACCAAGACCCCTACTTGACTAGACATGACAATTTAACTTTGCCTCTTCCATTGCAGTGACATGATCATAAACATATTATCAAGTCCTACAGTGTGATCAACAACAGATGTAAAATTAAGAATTGACACGTTTTAGCAGGTAGCTGAGCCTTATATAGCATCTCACAAATTTAGCTTTAATTTCCAAAAATCTTCCAGGCAACTCACTTCTAAAGGCTTCAGAAAGTACTCTCATTTTTCCTTTCTATTCCTGCTGTTGGTACGAGTGTTTTGAAACATTAGAATTCAGGTGTTGTTTCTTTCAGGAAAGTCTGCCTTTCCTTTTTTTTTTTTTTTTTTCCTTTATTTTATTTATTTTTTTTCAGAAAATAAAGCCAGGAAACAGGTTGCCTACATTTTTATTCACAATCCGTATGAAAACACACCACGTGCTGCTGCAGCAGGAAAGCCAACGGGGTGTTGGGTTGCATCAACAAGGGCATTGCCAGCAGAGATAAAGGAGGCATTATCCCACTCCACTTGTCAGGCCACAGCTGGAATGCTGTGTTCAGTTTTGGTGCCCACTATAAAAGAGGATGGGAACAGGCTGGAGAGTCCTGAGAAGGGCCACAGAGATGATCCAAGGACTGGGAAGCCTGCCATATGAGGAAAGGCTGAGACCACTGGGCTTGCTCAGCCTTGAGAAGAGAAGGTTTAGGAGAGACTTTGTCACCATGTTCAAGTGCTTAAAGGGTGGCTACAAGAAGGTGGAGACTTCCCTTTTACAAGGACTCATATGAAAAGGAGGAGGAGTAATGGGTACAAGTTACTCCTGGGTCGATTGGACACAAGAGAAAAATTTTTCACAATGACAACAGTCAGCCACTGGAATAACCTCCCACAGGATGTGCTGAATTCCTGAACACTGGGCACTTTCAGCATTCAGACAGACACTGTGTTGGGTCATCTTCTCTCTCTTCCATGAATTATACTGATATTTTTCTTGAACTGTATACTATGAATGGCAGGTGTTGGTGTGAGGATTTAGTTGTGCTATGTCAAGTTCAAAGTTCAGTGCTGAGGTCGATAAGGGGTAACCATGACAGTATTATATTGAAACGTGAACACCAATCTTCTAAAGCAAATTTGAGCCAAATCAGAAAAATCATCTGCAGCAGGGTGAAAATGAAAGGGCAAGGAGAAAGGAGAAGGCTTACTCACAAAAGTTGGGAGCATTTAGCCTAAAATATTATTAAGGCCTAAAACAGAACAGAAAAGTGAAACATGAACAGCTATATGCCTCAATCATTTAAGTTAAAATGCATATTTGCCTTTACAAATAAAATAAATATCTACTGTGGTTTAATCAAGTCACATTGCCTCTCAATTATACTTAACTTCTACATCATGGCATGGCCAAGGAACAAGTAATAGAGCCATGCTGACCATGTCTGGCCACATGTCAGCCATTTGGACCCACAACAGGATACAACTTTTTCTTTTAAGCATTTCAGGCTTGCTCCTATTGCCCTAGTATCTTTATAGAGTCCTTTTTTTTTTGGTCTTACTGCTCTAAATTGAAAAATTGTTTAGTGGGTTTTTTTTAACTGGGATTCTTCATTCAAATGTTCCCTGCCTTTGAAATTTATATTTGCAACCTTCTCTGAGTCACTCCCCCTGTATAAACTTTTATAAATGTAATTTTTAAACATGAAAATACCTTGTGTTTAACTGCAGTTAAGTGTGTATTTGTAAGATGGGCCATAAAGAGAGTTTATTGAATGTTTATGCTGTTTAAATTCAAAATTTTCAAGAGCTTGAAAACAAAACACAATTTCTTCATAAGGTAAAATAATTATGGTTGTGCTATAAAGTACAGGTAGTGAAGTATTAAAGCAGATCAGAAGGTTATGAAATCAACGCTTATAAAAAGGTAGTGATAACTGTAGGCAACTAGAAGAGAATATTGGAATGAAAAGGTGATAATCCAGTTTAAAAAGCTCAGAACAAAAACTGAGAATTGCAATTAATGAATAAAACAGAATTGAGGGGAAGGGGGAAGGGTTAGCCATAAAAATCACATAAAATGAGTTTGTCATTTCCTCTAGTGAGTGATGGGGACTCAGACAAAAAATGTTAGGTTTGATCTGTTTTGCTATACTTTTTCTTCTGAAAAACAAAAACAGAAATCCTGCTGACAGATTCAGGGCACACTTTGCAGCAGTTAAAAGTGGTGATTGCTCTACTACTATGCCTTCCCATTTTGTTCTATTCAGTTGTGACTTCTATGACCTCTGTCTACACCTTCCAAAAAGGGATTCCAGGACACCTAACACAGAGAAACAGTCCTAACCATACTCATTATATACAATTATTAATCAGCAGAGCCACTAAAACTACCTCAAAAAATTTTGTTTGTTTCTCATACATTGTTATTCTATCTCAGTTTGCTCCTTCTTACTTCTTTTTCTTAAATTAACAATTCCTAACTGCTGCTTGTTTGTTATATGCTTCATTCATTTCTAACATCTGGCATGGTACCTCAATCATTCACTTTGGCATCAGTACTCCACAGCAGAAAGCTGCCAGTAGTACTCTATTATTCTGAGCTGTTTCACTTCTTGTATTCTAAATTAAATCTTTTGTGCTGCTTCATTAATTTGAAGGATTTGATACAAGGGAAGTCCACCAGCATCTCTATGATACTTTACTTTCTCTAACCAGAGCCATGTTAGAGCCCCCCCAAAAAATGAAAAAAAGAGAAAACCTAATCTTCATTACTATGAAACTATTCTGCTCTAAAGAAGAACTTTATTTTTTTCCACCTTTATTTGCCAGATGTTGACTGCTTCAAAACATTCAGTGTTACTTAAATGACAAATTTGCGTGAGTTCACATTTCCTCCAAAACACAGAACTCAGATATGCCCATATTTGGTAGAGGAGTGTTACCAAATTGAATGAATCATAGATGCAAATGAAGTCAACTAATTGAGTTACTATTTTATCCTTAATATGTTTACATTTTCCCAATTGTTTGTACTATGGAAAAGAATATACTGATCCCAGATCTCATGATCTGCCAACAGTTTTTATTTATAATTCCCAATCTCTATGCAGCATAAAGAAAGAGTACATCTTGTAGCTCGTCTGCACATAAGTAGTTCTGTGCACTAAATCAGTGTTTGTGCAGATATCATATTTCAAGAAGCTTGAATGCATTTACCTGAAAGTTTTTCTAAACTGTAGAAAGGCGTTTGAATGATACTTTTACGTGGATAATTTTGCCAAAATTTCCACAGAACAACACTTCAAAACCTCATTTGAATGGTCAATGTGGTTACACGTTAGGGTATCAAAAAATCCCGTTCTCTCCAGAGGTGCTTTCTGGCATTACCCTGGTTACACAGTGCCACTTGCTTTTCCAGGGACAGACTTAGCTACCATGCACAGGTTTTGCTCCTTTCCCTGTTTGCCATGCCACAGACAGCAGTGTTCTGCAACTCTCCATTCCCTTTCCTTCCCTCCCTCCCTCCCACTCCTTATCACAGGCCTTGCTGCTTTCCATGCGTGAGACATATAAAGGTCATTGTATTTCATGGAAAAATAGATCGTACTGCCATCATATAAAGGCAAGACCTACCCTTAGCTGTGTGGAAACTCCAAGGCTAAACAGAATAAAAAAACCTAGTACCATCTCTTGCTGCCCCATCATCACCTGCCTGCCCCATCCTAGTAACTTTTGCATTCATTACCCAGCAGACAAGTAGAGGCTTCAATCTAGTTAATGTTGTATAAACATTGTAAAAATAGTTTGATGAGTAGTTGCCTCTTTGGTGGCAAAGGCAGCCACAGCACATCAGCTGTGATTAGAAAGCTATGCAATCCACTCAGGAAAAAACCCTCCAGTTTATACTTCATTGCACATCACAGGACAAATTCACAGGAAACCAAATTCACCAGTTTTGCTCCTTGTTAAAATAATTGCAAGTTCAAGCTACCTGCTAACGTGCCTTTAGAGAGATTAGAGTTTGGAAGTGCTGCACTACTTTTAGCTATTATCACCTTTTTTTATAAGTAATACAGTAAAAATCACACAGTGCAAGTAATATTAACATCTTATGTTTCTTTAGGATTATGCCATAATCAATATTAAAACATCTGCAGTTAAATGCATAGAAGAAATAAGCACTGAGCATCTACATGGGAAGTCAGCTCCCAGTAACTGGCCTCAGTGAGCACCTGTGGGTTGTTGTTACTTTACCTGCCCCTAGCACTGCCACTGGATACTGGATTTATGTTTCTGCCATTTATTAGTAAGTGAGCTTCAGGTGAAGATGAAGGTATTTAGAAGTAAATAGCCAATATTAATAGCTGGCAGTAGAATTCAATTTTTTCTTTGCAATATCTGAGCCTGATTTCACCTATAGATGGTGCATACATAGAAAGTTTCACAGAATTATTGCAATATATGCACACAAAATGTTTTTGCTAATCAACAATGCTTTACCTGTAGATGGGAGTTCATTCTAAAATCTGTGCATCCCCAGCATTTCTACTATGCCTGGGTGTCTGGTATTTACAGCCTGCTTATCCATATTCCTAAATGTTTTCTGTCTTACCTTCACTCATATACAATGAGACTGTATAAGACTTCTCCAAATGCACGAGCAATGTGTCCTTAGCAAACACCATTTCATCTGTAGTGTCCTTACAAGGCATAATCTGTTTCCATCAACAACTCAGAAACACTCAAGTAGTGTGGTTGTACTTAATAAAATCCATTCAATTCCAAATAACATAATAGGGCATATAATATTACATATATAGTTTTAATTAGTTGCACCAACATTGCCATGCTGCATGTGATTATGAACTTCAGTAACCTTGGTGCAGATACCTTGGTGTTCCATATATTCTGTAATAATGGGCCTCAAACACTAACATGCATCACATGTCTAAGCTAGTATGACTTAGTCTGTACTGTATAAATACTCTTCCTACTTACTCTGCAATGCCTTTCAGCATAATGAAGAATTTTAAGTTTGGTTTTTCCCCACCCAAAGTGAGCAAAAATAAGGAAATAGAACTTGACCATCTGCAATAGTAACATTTTTCCAGTTTGAGTTCAGCTTGCACACTAGGTGGTTCTCCAAAGTATAAAACCAGCCCATTCCATGTATGTGGGTATTTAAAAAAAAATACTGAAACAGTGTTTTCTCTTAGTCTACAATATAAAGGGGGTACACTTTGAGCATTAAGTGTACTTTTTCTAGAAATTTTTGTCAATAGTTTGATGGTTATTTTTTTAATTTAAAAATAATGCCTTTCCCACAAAAGCAGATAAATGTGCCAGATTCATAGCAGGAAGGTTGCCCTCCAAGCAGCTTTCCTTGTACTAAACTACCTAATTTAAGCCTTCCTTCTGCCTGGAGCTGGATCTGGCTGTGAAAAGAAAGATTTCTTTTGGGCTTTAGTGTTATATCACAAACAAATGAGTAAAAATGTATTTTAAACTTCCAGTTCATCATGTACAACCATGGTCAGAATTTGATCCATTGTCTTACCATCTGTTTCCTTCTGGCACTTCCACAGGACCAAGCCTGACTAAAATTTTCAGATTAAGTTTATATGACAGGCATGATTTTTGTGATGTTACAACATGATCCAAAAATATAAATTGAAAACTAAAGTTCTGGAGTTCCTCCCCATCTTGTCTGTTCCTACTCTTTACATTCTGCTGTCCCAGTCATTATCTTTTGCTTACTGAGATTTCTCTATCTCCTCTGATCCCTTAGACATTTCATTGCTGCTGGTTAGATGATATTACCATGTGACATGTTCAACCTTTAAAACAAATAATTTACTGTGAAAGTCAAAAACAGTTAGAATTATGAATTTGAGTGTTTATCACTGAGTTCTTCAGGCCTAAAAATACTCTATCAAATATTAAAACAAACAAGTATAACAAAATTACCCTTTTCAAGGTCTCAGAAGGTGGATGGTAGGGGTGTTTCTGGCTTTTTGCTTAGTGCTGTGCAGCCTGTCCAGAGATGCCATTTGCAAAATTGCATTTCCAGCTTTTATCTGACAACCACATTTGAAATTAGCAGCAGATAAGCACTGTGCTGCTACCTGCCATTGCCACTCATGTTTCTGTGGGAAAGAATGTCAGATTAGCTAAAGCTGGAGGCCAAGCCATAGCAAGAAAAGAGAAGGAGCTCAGACAGGGTAAGCAATGTTTCCCAAATCCCAGGGCAGCGAAGTGGCACCAAAGCAACAAGCGCTTATGTTGCAAGAGAGCCTGAGGAACTGCTCTGCACAGTGGAGGACATGGAACAAACTAAAAAATGGTGCTTAAATGGTTGTTTTCTGTCTTAGCTAGCCAGAAATAGTGCTACAAGAAAGATATACACAGCTTTAATTTAGTTATTATTCTGTAGGAAGCAGCAAAAAAAAATGCAGAAGCTTATGGTTTCAAAACATCAACCATAGCAGAGTGAAAAGTGACTGTTCACAGTCAGACCTGGGCTTGGGGAGACCTCCCATAGCCTCAAAGCCCGAGATGAGAAGGGTCCTGTTACAGCAACACAGCAGGGCTGTTTGGGTACCAGTAGGGATATGTGAGCAGTGGGACAGATAACACAAATCCCAGATTGGATCCTGGGAAGAGAACAAGTCATGCTAAATTTCTCTCTTGCGTGGGTGCTCCTGCTAACATGTATATTTCTAGTAGCTTTACTATTGTTCATCTGTTTATCAAGTTAAACAGAACCAACCCTCTCCTAACACCATTTTCAAGTGTCATATAGATCTGGGTTTTTCAGCCTCTGGCATTTTGCTTCAAGGGAAAGCCAGCAGCAATACCCCAGGAACTGAAACAAGGACCAGGCTTTTTACCTCAAGTTTATTTCTTAAAATCAAACCCTGGCTCAACTGAAAGAGCGTTTCTGCTAACTGTAGTTTGAGACTGCTAGTGAGTGTGATTGAATTTAATAGGAGGTTTAGTCATTTCATTTGGTCCTGGGTCTGACTCGAAGCCTTAGAAACTGGTAGGCAGCTAACATCCACTGGTGTTTCTGTAAAGGAAGGGGATAAAAGCTGGACAGATTTCCAGTTTTCTCAACTATAACAGCTATGTTCTATTGCACAGAAAAAAATGGTTTTGTGATGAATTCTTGCAAAGTGTTTGAATAGCTGCAAATCCTACAGAAACCATCAAGCAGAAATATACTAAAGATGCAGAATAAGGAACAGTGCTAAATATGTTAGTCTTGTAATAAAATTTTTTTCTGTGCTTTCAGCACTTCATACTTTCCATGTGATATTCACAACAACAAAACAATATTCTAAGATTGTTCTGTGCATTTTCCTTTGTGCCTCCCAGTAAAGCTTTTGGACAGGCTTGAGGGTTATAATTATTTGATAGAGTCCAAAATATCTTCTTCTGAACTGAAGAAAGCAACCATTGCCTCCAACTGTAAACGCTCTATTACTTCTATGGTATTTAGGACACTAAAAGAAAAGAGCCCATAGAAAGGGGCCAGGGATTTTTAATGTCAGCACAAGGGAATGTCATCATTTGTTTCCTTTCAGTTAAAATCCTCAAAAAAATAAACAGCAAGTATTCATCGCTCTAATAACACATGGGTTGGGTTTGTGTGGGGTTTTTCTGTTTGTTTGTTTTTAAAAAGGGCGAATCATTGTACAGCTTCTCTGAAATTATGTGAATATTATACAAGAACCAAAAGTAAACCAACACAAACATCAGAGTTAATGTTAAATAGAAACTGATATGCTCTTAAACCCTATTTATTTCAACAAGGTCCAGTAAGGATTTGTTCTATGCTTTAAGTATATAGACAACAAAATCTGGGCATGCAGCTAAGACTGGGAATGAAAAGTTTTCAGGCCAGAAAATGTAAAATCCTACACGTAGCTTCAAACATGTTGATAAACACAAAAAGCTTTCAACAAAATTCTGATCATTCTGTAACAGAAAACTGTAATTTCTGAAACAAAGATCAATTCTGTCCTTCTCTTACCAGACTAGAAGCTCAAAATTTCACTTTAATTCTGCTGCAGTTGTCTTTCACATAAGTTGAATAAGTTACTAAAATTTCCCAGGCAACAGTTTAGAACTGTTTGTGATACTGGATATTTTCTTCTCTTTTGCCTCTTCTTCTACTACCACTGAGTGACAAATAGTTTTTTTCTTTCTTCTGACCCCATACTTGCCCTTTGTAGTATTTTTACAAACTCAATATCAAAGTCTTTCTTCAGGAAAAAAAAAAAAGAAAGTTGAATTTGGACAGTCAGATTGCCAAAGCAAGAACAGAGTAACAAGGCAGCAGGCATTGTCAAAACATATTTAATGACAGAAATCTTCAGAGAGCTTTGCAAGATCAAAAAAGAAAGAAATGACTTGATGTTATAGTACCCCACGGGACTTGATTTTTGTTTTAAATTGGGAAATATTGTTCCTGAAGAAGCAGCATATTGATTTGTTGATGCTCTGATTTAAGAGTAGCTTTTAAAAATTGAAATGTAAATGGCATATTTTCTTTGTGAGTTAGGGAAGCCTTCAGAGAAAATGATCTTCTAAGAGACTCGGCAAGCATCAAAACATGACTTATTTGTAAAACATTTAGTTAAGAAGCACTGAACATGTTAGTAGGAACTAATGCTTTCTGCCAGGACTAAGTGCAGAGCCATCCTAAACTACACCAAACTATTAATTTGCAGTTTTGAAAGACACACCAGGGCAACTGCATCAGGCTGTCTGGTAGTATAAAGAAGAAATACTAGAAAAGTCAAAAATCTGCAAGAAAGCAAATAAAATCTTCAGGACAGATATTACAAATCAAAAGCAAGCAGGAAGCTAGACCACTTTTCAGATTTTTGACTAAAAGGAAGGTGTTTTAAGCCAGAAGTAGTTCTTTCTTGAAGAACTCTTTGATTCAGTATTTGTATAAAGACCAGAACTTATTCTTGGAACTATGTCTCCCCAAAGCCCAAAAATCTATCGTCTAGACAGTGAGTTTTCTTCCACTGTTGTTAATTATCACAGACTGTTCCCATATTTCTTTGCAGCTTTGGCTTTAAGCATATGAGTATGTGCTATGCCCACAATATACATCTTTCCCTCCTAAATATGAGTAACCAAGATCCTGTCTGCACGTTAACTTGCACTTGCACCTTTATGGGAAAGACTAAGACTTAAATGTTTGGTTTGTAGTTGTCTCACCCTCTAGTGGCAGAGAGGCCTTAGTTCTCAGGGATGAAGAAATGGGAGACAGAGATTTTTCTTCCACTCAACTGTGCTGTGTTGCCTATTTACAGCAAGTTGATAAAGGACTGAAATTGTTTTATTTGTTTGTAAAGCCACAGATCATTGTCTAGGATATGTGATCCATCCCTTCTAATGGAGCAATGCAAAATATGCTAGCCTATAGGCACTGAAATAATTAAAAAGGTGCTAATGAAGGGTAGTTGTATCCTCAGATATACTCCTTCAGTTATGTGAAATGATGGCTATTAAAGCCTTCCTGTGGCACCACAACTAGTAGTAGTATTCTGCTGCCTGAAAACCGAGATAGACGCTGTATTTTCCTCTGAATTCAAATTCCCTATTAAATTGTCATATAAAAGCAGAAGACAGACACCAGACTATTTTTGTCCCCAAGAAAGACTTAAAATCAACATGCAAAGTTTTTATAGAATAGAATGTTGACCAGATATTAGATGACAATAAAACATTTCCTACCCTGCTTTTGGAGCTTGGCAGGGAGGGAGGAAAATGGTATTGAGTAGCTTTGGCTATCTGGTACTTTATAGGATTAAACCTTTGGCAACAGAACTTGGATCATTTAAGTTTTTTTATTGTTATTTGTTATGTACAGTTGAACCAAAACAGAATAGAGAAGTCTTTGCTTTTGCAAAGAAAATATGTGGCATTGCCATTACTTACTCACAGGTAGCAATGAAGTGAATGGAGCACTCTGGAGATATTAATCAGCTACTAAGAAAGGCTTTTGGCCATATTTCAGAGGAGGACGATAAAGTACAAAACCACAGGGAGCAGTAGCTTACTTGCCAGTGCACCAACACGTGTTAAAACAATTTTACCATTCTCAAAAAGTTTTTTAAAGCATAATTCTTACTTGTAAATACACTGCTGCCGATAATCAGGTAAATTTCTAACATGTCACATGAAGCTGTGATTTTTCAATTAAGAACAGATTCTGGTGCATCATTCTAATTGCCTACATTGTCCCCTTACGCTCTGTGAAATATTTTTTACACTCTGGCCTCTTGCAACTTGGCCAGACTTTGGGCAATTGGACTTTTCTTTTTTACATGCCAACACGAGATAAATATTCTTCTAAATTAGGGTACAGAAAGCTACAGTATTTTTGCTACATCCAAAAATCCTACTGGCATTGTAAATGAGAACTCCTCCTAATACAGCACAGAAAATTTGCATTTAACCATATTTGTAAGACTGTGAAGGATATATAAGAAGCACAAAGTGCCTTTACCGCTGCTCCGAACACCAGTGTCACCAAAGAGCTGCATAGGAATATGAGCAACATTAACATTCACTACATCCAGAAAGCCCAAATTGTGGAAATAGGATGAAAAACGGGTTTAAGCTCCAAGCTCCATACCATGCCATCACTACTATTTTAATACCAAGCAAGCAGTTGCATTTTTGGAAAGATATGGCATGCATTTGCAGTCATTTTGTAGATTTAGTGATCAACAGTGTGCTCAGAAAGACTTCTAGAGAAAGCAAACATTCAGAGAGAATAGCTGACAGTAACTGGGTGCAAAGTTTAGGCTCCAGAGTCAATCTCTCTCCTTTGGTTGCAAAGTCAAAGTTCAACCTATTACCACACAGCTGGTTGCAGTCATTGCTGGATAAATCTGAAATTGTGCATCCTCACTGTCACACCATAGGACATAAGGTGCAAATACTGCCTTGGGGACAGCCAGCTCACTTAACCAACTGTCCTACATGTTTGATACCTTTTTCTTTTTCATATGAACTTTAAAAGTGTCTAATAAAAATGTTTTACTTAATGTTTCCTTATATAGAGACCTCAAAGCATAGATAATGGGAAACAGATGACGTGAGCACATGAAAGCTCATATATATATATATATACATTATATATATATATAAGAAGTAGCTTTCAGAAAAGGGATTGAATTCTTTGAGTGGGATTGGTTTAATTACACCACAGACTTGGATCCAGTTCACAATTCCAGTGTGAATTTGGGCAAAACTTCTCTGAAATTACACAATTAGAGACAAAAAGTGTTTCAAGATCCAGAGCTGCAGCAGAACATCCCTGAGCAAAGAAGGTGCTATTAGACAGGTGGTCAGAGTACGTAGGTCACACCTGAGTACCAGCCTACAACCCTTACTTATGGCAAAGTCCACACAGTGAGTATTCTGGTCGTGCAATGAAGTCCATTAGAAAAAAATACTGCAATATCAGCACACAGGGAACAAACCATATAACAGTGTAATTATAATTTTATGCATGTGTTAGATTTTTCATCCTACTAAGCATTTTTAAGAAAGTTTGCATTCCTATTTTCCAGTACAGTGTCCTGGATTTCACTTTCACTAATACTACATTAATGGTAATACATGTACTGCAGCAGTGACACAGAAATGCCCACATCCCCCAGCCACCACTCCCTGCTCTGAAGGACAATACAAAAACACCTGGTTGATGCCTGCTGCACTCCCTTGGACAGGCTGCTGAACTTGAGGGTTGCTGCAAATTATGTTGATTAATTCAAATCATGTGCTCAATGTGTGTAATGGCAAATAACTCACCCATGATTCTATTTCCCGTTCAACCAAGGTGCAGTGCAAAATCAGGGAACGCGAATGAACATCACAGGGGCTGCAGTTTGAAGTAGCACCTCCTTCTGGGGAAGACATAGATATACTTACCTGTTCAGTCTACTACTGCTATGATGACCTTAAATAACAGGGGATCAAAGTTCACCTTGGACTAGGGGCAGAGTAAGTCTGTAGAGGATTCAAACCACGAATTCTGAATTTCATCTGTACACACCACAGTGCAAGCAGAACATTACAAAAGGACACTGTATACACCTGTGCCCATATTCTTTCTGACATTAGTAACTAGTCAGTTCTCCAAACAGTGTTGCTCAGGAGGCAGAATAACAGCTTTCCAGAGGATGTGAAGAGACACCTCTCTGAACAGGACTGCCATTAGTACTACAGGTGAAGAACCACCCTAGGACACACTCCCCTATTAGCAGCCAGAGATGGACTGGCAGCCTCTGTTCTGACACATGTCAGCATCAGCACGGAGCAGCGATGCGGATACGGGCGTGTGTTCCCACCGCCGCGCCCGCTCTCACCGCCTCTTACAGCCAGAGTCAATTGACAGTCACCACACAATGGCATTTATGCTCGGAGCAAACTATTATCCTGCTGAGGTGACCATGTGGAACTGTGTGCGGAGGACGGTACTAGGTTTTAGTTAGCATGGTTGTGAAGGCATTGTTAGATTCTGCCTCCCTTTCCTCTTCAGGCTTTGGGTTACCTGAATGTTTTTACCTAAAAGGGAGGGAGCAAGAAACCACTTGCACCTGTGAACAAGGAAATCAGGATCAAAACAACCCTAGAAATATTGGCTTGAGTTTGAAACAGCTTTTTTCTACTGCTTTCTAAAAGCTGCCCAGACTGGTTCTTGCTTATCCTCTTCATGGTTCAGACACAAACTGAAAACCCCAGTGCTTCGTATTTATACATTGGCAGTAAAACCCAAAATCTAGGTATGCTTTATTGCTATCTCTGTCTCTCATATAGCCACTTGAAAGTTGTGCTTAATATTAAGTATTATAATTTGGAAGCATAGAAGAAATAACATCTGTTGTAACCTGAAATACCAAAACTAGGCCTTTTCATTCCATGCCAGCGAGGAAACTAATAACATATGTGCAGAATGCACTTAAATGGCAGTGACATATTTGTAAAACATTCAAGTTTTAGTTTCATCCTTTGTCCATTAATACTCTTGACCATTTTTCCAATTGCTTCTGTCCATACTAGTGCTAATTCATAAGTAAATGTAAGCAACTGACAACAAACAAGGCAAAATTCAGAAGCTAAAGTGATATTTCACTAGTATTCTACTAATATATCTGAAAACCTTTAAAATCTGTTAGAAGGAAACAGAGATGGTATAAATTATACACTAAACTCTGACTTTATTAGTTTATGGCTCCAGTTAAGTCCAGTACTGCAAATAACCCCATTTAAATGCATCTCAGTGGTATCACACGGGATAAGGAAGTTAAAGACATGCATACATGTTTTCCCTACCAGGATCATAGCATATGGATGCAAGTTGGAAGTAGAAAGAGGTGCTTAAATTAGATTTTCCTGCTGCTGCCCATTACCCTTACAGTGAATTGCATGGGATGACTGCATGAAAGCCAGGTTGGACAGGGCTTTGAGCAACCTAGTCCAGTGCAAGGTGTCAATGCCCACAGCAGGGATGTTGGAAGGAACCTTAAAGGTCATCCCGTTCCAACCCAAACCATTCCATGACTCAAAAACCAGTCTGCAGTGCAGGAGAGCTGGGTGCATCCATGAGGGAATGAGCCTGCAGGCCTGGAGAAGCCACCACCCCTTTCACAGGGTTCCAGGAGCTGGTGACAATTTTTATTTTCTAAACAGCTTTAACAAGTGCCCTTATGTCTGTCCAGGGAGTGGAGGAGCCCCAGCTGCAAAACACAGCCCTGAAGGAAAACAAAAACTATGAAATCATAAAGCATTTCTTTCTTACAAAAAGCCAGCCATTCCTGAAGATCCATGGGCAGTCTGGGTTGAGTCAGGCCACACAGCATTCCCACTGGAAGCAGGACCAGAAGCAGATGAGGCACAGCACATCTGAAATAGGTGGTTCTGGTGGCTCAGGTGGAGCTGGTCAGGGGGTGGGAGTGCCCTTGGTCCAGCAGGGCTCCTCCCACATAGACCATGGAGGCCCAGGATTAAAAAAAAGGTATAAAAGATGCTTGAAAAGAGCAGTCAGGAGTGTTCAGTGCTTTTTGGATTGCTATCCAGTGCAGAATTTCATACCCAGTGCAGGTAGTGCTGATAAGGCTGCTGGAGCAATGCTGCTTAGACTGGCTTCACATGGGAAAAATGGGACAGAGGAAACACAGGTGTTCAAAAACACAGGAGGGAAGTAAAAGAATTTGTAGGATTCAGCTTGCTCAAAGTAAGAGGTTTTCATAATGAAGTGTTACTTAACGGCAAAATTCTTCAGAAGCTCAAGAGAGAGGCCTTTGAAAACTAGTTATTGGACAGCCTGATTCCAAAAAAATAGGTTTCCCTGTTACTTTTCTAAGGAAAAAAGGAAAAAAGCCCACACATTTTAAAACACTTCTGAACTGAGTCTTAGTTCTGTAAAATTGTTTTTTCACTGATGTTATGCATTACTTCATTTTTTAGTTTTTCTAAAGAGCAGAAACTCTAGTAGGCCATTATAAGATTAAGTTTCTTTTTCAGTAGATCCAAGTAAGGAAATCAAGGATATTTAATCAAAAAGCTCCAGATTTCACCAGAACTCAGCAGTCCATTCTGGAAATGCGATTAATTTAGACAGTTTGAATAGGTGCAGAACACAAACATCCTTTTGAGCTCTCCAGTTTTAATTTGTTTGTGTTATAATACAAGGGGTTAAAAATCTCTCAGAGTCTGGATGTTATTTATGAAAGGTCTGAGCACTACAAGTCATACAGTCTTTCAACAATACTGTTTTAGTGGCAAACTGTGATTTAGAGTGCTTCTTGGTTTTGATTCATCCACAACAACAAAAGTGGTTAAAATTAGTGATTTGAACCACAGATTACTATGTAGTTGCTGTCATGTTAGTGCCCTGCTACAGGTTAAATACAGAAGAAATTGATTCATTCCAGTCAATTCTAACACTACTGTATGTGTAGAAAAGTTCTGGACAGATAAGCAATTTCTAATAGATCACAATGAACAGCAAAAGCTCTAACTTTTTAATTTACTCCAGCCAGATTCACGAAAAACATATCTATCCAAGGGTTAGATTTTTAAGAAGTGTTTTGACAAAATGGGGTAGGAAATTACTTCAGCTGATGAGTTACAGCTTGTCTATGTAACCTCATATATAAGAAGCAAGGCTTCTTCAAATAATAAAGCAGAAAGAAAGCTGTAATATCAGTCTGCAAGACTGATATTCAGAGCCTCAATGCAGCAGCATTTTATATCAAATGTGCTAGCAGGCACACAAAAGGCACACAATCCCATTCATGTACTTTTCAATGTCCATTTAATTTTCTTTCCTGTAGCACATTCTTTCTTAGAAAGTAAAAAATATTCTTCTGGACAGCAAGAAAAGAAAATGAGAGGTGTTGTCTAACACTTGTGGCTGCAGCCTGAGCAGTAGTAATGCAATTATGTTTGCAGGTAAAAAATACTCACCTCCAAGCTGCCAAGTTCGTTACTTTCTAAACTGATCTTAATTGTCCCTACTGACACTACATGCATGGCTATTTGTTTGGGAAAATTAATTATCCTCTATGAATCAAACAGAAATCATGAGCCTGCATATCTTTGTGTCTAAGATATAATAGCAGTCGGTGCTTTCAGCTTTCCTGATGTTGCATTTTATTTTACTGATTTTAGGATATTGGGCAACAATATTTTATTTTGCCAGATAATTATTCCTGAAAAATCCTTTTTACAGATTGGACTCCCTTACACCTCAGTTCTGGGATCAAAGTGTGTGTAGCAAAGCAATATACTTTATCATTTACTCTCCAGTAAGTCCAGATTCCTCAAAGGAAATGGTGAAATAAAAATTCATAGGATGTTAAATAAAAAAAAACTATATTTGCAACTTGATAGCGATTTCTTAGCTTGTTCTTTCCATTATTAATTATTTGCTATAAGCAGCAGTCTCACAGATTCAAAATGTTGTGTATCTGTTCAGTCTCAAACAGCTATACTGATGTGTGTAACTGGAGTGCAAAAAGGAAGCATATATAACTTTCATTATCTTGCAGTAAAATAATTATTGACAGTATTCTTATGCTCTGTTGAAGCCCAATTTGAAAAGAGAGCAAACTGGGAAATAACACTGAATTTTGTCAAGCTAGATCTGACCTTAAGTCTAGCTCTCTACTCCTAGAAGTAGCAACTACCAAAAATTTCAAAGGACGCTTTTTTGCAATCCCATTTCCAAAAACAGAAGCGTGCTTGAGCCAGAAATCAGTGCAGCTGAAAAAAACCTATAATTTCTAATATCAGTCATATTAGCTAAAAACAGAATTATCTGTATTGGATATAATTTGTTATGACAAAATCAATTGCAGAGGGGAACACTTTACAGTAATATGCAAGCCAGAAATTAAATGATTGCAGTAAATTTGTTTTTCTAATTATTACAGGAAAAACTGGCAAAATAATCTGTAGACTTAGGTGTATTAAGCATTACATTATTTTTGGTCCAGAGCTATCAAAAAACAAACAAAAAACAACAACAACAACAAAAAAACGAAAGTACAAACTTACAAAACCTACTCCAGAAAAATGTAAAGGAGTATCAGAACAAAAATTATGACAACTGCCTTTGCTAGAATGTGTAAGCATGGAGAGTTGATTCCTGTAGGTTTGAATGACTTAAATAAATATGAAAGTACTGGTTATCTGAAGGCAAGACAAGGATATGTATATAGGTATGTGTCGAGATAAGTCTGTGTCAAGTGAGAAGCGCAAAAGAATTGTTCAACACTGCAGAATAACTGAATAAAGTCTCTGACACTGCAGTAGCTTCTGGAAATTCCAGTAGTATAATTTGTGTCCTGTATTTGGCTGAAGGAGGAAGAAATATTTTGAAGTCAATTTAATGCATGTGCCAGGTGCTTGGATTAGCAGCTCTGAAGAATGAAGTCCAAAGCACAGAGAAGTATTTCTGTCCTATATATCCTGTCTCATTCTGAAGGTTATGCTTTCTTTAGAGACAAGAGTGTAATTTCATCTCTGTGTTCATTCAGCTCTTGGCTCAAAGCCCACGGAATCGGAGAGAGAGAATATTTCACCAATTTCAGTGGGCTGCAATGTCAGCCTTCTGTCATTTGACCTGGTCCTGCAAGCCATTTCTCTGGCGAATAATTCTGACTAAGATGTTCTAGGACTGCTCAATTTGACTTCTTTTTCAAGACTGGGGGAGCAAAGAAATGCTGTGTCTAGACATGGATATGTAACCAGGAGAAAGACCCCCCAGCACATTTCTCACTCACAACACTGAAAACCAACATTTGTCTTGCATTCTCTCAAGTTTTGCTCGAAATGACTCCTTTCTTTCTTTCTTTCTCAGACAATGCTGTCCTTTCAACGTATTTGGTTTCTTAATACAGGAGACAGTTCTGTATCTTTGAAAAAATTTGGATTGTCTAATGCCACTAGTCGGGTCTATCAGAGCACTGTGTGAGAGACTGTCTCCAAACAGCACAGTGTTGTTAAGAAAAATCAAACCTTTTTGCCACTAATCAGACACAGAGAAATAAAGTTATCCTGTTTTTGTTTTAGTAAGTGATGATTTTGCCAGTATTTAACCAGGATTATTTAATTAATTTATTTTTCTAATTTAAATGAGGTGAAAAATGCAACACACAGACAAGTTTCTAGACTAGAAGTATCTCTGTTAAGTATTAAGTCAGGAGGAGAGGAAATTCAACTTACTGAAGAATGCAGTGACTTATGAAAGAAAAATTATAGCACATAGGTTTTTTTCTTGGTCCTAATCACCACTGAGTTCTTTACTGATTGAAATAATTAATATCTGTAATATTTTCCTGTGGACAACTGGGGGAAACCACATTGTGGCTGACATGAATAATTGCTTTCTTACATTTACTTACTTTCTGCAGTAATAAATACGCACAAGGCTCAGTTTAAGAATTTCACAATATACTTAAATTTCTGATCAAGCTGATTTGAATTAAGTTCACTGTGCTAACCTTTTCAATAGAACTTTACAACATACCATAAAACTGTTGTTTAAACAATGCTTCCCATAATTACCACCAATAAATGATACCTTTTTATTGCCATTAGAACACTCTTAGTTACCGGTTTCCAGAGATCGCTGCAGTAATCTGTACATAACTTTGTCTTATGTTGTTAATAATTGTATGGTTTTCTTTTTAGAATTCTGAAACTGGAAAAGCTTAAGAAAACATGCAAAATGCTGAGGATACACGTAAGTGAAATATTTAATGTCCATCATTCATAAAAGTTACATTGTTTACATAGGGTTCATTAGTATATAATAAAAATGTCCTCTTAATGAAAGATTTTCTGGAAAATCTTTTATATGTTAATTTGTTTAACATATGCTTTGGCTATACAGCTAAATAGGAATATATTTTTAAAAAATCTTTCTGCAAATAGTTGCTTAACAGTTACAAAACCTCATTACTGAGAAGTGGTTATTGTTACACTTGCTTATTGGCTTGTAAAAATCATCTGTGATTTGGATTGGGAAGCTTAGAATCAACTTCCTGTAGCATACCTGCTCATTGCATAGTGACCATGTAAACAGCTCAGGGATCCACAAATTATATCCTTGTACTCTAAAAGTCACTGAGGATTTTACATACTGTACTGCTCATGTTTTCTTATATTGATGAAGAATTTGGGGATTGTTTTACTCTCGACGCTGATGGGAATTTATTTTTAAAACATGTCAGTTTTATACAGGAAGTTAAAAAACTAAAAAGTTAACACCAAAGGAAATAATTTTACACTGTGCAACAGTATTGCTACCTCATTCTTTTTGATTTTAGATATATATAGCATATTAGAACTGCACTGTACTGCTTCTTTTCAAAAGAAAAGTTTAAATTAGTTGGAACAATTATCTATGTGTTTACATAAAGTTAACTATGTTTGCATCAAATAAAATGTTTATTAATGAAAGCTATCATACAAGAAACATCAAAGAGAAATTCATTATACAGAAATGTACACTATATGTGACAGATGGAAAAGTGCATGCAGATTTGTCTCATTTAAAAAAAATTAATTCGGAAACAATAGTACTAAAGTTACTGGGTTTTGATTCCTATGATCTTGGATGAGTGAAAAGTTCTCTTTGAATTTACAAAAATCCATTTAACAGATATGACTAGTACACATTAGCAAGCAAGTGGAATGAATGCACTCAGATTTTATTTTACAAGTACTTGTGCTTGACAAATGTGATTTTTATTTATTTTTTTTTTTAAAGAAAAGGTTTCGTCGAATATGGGCTGGGTAGATTGCTGCCAGGTTGCTCTGGTTTTATACATAGTTTCTCTAAATTTGTTTTTGATACCACACAATTTGTTGAAGCCTTCGGTTCTGTTAATTAGACACCATAAAATAACATATGTTTTGTTAACATTCAGGAAATGACATCGAGTCTTTTATTTTTATTTTTTGGCTCAATAGATTTTTAAATGTATGATTATCATAACCTAATATTGTCTTTGTCTTCACTGCAGTGGATTTCCGATCAAACTTTTCCCCTTCTTTTAATACTTTAGGGAATTTTCAAACGTCGGGATGTTTGGCTGTAATGCCCCATGATTTGTTCTCCCTGAAAGAAATCATAGTGACAATTTATTAAACTACAGAGCAACCTGGCTTTTCAGGGTCTGCAATTCTATTTTGTGTTCAATATACCTAACATTAAATCTGGGTTCATTTCATCATACTATTTAGGTTATATTTGTCATGCAATTACTTTAGCTGCTAGTTTTCTGGCTCTTTTAGAAGTCTAAGACAGGGTTTCAATATCAAATCAGTGGGGCATTACTTCGCATGTTCAAAAAAGGAGCTTAAAAGGCTAAAATCTAAATTGCACCAGCAGTAGCATATACATGGAATATGAAGAAATTGAAAACCTAAGAAGGAACCATATTTTAAAAAATGTAAAAGGCTGTGTTTCTGTGTTTAATACCAATTGTTCAGAGGCACCGTAAAAGTAAAGAGACGCACTGGTACACGTAGACTTTAAATTTAGAAAAAAAAAAAGAAAGAAAAGAAAAAAAAAACAACGAAAAATTGATGGGAAATAAAACTCCTTAGATTCAAAATGGTTTATTCACACAAATTTAATAGGATATATCACAATTGTTTGGTCCATAAATATTTAGGGGAAATAGTTTCTATACAATGCATTTATCAATAAACAAAGAAACATGGACAATTTTGCTAGACCACTTACTGTACTATAAACACGAAGCTCAATATATAAGATTATTGGATTTATCAACTATATCTGAAAGAGTGCACAACTGCTTTCTATGACATGTTTGTCCCCTCTAACAGGATACACCATAAAAAGAGTTTCAGAAATAAGAGGTAAAACAGTACAAAACTAGTGAGGTGTCAAAAGGGCTTAAAACAGTTAATTTAACAAACAACACATATATCCTGATTTTTCACAAACTTACTCCCAAGGTATATCATAAGGCACATAGTAGAACTGAGTTTTAATTAGTCTACTTAATAAAGTAGATCTCTAGTACCATATATTGTTCTGTCAAAGAACAAAATTTATAAGTATCAATATTTTTACCTGTAAAAGTGTATTAATAAAGATCTCAGCCTTACCAAGGTCGTTTGGTCTGGTTAGTGGTAAATGCCCATAAGGTAATAGAAATAGGAAAAGTCAAGATTCAATATCCGTAGAAGATGATAACCATACTTGCTAAATATATAATGGCAAACACACCTTTCTTCTATTACAGTGTTAACATCTCTTCCGTCATCTTTTTTTAAAAATAAGCTACTTTTCTGTGCTAATTTTCTAAAAACCCTGAGCAAAAATTACAATAATGCACTTTAATGTGGGCAGTGAACTGTCAATATGTAACCACACATTTATACAGCCAAAAAGGACACCTTTAAAATATACTAAATAGCCACTTTGACCATCAAAAAGAGATTTGATGGTGTTTAAAAAGTGGGGTATATGTGCAAAGTTATTCTTAACAATCCACTAAAAGCAAGACATAGATCTTGACTGGTTTTTGTTCGGTTTTGTTTCTGAGACTCTCCACAATCTAATTGGTGTTCAACTACAATAAAAGGATACAAATGAACATTCACCACTGCCCAGACCATTCAGACTTTTAGCTTAAATAAAACTAAAAAAGAAAGATCACTACTGTAAACTAAGAAATGTATTCAGATCAGCATCCACAAGGCTTCTGAGTTTATCGGCTTTGAAGTTATTCACTGCCAATTCCTGGTTTTGTACGATTTTTGCTAACATTTTTTTCTCTTCTACAAAGTTTAAAAAGTTAAAGTATATGTCAGAGATGTTAATGAACTAAAGATTTTTAAGTTCCTGTGTTAAACAGAGTGTCTGATACAATCTCAGGAAACATCTAAAGTAAATTCAAAATAGTAATGAGTAAATTGTACTGAAATAATTTTCCTTAAACATCTTAATAAATTATATTTTGCTTATTTCCATTTTCCCTGAAAAAAAAAAAAAGTAGGATTTATCAAAAATTCATTTTAATAATACATGTGCATACACCTTCCTGGAATTTATTTCTGTGCTCACTAAAGTAGCTGGGCAGCCTCCTGTGTGCTTTGATGGTGTGACATCAAAGCCACGTAGCAAACCGCAATTTTTATTTTCTTTTAATTCCAAATCAGAGCTGCTTGACAGACAAAAATTAAAACTGGTCCCTATGCAGTATTTCAGATCAGTAGGACTCCTCACCTGTATTGTTATTCTGCTATTATTAATTTAATAATATTCTTATAGGAGTGAGCTCATTCTGGAGGGCTTTTTCCCAGATCTTGTCTTCTTAATGTACAGGACACAAATTTGGAGACCAGCGGACTGATCCTGCCATCCTCACCCACATGCACTCCCATCACTGGGTCTCTCTCTCCCCAAGCCCTCCATCCAGGCATGGCTTTCAGTGGTGGCCAAGGACATCCCAGCTGGGTGAAGAACTGGCAGAGGAGCGTTTAGCTATCCCAGTGAGATCCCCAGTGCTCAGGGAGGATCAGGCTTGTGACTTATGCCTTAGAAAAGAGCACTGGCGCTTCCAGTCTGACTGTTGCAATGGTTAGTTTCATTGATTTTGTATTTATTATTCAACATTTAAAAAAATAAATCATACAAAACTTTTAGATGCATTATAAAAATGAAATTAAATTTAGGGTTCTTAAATGCTGTAAGTGAACATACAATCCTGAAGCAGCATTCTTTTGGTGCTGGTTTTTATCTGGTTATGGAGGAGAGAAAGAAACTTTTTTTGTTTGTTTTTGTGGTAACAATCAATTTTTTCAAGGTTCTGGAAATAAGTAACATACAATTTTAAGAGGCACTTATGAGAACGATTCATAACCTTCTCTCCAGTCATTTGATGAATTTAAAAAATTTGAGTACAATTTAACAACAATAAGTGTTCATTTATTATAGCAACATATTACTTCAAACTCATTTGCCAAGTGGCTGCGGATGCTACACATCAAGCTGTTTATTTTCCCAAATATTTTGTGGGTTTGTTGGTTGGTTGGTTGGTTGGTTTTGTTTTGTATTTTTTTTAAAAAAGGCTTGAAAATAATAATAATAATTATAATAATTATAATAATAATAATAATGAAGAGTAAGAATTAAAAAAAAAAAAAAACTGAAATGTTAGAAAAGGTTCGTTAAGGTAGTTTGTGAGGGGCTCCCGGATTCGTGGCTGTCCAAGTTAGAGGTCACTGATGTCACTACAGTGATAGTGGGATTGGTCAGGTCTGTTAAAGTGGTCGCAGTGCCGGGTGGAGTGAGTGCGCCGCTGTCTGCTGAGGGCGGTGCCGGTAGTGAGGTGCCATCAGCTTTATCGACACCCCCATTCTCCTGCCGCAAAAGGTTCCTTCTGAATTTGGCTCTTGCGTTTTGAAACCAAACCTGCAAACCAATCCCAATTGATTTCTTTACCGATGCTTGCTTTGTTTTGCTCTTTTTTTTTTTTTGTCTTTGTTCTTGCTTTTAAGTCATTTTTTTGGTGTTTGCTTTGGCGTGTGGCACATCACCTAAGTCATTCTACAGCCATTCTTGCTACTGGTGGTACTGCCTCTCTCAGAGGCCCAGCTCTACAGGTGCTCACTGGAACACCACAGCCCAGTGTGCAGCCCTTTCAGAGCAGCCCTAAGAAAAATCTACTCATTCAATCCCCAAATGATAGCAACTTCCTTGATGGCCACGTGGTGTTCCTTGGGTTGGGTAGCTTTGGGATCAAGACACATGATAAAGATTGAGGAGAAGGGTGAATGAGCAGATTTTTGCCAAGGCTGAAAGTTTGCCTTGATTATTTGAAAAGGCTGAAGAGGAAGGGGGGGTAATTACACCATCTCTATCATACAGATTGTTGATATGGGTCACCTGGTCTTTCTGTTCTGTAAGGTTCACTGAAAATGTTTTAGGTGACATGTAACACGGACAAGGAATTGCCTCTAATAGGTTCTCCTACCTCAATCTCTGCCCTTCTTTGGCACTCTGCATATAATACACACCTCACTCTAACTTCACTGAGGTAGCACATACCACAGAGGGGGTTTTTAACAAAATTTGCTAGGCTGTCCTTCATAGGGAAGTGACTTTTGACTATGTAGGCCCTTAATGATAACAGATGCCTAACAAGTATTGAAAGACGGAGCCAGCTGGTCCTGGAGGATCATGTTGGTCAAAGCTTGCCTCAAACATAGGGGGGGATCTCTTAGTGAGGGGCCACATTATCTACTTCTGGGGAGCCCAAAGGCTTCACCCGGTGTGCATAAAATTGGTGTATTTGCTACCTCTACCCTTAGTGAGGTCACCACGGAGAGACTACAAATCCCAGGACATCTGCTGGGCTGGTAGACTCTGAAGACAGTTTCCTCATGTCGAGGTTGCCACTAATTACAATTCACACTTCCGTATTTGTCTGCCTTGGGGCAGTAAGGCAGACATTCAGCACTCCTGCCACATGTTACCAAACCCCTCTGCACACCCACTAGGGACACACCCAGCAAAAGTATTTCTATGTATATTGCTGTTATTACGCATAAGGGTAATGCTAATGACTAGCAGGGGTAGGGGGAAATGCTGTCAAGCCTGTGATGTGGCTTCTTACCTGCAGAACTCTCTTGGTCAGGCCTGTTTTCTGGGCAAGCTGCTTGAGGTCCTTGGCATCTGGGTTGTGGTTGATAGCGAAGTAGGACTTCATGGTACGAAGCTGGTGGTGTTTGAAGGAGGTGCGCATGCGCTTTGTCTTCTGGGACGGGGGATAAGGCTGCTGGTCTCTGTCCAGGTGATCTGCCTCATTCTCATTACAACCTGTCCAATAACCAAAGTGGAACAAGGAGTTAGTTAGCGGCCACGCATCACGTAGGATACCAAGGCAAAAAACTCTCAAGTCACATACAGTTTAGAAGGAAGCAAACAAGCAAGAAAGGAAGGAAGGAAAGAAGGACTAAGATGGTATGAGGATAAATACAGATGTGATAATTAAATCAGACCCAAAAGGTCCAGAATATTATAATTTCCTATTGTTAAAACATGCTACGTCCCCCAGGCCTTACCTACTAAGGGCAGATTTAGAAAGTTTTCTTTCCTTTGTCATTTAGTCTTTTCCCTGTGGTGATGGTTTTGCTTTGGGCATTCAAAGAGTCATTTGAAATCTCATTCAGATTTTGAAATCTCACTCATTGAAACACTCTTAGCTTGAGAGAAGAATAAAGGTCAAACCAACATTTTTCCTGAGCTTTTCCCCAAATCACAAGCACCCATAAAACGAGATGTACAGCAGGAAAGTTTCTTATGACAGTTCATCAAGAAAGCGTAAAGTCTGGAGTGTTTTTGCTGATAAAATAAATGCTTTTGGACTCTGTCTGGGAAAATTTATATGAGCTGCTCAAAGACCTTAATCTGTAAAACATGTCTAGAAAGCAGTTGTATCAGGGCTTGATTCAGTCCCTCAATCCCAATCCCAACCAGCAGTAGCTCTTAGTTGATACTGCTTTAGGACATTTCTGCAAGCAACCAGTTAGGGGCTCAAAACTTGAAAAGAGCTTCCCTGATTTCCCTGATTCCCCTGATTCAGGATTTTTGAAGTGTCTAAGATAAGTTTGTTTCAGATTACACTTTTGTGGGTGTGAATTGTATACAAGAGTTTCAACTCTTTGGGAACAGTGGCATCATTACTTCATATTGGCGAAAGAAATTACGGTATTGGCAAAAAAAGATGTAAGAAGTATATTTATATTTTTCTTTTCAGCATAAACGGAAGGGTTAGCAACTTCTAGGCTTTTATTTTATAAAGATAGCTCAGTCTCACAGATGAAAATTAATGGTGTCATCATAGCAGGGAATATTAATTAAAGATCTAATTAAAAATATTTCAGAATGTCTGTTAATTAAACCGGCTTTCATTAGTTGTTCATTTGGACTTTTGAACTGCTTTCCAATAGTTACTGGATTATTTACGGGGCCTATCTGATCCCCACTCCTAATTTAAAGAGAGAGAGAGAAAGAGACAAAGCACACAATACCGAGAGACTGATGTCGGCGGTGCTGAAAACAGAGACAAAGTAACTTGAAACCACGAGAAAATAAAGTTTCTTGAAGGTGTTTTCTCTTTTGAATTATAAGACAAGTCAACAGGAACAGATGCTGGTAAGACAACACTTTGACAGAAAATCAGGTGAATATTTAATTATAGCTAGCTTTGCTTCTAGTCTTCGTAAGAAGTATATCTGCACTTTCAAACAAAGTAAGCTGACACTTCTGAAAATATCAGGAGTTGAAAGTTGCCTTAAAAACAATATCAGGCCAGATTTGGATTGTATTTACTACTTGTTTTCACAAGCAATCACACTGCCTTCAGTCAAACTGCGTGGGCCGTAACTTATGAGCTGACATAAATCAGAGTACCAGAACTCAGTCCTCAGATTTTACTTCAGAGTTGCAAGCTGCTTGTTTGTGTTGTTTTCCCTGGGTTTACAGTAGCAACACAAACTTCCTCAGGCTCCTCTGTCCTGCTTGCTGCCTTTGCTTCTGTACTCGTTTTTTTGTTGGTGTCTTTTTTTTTTGCGTGTGTGTCTGTGATCTACTTTATTTCAGCTTTTATATTCAAGAGAAAATGGAAAGAGAGCTCCAAGCATCCTTAGACAGTCCTGCAAAATGATTACAGCTCACTCTCTGTTTTACAAGGGTGAAACAGTGTTACGTGGTTTGGCCACATCATAGAGCAGAGTTTTACACTATCTCCTGGAAAACTAAGGGGAAGAAAAAATCAGGCAAGACATTATTGCTCATTTCTTTGCAGCGGGATTGGAGGGTTGTTAAATTTTGCTTTCAAAAGAGCTAGAACAGTTTGCTCCATACTGCCAAGAATTCTTCAAGTGAACTCTTCATAGTTTTTTTCACACACACACACATACACACACATATAATGAAATAAAGTAAACACATACACACACATATAATGAAATAAAGTAAACAGCTCTTTGAGCAACAGCTGCGTAAAATATTTTCCTAGGGAAATCTTCTTCACCATCTCATTTCTATATCCTGTAAGCTGTAAGTCAACACAGTTTCCCACAAAATACATATTAATTCTATGATATAAGAGTTAATATAGAGAAGGCTTTGAATGTTTTAAGTACTTTTGAATAGTTTCTTCCATTTTTCACATTAATTCCAGACAGCTTGCAGGTATGAATGACTTTACCTCATAACATTTTGAGTTATTTATTGTTGTGTCTCCACTTTACAACCGAGGAGCTGGGAAACAGAAATTAAACTACCAAACAAAATACAGAATAGAAAAATTGTTGTGGATCCGGCAGCAGGGTCGGATTTTCCATTCTGGCCCTGGGCTCAGCTCCCCTGAAACATAATATGGACACAAATCTGAGCCAGGGCCTGCGGGACAGCCTGTGAATACACACACGCTTATGCTCAGCTGGGTGAAGTTGTTATAGCTTGGCTGGAGGTTCGTTTTTAAAGGTCGGTTCGTTTCCCATAATGGCTTGGCACATGGGTACGGACACCCGCGGGGGTCCCTGTTTCGGTAGGGCACCGCCTTGGCCTTCCGGGGAACTTAAACCCGTGGTGCCCACCGAATATGGAGCGCCAAGAGGAAGCTCTGGCTGCCGGCTCGGAGCTGCCGGCTCGGAGCGCGGTGTCCCGGCCCGGGAGCGCTTTAGCGCCGAGCCGAGCCCGGGGCAGGGCCGCGCCCGGGGCCCCTCGGCCCTCCCGTCCCGGGGGAGCGGGGCAGCACCACCGCTGCATCACCGGGACACGGCCCGCCCGGGCTGCCGCACGGGCTGCGGGGCCCCGCTCCTCCCTTGGAAGCGCTAATCGTGTATCCGACCTTTAGTTTTCGGTGCACTGCTTGCCCTTTGTAAATAATTACGTGCAAGAGCAGTTACTGAGCCACAGGGCAGGGAACGAAAAGTGTGTGTAGGGAAGTGGCTGCCAATTAGCTAGAGATTTTTTTTTTCCTCTCAAGGAGAGATTTCATCGACTGCAACTCATTTCGTAACTGTTACAGATTCGTTTTCCTCCCCCTGGATATGGAGGCAGTGGGTCATTGGGCTGGAGTCGTTTGCACCGGATACACGGTTTGGCTGCAAACTGTACTTTCTCGAGTCCATGTGTCAACCCTGGACATTGCTAGATAATACTTAAAAAAAAAAAAAAAAATCACGGCCCTAACAGAACAGATTTCTCAGCCATCTAGCCTGAGTCCAAAGCATCAGATTCGAGCGTTTGTTGATTTGTTGTTGGGGTTTTTTATTATCTCTCTCCATTGCCCGGAGGATTTTGTGAGATCTCAATTCAGTGAGATGTATTTTCATAACGGGCAGTGCTTTTTAATCTCACTTGGAGTCAGTGGTACATCTTATATGACCAGTTGTTGTAAAGAAGGGGAGTTTTAAGACTAGCACACAAGAACTATGTCAGCCTACGTAATGTCTCTCTTGAGTCCTGAACTGAAGTTTAAGAGGTTTATCCTACCCACAACTCTTCATCCTTCCCTAATTTCTGGTTCTAATTCTAACGCTAAATTGTCTCTAGTAATATTTCCTTTTAGGAATCTGGGGATTCGGGTGATAGTGTGTGGACCAGGGATAGCACAGAGCGGAGCGCGGGCACACGGAAAATCCACCATTCGAAGTCGGGGCTGAATGAATCCTGGCTGAGCTACAGGTTCCCTTTTCTTTAGCAGCTTTCAGGATTGATTGGAAGCTGCTCCGTAGCCAGGGATTCCAATGTCATCTTCAATTAACAAGGAACAATTAGCGCAGTGATTACCCTGGCTCCAAGGTCTACGCATCAGAGGATACGAAATCGCCTTGCACAGCTCCCTGGTTCCCAGCTAAAGCCCGTTTCACGAGCGGCCCCAGAGGAGGTGCCGGGGGAGGGATGGGGAGAGCAGGGGGGCGGTGGAGGATTCCTTATGGATCTCAATGGCAGCGGGTTGAACTTGGTGGAAGGGAGAGAGCTCCGGGCCGACAGCGGTTCGCTGCTATCGACCGCGATTGTCGGAAGGGGAGGCCTTGACTCCTGTCCCGGTTCCCGGTGGGGCCAGCGGTTCGCAGCCCTGGGGCCGGAGCCCCCGGCTCCTGCCCCGGCCGGGACGGCTGCCCGCTTCGTGGTGAAGCACCTTGCACCGATCCTGCTTCCCACAGCTTTCTCTCCTCGTTAACGTCCATCGGTAGCTTAAGTTTCGCTAAAATAATTTTGGAGTTAGGAGTTTGCTAGTTCATATTTACCCTTACTGCTTTCGTCTTCCACCTAATGAAACTCTGCCTCAGCTGCTTGACCTGAAACTCCTTTGCCTCTGGCCACTTGCACTGCCTGTTTATACGCGGTTTGGGTACTTAAGTGATTGAAGTTAGGAAAGATATTTAATATAGGGTAACACTTTTTTTCTTTCCTACTGCTGAGATAATAGAAACGGTTCCCCTTAATTACATTTGTTAGGGTTTAGTTACATGGAACAACATGTATTCGTTGACCTCTTGTACAGTTTGATCATTTATGTGCCAGTAAAACAGAATTATTCAGCCTGAAGAATTAATCACTATAACTTGAATACCTAAATCGAGTTATGTGCATACTACATGGGCACTGTAGGAGCCATGCACTATAACTTTCATTCTACTTTTTCTGATTCATTTGATTACTTCTAATTTGACGTTTAAGTGGTGAAATGCTTTTAGCTAATCAAATATAAATAGTGGTAACACTATCTCTAAGATTCCTATAGAGATAGAGCTATGTGATTTTGGGGTTGGGGTTTTTTCCATTTCCTTTTTTTTTTTTTTTTTCTTGTCTTTACCCTGGGAAGTGGCTAAGTTTGGGTGTTTGACATTAATAGGCAAAGACAGCCTTTGAGGAGGGCTGCTGTTAGCTTTCCTGCAAACGCTCCAACCCTCAGAGGGCTGTTTGTTTGATTTTCCAATGGTTAAGCAAGATTTGGCCTGGCTGAGTTACTCACGCACTGCCTAGCTGAGAGGTAGCCCGAGAACGCTCTGTTCGGGGGAGTGGGAGGCAGGCTCGGCGTGCGTTTCCCACCTGAGTTGTAGCTGACGATGTCCACTCCCAAGGCTGGGCTCTTTCTTTTCCTGGGCCTCCCCTTCTGGACCGTGCCAGTGCCGTTAAAGTAAGGCAGGGCCAGCCCTCCGCTCTTGGCAGCCAGCTCGGTGTAGCTCAGCTGAGGGGGATATTCTCCTTGCAAAAGGGACTCGAAGTGGGCCCTGCAGTAAACCAGGTTGTCCTTCATGCCAAAGTGATCGCCCGTAGTCAGAGTCTTGTTGCAGGTGGTGCAGGTGAAGCAGCTCAGGTGATAAACCGACTCCCTGGCTCTCATGACCATTTCAGAGGCTGAGATCCCAAGGTGGCAGCGGGCACATCTCTGCACGGAGAACCTTCTGAAGGAAACGGAAAAGTGGGCATCAACTAGAAAAACAGAGACAGAGCTTGCCCCCGTGCCGGTCGCCTTCTCTCCCGGCCACGGGAGGGAGCCTGGCCTCGACCCTGGCCCCAGGATGGCCCGTGTCACCGGCTGTGGCCCCTGGCCCTCCTGGTCTCGGGACACCCTCCGGGAGCCGGTGCTGGGGTCCCAGGGTAAGCGACTCGCCCTTGCGGCCGAGCTGACCTACTCTCTCGGGACTTGGGCGAAAGCCCTCCCGCTGCCCGTGCGGATGGACGCGGCGGGACGGGGCGGGGGAGGTCGGTCCCCGCTCTCCAGGCATTCCTGTCACGACCAGGAGTGCCGCGGGGAGCTGAACCCCGGGACAGCTGTAAGGCACGGATCAGGATCAGCAGTGCTCGCTCCCGGGGCCCGGGCACCCTCCGTGGAACTGAGCTGGGACGGCGGGTCCCCGGACCGCGGGAAAACCGGCAAGCTGCGGGCAGAGGGAAATTTTTGTTGGGTCTTACGCTGGTATTTACGGAGGGAAACCGCCGGGCAGCGGGAGAGCCTTCGCCTGTTTGTGTACCGCCACACATGCTCAGTCAGCGCGTCCCCTGACGGTCCGTCCAGTTTTTAAACGTGCGAGACTTTTCGGAGGGGACGCGTTTACAGGATTAAGGAATCGCTGACTGCGAAAAGCTACATTTGAAAGCCCATGTGGAGAAAAGAGCGTTTCAGTTCATAATGTCCTTTGAGGGGGTGTACTTTTGAACCCATAGGGACTTATTGCTGTACCTGTAGTAATCCTCCTTGCAGTAAATACTGCCGTCCTTGGCAAAGCAGGTGAGTTCTGACTCCAAAGCCAGTTTACATTCACAGCACTTAAGACACCTGAGGTGCCATTGTTTGTCAACAGCCAGCAGGTAATATCTGTCTGAGATCTTCCCTCCACAACCAGCACACAAAGCAGGCTTCTCGGGGCTCATGGGGGGCATGTTCTGCAAAACAACCACACCACAAGGGATGAGACAGGGAGAGAAAGACAAGCAGGCAGGCTGGGCTGGGGACGGGTCCTGCGCAGGGCCCGGGGCTCGTACAAAGACACTGCTCTCTGGGACCAAACTCTGCTCCCGGCGGGAAGTTTAAGGGGAAGCCGGGACCATCCCCGCTGGTAAAGTGTTTACCGCGATTCAGCTTTCTTGTTTATACCAGTAAACCTCTCCTAACGATCTAATGTCATGGCAATACGTGACGGCAACTGATTAGGCCACAGTAAGAAAAGCAGAGCTCATTTTTTTTATGAAGTACTAAAGTTAAACTCTGAGGCTTCCCCTTACTTTAGCATTTTAATCTTAGAACACTTCACAGGAACAGCATTTTAAAGCAGGAAAATACCGTTTTCCTGTTCCGAAAGTTTATGGCAGAGGGTTCAGGCTTGCACTCATTCTACGGCAAACCTTTACCCGTACTTAAACAAGCCAAAACAGCATCTCTAGAGAAAGTCAGGCCATTTAAAACAGGAGTAAGAAAAAGAAGACAGGTGGATGGTGTAAAGAGCAGTGACCGTGAACGCTCACCAGCATGGCCAGCGACATGGGCAGAAAGGTGGCACAGGCTAGTTTCAGCTCAAACTAGCATCTTTTTGTCAGTAAACTTCTGCAAGTTCCCATTGATCTGCTCCCCACGAGGAGTGTCTCTCGGGACAAAGGGAGATGGAGGGACGGCGGAGACAAAAGCTCTGCCGTGAAACTTGGGGCAGCATTTGCTGATAAAGTAACAGGAGAAAAAAACCCGCAAACATCTTGTTCTAAAGTTGCAACTGCTTAAAGTGGCAACTCCGCATTCATTTTTCCAATATGAAGTTGTGTTCCTGCCCCCCCCCCTTTTTTTTTTTTCAGCAATTGAAAAGGAGAGTTAAATTTACATTGCAAATCCTCATGTAACAAAGCTTGAGTTTATATAAGAGGAGGGGGAAAGGACCCTATGGCCCAAAGCCTTAAAGCAGTTTTTCAGGCCGTTACTTTGTGTGCAGAGCCTTGTGCGCGATCGGCGGAAGCCCTACAAGTTGGAGAAAGGGAGATCTCGCTTTGCACAAAGCCCAGCATGACCCTCGATTTCTCCGCCATCCCTTAGTACATATCTGAAGACTTTGGTTCTTTTGACTAAGGAAAGAGGAGATGTTACTTCTAAGCAAAGTAGTCGGCCGGCGTAATATTCAGAGAGAGAGGTGCCTCTTTGTATCAATCACACATTTCAGACCAAAAACAGTTACAAAAAGTAAGCAGTAGCGGTCTGTAGTTTAATTTAGGAGGTGCCAGGAGTGCAGAAAAAAAAGCAAAGCACACCTCGGGAGCTGCAGCTGCAGCCCTGCTCGGAGGGGCAGAGCGGCCGCAGCCGACCGAACAGGGGCAAAAGGCTGCTCCACCGCAAGGGCTGGAAACCCGTCCCCGGTACGATTTAAAATAGTTTCCCCACTGCTCCAGAGAGCACACGCAACAGCACTGACTAGTCAAAGATATAACCGAGCCTGGCCAGCACAGCACCCAGCGTTCCGGGTGGGTTTACAGGGAGCCTCGGAAGGGTTTCGACAAGCAAGGGGTGGCAGGGAAGGGTCAGGGGGAAGCGGTGCCTTTCTCCTCCCCAGAGCCAGGGTCTGTCCCGGTGCCGGTCCATGCTTTCAGGGATTCCCTTGCAAAGAGTGCCAGCTTATTTCTTACCGTTTCTCGGCCGTTCATCTGTCCCCCTTTGGCCAGGCGGGACTCGGTCTTGGATCGCCTCTCCATCTCCTCCATGATTCCTTGGATGTGGCCTCCGGAGATCCCGTGGAAAAGCATGGCTGGGGGACGGAAAGGACAAGTATTTTCTTCTGCTCTGCACCCCACTATTTCCATATACAGACCCCAGAGTCTTTAGATCATCCAAAATGTTTACACCGAGGCGCACAATGCAGGGAGGGAGGTTGCAATAGGAGCTTCTCTTTGCACAAGCACCGAGGGCTTCCTGAAGATGTGCAGAAAACAAACAAGGGGGAGAAAAATGTAATAATAATTAGTTCTAAAAATAAAATAATAAAAGCGAGCTAAAGGATCTGTTACTGTTCTGGAGAGCTGGGGCTCCTGACTGGAGAGACTTGGACCTGGGGCAGTAGAATCGGTCGGGAAAGGATATAGTTTTGAATACAAAGAAAGCAAAAAGAAGTGCTATTTTCAGCAGTCCCTGGTTGCTTTAAAGTTCCCAGTGCCTGTAGGTTGGATTTGGGACTGCTGCTTTCCGGAGCTCTGTCCAATTTGTTAAGAGACTAAAGCCAGCCCATTTTTGATAATTTAGTAGGAGGAGTTCTCTCCCTTGAGCTGCCGCTGATTTTTATTCAGACAACAAAGACCTGTCATACTCCTCTCAACCCCTAGTGATGGGCAAGCAGTGACAAACATTACGGTCGGGGCTGTGGGTGGGGTGGGGTTTATTACCTCCCCCAAACACGGAGTCCCGGGAGTTGGCGACGACTGCGCCTGGAGAGGGGCAGGGTGGCCCGGGGGCCCCGCTCCCCTCCCGGGGGCCCCGCTCCCCCCGAGGCTGCACCGCGGGAACCTCCGCTCCGCGGGAACCTCCGCTCCGCGGCCGCCCGGGCCGGCACCGCCGCTCCTGCCGCCGCCGCGGGAAGGGGAGAAGGAAGAGAAGCGCCGTGGCGGGGCAGCCGAGGCGGGATGGAGCGGCCAGACTGCTCTCCGGACCCGGGGCACCGCGGAGGAGTGCTGGGGCGGGAGAGAGCTTCGGAAGCAGGAGAGTCCCGCGTAGATAGAGGGCTTACCCCTCCCCGCACCCGCAGCAGGACGCGGCCCCTCCGCGGGCAGCCTGCGGGAACAGCCCCGGCAGGCCAGGGGGATACCCTGAGGGGACCCTCTCCCTCTCCCGCTCCCCGGCCGCGCACTGTGAGCGACCACTCTCTGTAGGGGACTGGGCGATGCATTCCTTCCTGTCTAATCTCTCTGTCTGTTCCCCTTCCCCTCTTTTTCCCGGTTTCCTACTTACTTTGCGCACCACTCTTCCTTGCCTTTCCCTAAAACAGCTGCCGGCTGTTTCCTGACACCTCGATCCCTACTGAAGGATCTTCCTGGCGGCAGTCCTGAGCTTCCTGCTCCCTGGGGGACACTCCACACCAAACCAGAGTGCGACTAGTGAAAGAAGTACCCCAGCCCCCACTTCCTTTCCAAAGCATCCCAGAGACATCCTCAGGGGCTCCTCGAGTCACCTCTTCCATGTAACCCAAGATTCAGGCAGCCAGTTTCCTCCATTCTCTTTCCCCTTAAGTAGCTAAAATTAATGTTATTTGCAGATTGAATGTTGCTACATTCCTCCGAGTGCCAGAATACAGCTCATAAAACACCATTTCACACAAAGATGAAGTCAATCAAGTGAAATAAGCCGGGATTTTTTTTTTCTCTGTTGGCACACTAGACCCTGGACAGCAGGGCTGCTATTTACTGTAAGTAATGTAATTAGCCCTTTTGGATGGAAATCAATGTGTTGTATATATATGTGTGTTTTAATAAGAGAGTAATAGCTATAAAACCAACGAGACTCAAAGGGCTAAGGGAATCTCCCTTAAAAAGGGCAGATCCCTCCACAAGCCGTAGTCTCCTGCAGAGAACTCCCGGTCTGGAAAAAAAAAAAAATCTGTGTGTGGGTAATAAGGAGGGAAAGATAGGCTTTTCTTGGAGAAAACAAGTCAATTAACACAATAAGACGTCAGGAAAAAATAAACAAGGTGATTCGATCCGGGATACGGGAGCTGTTCGCTCGGGATCTCCAAACCCATCCCTACCCCCTCCTTTCTGTAGCCCCACCGCGACGCCTCGGCTGCTCCAGGAGACGGGCGAAGGTGCTTCCCTCTCGCTCCCAGCCCCGCCGAGGAGCGGCTGTGGGGCCCGCGGCCTTTGTGGAACGGCTCGGAGAGGGGGGAGAGAGGGGCGGCAGCGCTGCGGGCGGGGGACGAACCCCTGCGCGCCCGGCAGGTACCGCCTGGCTTGGGGGATTGCGGCGATTACTGTCGATAGAAGTCAAAAAATCTCACTTAGAGACGAGTTTATTTCTAATCGTTGCAATATAGTCTATTCTCTCTACAGGAACGTTCAGGGGTTGTTTCAGCTTTTTTCCCCTTCGAACTAGATTTTCCTGTATTCCTCTCCAGCTCTGTTGTCGGGGTAACACCCTGCCTCCGTTTCGCGTTGCGTCTGCTCTCCTGGAAATGGTCTGCATTTCGCGTGGCGCCCGGGTCGCCAATGACACCCCGGCGTGTGCCGGGCTGAGACCCCCGCCGACCCCCGCCCGCCAGGGCAGCCCCCGCAGACCCTCCCGGAGGCGCCGCCGCCGCCGTCCCGCTGTGCCCGTGTCCCTGCCGGGCTGAGCACCGCCAAACTCATCGCGTCCGCCGGGAGCGGGGACAGGAGGGAGCTGGGGGAAGCCCCTGGGCGACCACCGAGCCCAGTTCCCTCCGAGGGCTAAAGTGGGGACACTGAGCCCCCTGAGCGGGCTGTGCTACCGTCTCTGGTGCTCCGAGTGCGGGCACCGCTCCCCTCTCCCCTCGCTTGTCTCGCATTTGCTCTCTCGGGTTCACTGAAATGTTCTGCAGGTGCGGTGTCAAAGTATTGGTCCAAGGCAGAGACATCGAAAATATTGTTCGTTAAATTCTCATCTCTACCTTATGTCGACGGCGCCGTTAGGAGTAATTGGGCAGACTCATAACAAAACTCAGAAATGACTGAGCCTCCTCCGGTTGGGCACACTTAATTAATTAGAGGGTCCTTTCTTTCTGCTCCATCAGGTACGGTTAAGGATACGCTACTAGTTACTGCTGCTAGAGTAAAGGAGGCCAGGGGTTTCCAAGGCGTTTTCTGATTAACATCCTAATGCTGGCAGACCACTTCTTACCTAAAGGGACACAAAAAGTTTGTTGCCAGCATCAAACGTGACTTCTCCGTTTCCAAAAGGCCTGTAGGAGATCAAGGTAAATCTATTTCAATGTTCCTGAGATCTCATTCCTCGCTGCGAACTGATGCTCCGCTGCTCTGAGACAGGCTGGTAGCGAGAGGTTGCCATTATAGCACGAGGGGCTCCGTACAGTTTTGCTGGTTTGCTTGGGGAGGGGAGAGAAAAGCTCAAAAAGAACACGACAGGGAATCTAAAATCCAAATCTAGGAGCCTGTCCCTCATGAATCCATCGGCATTAGCAGTTCCTCATTGCAGGGCGCTTTTATCTCCTTTCTTTGCAGCGTTTGGGGAAGGATATCTGATGTGCAATATTCAGAATATTTTAGTAACATGACAGGCGCTCTCAGTTTTTTCCTTTTTGTAAGGCTCTACCCGGGCTCCCCAAGCTAATGGGGGGGACGGGGGGGGGGGGCAATGGGGGGGAAGGGTGTGGAATACATTGCTGCGGGGATTTCCACAAGTCCAGCGTTTGCCTGCCCACGCAGGGCTGGAGAGCTCCCGTGGACATCGCGCCGCGCCCCACTGCAGCCTCTGCCCGGAGCTCCCCGGGCACTGCCTGGAGCCGCTTCCACCTTCGCAATTAGCGTGTGCCCTGGGCAGATTTCAGCGTGCAGTCACTGGGATCCGCTCTGCCACGGAGCCCGCGTTCTCCCTGGCCACGGGCTACCGTCTAAAGCCTATCACAGCGTGAACGATCTTCTGTTTAGTTCGGAGGATTTAGGGCAAGGTCTACATGCAAATTAATAATTGACCAACAATAATTAGACGAAAGGGGAGGGTGTTCAGGCGGGGGTTGGGGGTGGGGAGGAGGGGGTGTTCTTTAAGCAGAAATGGTTTGGATTTCGCCTGCCCTATTTGAGGCCGTGGCGTGTCCCGGCTGCAGGCATAGGGCACTGCCCGGGCCAGCCGCCTCCCGCCCCGTAGGGCACCAGGGCTTCACACCCTCTCCGTCAGCACCTGAACTTTTCAAGACACTTCCAGTTTAATCATTTCCAGAAATTTAAAGCGCGTAGTAAAACCAGCAACAGGATTACGATCCTGTTGCCTGCGAGTCGGGTGGGTAAAGCCAGATCTATTTTTAAATCCTAACGCTATTTTCTGCTCTACGAGCTTATGGTGGAGTACAGTGCTACTAATGAACAACCTCATTTCTTTGTGAAGTCCGCGGGTACTACAAGCAATCTAAACACAAAGAAGGAAAATCTGAATAGAGTTACATCTCTCGGCAGTGGTGTCAAATGTAGCTAATGTCGTTTTCAGCACTCAAATAGGTTGCTTTTTTGGGGAGGGGTTGGTCTTGCTGGTTTTTTTGATTTTTTTTTTTTTTTAAACCCGACATTAATTAAAAATCCACTTCTGAGTCAGATACAACATATTTTACCACCACCATCTTTCTCCTCCCTCGAGTCCTCTCGAGTGTACCGTGGATCAACTTTCGGATGTGTTAGAGACGTGTTAAAAGCCGGTGCATCGCAGCCAGATTCGGGCACCAGCCCCTCTCCTCCCCAGCCAGGCTGTGCGGGGGCTGGCGGTGCGAGGGACTCAAGCGCAGGGTATCTTTAACCATAAACGGCATCGGATTAAAAAACCCCAAAGCTCCAGCGTGCTTGTACCTCCCGGTAATCTGAAAACATGTCAATTAAGCCACGTATTCATTTGCTTAAGGAGATGATATTTAAATAATAAACAATTAGGTGCTTTGCATGGTAATCCCAAACACATATCTCCATGGTCAAGCGCTGTGACTGACCACAAACAAGTGATCACACAGCCAGAAGAAAGCAGGAGAGGCAGATTATTGTCTAACATGAAACTGTTCACCGCCCAGGACCTCAGCACTGTCAGCTTCTTAGTTGTCTGATATTAACAGTAATCGTATTTGTATTCCGGTTGTAATTAAGCCGTTGGAAATCATCATATTTTGCTGCTTTTGAAAAGGACTCCCTCACAGACTAGATTCACAGACAGGTGAAAGGAGCCATTCCATTAAGAAAAAAAAAAATAATAAGGGAAAGGTAAAAAACACGGGCTTTTGTTTTTTTCTTTTTTTTTTTTTTTCCCCTTTTCTTTTTAATTGAGCTGAACGGCTCAGCCTTCCCAGGCTGCTATTTTTCTAGATTAAAACATAGATGCATGAAATGTTATTTGCGAATACACCTGGGAAAACTACCATTCTGTGTTGTTAAAAAAACCTCAAACAAACAAACAGCACCATGCCAAAGAAACACCCCGCAAATTACATCCGCGAGGTCCAAATAGCTGTACTGCTAGCAAAAACTCATGCAGGAGCTTACCTTTAGACCTCAGAAGCTTCTTCCAAAATTGTACCCTCCTTAATGAGTGATGAGGGATGGGTTTTGGATGGAGAAGAGACGCAATGATCTAGCCAGTAGATGGAGGTTGTTCCTTGTTCCTAGCAGAGGATCCCTATGTTAATTAAAATAAACAAGCCGCTTGGTGGAAAGATTCTTTTTCTCCCCTCTCTCCCTCTCTCTTCCCTCCCCCCCCCCCCCCCATAGCCTCTGATATAGAATTGACGTGAATTTCTAACCTCTGACCTCCCGCCAACATACACTGAGATACCTGCCTTTTATTTTCTGTTTGTTTCGAAATATTTTCCAAAACAAAATAAATAAATAAATACGAAGAATGAATGAAAGAAAAAAAAAATAAATCCCACCTCTCGATTTTGGCTGGTTTGCTGGATTTTCTTGATTAGCTGTCTCAGCTCCTCAGTAATCAGGTGAGGTGTTAATGGGGAGCTGGTTGTAAATAAAACTAATAAAGCAAAGAACATATTAGGAAATTAAAAAAGGCGAGGACTGAGAGGCTGTTAAAAATATTGTAGCGAGCTGAGCGTTTCCCCATCACGTCGTTTTTTTCGTTCTGTGCTTATTCACAGCTGAGCAGCAAACCCCGGGTTGTTGCCATCTCTCCACATTTTTTTTTTTTTTTCAAATCGCACTGAACCAGCCATGGACTGCATCAACCCTTCCCACTTTCATAAAAAGCCTCTCAAATGGAGTCGCTAAACAGCAAACTTCAGCCTGATCTGATGTGATATGATATACGGATTCATGGAGCAACCTCGCTTTGCCAAACCCGATGAAACTGTGAGTTGTCATGCAATACTACGCAGTCAAACCTGGGATAATTGTAAAAGTGAACCCAATTTAACCCATTAGAATAAAATCAGATGCCAAGATGAATCGGAATCATTGCTTCTTAGGTGACAGTACTGATGACAATTGATCCACCGGCTCAAAACAATAGAAAAATATAGGGTCGAGAGTCATTTCTCGTACTCTCCCTGCTCGGGGGAAGCGGGGAGCCGGCGGGGAGGAAGGAGCCGGCTCCCGGCCGGGCTGCGGAGGGGCTGCGGCCGCGCCTCCCGCCGGCCCTGGTGGAGCGGCTCTCGCAGGAAGGGGCTCACTGCGAGGACCCTGTGGCAGGGGAGCTGTTTCTGCAGCAGCCACACGAGATGACTTCTCGCTTCGGCTTTGTTTGCCCGTTTCTCTTAACTCCTGCGACAGTTTCAGTCCTTCTCCCCTGAGCCATGTGACCCTCAGGTCTACGTGGCCAGCTTGGTAATCTATTGGAAAAAAAAAAAAAAAAGGGAAGCAAGGGATGCTAATGATCTTCCTTGGAGTTTGTCAGCGGAGCCCCGCCGGCGTGCGGAAGAGGCAGGGCGGGCTCGGCTTCCCGCCGGGGTGCGCACCGGCGGCGGGGGGGTCCGGCCGTGCGCCCGGGGCAGGGTCAGGGTCGCCGTCCCCGCGTGCCTCGGCTCTGCCGGCGGGGCAGCAGCTCGGCAGCGGCCGGGTAACAGCGCGGTGGCACGGGCAGCCTCTCTTCCCGCCCCGGGCTCCCTCCCGGCCGCCGGGGGGAGGCCCCTTGCCCGCCCTTCCTAGGGCAGGGCTGGGTGGGGAGCGCGGGGAGCCCGGGGAGCTCGGCGGGAGTGGCGGCATCGTGCCCGTGGTCCCCACGGACGCGGGCGGGCAGCAAAGGGCACATCCCATCCGACAGCAGCAGCTCACCTGGAGAAACCGGCCAGAGAGGTGTCGGGCGGGTGTGTGTGTGTGTCTGTGTTTATGCGGGGACTTCTGGTGGAGAACCTAAAAGCCGAGTATGTCTCTGCAGGAGTAGTGGACTTAAGGCGGGGACCATGAGCTCTCAGTACGCAGCGTTTGCTGTGCCAGCTCCAGGGCCGTGCAAACCCGTCTTGCCCCCATGGTCTGGATGGCGAGAGCTTTTAAAGTAAGGTTTTCGTTAAATCCGCTGCTGACCAGGAAGTTTAAAGCCATCCCGGGCAAAACTGGGAGCAGCCCTGGTGCAGGGGTAGCTGAACCCGTCGGTTTGTGTGTGTGCCAGGAAGCGGCTGAGCACGCAGGGAGAGAGGGGCCTTCATGGGACGTGCTGTCTCCTTAACCTCCCTGAGAGAGCAGCCGGCATCTGCGCCAAGGTACAACAATAAGAATTATTAGTATCATAATCACCACGGTGCTGTTGATGCGACTTTGAGAGAGAAGCCCAGCCCCGGCCCCGCTCCGGCTCTGGCTCTGGCTCCGCTGGACGCCGCAGCCGCGGGCTCTTCCCCGTTCCTCCGCTTACTCTCTGAATCGACTAAAATATTTTTTCCCCAATTACCGGCGCTCTAATGGGAGCAGGAGGCAGAGGAATATGCAAGGCTTATAATAAGCCACCTGCTGCGTCACGCCTAACTAATGTTATGCTTTATTTCATTACTGCTGCCGCGGCAGCAGCACCGGCCCGTGCATTACAAATCCCCCACCCAGCACGACAGCCGGGAGAGGATCCCGGAGGGCGCCGGGGGCCGGTCAGCGACAGTGACCGATGCTCTGCTCCTGCGCACAGAACCAGGACCCACGGGCGGTACCTTGGCGAGGGACTGGGTCCAGGCCGCTGCTTTGGAGCACACAATTCCCTAGGTCCGTTTGGAGCTGTCTCTCCCCGCAATGACCCCTCTCTCCATTTATTTGCATGGACACGCGAAGCTATATAAACAGCAGTAATAGCCTCATACATTAAATCAGTATTTGCTAGCAGAGCTATTCCGAGTCATTTCAGATATTTGAAATCAGTCTGTTCAGTGTAGCTTCAACCTATTGACTTGCCAGACGAGATGTTCATGTGGACCCACTTGCTAAAACGATGAAAACAGACTTTAGCTCTAAACTGTGCTACTCTCCCATCTGACGGATGTTAACACACAAATGAAATCCATTTGGATGTTTTTTGTTACCAGAAGGCTGCGCTGACGTTCAAATGATCTAAATCTTAGCATCTGGAAGCCTGTACAAGCATCTTTTTGGAATAGGTTTCAAGACATCTCGTTCAACTCAAGCTGAGGAAAGATCAAAATGGGACACCAGGAAACTGACAATAGTTTCCCACCTAAATGAAACTGGCTTTTCATTTGAAAGCAGTAAAATGAAGAAAGAAGAAAAAAAAATGAAACCAAACCAAAACACCAGAAAATCCTTTCCATTTACTACGCTCCGAGAAACCCCAAACCCTCCCAGCCAAGATCCATGACGGAGCTGCTGCGAGGCATCGGGATGTCCCGAAGGTCACTACCGCCTGCGAGTCCTCCCGCTGGCAGAGCGCTCCACGGCGAGAGCAGACCGGCTTCATCTCAGGGACACTGCCTGGGTTCGGGATTCGTTTAGGATTTTCTGGGAGCAGCAGTTCATTGACACTATGATAGGGCATGTTTTGTGAGTGCCACTCAGCCTTAATGAAGATCTGTGGGAGAAGTCGTGAGAGACAATAAATACAGCTGTCCGGATGTCGGTGACTTTAGCAGGAAATAAAGGAGGGCTCAGTGTTAATGAAACAAAGATGCGATAGCTCTTGGCAAGGGCCTCGAATGTACAGGAGTGCTCAGTACATCCTAGGTGCTCATGAATATCTGTGGTGTGCGTTGCACTTCATATTATGTTTGCGAACAGAATTCTTTTGTCTTTCAAAGGCTTTTACAAACTTGGATACCAAACAGACCGATGTTCAATCAAATACAAAGAATTTAAATTATTCAGGAACCCAAGCCATTCGGTGGAGCCTTTCTTCCTACCATCCCCCATCTCAGTGCAGGGGATTTAATCCGGTAGCCAGTGTGTCAGGGAGCCGCCTCGGCCCTGCCCCAAGGCGGCAGGATCATCTCCCGGGGCTGGGGGGGCCGGAGACCCGGCGGCGGCTTCCCCGGCCTCCCCTCGGGAGGGCTCCGGGGCCGGGCGCCGCGCTGGTGCTCAGGCATGGCCAAGCTCGTTGTGCAGAGACGTCGGAGCATCCCCCGGAGCAGTCGAAGGGGATGGGCTTATCCCAAAGGGCGGATTTTCCCGGTACTCGGAGGGAGCGCTCCGCCGCCCCGGCCATCCGCCTCTGCCGGTGAGGAGCGACAGCCGGGCTCGGCGGTGCTCACACACAGAGCTCAGCACAGCGCACAGCACAGCAACACACACCACAGCACACACCGCCGTCCCGCCCTGCCCCTCCCGCCCTCCCAACAGCCGAAACTCTTGGGCATCGACGACTCTTGGTCATCACGTTGCTTTACAAAAGTAACGTTAGATAAACCCGTGGGATTTACTGATCGTATATGCTCCCTTTCTTAGTTTCTTTTAAATTGAAAATAATCGTATTGCGGGATTTCGACCCATTACTTGTAGCCCAAAAGAAAGGGAAAGGGAGATCAGTGATGCGCCGTTTAAATCACACGTTCACATATGGTTCAGTTTGTGTTTTATGGCAATTAAAATGCATTCACTATGAGCCAGGATCAGGTACAGCAAATGCCAATATTCCAGCAGTGGCAGTCACAAAGAGATGATGGGCTTTCGTTTCACAGCTGCTCTTGCAGAACGTAAGACATTAATACTTACATATTAAAAAAAAAAAAAGGGTTGAAGCACTTCTTTTTGGACTGGTCTTTCACATTAACTTGCTCATATGGACACTGTAGAAGAAATAAAACATGTCCTTATTGCACTGCTCGGTAATCAGTATGGAAAAGCCCAACCCTGCTTATGGTTAACAAGAATTGTTAATGATATATAAATCATTTGATCTATTGTGCCCTCCAGTCTTAAAGGAAAATAATGGCAACCCCAAGCAAATGGTCCTAATTAGTGTCCAAGAAACCACTTCCTAAAGTATCCTTCCAACTAATTCCAGTTTAACTGTCCAGAACAATCTTTTGTTCTTAAACTCCCGTATTTTGTGTATAACTACAAAAATGCTCTGCATACCAACACTTCGAAAATAGCTCATCGCAGGGTACAGCCCAGCACCGGGAGCAGGAGAGAGGACGAGGTGATCTCAGTCTCTTGCTGTTGCCTGTAAATAGGTCCTGATTATTTGAAACTATATTTCCCTGAAGCCTTGCCTCCTTAGAGAAGTACCAAAGTGGATTTCATAAAAAAATCGAGTCTCTGCGGCATCTCGGACTGCAACACAAACTTTGAAAAGAAAAAGCTGAGACCGGACCCAGAACTAAGCTGTGAATGTTCGAGCTGTCTGTTACATGCTTTCACCCACCCTTTCCACCATTTTCAAGTGTGATCTGTAAGTTAAATGCACCGTGCATACACCCATATATACCACACTTGATGTGGCACCCCGGTGAATATTCGGGCACACACTGGAGGAGTAACAGAGCTTGGCCGGTGGGTTATTGTGGCCTTGATCTTATCTCCACTGCAAGCAACTCAACTCCCGCCGTTTGCTCCCAGGGGAGGCCTCTTTCTTGGACGTACATAATACAAACTGCTATTTCTCATTAGCTGGAGTACCAAATCCTGTTGCTTCATGAAAAGCGTCCACTCTTCCACTGAGTCCCGCATCTTCTGTCACTTCTCTATACCATTACAAAACATAATTCCTAAAGTTTTAAACACGGTGCTGAAAAGCTGAACTACCTTGGAAACAAACCCCATCTTGGTCCTTTGGTCCTATAATCATGCTGTTGCTTTGGTGGGGTTGTTTTTTGTGTGTGTGTGGTTTGTTTTTTTTTTTTTTTTTTTTTTTTTCCCCCCCCTTCTTTTTAATGAAAGCTGGCTGGAAGCAGACTTTCTGGCATGGGTTCTCTTCCTAAACGTGACAGACTTGCCAAAAGAAATAGAACTTCTATAAAACCACAGTCAATTAAATAGCTGCTGTGTAGTGCTCTTCATGCTATTTCCAAGAGATAACGCTAATGGGAAATGCTGCAATCTTTTGACTAAGAAAATCCGTCAGCGACCTTCACTGGACTTAAAACGTCCTTGACTCATTTAAAGTCACGGTAAAACACTTAAGATGGGTTGCCATCTCTTACTACTCCAGCATAAATGGTTTTACTAAGGCACAGAGACAACATAGAAGCTGATGCCGAAAGGCCAGTTTTCTTACTCACGTGTCTGAGCGCAGAGAGAGCCACAGCAGTTACCCCTCTGCAAGCGGGCAACTTCGGAGAGCTCTACAGTCCCAGCAACTGGATCCACTGCGGTCTGCTGGCCAGCCTGAAAGCAAAAGCAACCAACCTCGGCTCTCTGGAGCCTTCAGCTCTTTCAGGTTTCATATTGCAAGCCAGTTTGATATTTTCCTCTTGTAACAGCTTAAAATGAAACACGCTTGCTTGGTGATTCATGATTAAATGCGTTTATAAAGAAATTATAGTCCATTATTCACAGAGACTTGGCAAATCAATGGATGGGGACAGGTTATAGAAGCGATTGTGGCGGCTCTACGGCTAACATTTAGTGCAGCCACAGCCTCACCGTTCCCCGCCCGTTCCCTCGGGACACCGTTGGCAGTGCCCCAGCCAGCCTGCGCCGTGCGGCGGGACCGTGACGGACCGTGAGCTCGGGGACCGCACCCGCACTATCGGGGGGAGCGCGACCGGGTGGGCTGGGGCTGCGGGGCTGCGGGGCTGCGGGGCTGGTCACAGCAGGGCCGGCTTCTGCCGGAGATCACGGAACATTCACACTCCTTTCACTTTAGACGTTGCCCCCTCTTTGACACTATTTCCTCTTCCCTTTCCAAATTTCATCTCCTCGACTTGTGAAACATTTCAGGCAGTTACTGGAAAGAATTCCTCATATTTTACTGCTTTTCAGAGCTCCTTGATCAAAAGCAACATTTATCCCTCCAAGCCTCCGCGCTCCAACGTGCCCCGCACCCGGGGCCACCGAGCCACTGCTGCCCGCGGGGGAGCAGCGAAGGCGCCGCGGAGCGGGAGATGCCACCGGGGAACGGGACCGGGAGCGGGACCGGAGTCACTTAGCATATCTGCGCGCCGCTGCCGGGCGATTATCAGGTCATTTCTTCCATAATGCAAACCATGCGCTCAGGTATTACATCAAACCACTAATTGCGAGTGATACGTTCGGTAACGGAGGTCAGCGGCTGCAGCGAGCCGGGGCTTGGGGGAGCGCCCCGGGCAAAGTTTACTGGGCAGCCCCTTCCCCGAGCAGCGCCGGCGGCCTCGGGCAGCGGCCGGGAAGTCCCGGAGGGAATATCGCCGCCCGGGCACGTGCCGGGGCGGTGGTAGCCCCTGTCATCCCGCCGGCGACAAACCCACCGGCGTCATCCCACGGCACCTCCCGCCAGCCGCCGGCTCGGCTTCTGCTCCGGAGGGAAGTGGCGCCCCGAACGAAAGGAACGGAGCCCCAGCCCGGGCCCTCTGTGGCTTGTCTGTGAGGGGCCGGTGGCCGTGTTTAGGTATCTGGGTACTTTTTAGGGATGGATGTGTCTAACGTAGTTGTGCTCCCCTGGGATGCCAAATGCTACGCAACTGGAGCCACCACTAGCAAGGACTCCCTAATAGGGGTATGCCTGAAATCAGTGTCAGTGAAACCTAAAGTTTTGTTTTGGTATATTTTGATACCACTTCAAATGACATAGTTCAGAGTTTCTCTTTCCCTATACACACCTCCTTAACCCACTTCTTCTGTGAGTCCAGTGTTTATTTCAGCACAATCTCAGGTTGCACATGATGTTTCTCAGGAGACATAGTCTTACTTTTCAAACCTCCTTCAGCCTCAGCTGAGCCTTCAGCCTCAGTCCCATTCCCAACCATAATGCCTTTGATGAAGCATTTCTCTTTTCCTTGTCCAAGACTTCTTGGTCTTGACACCACGAGTTTCACCACAGCCAAGTATCTCCAAGAGCCCAGAGCACAAAACCCAACAGGCTCAGGCCCCTCGCTGGAATTGAAGCCTTGCTGCTGGACTGTTTATCCCTGAACTTTTTGTTCAGCCTTTTCTAGTCACCTACATGGATTTTGACATTTTCCTGAAGCTGTGGGCTCAAGGTGACTCATCTTCCTTTCTGGTGCCTCTCCTGTTGCCTCTTCCAGTGTAGTGATCACATCTTCACTCCTTTATTATTTTGCCTTCCCAAACATGACGGTTCTCAGGGAACACAGCTGCTGATCAGATGTCCCTTTATTCCTCCTCCATGCTGAGTGTCAGTTCGTTGCTTCGGTTGAAGTCTACCCTCTGTTCTCTCCCACTAAAGTTCAACCCTTGCTGGTTCTGTGTGTAAACCAGAGACTTTTCTCTCCCACAAACTCTAAGGCCAGCAGGAAGTGCAGACAGCACCAGAGAAAAGCCTTCTTTCACTGGTTCCAGACCAAGACAGTCTGGGAAGACCTGAGAAAAGTCCAGAAGAAAAACTGCAGATAAAGTTGTGCTTTACCCTGAATCTGGGCATTTCTACTGAAATGGACTCATCACAGAATGTATCTGCATGTATTCAGCAGGTATAGCAGGACATATGGGTACATGCAAGGCATGGTTTGTTACAATTTATGACTTGGCCAAACTAGGACACATTTTCACTTATTTGGCAAAAGTCACATTCCCAACAGACAGAGCTCCTTGTACACCATCTCCCTGCCAAGCTCATCACTGCTCCAGAGCAGGGGACATGAGCACTGCTAAAAGTCTTTGGAATTACTAAGATGAACACAACAACTTACTTTTTTTCATGGTCTTATGTAAGCTTATAAAAAAAAAAAAAAAAAAAAAAGGGTTATATCTTTTTTTTTGGCAAATTTTTTTTGCAAAATATTTACCCTAAAGCAAGTAAGAGTGTGGAAAATAGGAGCGTAATTTATTAAAAATGATACAGTTCTAAGGAGCTGAAAACAAGTCAGCTTTACAGATAGTGAGATACTGACTACACTTAAAAATTTATGAAAAGTATATTGTTCAGCAGCAGTGAATAACTAAATAAATCTCTTTATGATTGAGTGGCTGCATCAAACTGCTTTCAAGCATTTAATTTTATTTATAAATTTATGTAATGTTCTGTGTGGTGCCTTGCAGGATCCAAAAATCTGTACAAATATTGTGCCTAATCTGGAAGATTATTTTCTTTCCTAGGACTGTCTTTACTTGTTTGATTATGCATCATCAGTCTATTTAATAATTCATATAAATTATGAACATTCCACCTAAGGTCACATTCCATAAATTTTTGTCCTTAACAATGGCCTTTAGAAAAATAATCAAGGAATCAGCAGTTAACCCAATGATATAATCTTAACTCACCTGGCATTAACATCTTGAATTATAACCGACTGTGCAGGTTCCCTTTAAGCACTCAGTGACCTCGCTGGTGTAAATCCTGCACTGGAAGAAGTGACCCAACTCTCTGATGCTGCAGCCTCAGGATCCTCTGGAACTCCTGCACCTAAATTCAGTGTATACACCTAGTTTTTAACAGCCACAGAGCTCTCAACTAACTGAAAATCTATACCTTATATACCATGTTATGGAATTTATTTGAAAAAGCGGTATTTGGGATAGGTATTGCAGCTGAGCTTCATGATGAAGAGAAGATTGAGAAGGCATCTGGTAGAGGGGGTGTTGATGGAGTGTTGAATGACAACTACTTATTTTGTCCTTACAGACTGAGTTGGTGGATTATGTTGTTTAGCAGGTCTGACCATAACAACAAATAATGATTTAAGAAAATCTGTACATACTAAAATGTCAAACACTGAAGATACTTTAGTTTTCCAGCTAAGTAGCCTATTTGATAGGTGTGTGAGTTATATATTTCAGTTAACTGAATGCAGTAGAACTAGACTTGCTTTTGCAGATGTCAGTCCCAGTTCCATAATCACTGCAGGATTCAACTTCAGTAGCAATTTGATTAATTCTCATTTTTTCAGTTAAAAAAAAGTGTAATCAAAATGAGGACCCAGTTTAAGTCATTTATTCCAAGCCACCAAACCTCTGCTTTGTGAGAGAGTTGAAAAGAACTAGCTGGTAAGGCATGTACTGGTCCATTTGACCATAAGTGTCTGGAGGTGTGAGCAAACTGTTTATTTTCAGAAAAGAACTGGTAACTGTGTTCACGATATATAGAGCAGGCTTTGACTGAGTGATGCTGGCTTTTCTCATTGCAGACGGGAGGTCCCAAACACGTGAAGGCAGAATGTTCTATCACAGCCTTTATTTGGTCCTTTATAAAAATCTGTGCTTTGATAAAAGGGATTTTAAATCAGTTTCAGCGGTGAAATTCAGAAAGAAGTGTCTCCATAAGAATTTGAGCTCTTAATTCCAGCGGAAAGATGTTGCTGAAATCTATTCTCTTGGGGCCATATATTCCATTAGATTTGCATGGCTGCACATGATCAGAAATTGTTTAGGGCACTGAAAAGAGGCCCATACAAAAGGTCATATAGCTGCTGTACGTCTGAAGCTTATAGGATGGTAAATTTTCTATTGCAGTCTACTGAGTCCTTTGAGATGATGGGAATTTTTCAGAAGACTGTGTGGAATTAAATCTTCAAAAATGTTGAGCTTCATTAGATCTGTTGCAGAAGGCGCTACCTTTACAGCACCTTTTGGGAGCAGTGGGAATGAGTGTTGCCTGTCAAGAAGCGCACATTCATGGAAATACATCTTGCTTTGACACTTTTTGCTTCCACACACAACCCAGAAAAGTGGCATTTGTAAGAGCAGTAAGTAGTCCTGGGAAAGGTTTAGTAAATTCTTTGGACTGGTAGCCTGTGAGGCTGTTATTTCGCAGTGCCAATGGCCTGGGTTGCTCAGGCACTCAGTGTGCAGTGCTTTGTTGTGGCTAGTGCTTATTTATGGGCTTTCCATACATGTGACTTCTGAGCCAAATCACCAAACATTTTTACCTACTTTTCTCATGGTTTGGTTGTTTTCCCCTTGTTTGGCAGTCCATCCAACACAGCACTCCCTAAATAAGGACACGTTGACATGTTGCACATCATTCAGCCCTCTTCTCTGAATGTTAGGAGAGTTTCAACCCCCAGTAATAGGAGCTCTTCCTACAGCTTTGCAATTTTCTTAGTAGAATCTGTTCCTTTCTAGTGGCTGGCACTAATTTTCTTCTGTATTTTTTCCTGTGTTCTGCGGAACATAAATCAGTATTTTTTCAAATCACAGTTACAGACAGAAAGCCATCTGTAACAGACATTTGGAGAACATGCAATATATCTTATTGAGCATCTTTTAATAGACTCTGCTCCTTGCTATGGACTAACCTTCCTTTGAAGAGAATTCGAAATTTTTTTTGTAATGCATTTTAGTGAACCTTCTCACATTCTCAGCTGTCTACACTAGATAATGCAGTCAGCTATGAGCTTAGCAATGTTAGGTATTTCTAATTCCAGAAAGGAAAATAGCCTTTCAATTTCCGTGTGCTGATATATTAAAAAGCATATTGTAATACTAAATGGAACATATCTACTTTTGGTAAAGAAGCTGGGTTAGTATGTATGCTACTATATGGTGTGATGCCATTGTGACATCTGAGCACAGTAACAAAGAAGTAATTAATCAGGATAGAGCTGATGTATACTTTAGCTTTGTTTAAGATTGATTATCTCTGCTACTATCTGACTCTGGGTTCTCTCTTGGTGTTCAACTCATCACCACTACACTCTTTGCCAGAAAAAAATCAGGCAGTTATGCAGTTATGAGAACCTGATGCCTGCTAATGCTGCCTTAGTTTATCATGATGCAAGACAGTCTTAGCAAAAATGAGAATTAGATCTTGAATATCATCTTGGGCCCTCTGACTATATGAATGTAAATCCTCTGCACAGCTCTTCATGAAAGACAGGCTGTCCAGTGCCCACAATGCATTTTGAGATCAAAGAAACTAGGAAAGGGGAGCAGTCTGAAATACTCAGGAGTCTGAGGGATTGTTGTAGTGTCAAATTCTCTTTAGCAGTAACAACCACTGTGATTTTTACAGTGAGCAAGGAGGAAAAGGAAAGACCATAATAAGGAACCTGCCATTACACACATGATTACTCACTGCTGTGCCTTTTCCCTTGCCTTATTTTTTCTTGTGTTGTGTAAACTTACCTCCTTTCTCATTTAAATTAATGTATATTTATGGTACTTAACTGTTAATAGGAAACCACAATTTTTAGATCAAAGAGTAGCTAGTGAATCAGAAGCACTTGTTCAACAGTTGGTGATTGCAGTAATTTGCTATTATGTATTGCACGTGCGATCACCAACATACAAAATTAGAATATCAATATTAGCTAATTGAAATGCTGTATATGGTAGCATTTAACGTGAAAGGCCTGCTTTGCTTTAGCCTGTGTTTTCCCCTATGATTCATTGCTTCTTCTCTAACACATATGGAGGAAGTCCATTGCAAGAACTAACATTAGCATTTCAAGGACTTGGCAGTTTTGTTTGTATAAGGCATGTAGGAATGTAAAAGGCTCCACTTGGGAAGAGAGATTCTTTCCTGTGCAAGCTGGATGAAGATTATGTTCTCTTACAGAAAAAAAAAAAATCATAGTCTTCTAAAACTATTTTTAATGATTATAAGTGAAACCACAAATTAAATACTTGTGAGTGGTTGTAGAAGACTTAGAGTTATCACATCACTTTAGCTCCAGTAAGGAAAAGATACAGCCCTTCCTATGTTTTTCTAGGTCCTTCCTAGAGCAAAAGGAGTTAAGCTAATAATGCAAATAAAAAAAGTTAAGCTAAAGTAAACTAATTCAGTCTACTTCAAACTAGTGTTAAATGTTTTGTTTTCTTTATCTGTGACCTGAAGTAGCAGCCAGCATAAAACAGTATCATGTAATACATAGGCAAATGAAATCCTACACACTTGGTTTTGTGATATAAGGGGATTCTGTCAGGATTGCTTTCTGTTGTGCTAGAAGGACCATGTAGAGGTGCATACAGTAGACACATAATCCACAAGATCTAGAATCTGTTGGTTGAAGCCACCCTGTTGCTGCCTACAGAGACTGTGTACATATTTGTGCACAGTCGCTTTTCATCCCTGTGAGGCAGCAGGTGGGAGTATCCTATCACTCTTTTGAACTGAATGTTTTATTACATGTCTTCTACTGTGCCCTGTGGACACCGAAAAATATATATTTTATCAGTAGCACAGTTCAAGGAGTGATGGTACTGGTGGAAGCTCCAGTGAAAAAAAAAAAGATTTTCTACCATGTTGTTCCTATCCCAAACTGATAACACAAACTGCTTCACGTTACTATATGGCAGAACCTCCCAGTTATTTGAATGAAAGCACTTACTCAGCAAGATGGTGAAGACTACAGGAGAGAACATGGGTGAATTAACTAATTTCAATGGTAGGAATGAGCTGGAGAAAATACTAAGGGGGATTATTCTCTATATGCATATATGGGACATATATGCATCTTTCTCCTGAACCTAAATAAGGTAATATAAAATATGTTTGGCAGCTAGAAGTAGTAATTGCCTGGTCTCTGAGGGCACCAACAAGCTCTCATGCTCTGAACAGCCTCACCTGGGCACCACTCCCCACCCACGGGGCCCAGAGCTCTATTTAAGCTCAGTCCAGGCTGTCCTTCTCTGTTCTGGCTGTGTGTAGGTGTGGTGGTCTTCAAGGCACCACTGCTGTTCTCCTGCTTGGTTGAGGATCCTGCCAATCCAAACAGTGACTGGATGGTGTCCTGGTGTGACCTTGAACCTGGTCCATCACCAAGGCCCTGCCTGGCCATCAGCTCCAGCCCACCCTGCTCCTGTGCTGTGGTGGTGGAATGGCTGTGTGACCCTGCACCCAGGAGAGGTTTCCTTGCTCCCCAGGGGCCTGCTGGTGCCTTGCAATGTCCTACCAGGTATGCCAGAAACTGAGTTCCTTTTTGCTCCTGAGCTTGTAGGCAAATCATCTGTTAAGTATACCCGATGGAAAACTTTTGTCAGTAGGAAAGCAATGGAGTTGATACTATCTGAAAGGAACCATATCAGGATTTCTGCTACTAAGGATGTTGGTGACTATTGGACTTGCTTATTACTGAATTAATTTCTTTTTAAAACTTTATTTGGAGGAGTGGAGTATGTGTATTGGTGGCTTTCTTTCAGGAGAGAAGCCTTTGGGAGTGAAGTATTGTAAAACTGTATTTTATTTTCATAAATAACTAATTAAACTGAGAGGTGACTTCTCTTGCAACTGCCTCATAGCTGCTGGGGGATTCAAGCCAAAGAAGCTGGTAAACTCAGACAAAAATCTTTATGACTGGTATTTAATCTCAGCAAAAACCTAAAACTTTTTCTTAGCTGCTGCCTCCAGCACTAGATTTTGATGGAGTAATTTATTTCTTCAACACTGTGGGTAATTTTTTGCATGGAACATGTGGGTATGTAAGTGATTGCAAGAATTAGCTCTCTTTTAATGGGGTTTAGCTTCCTCACAAGACTGTCTTCCCCTTACTGTAACTCTAAGGCCCTTATCCAAGCTCTTAATCTCCCCTGACACTAGAAAAGAAAAAAAAAACAACCCAGTTTGGATGATGTTTGAACCAGGCTGAGGGTTAAGCATGAGCTGCTGCTGATTGTGGCTGGCACAGCTCTGAACTGAGGTCTGAGGGGGTTGTGCCTCACACAGATCAGGTGTGGCATGTTGTTCCCACCACAACACTGGAATGCAGCTGCTGGTCCCCATTTAGGGCTGCATTTGCTCTTGAGCAATTGCTCACCTAATATTTCTGTGTTTTTATGATATTAGTAATTAAGAATGGTTGTGTTGAGATAATTGTCAGATATTTCTTCATGACATGGTGATGCTGCCTTTTGCTTTTGTTTTTTTTTCTTTACATATCCCATTTTAGGGGGGGTCATTGGTTTTGAATTCTTAGAAACCAGGAAAATAAGCACAGAGCCTTTCTTGTAGTTTTCTTCACTCAGCCCTGTACCAAACACAAGTCAAAGGCTGTATGTGTACCTCAGGCTGTCGAATACAGTTTCTTTCGAGTGCTTCTTTGTTATGACTTAGCATAGCACTGTAAACAATCATCTTCATATCTTCTAAAGTGATTAATAGTGACACTAAGACTTTTATTGCTTGTACCTGAGAATTATAAAGTGAAGTATTGCTCTTGTAAAAAATTTACTTAAACTGAAAGGAGAATATTGAAGGTCTGTGTTACTCTGCTCTTCAGAGAGCTGGAGCCACTGTTGGGGTGAAGAGCTTTATGTTCTACAGAGTCCTTTTACTATTTCTGTGGTGTTTCTATAAAAGCTCTTCCATTTTTGCTCCTGTATGTTACTTGTGAGGTCTAGGATCTGACTTTTTTCTCTTCCCTGAATTCTACCCATGTGTGGCAAGAGCTTTAGAGAACCACTAAATAAATAAGGTTCTTAGCTTGGATAGTCAGGTGTCCCTTCTTTCTAACCTATTTAGCCCGTGTTCTGGATCCTTGTCTCTAGAGCTTTTTTTCCCTTTCTTTGCTGCCTACAGGATGAGAAGCCACCTGCCTGATTGGATCAGTAAAATTCACTTAGTTCTTGCTCAGAGGGATCAATATTTGCCAGTAGAGTATGGATTTCATATGCACACTGCCAGTTTGATACAGAAGCCTGTTTTTCCTTGAGGTTATGCTCCAGGGTAGTATGCATTGTGAGCCCTCTTGCTGTGTATATGAAAGAAACCTGAGAAGTTTTATCTTGCCCATTGCCTGTTCTTGTTGGTAGCTGTTTAACAGATCTCAGATTGTAAGGTAGGGTTTCATTGGTTATTAAGAAGCACTATTGCATTTATAACTAATCTGTAGCCTTCATGTTTTATTTTATTATTAGAGAAAAGCAACAAAATCAAGGAAATGGGAATAAGTTACTGTATTTTTATCATGCTGGAACAAAAAAACCCCAAAACTAAAAAAAAACCCAAACAACAAAACACTGCCTCTCTCCCCACCCCCTATGGGTTAGGAAGATAAAAGCTATCTTCTTGTTTTTCTAGTCAATTAAAAATAAAGCACTCCTAATCACTGAGTTCTGTAAAATTCCCTGTTTTAACCCCTCAAAGACATCACTCTCATTGCCTTTAAGGGGTCGAGTCTAGGCTTGTGTGAGGAAGGACAAGGCCAGGCACAGCATGGCAGCATGCCAAGGCACTGGGGGTTTCAGAGATTTCATATGTCAACTTGGGATATCTTTTCTGTTTTCTGGACTTTACCCCTTCAGCTGTATGACAGTGTCACCTTTGCATGATACAGAGTGGCTGAAGAATCCAGTTTGAAAGAGTCCTTTGACTTTTCACATCCAGTTTATTGTCTGGTTGCTAAGTACTGTTGTGAAGTCACATTGCTCATAGCATGGGGTGTCTCTTATCTCTTTCTCTATAGAAAAGCATTTAAAAAAACAACATCCAAACTTAATTCATGTTTGATTGCAGTCTGATACACAGCACACCAAAGATGAGTTGGTAGTGACTCTGGCTCTGCACATGGCCTAAAATATGCAAGAGTGTGGCCTCATAGAAATCTTGGATTATGGAAGTGTTTGTGTCCTTTGTGTAAGGGCTAAGTAACTCCTTAAGTGGGAAGCTTTACTTGCTCTATAGTTACAGTCTTAGCCATGACTAAAACAGATTAGTCCATGAACTTTATCATTGTCTTTTTTGATATTGTGACTGGTCCTTGTTTGTGGAATGATGGCTTATTTTGTGCTCTCTGGTTTGTTTTGCTAACTAAAGATACTGTATTTAAAAAAAAAATAGTTCTCATTTACACTGTAAAATGTGTTACTGTACTTACACTGCTGAGAGCGATGGGAAAAATAATTCCCAGTGGAAAAAAAAAACCCTGCTGTGTTTGCAGTGGAGGAGTGAGGATCTGAGCTTGTGACCCTCTGTCCCATGGGGTATCTAGGACTCTCCACAACCAGGTGTGTCAGATGAGACAGACTCTCACTTAAGAGATTTTGGCAGGGAATAAAGCAAAGGCTTAATGGAACACTTCTAAACCCATCTCCTTGAAGTCTTGAAATACGTGAGCATTTTGAGAGCTGGAAGCTCTTAACTGTTTAACTTGTTCTTGTTGAAACCATGGGTCATCTCCAGTGTGAAGTTCAACCTTGTTATCTGGTGGGATGGGACTTGTGTGGGGGAGCAAAGAGCATCAGACTTCCAAGATAGAAAAGCAAACCTACAGCAGAGCCAGCCAGCCTGCTGGGAACTGGAGAGGGCAGGGGCTTGACAGGCTTTGGTGCAAAAAGATGGGAACGTAATTTTAAGAAGTCACCAATATAATGCCTGGTCTGTCACAAAAACAAACCTTTCATTTCAGATCTAAATTTCAGGCAGCTTTGGTTGAGGACTTGGTGCAATTGCTTGTGTATCATAACTTGCCACAGCGATGCATTCACAGAGCAATTGACTGAGGACTGCACACCTCAGCCTTGGGGCAGGCCTTCCAATACTTCTCTTAATCATCCTAAATTATTGCTTTTACACATGGCAGATTGATACAAACACAAAAAGATCTCTGCATGCACTTTGGAACTGCAGCTGTCTCTGCAGTGAAACATGATTGTTTAAGCACTAAACCCACAACAGAATAATTAAAGTAGAACTTGGTCTCAGTTCAACTTGGACTGCATGAGGAGTTGCAAGGAAAAAAACCAAATGACTGCTTTTCAGAGGTGCTGAGCTTGTGCTTTTTAGAATGCGAAAAAAGTTGTTTGTCTTAAAATGTGATGTGAACAAGGGCAGGAGATACACAGCAAACCGAAACCAAGGATGCCAGTGATTCAGCTGGAGAGGGGCTAACCTTCTTGAACAATCTTGTCGTTCCATGCAACGGGAACTGTCAAGTAGATGGAGGTACTTGGAACAGTGCAGTCAAAATCTTCTTTCACCAAAGTTTAAGATGGAGTCAGTCATTAAGATTTTTGACTGGATTTTAAATTCATGCCAGAAAGGTATCAGAAATATCCTTCAGTAATCTAAAGGATCTGAACAACTAAATGAGCTTAAAAACTACTAAAAGAAGTGGGGACCTTCCCAAATGAAAGGTAATGATTAAAAACGTCCTAGACTTTGTTCAAAACTCAGGTATGTGCTTTTCTTTCACTCAGCTGCAGGAAAAAAACTTGGTTAAGGCTAGACTTTCTTGAGGACTGGGATTTAGAATGCTTCTGTGTAGACTGACACTGGCAATTATACATGACAGACTGAACCATAAGCAAAGTGTTATTGCTCTCTGAAATAATCTAAAAATCCAGTCTTGGTTTTAAAGCTTTCAGAGCTGGCAGCAAAATTGCTTCATGGGATAGAAACAGAATTGCAGCCTTTGAACTGCATTTTATCTGAGTTAAAAGTACAAATGGAGTTTTTCTAGAAGACTGACATCCAGCAAAGAAAAAGACCTGGTCTTCAAGGCCTAATGTGTAGGGACTGTGTTAACTAAGATGATTTTAAGTAGGAATTTGGTCAGGCAAGTGGTTATGTTTAATATGCATATTGTTCCCCTTGACTATGCTGTGTGGGTGTTCCCTATCTAGATATTCCCTATTTAATTTCTTTCCCTATTTAGACACCTCTGCTGAAGGTATCCATACCTAAACTGCCACTGACTCTGTAGTCAAGTTACTGTACTCATCTGAAGTACAATAAATCTCTCAGACATCTGTCCTTCAGTGAAGTTATTTATGCTTTTGAAGTGCTTATTTCTCCCCCACGGATGATACACTGACTTTCTTTCGCTTTAGGTGTGCGTCTTCTGAGATCTGCAGTTCAGGGAGATGTGATTCCACCCATCCTGTCCTTCCTATTGTGTGCCAAGTGTGCTGACAGCCTGCTAATTTTGGTGTGCTGAATGTTTCAAAATACACTCTTCTGCTTCTGTAATTACAGCATAACATGAAAATGAGTGCCCTTGGTCCCCTGTGTTCCTAGGGAACTGTTTTGACAGCAGTGCTTCAGCTGGACACTGAGCCTTGGAACAAACACATATACTATCTCAAAAGAAGCAAAAGCTCTTCAGCCAGTGATATTTCCTGCATATAAGGTTCCTTGCTTATTAAATGTTCATCGGTCTAACTTGATAATGAGGTTTTTTTATGTCTCTGTAGCTTGGCAGTGGAAGTTTTTGGAACACAGGTACAAAGCAGGAGTGCAGGAGCTGGATGGGTGAGCTCAGGAATGATATTCACAAAGCGTGGGACTAGGAGCAATTTGCGGCAGAAGCACAGTGATGAACATTCAAGGCTTGCATCGTGTTGCAAGAAGGAAAAAATAGAGTAGGAAGGGAAGGTTCATAATAGAAAAAGCAATATGCTAACCTGTCAAAGTTAGCTCATAAGGAGTGATTTTAAAATACATTGGAAAATACAACTGCTACAGCAAAGCTCGAGATGTCTCACTGTGTGGGAGGCTTCCACACCGTGTTGAAAAACTACTTGAGCTGCATGGAATTATAATCTGGGTACTGTGTGTGTGGAGGGGTTTCCCTAGGTTGTGTTGATGGGATTGATATGATATAGAGGTATATACTGATTTAAATGTGTACTCATTTCTGCAAGCCGAAACCCAGCTTGTGGTCTGCATGACTAGACTTCAGAATGCCTTCATGATAATGAAAGAAAGAAAAATCATGATTCAGCTCTAATTTATGCTAGTTACACACTAGTAAGTCAATTGACAGCAGTGGAATTAGTCCTGAATTTTTGAGTTATAAGATCAGAACTAAGAACAGTTTGTGTGATTGGAATTTGGGCTTCCATACTCCATCAATTTGTATCACAAAGACTACATTATTCAGGCACGAGTTGTTTCATATTTAATATCATATTACATATGTCCCTTGATGAACAAAGGACTGTAATGTAATTGGGTTCAACCATCAGGTTAAACCCTCAAGAGAACAGAGTTCAAGCCGTTAATAAATTGCTGCAGAATCCTGACATAAAATTGAAGGTTGGGAATTCCATCTGTTGTTTTAATAGAGATAGAGAACGATTACTTAAATATTTTAGAAAGGCTTGGCTGAGTAATAACCAGAGAGATGAGGTAGGATAGTATTTACAAGTCTGAGCCATTGTGATGGCTTTATAAGACAAACAGGAAACTACTAAAAAAACCCTCCAATTCTTCTTTTCTCAGTCTCTCAAGCTTCCCCAAAAATTCTTCATCCTGGAATAAGACTTAGCATTAAAAGATTATGAAGATGACATGGCCTTAAATTAATTTCTGGAGGCATTATTGCTATAATATTGCAAGCTCTAACCTTAAGTGCTCCTAGTCTGAAACATCTTGCTCTGAAGCTGTCCAATGCAGCTTTATTGCATGATGTTGGAATTGGTGGTGATGGAATGAAAAAAATAATAAATTATGACTGGCTGATATTCAGCTGAGTGGTAGGAGCTGGATAGAGAAAGGAGGAATAATTGGGTGAGCAAGCAGAAGAACTTGTGGTATAAGAAGAAAATACTGTTCATTAAAGGACATGTAATCTGGACACTTTCTTATTCTCAGAAAGAGCTGAAGACTATATTTAGCTCTTAAAGAGTATAGAACTGATTAGGTATGCAATACGGAAGCTAGAGATGCAGCATATAGAGTTGTAGATTGGGTGAGGGCTTGGAGGCAGATGATCTTTTCCTCAAGACTTTTTTTTGTGGATGCTGTGATCAGAGCACTCTGCCAAGGTGGTGGTGAATGCTGGCCCTCTCTACTCCTGTTCAGCTCCGCCCTTGGGTGACAGCACCAGCTGCTCAGCAGCGTGGCCTGGAGACTGAAGGAATGTTGGCTGTACTGGTCAAAAGCAGTTTACCTTTTTGGCCGTAACCAGAGTGCCATTGCTCACTGCTGGCCTGAAATGTGGGCAGGCAGCAATGGATATTGCCCATCAGCACTTGGAATGCTTCATTATGAGGTATAATCCTGCTTCCTAGGTGACAGGGTGTCAAGATGTCTTTCAATTAAAATCAAGCTCATGTTTCTGTGTCAGAATGTACAACATTTTTGCATAACAGAAGGCTTCTTTATTGAAGTATATTCAAAGACTTAACAGTGTGAGGTTTAAAAATACATCATATGGAATTTTTTAAAACCATTACATTTTTGTAACTAGGTCATCTATCCATTAATTCATATCCCTTATTGCTCAGATATTAATATAGATTTTTTTATTGCATTAATCTCCTGTAATATGAATATTTTTGCTTCTAAAGTAAAACCCATTAAGCATTTGTTGGTTCATACAAAAATACAATAATCTGATAGCCTGATTAGATGTTATTTAATTTGATAATGGTGTACCAATGGCTAGGGGAAAACTGTTAAATAAACATGGAAGAATTGCTCTATTAAATAACAAATAAATTATCCCCTTGAATCTGTCTTTAAACAGACCTCCCACATCCTTGGCAGTGTTTTTAGGAACAGACTAATGAAATCTGGGGGGTAATTTGCATATGCAAATTATAAATGCAGTTATTTTTTTGGTCACAGCAGACATAGGTGACAATACAACTGCCTTTTTCTGCCAAAATGTAAAGGTATCCTACTGCACTTGGTGAGTTAATTCACGTGTTTCCAGCTCCTCGTGTCCAGAGGGAATGAACAAGGATGGCAAAGGCATTCAGGACAGAGACAGTGCTGTGGAGGACTGGTCCATATGCCAACTGCCTGTGCCTTGGCTGGTCAGACTGGGAGCACAGGACCATTTTCCCTTCTGGGCATGTTGAGGTGCTGACATGCCCTGACTCCACCTGAGTCTCAGGAGGCTGAAAACATGGAACAAAAAGAAATGCAGAAAAACCTTGCTATCAATCCTGCCTATGCACTGGCTTAGGAAGAGGAAGGCTGGGGAAGAGGTAGGAAATGGAGCAGTGGGAGCTGTTGTGATCCAGGGCTGGCACAGGTATCGCACACGGCAGGGGGACGTCCATCTGAGGCACCAGCACAGAGGATCTCATGGAGAAGGGTTGCAGCTTTCCTTGTGGTGCAGGAGGAGTGATCCTAAAGCAGCAGCTCTGAGAGGTGTCAGGGCAATTTTTGGTTGCTCTTGTAACTTGGAATCCTCGCAGAGAGAAGTTGCTGCTGTGGAGGAGTGAGTTGGGTTTGGTATTTGTCACTGTGGGTGGTGCCATTCCAGCAATAAAGGTGTTGGTGAATCTTTTCACATGGCTCCAGGGTTTGTACAGAAAACAGAGCCTGTGTGTCTATGTGCAGTGCCATGCCTTCGTGAGGCCCTGCAATGCCCAGAGCAGCAGTGTGTGCACCCTGTGATACCTCTGCAGTAAATTGGATTTGCTTCAGTGGAGTTGCTCCAATTTATGCCTGAACAGAATTAGGCCTTCTACATGATTTGGATTCAAATTATTGCTTGTCACAGCCACTGTGCAAAGTCATCTGATGTTAATTCATTGGAGTACTGTGGATTGTCTGTGCTCTCGTCTTGTCTCTTACTGTCAAAGAAATATCCCAAACTGAAATGTATCCAGAGCTCATGCACAGCAGCTCCAGTCTCTTTCCTGCAACTCAGAGGAGAGGAAAAATCTTTTGTGGTACATAGTGACCAAAAACTAGGTAGTAAATCAGGTATAAACTGTAAGAACATTAGAATAACTCTGTGCCAAAGAAATAGCTTATAAATACTTCTTGCGAGGATTATGCATGAAACGAGTTAGCAGGAATTACTGGGGGTTTTAGCAGCTGGAAAGCATTCATATATATTAAATATTTTCTATTGATTAAGTGCAGCCTGTCTGTAAATATCTTAACTTGCTTGCTGCTATGTTGCTACTTCTACTATGCTATGCCATGGACTGCTCTTGCCCTTTGTCTCTTTTTTTTCTGCTCTTCTTTTTTCCCTCTCCAGTCACTTGTGAGTGACTAAAAGTCTTGAAAAATCATGACAGAATGTGATTTGTTTTACAAGTCTGGAAGACCTCTCTATAGAAGGCAAGATGGGACCTGGAATAGGGTCTTCTGGGATTGCAAATACTGTATATGACCTGTGAATACATATGTGGATCTCATTCAGTATGAGAAAAAATGTGTTTTAGGGTTTGTTACTATGTACTTTAAATAACTCTTCTAGAAAGGGAAGAACAAACTGGAAAGACAAGACAGTTTTGATGCCTTGTCTTCATTTCAGGTGGTTTAATATCAGAGTTATATGTATATTTGCAGTTATAGGCTCATACTTTGAAAAGTGTAAAAAATTCAAGAGAATTTCAACTTTGCTTCTGTTTGCATTATCATTCACATGCCCCTGGCATGCTTTAAGGGACAGTGGCTGGAATCCCATAAGAATAAAGTAATTTAAAGTGGCAAAAGACATGTCAAAATATATATTTTCTCATTCCATAATGGAATAATTAGACTGATTTGTGCAGAACTGAAAAATGTATTTACTAGGGTGCATTGCTAGCTAATGGAAAAAAAAAAGAATTTTTTTTGTATTATCTCAGTACAAATGTTATTTCATAAAAAATTAGGGGTTTTTTGACATGGACAAGAAAACACTATTTTGGATAGCTTTCTTGTGCTCTTTCCGTCCTTTGTTTCAGCAAAAGGGTCTTGTGACTTAAGCAGGTAACTAAACTATGTCACAAATCTAGCCTAGACTACTGATGAATAGCATGGCCTTTGGCAAGAAAATTTTAAGAAAAGAATAATTTTGTCTCTGAAAACTATCTGTATGCCAGGAGTTGGAGTGAAGGCTGAGTGTTTCTAAAGAGCTTTCAGGTTCCTCTGTATAACACTCTGTAAAGATGCCTAGCATTCAGCAAACAGCTCACAAAATCCAGGGTGTGAGAATTTGGAAGTGAGTCTTTAAAAATGTTCATTTGAACTTGGTCATTACATGAGATGTGGAGAAAATACTGGTGGGATCATTCATGGGATGAATTTCTATTTATCTACTGAGTTTAAAACTTTGTGAAAAGATGTTTGGTAGATCCTGTATGTCTAGAGAAAATACTAGTGAATAGGATGCTGTAATTTGGGAGTTAATGCTTATTTACAGCTACTCTTAGTCTTCATCCCAAGCCATTCTGTCACTAATCTTTGGTGTTTCAAAGAGCAGTGAGTCATTCAGAATGAACTGGCTCCAGTCTCCTTAAACTGTAATGGTGCTGTGGTTGGATGTATCAGGTTTCTTGAATCCCCCTGAAGCACACACAGAAGCATTGCCACTGTTGGAAAATGTGAATCAAGGAGCTAAGCTCCACTTTTTGCGGGTCTCTGACTTTCTTCAATGAACACTGAACTTTAAAGAACTGTGGTAACTACTTGAAATTATTGAATGTTTCAAGATTTGTAATATTTTGACTAGTGGAATTTTGGAGCTGCAGCTGGAGTTGAACTGTAGACTCATCCCAGGAATGATCAAAGGTAATGTAACTTTTACTGCTGTAAAAAAACCAAACCAAAAAACCCAACAAAAACCAAACCAAAAACAACTGAAAAACCCCAATAACAACAATAAACCAACTTGGCCTATGTGATCTTCCCTCAAAGATGAAGGAAATAAGTGCTCTCAGAAGCACTCATACTTTGCTTTCTAGAAGTGCTGAGCTGTATGTGGGGGCAACCAAGCACCTTGATGAACCAAATGCCACATGCCTGTCTGCGCTTACCTTCTCCATCTGCACCATGAAAAAACAACCTAGTATTGTCAAGTATCTAAAAGCTTGACAAAATCTGTTCAGCAGGCCTGAAACCAGTGAGTTCTTAAGCTTTTTGAAGCATCCAAACAAACTTTGAACTACCAGGTGGAGCAAGGCTGTCCCCCAGGATGGGAGAGGGAACAGGGAGCTATGCCTTCTGTGTGGATGTTATAGGGCTGTGGTGGCTCTGGGCAGCAGAAATCAATAAGGTTCAGACACCAGTATTCATTTAAAAGGTGATGTTCCCATAGCATCTGGGATTAATACATGCTACAGAATGATTCATAAAACTGCATGGAAATTATGTATGTTTATTCCAATACCTTTGGCACTCAGCACTATTCATAAAAGTATAAGTGCTCTGTTGCCTTTGAAATAAGGCCTTGACAGTCTATAGGGTTCCCTGGTTCTTGTTAGCATCTCCTCGAAGCTAGGAGTGGACAGGGAACATTTTAATTTCTCCTGTGTCTCAGGGGAATGGCAGATCAATCTACTTCCCCATTATCCTGCCTACTAGTGGTCCTACCTATAAAGCTGTAAATGGTAATTTTTCTGCTGTAAGTGCTCTTGTATGAGTTCAAGATCAACTATGCAAAAAAGTTTGGTAGTCACTATAGAAGAACGTAAACCACCAGCACTAGAATTCTCCCTGGACTATTGTTAAACCCTTTAAAACTACAACAAATCTTACTGAAAGAAGCAACCCCAAAACAAACCCCAGCATTTTAAGGCAAAACAAGCCCTGGGCAAAACTAAGTAGAGCCTCAGCATTCATTATACAATACAAGGTGCTTATTTCTATAGCTCCAGGTGATCTAGGTGTTCCACAGCAACAACCTTGAAGCATTTTTATTAAATGTTTTAGCATTAAAAAGCAATAGTTCAAACTATTGCTTCAAACAGTTTTAATACCTGACAGACTACTCAAATTTTGGAAACTGAACTTTACTTTTACAGTTACTCTTATAACAAAGACTTTTAGCAGAAAACTTTGACTCTAAAATAATAAAATGACACTTCCCAAGTAAAGGAGTGCAATTTCTTACAATGCTTTGTCATGAGATCTTAATCCCAGGTGGAACAGCTCCAGTAGACCACGGGCAGCTTTGAGCAGTAGAGGTGGGGGGGAATGGCTGCACAGCCTGTTGGTGCTCTCAGACCCTGCTCAGGAAACTGAATGAGAACCTGAAACTAGTGTGAATTAAGAATTGATATGGAAAGTTCTATTAAAATCAGCAATTCAGTGACAGAGTATTTTGGAAAAAATCTCACTTTACTGCCAAATTGAAAAACAAACAAGCAAACAAAAAATCAAACAAAAAAAACCAGCACAAGCCACCACCAAAAAAAAAAACCCAAACAAAAAAAAAACCAACAAAAAGACCCCCCAAACCCAAACACTTTACAGGGCCAGTTATGTTTATAATGCAAGTCAAGTGGCATTGAGCACCCTTTACCAATGGCCTCAGTAAAACAGAAGTGGAGGTTAGTCTAATGCTTGCATTCAAGACCCGAAGATACAAAGTCACACACGGCCTGACATGACAGTTTTCTGTTACCTGGTGACAATCCAGAAACTGCCCTCAGGGTAGCTCTGTGATCCTGAGCTGTTTGGTCAGTCATCTGGGATACAAGAAACCGACTGCGACATTTCTGCAGTGGAAAAAAAAATAAACGGAGAAACTTCAAAACCTCGCATGAAATAGTTATTTTCTGCTTTGCTATGTTATCCGCTAAACTTGTCCTCCTTCATTTGGAAAGCATGGATTGCTCTGCAGCTGGGGATTGAACTGAAGCTGGCACGGATCCACGCTGGAAGAGCACTGTATTCAGCCTGGTAGCGGTGACAAGCGCTGTTCCTTGTGAATTAGTGCAGACTCAGGAGAGTAACACGGAGCCTCGGCACCAGTAATCGCTCATATGCAGAGCAGCAAAGCTGGGGGTGGCTTGCTGCATTAGCACATGTTTGGGTTTAGTATATGTAAAGTGATGCTGAATCAAGTGAACGTACCTCCAGGGCCAGCAATAAGATCTTGGCACTGGGCTTTAAGATGGCCTCAAGTAAAGCTGGCGTTAGTGAGGGGAAGAAAAGGGTTTTTTTTGCCAGAAGTTAAATGTTTGAGAGGCAACTGCTGGAGCCACATTGCTTCTGAAACAGAAGCTCGAAATCTCAGTGGTGGTGGCCCTGCTCATGAGGGTTACTTCTGGCTTCCTCTGAAGAGAAGTGGCTCAGGTGATTGGGAAAAACCCTCATCTGGAGCTGTTTTGTGTGATGCAGGAAATGGGGCCACCTTCCTTTCAGACTTACCTTCTGCACTGTTCACTTCAATTCACGCCCTCTTTTGGCATTAGTGTGCTGGGCAGCCGGGAGAGAGGTGAGCACAGATTTTAAGTGTATTGAATATGTACAGAACAGAGCAGCAGCAGATGCAGTGAGCAATGCCAGAGCCCAGACCACCAAGCAGTGACCCAGAGCATCTGCTCAGTGCCTCCCCTGAGCACCAGTGCTGTGCTGCAACAGCACTGTGGTACTGGGAACAAATGGCCCTTTTCATTGACCGAGGGGCTGATGCTTCCAGAAAGCCATGTGTGGCCTGGGGGAGACTGCAGTGACCCAGTAGAGGTCTGAAAGGGAATGTTTGTGCCAGTGTCTGATCCCTCTCCTCAGTGTGTGCCTGCTTGCTTGCAAGCAGATGCTCTCCCTGCGCTCACATTTCCTGCTTGGGAAACTAATTCAGTGTCTGTGTGGTGAAAGCAAAGGTTTGAGAGCATTGAAATGAGAGTGGCTGTAGCACTTCCTCAAACTAAGCACACCAAATGGCCTCTTAATCTCTAAAATGACTGTTTTAAGGCCCCTTAAACAGAAGTTCTACTGCTGCATCAGAAAAATTATAATTTAAATGTTTTATAAAAAGATCTCTATCTACTGTGCCATTACTCTTGAGCGTGCACTTCTCAGTAGCTGAGTTATGATCCCTTCTAGCTCCTCAGGAAAACTCTCCTGGACTTCAGAGGTGGAGCTGGAGTGGCACTTGGCCAGAGGTGATCCTGCTCCTTCTCTGCCAGCTCTGGAAATTGACTCACCATCTGTGGGGCTTGTTTAAACCACTGAACTGGCAGAAAACTACCTCAGGGTACTCTTTTAAGCCTCTTCCAAATGAGCATGTTCATTTACTGCTAGGAAAGGTGTAATTTCCCTGTCCCTGGGGCAGGTGTTGCCTGACCAGGGTGTGGGTGCCAGTACAAGGTGGACAGGCAACAGCGAATATGCCAAGACTCACCAAAATCATCCTTTTTTTCTCCAAAACAAGATGGGAGTCCTTACTGAAGCAAGTATATAAGGATGGTGGACAGTGATCTACCTGTTGATATAATAAAAATCCTTGAGAATGAAAGATGACATCTGGCCATCTTTAAAAACAGTGGAAATATCTGCTGAATGCTATTAGATGTTTCACCATTAAAAAAATTAGAGGTGTCCATTAACACATCAGGCTGTTCATACCTTGAGTCCATATGAACTAACAGCAATTTGCTAGTGCAGGTTTTTACTTTTCTTTTTTTTTGGTAACCTAGAGAAATACCAAATTCTGTATTCTAGGTCGGTGTGGGTGTTGTGTGGTTTTTTGTTTTGTTTGTTTGTTTGTTTTTTTGGTTTGGTTTGGTTTTTTCCTTTGAACTGATGAGAAAGCAAATGTTGCATTTTGCTTTATAACAAAAGGATGTGCTCTCTTAGCAGGCATGATTTAAAGGAGAAAGTAGATCAAGACTTGGAAATACTAAAGGGATGTAGTTATCAAGTGATGCAGAAGTCTGCATCTCTGTCTTAATCCTTACAAACCCCGGTGCTCTTGCAAGCCAACACTTCTTTTCCCCTCGTTTTCCTGTTAGACTATGGGATAAGACATGTGAAGTTTATAGTTGCCAGTGTTGCAGCTTGATGCCATCTAGGAAATGTGGTCTATTTTTTTTTTTTTTTTTTTCATAAAAAAATCCAAATCTTAAAAACTCTTTCATCTGGATGGGCTGGCATGCTGTAGAACCAAAGGCACTCCAGTTTCAGCTTCATGGAGCCTGTGGTGACAATGCAAATGCAAAAACCTTTTGGAGGGCTTGAAATGTAGGTTATATCGGTATTATATAGGACATTAGGGACATAAGAGTCATTTGGCATTGACTTCATACTGGCATATTTATATTCACTTTTTTCTATTTATGATTGTTTAGGAATAGGATCAGGAAATGGATATTGCAACATTACTTGCCAAAAGCAAAGATGACTGAAACAGATGATGTGATCTTTAGAGTAATTTTGTACAACTGGGGAAAGAGAGGAGTAAAGGAGAAAACCAGTTTACATGTCAGTTCTGTGAGCTTCAGAATAGAAAGGCCAGAAACTACAGTGAGAAACAATCTGAAACAATCAGCAGCATTGCTTTATTGTAAGAAATGATGATGATAAACTTGGCTACAAAGACAGTGAGAAATTTTGTGGTGTAAAAGATCACAGTGCAGAGTTACCAGGTTCACTGGACTGAAATCAGAACTGAAATTGGATGCCAGCAGAATCAGACACTTTGGCTCCACAGAAGAAAACTGGGCAAGGAAAAAGATTTTTTCATCCAAATGCCATGGCTCCAGTCCCTGACTCTGGGAAAAACATGTAGAAGAGCTTGGTTATTGTTTTCCCTGAAGATGTCTTGTACAACTTGATAAAGCACAATAAATTGCATTTACTTATTAGGGTATTTAGAATAGGGCATAGCACTAGGCTAAAGATAGGAGCACAGGCTGTACGTTTGAACTGACCTTTTCAGTCACTGTTTTCTGCCCTGATTCAAGAAGCTACATTGTCATTATCCTTTCACAATTTACTTTTCTGAAAAAAAGCGTTATTTCCTCCTTAAATCTCCAGGGAGAGTACTTTTTTAGCCCAGTTCCTTGAGCCGTTGGTATTATAACTCTGGCTAAAAACTTTTGGTAGTTTGGGAAACTGTGACCAGTCACCCCCCAGCCTCACTCTTCCTAAGCTAGATCAACCACTTGCTTCTTTCTACCAGAAATATCTCACCTGGTGTGAGACACTTTTGTTTACCTTTTTCTATTTTGGTTGTACCAGTTTGTATCAGCTTCTGTGCATACTCCAAAACTGCTTTTGGAACTGGTTATCATCTGGCTGCTTCTGAAGTCCTTTCCCTATAGTTTTCCTCACTTACCAGTTCCAGATAGTTCTAGCAACTTTTAAAGAAAATTCCAAGATTCTAGTGTTAATATTCTTGATGACTTCAGGAAAGTTTTCTTCACTTCATCTTCCTTCCTTAAAATTTGCTCTTTAGAAACAAAAATCAGTTACAGACCAACATTTGTTTCTTTTTCCTTTCAACTAAACTGTAAGCAAGTTATGATAACTTAATTCAACTTTATTTTGCATGTGCAAGTCTTCTATAACATAGTCTAAAATAGCCTTGTTTGTTGGTTTGATAATTACTTCATAAAGAAATCTGTCAGCTGCCATGTTCAGGAATAACTTTGTCAAATCATTAGTAGAAAACACTGTTCTCTTAAGCAAAATTAAAATAGTTCATTATAGAATTCATATTAGTGTTCAGCTTTCTAATATGAAAGTGGGTTTCGATAGTAGGTTATTGAAGTGATCTCTCAACCCCCTTCTCATTTCGAAAAACTTTGTATCTTTAACTATGCTGCCCTTGCTTATATCATGATAGTTTATTAAATAATTCATAAATAATTCTACCTCCCTGTAATATGTTTCTTAAACACCTTTTCTTTCTTAATGTTAGCTGTAGGCACCTTTGCTGGGGTTAGGGTGAGGTGTTCCTTTGAGTATTTTTATAATGTCTTCAGTCACACATTAGCAAGTTTCTCTTTTTCCTGTTCAAGTTCCTTGTATTACACAGGAAGGGCAGTAAGGGCAGGAATCCATTTTCAGCTACTCTGAAGCTTTATATATCAACTGGGATATTTAATATCTGTTGATCAGTTAAACCTGATTGCCATGGATCCAGGACTTTATATGCTTGTGTGCATTTGCATTGTTTCAACAAGTGCAAAGGGGTTATGCACGTGCAAGTGAAGTGGCTTGTTCAGGCCTCCAGCTAGCACTATTAACTCTGTACTATGATCTGAAGTGCCCTTAGAATGAATAAATATTTATGTAGTAATTAACTATCTTAAGATACTGACCTCGTGGAAAAGGCCAGTAAAAATTAAGAGATCTGAAAATTGAGAAATCTGAAATTCTGGGGCAGAAATGGCACTGCCATGGTCTGAGGTTGCTCAGTGCTAGGCAATGGATTTTTTCATCTCCCAGTTTTTAGTTCTTTGCCCAGGAAATAGAGAATAATATTTAGCTTTCTCATAATGGTAGTTTGTCGGGATTAGTGTCTGTAGGCTGCTGAATTCGGCAGATGAGGATCTTCATAAATCAGACACTACATGAGAATTGCAATCTGGATCCTCCTTTGGGACTTCTTTGGAAGGCAAGTACATAGAGACATTTTCTCTTGGCTTACTGTACAGCAAAACCGCTATAGAAGTATTAGCTAGTTTAACTTCTTTAGCATTTTCAATATGTTCTGTCTCTTACAGAGCCTGTTATTCATGACAAGATGATCAGAAAGTTGTGGTTTGAGGTATGGACTGTTTGTTCCTCATCACAGTTGTTCAGGGCTCATCCTGGTTTGTTCACACGATTGTGTACCCGGAGACCAGCTGCAGTCTCAAAGTGGAGCTGCTGTGCAGTGGTAGAAATCTCTTGGAAAATAGATAATCTGATATATTAGTTTATATCAAACCATGAGGACTGTTATTCATGCTGTTCCTGCTCTTCATCATCATGGCTGTCAGCTTGATATCCTTTCTAATCAGCTGGGTAGACAGAGTTTAAAGCCTCGGGCGTATATATGAAGCGGAGAAAGAAGCAGCGCTCCAAGGAGCTTTCTCTGTCAGTGAGAGCAAAAGAGATGGATGGAGATCACGTTGAGTTCTTTTCATGTTGTTGGTTTTTTGCTTTGGGTTTTTTTTTTTGGGGAGGCAGAGGGGGAGGGAGAGAGGAAGAAAGGCAGTGGCATAGCCCTTGCCTATGTTCCATTTCGCTTAATGAAGCTCTGCAAACCTTTAACGTATCTCTGCGTCCTAAACTGTAACAGCAAACTGAGATGGCCCTAAATTTGACCCTGCAAACTGTTTGTCTGATTGTTATCAGCCAGGTCCATTTCTTAGAAACAGTTTTAATAAGTGTGGCTAATTGGAGCCAATTTCTTGATGATCTAAGCTAGCAGACTCTTTTTAGCAAATCTTGCTAACCATAAAATCTGCCAGCCACTCCAAAAGCATATGAAGGGCTTTGGAAGAGAAAAACTTCAGCCAGATTATAAAGGTAAGATTTTAAATATGTAGCTATCTAGATAAATAGGAATACTGGGAACATTCCTGAGAGTACTTATGCATATACTTAACCTTAAGCACACACATAATTCCATTAACTTCAGTGGGACTACATATATTTCTAAAGTGAACCACCTGTGTGTTTGAGAAGACCAAGCTATTAAGCTTCCCTGCATGCAGAATTTTATCCCGTGACTAACTCTTTGTGTATCTTGCTGTAAATTTACCCTGAAGCTTGCCATAAAGTCAGTGCTTTTAAAGAGCATGTTTGAAGAGCTCCAGTAGAGTCTCAAGGCGGTTATAATAGTGTGTATTTGATTTACAGCATGCCGTTGAATTAGAAGGGTATTTGAAAGGGGATTTATGTTAAAATAATATAGACAGTGATTTAGAGCATGGATTGTGGCCATAAGTATGGGCAAAACAGAAGAGTTTATTGCAGCAAACAGCTCATTGCCTTCTGCGGAAAAAACATAGAAGTAGAAAATTTGGAGACTGTCATCTTGGCTGAGTATATCTGTTAACTAAAAATACTGGTCAACACATGGCTTTTCAAAGTAAAGAGGACTTTCAACAACATTTTGTGTAACCAGCACTGGATAGAATCATCAATGAGCTGGAACAGTGATTTGGAAAGGATAAGCATGGAATCAATAAACCAGCTGGGACAACGAGTCCAAGAAATACACATTTCTTGGAAAAGGACAAAGCATTCTGGCAATAAATGCTACAAATGAGAGTAAATCTGAGAATTTTGCCAAATTCTTCAACAATACTGTGATGGCTCCCGAATAGACACATGCCTTGACCTGATTAGTAAACATTTGGGTTTTATACAAAAATGTAGAAATGAAATCTTAAAATAACAATTCCAAATCTTTTTTTTATAACTCTCCAGATCACTGTCTGTATTGTTTTCCTAATTTCTCATTGGAAGCTTAAAATGCAGACCAAAACATCAGCTGGCATAAATTACCTGACTTTTGTGAAGATGGACTGATATTAATAATATGGGGCATGATCTGTCTCCTTCAACATGTCCATTCTCTGCCTTTAATTATAGTCTTTTCTTATGGATTTAAGTAGATTTTTAAAAAACATGAGGCTGTTCTGAAAAATGAGAACACTGAATTTTACAAACAGATATAAAAAATGTTCATGTAGGGAAAGTGAGAACTATGGAAAGCCCCCCAGATATGAAGTTGCATTGGGAGACAGATGAAGACCACAGTGACTCATTTGGTAACAAAGTGCATCTGACTGAGCACAAAACACGCTTCCTGTTGCTGCACAAAGGAGCAGTTTGCTGTGCCGGAAGGTGCAAGAGGCGGAAATGGTGAGACTGTGTATAACTTTTTAGTTTGGATTACTCCACATAACTCTGTTACAAACAGCTGATTTGGGATTTGGGGATTGCCAAACTTGTCAGTTCTGCTTTTTTTTTTTTTTTTTATGATAACACTTGGAAAAAGGACAAGCAGTGATCCCCAATGTGAACTTGAGCTGCAATTCCCTGCTGACACAATCTGACCAGACAGCTTCACCCCTGAAAAAGATCATTAGATTCATTCTTACAGTCTGAACTCCTAGAGTAAAACCTTCCTGGATTCACTGGGACAGGCAGCACTACTTTCTGTAACAGCAGCCTCACAAGTGAAGTTACTCACTCCCCAGGACTGTAAGGATACCATGGATAAAAACTGATATGGGACAAATGCTGAGGACAGAAAGGTCTATGCAGTGAAACCATGCATGAAACATTAAGAGGGCGGGTGCTTGGCAGCTTCATTAGGAGGTCAGGGGAAGCATTCTGTGCACCAAGAAAGGATGAAGGCAACTGTGTCTTGGAAACTTGACAAAGAGACCTTTGTGTTCTCCTCTCTTGTTTGGTTTAACATCGTCACACTCTTCTCTCTTCCCGGAAAATGCTCTCAGCCACAGCAGAGGACCCTGTGTTTCTGTTTGGGTCGATGTGCAGTTCTCTCCATCCTCTACCCCTGACACACTGAATCAGTCTCCTGCTGGATCCACATGGATTCACACAAACTATGGGAGTGGACAGAGGGAGCTCTCCTGCTCTTGTTTCAGGCAGGCTGTATATTCAGCCAGACATTTCAAGATCAATTATTCTCAAATTTGAGTTTATACACAAGCTAGTGAATGAAAGATTTTGAAAAATTGAATGAGTTTCTTTTTTAATGGGAAAACACAACTTTACCTAAGTGCTCAAGACTTTATCTGATACGTGTGCCTCAGTCCAACATGGAGAGAGTTGATGGCAGAAGCACAGATGATGGAGCTCATAAAAAAGGGGCAGTAGAGCTGCTCAGAATGCTGGAATTTGGAGAAAAGGAATTATCTGCAAAAAGAAGGAATTTGACAAAACAGTACTGTGGAAGAAAAAAGCATGTCAAAGACATGACAATATTTGGAAAGATATTGTAACAGACAAGGTTGAACTGAAGGTATTCAGATCAAGATTCCTTTTTTGGACATCAAGATTACAAAAATATTTAGTAATATAAACAACCTCAAATGATTGCAGAGAGTATCAAGAAAATGCTCTTTGCATCATAAAATGCTAATTAACACTCAAGACAAATTATTAACAATACAGACAGAAAAAACATTTTAAAATTGTAATTATTTCATAGATACAGATGAATGAATAGGCAGTAAAATCTAAAGAAAAGATAAGGACAGAGAAAACCATTTTTAAGGTGTAAATTAATCGTAATGCATTGAAGATATCTTTCTACTTCTTCTGAAGCAGAAACAGCATTGCTGGTGCTTGTCATGGAAAAGTGCACTGTTTCTTATGGGAACAAGAAAGTGCAACTTTCTTTTCTTAGAGAGCTTTCAGAAATTTTCCACGATTAATACTTATTCTCTGAGTCCCTCTGGCTCTTTCCCAGCCACCTGTTAGCTCCTTAATGGTTCTGCTGAGGTAAATCCCCTGTATTAGATGAAGAAGACAGCAAAGAAAGCAAGGCACACAGTGACCTTGCAGGTCACAGGTCAAACACTGCTTGTACCAGTTGTTTAAGATCCTATTTGCCTTGCAATCCAGCTGCAGGACAGATGTTTTCAATATAGCTTCCTCTTAAGCTGTGAGAATATTTTAGATTTGGAGTTTATGATATCAAGAAAAATACTCTCGCTTGGCAGACATTATCGTGGCCTGATTCTGTAAATGCTTTCTCTTAGATGCACAGCTGTGAACAGTCACTAGGGCACAGGGGTCCCTTGTCTGTCCCTAGTTAATTCACTTAGGTTTGGTATGGGTGGTTATGTTGGCTGCAGGATGATTTTAGCGTAAGTGTTAGTACAGAAGAAAAACCCTGTAGTAGTTATTCTGAGTTAGCGTATCTCAGGTGTACCTGGATACAGCAGATGGACTGGAGGGATGCTGATTTGTTGCTTCCATTACAGGTGGCTTGCACTGATTCTTCTGTTGTAGGGAGTGAAAGCCCGCAAGTATTAGACTTGAGAAGTGCAGTGAGGTTGCTCTCTTTGTTTCTGAATGAGTCCAAAACAGTATAGGTTAGACAAATACCTTAACATTTACTGGCAGTGGATGACTCTGTTCCTCTGCCATTTAACTGTGTGATGAAAGAAGATTTACTTCATGGATAATGCCCAGATCTGTTGAAAATACTAGTTGACTTCCTCAGCAGGTCAGAAAGCATCTTACAATAAAGCATAAGAACATGTTATTACTTTTCTGGGTTGCTGCTGTTACAAGTTGATGACTGCATGACGAGAAAATTAAATTTTCAGTGATAACATTTAGCAGAGACAGTGTCAGGAAAACAGCAGAAGGAATTGCAAGCATTTGGGTAAGTGCATGGGCACTGCAGTTTGACCATTTCAAGAACCTCTTACTGTGTCCATTATAAAAACAACTTCCATGATATGAGAACATTGATAACACATTTTACACTGCACATAAATTTAATTCCGTCTGCAGGTTACAAAACTGATAATAAGTTGCATCACATCAGCATCACAGTATACCATGTCTCCAGGCTAAAGTAGAAGGCTATTAAAAGGTCCTATAGTCCAAACCAAGTTTTATTCACTTGACAAATGCCTGGAAATACCCTACAATTTTATGGTGGAAGGGAATTATTTCTTCTCTTTTTTTCTTTTTTTTTAATTAACTGTACTGAATGATTGGTTAGACCTAATTGCCATCCCAAGCTTTTAAATTGAAGAAAGAAATTTCTTCAGCGAGATTGTGTAACACATTTGAGGATCCCTCATATGGATTACATCCCGCGAGTCTGCTGGTGGCTGACATATGTTCTGTGAAAAAGAAAAATGACGTATTGTTCCATAAAACTATTTCCTGTGTCTTCCCACTTGCCAAGTTTACTATATGTTATACGAGGAAAAAAATGTTGTCCAAAGTACTTTATAAAAAGTAGAACAAACAATTGCAATTGATTGTATTGGTTATGGGTAGTGTTGACTGTAAATGCTGGTACCAGGAATTCTCTTTTAACCTCTTTGAAATGCTTTCACTTGGTATATTTCAGATTGACTGGTTTGGACTCTGTGTAACAGGCCCAACCTTGATTATATATATAAATTGAATATTAATAATCAATACCAGGTGAGATGAGCAAACCATGAAAGACAGCAGCTTTTACAATGCTTTTTGAAATGCGCATCAATGAAGCCTGGTTACAAAATACCATGTTTAACAGATGACATCAAAGAAACTTAGGAGATAATAGAGTAGAAAGAACATGTCCTTGGACTATTTTACAGAATGAAATTACATGCTACTGTATAAGAGGTCCTTGAATGAGGAATTTTTGGTTGTTTTCTTCGTTTGCTTAGAAGATTCCAAGAGAAATAAAAAAGTTGATTCTTGGAGATGAGGATTTCAAGACTATTGTATTTCAATATAGTCCATCAGAACTCATGTGTTGCTACTGATGGTATTTGTATAGAACCATGCAGAGATTAACTGCTTCAAGCTCTATCTGCATTTCCTACTCATGCTATAGTGTGCATGATGATGTTCCTCTCTGGTATCAAATAATGTGTTTGCAGGGATGTTTGAAGTCTAAACACGTTGTGCGCACAAAGCTGAATTTTTATTTAGTTCTGAGTGCTTCTTTACCACAGGCCCCGGCATTCACAGAGAATTTCAAACACCCTGTCTGCTAGAATGGTAACAGGACCATACACAACCAATCCAGGAGGCTTCTGGAATGTATTGAAGATGTTTTGTTGAAGAAGGGGATGAATGAACTGATTACTGAACCAGTTACACAGAAAGAAGAAAATAACAACTGAAATGGTGAAGGTCAAGGGTAGTCTTGGCTGCAGTGACCATGAGATTGGTGAACTCCCATGGAAGGCAGACCTGGAGGAATAAGGAGCACAGGAGAACAAGTTAATCCTCAAGGACAACCTCCTTAGAGCATAAGAGCAGTCTATTGCAGTATGCCCAAGGTAAATCAAGAGTAGCAGAGTGCGAGCATGGGTGAAGAGGGTACTCCTGACTGAGGTCAGATGCACAGAGAGAACACACAGAAGGAGGAAGCAATGATGGCTGCCCAGGAGGTATTGTTATATGCTTGAATGTGCAGTGAAGCAATTACAAAATCCAAAGCTCATTGAGCTGAAATAAGCAAACAATATAAAGGGTAAAATGGGGTTTCTTGTTCCTACATACTTGGAAAGAGTGATCAGTGTCAGCCTCTGTCCAGTGACCACACATCAAGTCTGTTGTGATGATGATGATGGTTCAAGGGCAAACCAGAAAATCAGGCCAGGAGATCAGGATCAGTGATGTAACAGACTGGGCACTGACACAGCTGTGGCACAGCTGCAGTGTTGCTCAGGCAGAGGCCAAGCTCAAGCACCTCAGCCCAGAAGCAGCTCCCAAGGGATGCAGAGGCAGGCAGGCCCTTGCTGAGGTTGCCTCTGGCTTTCTTCCCAACAAACAGATCAGCAAAAAGGTTGACTTTGAACTCAGTCAGCTAAACTCTTGAACCAATGAAAATCCTGGCAGGGGAGTTGATTCAAGGCCCTGATGCAATACATGCTGTGGATTTGCTGTCCAGAAATCAGTATTGCAGAACAAAACCTGGGGGACCTGGTGGGCAAGGAGCTGAATGTGAGTCAGCAACATGTTCCTGCAGCAAAAAGAGGCTGCCAGCACTCCAGGCCCTGTGAGCAAAAGGACAGCCAGCTGCTGAAGGAGAGTCATTAGCCCCTCTGCTTCTTTACTCTGCCTGCTTTTGGGCTCCCCATTACAAGAAACTCACACACTGAAGCAAGTCCAGTGGCTAGAGTTCGTCATGAAGGAGGGGAGTCTCAAAGAGCTGTGCTTGTTTAGGTCTAAGGAGAGGTGGCTTCAGGGTGACCACCCCCTCCCATGCAAGCAACAACTGCGGGGAGGGTGTGGAGAAGTTGTAGCCTGATTATTCCTAGAGGTGGACAGTGAGAGAACAAGGGGCAGTAGAAACGTGTTGAAATAGGAGAAATTCTGAGTTGACACAGTAATTAATTTTTTGCCATGAGTGGTCCAACGCTGGAGTGAGCAGGATTCCCAGGGAGGCTGCAGTATCCCTCACTCCTGAAGATACTCAGAAGCAACCCTGAGCAGCCTGCTCTGAGTAGGAAGCTGGGCGAGAGGACCTCTGGAGGTCCCTTTCCACAGGTGGCATTTCCTGTGGCAGCAAGGGGCTTTGGTCAGTGTCATGATACAAGCCCTAGGACAGAGGTTTGTACCTAGCAACCCTTCTAATTTTCAGCCACATGTATGCATTACTCTGCTCCAACATCTGTTAATAACAGAGTATGAAGCAACATGACTTTCTTATGGAACTACTGAGAAAAGCAAGATGAAGAATTCTGTACAAAATAAGTCATATCAGTATGATTTAATTTGTGTTTGCCTGGGACTCAGAACAAAATGGCCTGATCCTGTGGCAGACTCACAGCAACATTTGAGAAGTTCTGAGAGCCCTGTTCCTTTCACCACCACTGTAAAGTGAAGTCCTACAATAAAACTGGGAGGTGACTCCACAGCCTAACTGTTGTCATCTTTCTGAACTCTCTTAGGCACATCCTCTCAAATACCAAGCAGTATGGTGTCCTATCATTCTTCCGCTCTTAAACTGCATGTACAGCTCCAGTGGTTAGGTTAAGGCAACAGGACTAGCTCCAGTAAATAAAGCTATCAGTTGTACTAACACAGTAGGGCTGTACTGTCCCAGAGACAGCCTGTTAGCTTTGCTTTTCTTGAGCTGTTACCTCCTTCTAGCCAGATATTAAACTTAATAATTTCTTCAGTAAGCATACTAATAAATATGGCAGTTCACTGTATTAGTTAATTACTGGGATTACACTCACATCTGTTGTGCTTAGAACCTCTCCATTGGTTTTGTGTCTTTGGTATTGGATGCAGTGGTGAGCCAACAATAACAAATACATATAGGGACCTAAAACCATCTGTCTGAACTATTTGTAGCTACTTAGGAAAATGATAACTGGATCAATTGTCCTAATACCACTGAATGAAGAAACCTGCAGAAGATGTATTTGACATTTCAATGATTCACCTGTGATCTAATAGCACAACAGTGTTGTAACAAGAAACAGTGCAGTAAGTCTTCCTCAAAAAGCTTGCTGTGTACCTACATTGGCATTCATACATTGCACAGGGATGCAGTTTTTCCTTTATAGAAAAAAAATTGTTCTATGTTAGAATTTGGCTTTTCTGAAGAAGAAAGGTTATCATTAATGAATTATCTTATGCAAATAATTATGAACAGAGCACCACAATAAAATATGAGGACAAATCACTGGCCAAAGAAGCTGGCACTGTGGGTTCACTGTAGAGTCAGCTGCAATATTAGAACAGGGTTTGGGATATTGTGCAAGATATTCCGATAGGAGAAACTGTACAGTGCTTTTTCATCTTTTAATGCAAGTAAATATAAAAATACACCCTATCTATTGGTTATTTGTATACTATTTACTGTTTGTAAAGCTGAAAAACTGGATTTCTATAACTAATTTCCATATGAAATATTTGTTGCTATATACTCTTTCATAATGATGCCAGTGATATGGAGGACCTTAATCCATGGCAAATGGAAACTGAAAAACTGTTCTTTTAATATTTAGTACTGCTAGATTTATTGCTTGGATTTTTTTTTTTTTTTTTTGCTAGACACAGCAGACAGTTTCCAAAACAGCACATAGAGTTTTAACACATCCTCATTTTAATAAAGTTCAGTTCCTAATTTTATGGACGTTTGCTCTCACCACAAGAAGTCCACATCCAGATGATTTCAACAGTATGACACTTCTATGTTTGATAACAAAAATCAGTTTTGTACTGCTTTGAATAGAGCTTTCTAAAAAGTAACTCTCAAATATGGTAAAAAATGTCTTGCTCCATCGTAGTTTTAATGAGTACCACATATATCAGGCAACCTGCAACCCGAAGCATTTAAAATATACATTTGAGAAATATGAGGAGTATATTCTTGCCTAAAGAGAAGAACTGAATTTATTCAGCAAGAAAGCCTTCAATCTGGTACGAAACTTTTACTTGCAAATGATTTGAATGAGTGATTTCCTCCTGCTGAATCCATGCATACTGAAAGATGCCACCTGACCCCAGTGCTCCACTAAAAAATTCTTCCTTAAGAAAACTATCTACTGGGCTGAAAAAAATCTCCACAATAATCATTAACTTTGGGAAAGAATTGGGTGCCTTCCCTTAACATTGCCACCAATGTTTCTTGAAACTTTCTTGGAGTTTTTTTGTGATTTTTTTTTTTTTTTTTTTTACTATGCAAAGAAGAGAACAGCTTCTTTCTTTCTTTCTTAAGTATTTCATTTCTTGGAAGTTCCTAACAGGGAGGCCAGTTGCAAGGTGTCTGACTCACATCTAAACTGGAACTGGGCAAAGACCACCGCTTGTTTTCAAACACTCCTATGAATAATCAGCACCCACTGGAAGCACTTGGTATTCGCCAGCTGAAGGCTGGATTTGGGCAGCAGAGCTGAAAGGTGGTTTATTCTACTGTTAGATTCTGCCAGCTGTCATGTCTGAATAAATTAGAAAGCCACCCAACTTTTCTAAATTGACTATGAGTTGAGGTTAATATGCACAGAAATATTCCTCATCTTTTATTTCTAAATTAATTTACATATGAACCACTGATAAGCCATCAAGAATGCAAATGTCTGGTTAAACCTTACAAGGGCTTGTAAGTATTTACTAGATGTATACTTCACATCTTCTGTGTGGTATAGTGCAAATCTAACTAACAGAATGTATTATGGGTCAGTCTTCAAGGATTTGCAAATACTACCAGTACTGAACTACTAATACAGCCTGATTGTAAACTTCAAAACTTTTGAGTGTCTTGGCTCTTAAAGCTCTGTAGTTTGAAGTTATGTTCACAAAAATTCCCCCATCTCCTTTGTTAAACTTGTAATTAAAGCTGACCTGATTAAGAAAACCTGCTTCCTCAGTCTTGTTGGTAGGACACATTGATGAGAAAGTCAGGGAATCCTCATTTTTATACAAGTAGTGATCTCTGCCCAGGAGTGCACTGATTAATTAATGAGTGTGTTTACCTGACTGTGTGTGTTTGGGCAGATTAGTCTTTGCACATAGCCTGGCTGCAAGCACAATGACAGCTAGTGGAATGCTGCATCCCTGAAACTGAATGATAACATAGCACAAGCTTCACACAGAAGCCTTTACCTAGACCTGTCAAGGTTCACCTTTGGTCATGTCTACCTGTTCTAAATCATCACCTGTTCTTAAGCAGGAAAACTTAGGATTTTTATAGTGCTTTTTTGAATAAATAACACTGAAAGATGAAAAAAAAATGTTTCTATGGATCATGTAAGGAGTCAATAAAAACGTAGAACATTTATAGACATGTATTTACTATATAAGTGTATTGAGTTAGTAAACTTGACAAGCTTCTTGAAAGAGATCTATTTCAAATCAATGACTGTCTCTTAAGAAGCTGAATGATGAAATGACCTAATGTAGGTATGTGGTGTTTCTTAAAAGTACAGTATTTTTTAAGTATTGTCTCATGACAGTATAATGGCTAAGGAGTTTAATGGGGAAATTGATGTTTGTGAATTTGGAGATTTGGAGAACTTTGCATAGGGGAGATTAGTCAATCATTTACAACTTGGAATGAGTACGTGTAAGATTCAAACAAGCTGATAAAAAAAAGCAAAACAAAAAACAAACATCCAAACAAAAATCCCATTAAAATTAAGAGCAAACTCAGATTCTAAGAGATGCTTTCCAAGTCTGTGAGTTCTGAGAAGGTGACTGTGTTGACAGGAGATGTACTGGTAGCCACTGAGATAACACAAATCTACTGTAGCTTATTTAAAGCAAGGAGAATTAAAAGTGATCCCAGTACAGACAGACTCAGTGGTAATTGAAGAAGTAATTTTTGGTATAAGGTATAAATTGCTGATCACACCAAGAGTTCTAAGAAATATTTTGTTATAACCATACAATAGAAAACTTGATCTTTTTTGATTTTGCCACTTTTGACAAACTCATGGGCGTTCCCAGGGGAGAGCATCTCTTTCGGAAAGCTCTGCTAACAATGTTTCAAGGGAAATCCCTTTATGGGTTTCAGCAGCATTTAAGAGGAAGACCATTTTTATTAGTAGTATGCTTTACTATTAAATAAAATGCACCTAGCTAGTGAGGACTTCTGTGATACCCAAGATTCCTTAACTGACAATATGTGTGTTCCAGCTTATGATGACGATGAGAGTTCTCTTCTACCTCAGAACTGGGGAGCAAATAAAAGAAAGCTTTGCTGGAGTTAGTTGGGGTGGGAGATTTAGACCTATGCCAACTTGGATTCAGTCAGTGATCCCTAAACCCCCTGTTATTTCATTGGGTGGCCTTTGCTTTTAGGGTAAATTCTGTTTCCTGTGTTCCCCATGAATGTCCCTGCACAAAGCATGGGTGCTTGCAGTTTGTGTTGGGAGGATTCAAATTCCCCCACGCTAAAAACTAAACAGAATAATTCTTGTCTTCAGAGGTTTTGTGCTTTTCCATTCCCTCTGTCCCTTTTACGTTTTCCCTGCCAAAGGAAAATCGTTAAATGTGTGAATGTAATGGTTTCAACTTAAAAAAGTAATTGGATTCTCATGGAACTTCCCTTCTCCTCCACTGTTTCCAAGCAACATGATGCATGGCCATTTCCTGTCTGCTTCTCATCTCCTTTTCTGAGATCCCTGCACTGCACCACTTTTATAGACCCAAACCCACATGGTTTTGATTTGGCAGAGAATGGAAGATTGCTCCATAGCAGAAAGGCTATGGATGCTATGTTTTGGGATTTTGTTTGGTGTTTTTCCTCTACATCTGTTGTTTTCATATTGTATGCTGTTAACAGATCTCATGAGGTTTGGGAATCTCATGAGGTTTCGTAAGACCAAGTGCAAGGTGCTGCAACTGGGTTGAAGCAACCCTTGGTATCAGGACAACGGGGAATGGCTTCAAACTAAAAGAGAAAAGGTTTAGACAAGATAATAGGAAAAAATTCTTTACTGTGAGGGTCGAGAGGCACTGGAACAGATTGCCCAGAGAAGCTGTGGATCTCTGGAACTCTTTAAGGCCAGGCTGGATGGAGCTCTGAGCAATCTGGGCTACTAAAAGGTGACCCTGCCTGTGGTAGGGGGGTTGGAAGTATATGAATCTTGAAGGTCCCTTTCAACCCAAACCATTCTATGATTCTATGATCTTTGAGATAAAGCTGCCCTGATGGCACTTCCATCGTGTTCTTATCTGATTCACATGAGGTAGACTTTCAGGTATTTTTTCATCCAACCTCTTACTGCAAAGCTTTAATAAATTTGGGAGAACATTAAGGCTTGTAGGTACAAGTGAATTTACATTGAGACCTCTTTTACTGGGCAGCACATAAGAGCTGAATAGTGACTGTAAGTACCTACATCAGTTTTAAACCTTCTTTATATTACTGGAGTGCGACAAAGATGACTAATGAGTATTCACCATGGACAAATTAAAATTGAAGATTGAGTAGGAATCTTTATCTCTGATTTACCTGTCTTTCAGTTGCCCATATCTATGAAATAAATGTTCACCACCCCCACCTTCAGCAAATCCTCTTATATCAGTCCCTATGCTAATCTTTCAGAGATAATTTAAGGTAGAGTTCAGCCATTTTCACATTATACAAAACATTAAGAAAAAGGCTGTTGTCTTCTGGATTACCTGGTAGAACAGTTGACTCTGAAAAGTCCAAATATCATTTACTTCATGGTTCTAATTTGGAAGGGAAAACCGAAGAGGAAAGAAAAGTAAACTAGATTCCCAGCTTCAGAATACACTTAACTAATCGATTTTCTGCCTATCTATTAGGCTTTTCTTTCAGCTTTTCCTTCTTCCTTAACCCTTTTCCATGGAAGGGCTGAAACAAGAGAGTAGCAAGAGGTGGTTTTGAACACCAGCACCTTTCCTAAACCATCGTCTTTCATTAAAAGCTGCTGTGGTTGCAAAACAGTCTTGAAAACGTGAACTAAGTGCAGCCGGGGCATAGATGTCTGCATAGGCTTTCACAGTCTGAAGTAATAGCTCTGAGGGATGTGAGCTTCACCTCAACAGGGTGTTCTGCCGTATGCCTTCTATTTTAAATGTGAACTCTTCCTGCTCTTCCTGGCAGGCAAGGTTTAGTCACTGCATGCAGTCAATTTACTCTAGTGACAAAGCATATATTTACTTTAGGAAAGAAACCCTACCTATTTTTTCTCCAATTACGATAAAATAAATTCCAAGGGACCCAATGGTTGTATCTGCCAAGACAGACCCTAGTCCAAGAGTGGCTGGAATCACATGGTGGATCAGCTTGACAGGCCGCCAGACTACTCTTCTGTCTGTAAAAGTGGCAAGCATCAGCAGCTTAAGAGAAGAGAGAAACAAATTCACAGCAGGCTTATAAAATATTTAGTGTAAGTGTAATTCAAAATACAGATTTATTGAAATCCTGAAACACAGGGTTTTTTTGTTTGGTTGGTTGGTTGGTTAGTTTTTGTTTGTTTGTTTCTGTTTCCTCCCCTTCACTTTCTGGTACATTTCAAATGGAAATTTTCCACAAATAAAACATCTCAGTATTTTGATAATCAACCAATCCAAATTCAACCTTGTTAAAGTATTAGCCATTTTGTGCAGAAAAGACTTTCAAATTCTGGTGGTGAGATGCAGGGTCGACAGACAGACATACAGACACGACTGTGATGCTGTGCTGTGTCCCTCCCCAGGCATGCTTTCTCGTGTAGCCAGATAATCAGCTGCTGGAGCCCTTTATGCTCTGCATCACCCCTGGGTGCCAGACGCAGTCAGCCTGCCTTGGGGGCTGCAGCTGGGCAGCTCCGGGTGGCCGCAGGAGGGTCCCTGCTTTGCTCTTCTATTGCCCTGCCAGAGCAGGGACAGGCATTGGTGCCGTCTTTCCCAGCTCCTTGGTCCAGACTGATCCCACCAGAGAAGTTCAGCTTAACAGTGGGTCAGTTAACGCTGCCTGCTGTGAGGGCCTCTCATGGTATACAAAAATACACATTTGATGGTTTTATTCCATTTAACCCCCCTGAGTTATATGAAGTGCGTGGTTATGTGTTAAGGATACAAACCCCCAAACAATTTCATTCACTTCAGTGGGAGCTGCAAATACTGGCTGTTAAAACACAGCTGAGAATTACTGCAGAGCAAGGACTAGGGAAGTACATACTTGAAACCCAAGAAAATCCCCAAGCTAAGATTTCTGCTCCAACATTCAGTTCTTTTTGTTCTACATCTATGCATTTTATTATTAGTTAATCTATACCCTGTGAGGTGTGTAGGATGTGCAAGGAAGCCAAAACGATATTGCTTTGGAAAAGTTAATATTTGTAATTTCCTGACTTTGAATATTTGATTTTTCAGTCCCAGTAATGCACTAATGCTGTTTTATGTGTCTAATATATAATTGGCTTGAATTTTTTCATCTTTTCAACTGTTGCTACGATGATTAGTTTCTGGAGGAAGAGTGAAGAGAATGACGTTTTTTCTTTGGCCCAGTACCACAGAATCTATTTTATGCACTTTTTCATCGCAGTGTTACTATGCTGGTGAGGGAAACTTGGTGTAGGTGGGAAATTGGCTGCTCAGTGCCTCTCAGATGAATGAGACTTGGAAGCCTCTCAAGGGCAGTGTTATTTTTATTTCCTTTCCAAACTCGCGGGAAGCACTAGAAGGTATAAAGCTTTTCATGTGTGTTTTCAGGACGGTGCGTTTGCTCCAGCCGGCCCCCACTGCACCACCTTCTTGGGCAGTTTGGGACACTGTTTGTTTAGCACCCGACAAAAATAAAGGCTAAACACATTTAACCGCAGGTTAAACTAATATTTATGACCTTCTTTAGGAAAGGCTTCACTTCCCTGCTGGGCATAAAGGGCTGTTACGATGTGTCAGTGGACACAGCATCCAAAGAGGTGATTTTGCAGCGGGTGAAGGTGCCCGTGAGGTGACACATGACGGCAGCAGGGTGTTCCCTGCCCCACCTGCGGGGCCCCGGGCAGGGGCTGCAGCGCCCCGGACCCGGCGCACCTGCCGCGGAGAGCACGGGCCGCCCGCCCTCCCCCGCCGGGCTCAGGTGACACCGGCCCCGGCGGCTCCACGGACCGCCGAGGAGCTTCCTGGTTCCCAGAAGGTGCCGGAGCGGCTGCAACAGGAACTGAGAGACGCGGGAGGAGGCGGTGCTGCCGCTCCGCCGCAGTCGCGGCCCGAGCCGGGGGAGCGGAGCGGAGCAGCCATGGGCCGCCGCCCGCCGCGCTGAGCCGCCCCCGCCGCCCAGCGCTCCGCGGCCGGCGCTGCCCCCTCGCCCCCGCCGGGCGGGGCGCTTGTCCCTGGGGGCGCCGGGGCTACCGCCGCGGCCCCGCGATGTGACCATGGACAGCAGGTTCAAGTGAGTGCGGTGCGGTGCG
>JAWWES010000006.1:21913668-22015032 GCA_035583135.1 Lophotriccus pileatus
ATCTGGTTATTAAAATTATGGGGGAGATGCCTCTGCCCAAATTAAGGTACAAACAGGACCATATGGATTTTTATTTAACAGTAAAATGAGGTGGAGGGAGATAGAAAGAAACAGGAAAAAAGAGAGGGGGAGACAGAAAGAGTGACAGAGAGGCAGCTTAAGTGGAAAAAATATCACCGCTCCATGGATTCCAATGGCGTCCCATTGATATTCTTCTTGTGGTCTTCTTGGCGGTCAGTCCCAATTCTGTCAAAGTGATATTTGCAGCCTGGACCCACCAAGGGAAGCCCACAAAACAGAGTCCATAGGGGTGTCATTATGCTTAGGCTTGGTAGAAATGCCACCAGTACCTCCCCTGGGGTGGGGAGTTTTATTCTGGATGATGTAATACCAAATCATGGGACATTTCAGGAGTCTTTGATACTTTCTAAGACATTACAGCTGCCTGTTACATGAGCATAGTTGAATACTTTGCACCTTGACTGTTTGAACCATCAGCATTCCAGTCTCTCACACTTGTGATACATTCTTCTTCTGCAATAACTGGACAATAGTAACACCTTTATCTTATCCCAAAGTCCCATCACAGTCCAAAGTGTAGACATATTTTGGGGAAGGGTGGGCTTTGGTGAGCAGCTGCTTTGCACAGTTTGCTACTGTGGACAAAAGTCAGTGATTTTTAACAATCTTTAAGCCATTAACTATTTCAATCTCTTCCATGGTGGCTACCAGTAGATACTCTTTCAATATGGATTACAAAAGTAAGAAGAAGCTTGGCCTACATTTCAGTCAGAATAAATAGGGGGAAAAGTTAAATGCCTCTCTTGTAATGATAGCTGAATATTTAAGTTGCTGCTCAATGACTTGAGTGATTTTCCTTGAGACTGGATGCAAATACTGAGGCTGTGGAATTGCTTAGTTTTACCTGCCTGTATAAAAGTTAGGCAGAAAAGAGAGAGGTAGCACTTATGTAGATTTCAGCGAAAGTCAAGATATGATTTGCCAGATGCAGAATAAAGTACGACTAGCTCACCTGTCAAAAGAAAAGAGTTAAGGGATACCTGATACACTATTTGGATCATTCATATTGTGTAAATAATTTTTAGACTAGGGTGGCCAGGAAATTCTCAGATCCTCAGGTTGTTTACAACCCATTCACAGCAAGCAAGGGGTTCCTGAGCATGGGAACCGTCTCCTGATGTTTCTCTTATTTTCTGGGAGATGGGTAATGAATGCCATTGATTTCTCATAATGAAAAGAATACCAGCCAAAAGTCTTTGGGAGAAGGATTTTGTATTTAATAACTATGTTGAGTTCACATGGAAAGGCTGTGGTATTATGGAAGATTTTATTAAATTTATTATCAGTGTCAGTCATTGTGTCAAAGAATTCATGGTCTAAAGGACAGGGCACAACAGATGGATGAGACAAGAAAGAGGGCTGTGATGGGTTGGAGGAAATAAGGTATTCCTTCTCTTCGCCAACTACTAACAGTGATTGCAGCTTTCAACTGCCCTGGCTGTTGTACTTTGCTGTGAGATTCACAATGGATAGGAGGAGAGAATGGAAAGAGGTTAGGTCTCTCTTATCCTGACAGGAATGAATACTGAGGTCATAACTGTGATTGAAATCCTTCCATAATAGGTCAATACTAAGAAACAGTATCAGCTAAATTCTGCCATTTGCTCTTGTTTTTGAGAACTCCTGACTCTCTGAAGAGAGTACTGAGCATAGGATGGCTATAGACCAGGGGATGTGCCTGACATAAAAGTCAGATTTTTAGATTTATTTTTATGTTCTAAACTTAATTCTTAAATGCCTCAGGCTTATAAGAGAAGGCATTCAGGCTTTTCAGAAGTGTAAGACTTGCATCTGTATAAAGGTTTCTTGCTTTTCTCTCTGAACTGAAGTTTCTGCTGCTTCTTGTCCCTCTTTTGGATGCAGGTTTTATCTGTCCCAAAAGCTACAAGGAATTAGTCTTTTCTCTAAAAGATTTTTACCTCACCATTTTCTAAGTTTTGTGGAAGTTATGTGCAGAGACATGATATAATGATCTTTCTTCTCCTACACTTAACAGTATTTGATTTAATTTCAAATCCCAGATGTCATTAATATCTATTATCATTACTATTTTGGAAAATTAAGTTATCCATATTTTCAGCATTAATTTTAGTATTTAACTTAATTATTTCTTGACTGCCAATTAGAGTCTAGCTTTGGAAAATACAAACAATATCAAATGTCTTGATCCTTTACCAGATCTTAATAGAAACCTCTCAGTATGTGTAAGACCAAGAATAGAGCTGATATACCAGTGATACAAGTCCTATTTATTTCAGAAATCTCAGTCACGCTGAATGCATGGTAATCCTAAAAGTGTTTTTTTATTTTTTTATAAATGTATGTGAAGGAGCAATTACACAGAGAGGGACAAACAAAAGAATTGTTTGACAAAATATTTTCAAACAGGAATAATCAAAAAATTTTTTGCAAATATTTCTATTTAATTACGTATATGTGTTTAAATAGAAAGTAAATCCTTAAGCAGAAATTTAGAATCCCAAAAATATCACTAATGCATTTCTTTTCAGTGTGGCTTCAAACATAATTGATGAATCATTCTCTTAATTATTATTATTGTTTAATTAAATCAATGAATAGTTATAATCAATGAATAACTACACACAATAAGATTTAGGATATTGCACATACTGTTGATTACAAAATTCACTTTATGCTCCCACTGCAAGGCTATGGTAAATTAAGAACAAGAACATTACAAAATACGGTGTTTTTTTGCAGGTCAGTGTTATCAAATTTCAGCTAAAAGTTTCCTCAAAAGCCCCATCTCTAAGGGACAAACTGCCAGTCCCTACACAATACTACAACACTTTATTGTACTCTCTAAAACATGCTGATTCCCATATATACAAAAAAGAAATTAATCCTGTGGGTGCCAGCCTTTCTCCAGTGACTTACTCCCATGTTGTTTCGCCACTTCAGAACTCCCAACAAACTGAACTTTTAAGTGATGGGATCATCAGTCAAGAAACAATTTACCAGCTCAGCTCCTGTGCATGTTAAAGTTCCACAATATGTTGTGTTTTATTAATTTTGGCTGCAGAGTAACAGATTTTTAATAAATACAGACAAAAATCGTGGGGGGGTTATCAATTTCTGGAAGAGGCTATAATTTGGAAAAATGCATCTCCTTGAATTTTTAACATATTCAGGCCTTCTTTTACTACTGGAAGTATTAGAGGATGTTGCTGGACTGAAAAGGGAACGGGGCCTTCATTCACTAAGAACTACTCAAACTCTACACTTGCCAACCACAAAGCCAAAAACAGAAGAGACATCTAACTTGTGTCATTTGCATTTGTTGTTCCAAGACAGCCTTGGCTCCCTTTTCACTCCCCTTTTCTGGTCATCTCCTGCTAAAAAGCTGGTAGTATGCAGTCTGTACAGCTCTTCTGTAAGCACAGAAGTGACGTCGAGGATGTGACACTGACGACTTGGCCAACAACTTATATAGCTGCTTTGAGCATAGCAGCCTCCTCAGGCCTCAGATAGCTCCTTAATATTTGAGGGATGCAGGTCTCTAATGCACTGCTATAAAATTCTGACATCTTCCTCTGTGAGTCAGCCACATTGACAAGGTCAGCTCAGTGAGCAGACAGCTAAGTGTATTTCTCCTTCTTCCTCTGCTCTCACACATGGTTGACTCTTTTCAGAGAAAAAGCCATGTATTTGGAAAGTATTATCCTACTTTGACAGTATGGAGATAATTTCATATTCTGCAGGTTTTTTTGGGGTGCCTCCCCGACCATCCCAGTTACCTTAAGTATAACAGAAAAGCAATCTGGAGAGAAATATGACTACATGTGCCTTCAAGGCACAGAGTATAGCTTAATTCTTACATTAGATCCAAACATCATGTTCTTAGGAAGAAAGATTTAGTCCTACAGCCTACTCTCCCTCTTCTCTTATTCTAATCACTGCACTCCTCTGGCTTTTTGTTCATCTGCAGTCACACCTATACGTGACTTAAAGGTGACTATAATTTAAACGCTGTGGGCCATGCATGACTGAACAGCTGAAAAACATTCCGGATGTAACTGTGAAGTGGCACTGAGCTGTCAAATAATGTTTCAAACCCAGCTCTGCCAGTGCAAGTTAGAAACAAAAGTAAATAAAGCATCTGTTGCTGAGACACACTGGCCATTCTCTACATGCACTTATTTCAATGGAAGCTGATGACCTCCCGAGTTTTGCAGTCTGGAGTCCTACAGTGATAAGAGATCTTTGTGCCTTCTGCTGGTGAGAATTCCAACGCCTTTGGGGAACAAGAAAAATAAGTGGTCTTCCAGTACTGAAAGAAGTGTTTCGAAACAATCCTGGTATGATTAAGGCCTGACTGAGCTCTGAAAAATGCAGGAGAAGAAGTTGTCTGTATCTGTATGCATGCATCATACATACAAAAGTCTAGAAGACAACGTAAGGAAAAAATATAACTGCACAAGGGACACTGTCTGAAATATCTCTGATTTGAGTAGCTGGAAGTTAAGCAACCAACAGATGGAGGCTGTGCCACAGGAACACAGTTTAGCTGGAGAATAAATGCATCAAGTCATACAGATTGACAACACCTTGACCTTTTGCATTCCTACATCAGAGGCACCGGATGAGGCAGTAATGCCACTGAAGTCAAAGGCAAAATTTATAGCAACTTCTGTGAAAACAGGATTTAAACCAAGAGTTTATAAGTGGGATAGCATGAGTGAAGACAGTCTTTTTCCTTCACCAAGAAGAAATGTGTCTGTCTGCCCTGCCTCCTAAGTGTGACCATTCTGCCAGGAATGGAAACTGCCTAACTCTGGAAGTTTTCCAGGTTCATATTTTCCAGGTTCATATCAAAATATCAAATCAATATTCATTGATTTTTCTTCTCTAAGTGAATTTAATTATGATACACTCTGAATATGCTGAAAACAAAGTCAGTTAACAAAAAGCAAAACTTATTCCAGAAATACTCATCTTCAAGTTCTCCCAGAGGCATGTAGACTTTTTACCATGAAAAGTAATTCCCACCAGGCCAGAGGGACTATGAATTTTCATGGGAAGTTTCGTCTTTCTCAGCTATGCAAATCAAATTTAGATAACCCATACAGTCTACAGAACCCTAAAATACCATAAGCATAATTAGGAATAAAACAAGCCTAACTGCCTGGCTCTGCTGATTACCACATCCTTCAGGTAAGTATACACAAGGCAATCTAAAATTATTCAGCTCTAACGAGTGTGTACTAATCAGAGGTTCTGCTAAGCAGAAGTATTACCAGTCCTTTAAAATAACTTCTAAATAATTCTTACAAGACATAGGATAAATCACCAAGTTATTTTATTTTATGAATCATGACACTTGCAAATATGTAAATGAAAATGTGTTAAGATTTTCTTCATAATACTTATTTATTTTCCTCTGATGTTTTTAGGGAATAACCCATCCACATTTTTCAGAAGCTGTCTCTTCATTTTCTTTCCTTTACAGTTCTATGTCTGTCAAAGCTTTAGCCCAACTCTCCTTTTGTTTTTCCTGTATAAATGAAGAATAACTAGTGATTTTAAGAGGGGCATATTGGTTTTATGTTTTACATCTCTTGTTGGCAAAACCTGCTAGTCTGAATTATCCATCAGTTCACAGAATATGTCCTGAGTTGGAGGTATTCACAAGGATCATCAGTGTCCAACTCCTGGCTCTGCATAGGACCATCCCCAAGAGTCACACCATATGCCTGAAAGCATTGCCCAAATTCTTCTTGAGCTCTGTCAGGCTTGGTGCTGTGAGCACTTCCCTGGGTAGCCTGTTCCAGTACCCAAGCACCCTCTGGGGGAAGAACCTTTTCCAAATATCCAACCTAAACCTCCCCTGACACAACTTCAGGCCATTTCCTTGGGTTCTGTCACTAGTCACCACAGAGAAGAGATCAGTGTCTCCACCTCCCCTTGTCAAAAAGCTGTAGACTGCAATGACGTCTCCCCTCAATCTTCTCCAGGGCAGTTGGCCTGCATATATTTCATGTAAACATATTTTATCCAACTCTGAAAGTTGTTGCCACTAAACACATTTGTTTACAGGAGTTAGTCTCATTCATAACACATTCTAAAGGATCTTAATACCTGAAAGCCCTCAGTGTCAGAACTGCATTTATTTTCTGCTATTTCTGAAGTTCTGCATGCCTGCATTATATTGGTTGAGACATATATTATTTCACTCTTTGAAATATATTTCATTTGTGTAACATGAACACATCCCTTTCCTACCACTTGGAATTTGGAATTCTTCCTCAACCCAACATCCTTTTTGCCAAGTCTATCCTTTTGTCTAGCATTCATGAGAAAAAAACCCAGCACTTTTTTATAATGTTTTTTTCTAAACAATCTGCTTTTCCTTTGGCCTAGACCCCCTAGGCAGGTCTTGATGGAGAGTGAATGTCAGCAAACCCTAATTTTCTTTTTGAACGTGCAAACTTAATGGGCTATGGCTTTTTTTTATTGCAATTCAGAGTGAGTGGGAAGGGACTGTCTGCTGCAAACAGGACAGGTGAAAAAAGGGAATGAGCCAAAAGAAAAAAAAACATAAAAGAATTCACAGCATTCAGAGGTGAGAAGTTGAAAGCATGTTTCTTATCACCCATTCATGAAAGTAAAAGCCTTAAAATTCAGAAAGCCTTATTTAAGGATAAGTTTTGTTTTTTAGGTAGTTGGCCCTTGTTAGATTGCAATCAGGAACTTACCTCCTGCTTACAAAGGAAATCCATGTAACACAGTAATACCTGCCAACTACACTGGGTGAACTCCTCTATGCCTTACATTTGCAAACTTCTCATTGCATTTAAGTTATCTTTGATTAAATACCTCTTTATGGGGTACAACTTAATCTTTGGTTCTCTTTGAGCCAGTCACTACAGACAAATCTAAGACATCATGTCCTTTACTTGATGCTGCTGAAGTGCTGGCATTTGCTGTGCAACAAATGTTTAGAAAGGCGTTCGCAGTAGTTTGATTAGTGTGCGTGTGTGTAAGTACAGAGTACACCCAAGTAACACAAGCAACATGTTTCTAAATATCATGTGAATTGTTCTAACCCTTTCGCACAAGTGATTTGAGTACTCAACTGAAACGTGAGAGATGGTTTCAAATCCTCCTGCTGTGTAATGGGAGAGGGCTGGTAACTCACCAGAAGTTTCCTAATCGATATTAGGCTGAAGTGTATTGCAGTCAATTGTTTTTTTCCTAATGTTCCTTTTACTTCTCAATTCAAAATGGGCCCTAAGTCTGCAGTTCAATAATTAGAACTTGCTCTTGGTGGGAAAGAGTTTTTGCAATCTCTAGACTTTGCTCCTATGACTGTATAACATAGAAGTACTAAAAGTTCATTAGAAGACCATTCTGTTAGCTGAGGACTCTGACTCTCTCTCAAAGCAACTGGGTGTCGAAGAAATCTCCACCTGTTTTTAGATGTAGCTGTAAATGACTTGCTCAGGGTCCTAAGAGTCCACACCAGTGTAGAGAACTTGCCTGCCTTGTGTGGGAATTATACACAGAACTCAGTGTAAGTTCTTTAATGCTCACAGAATCTTTTGTCTTATTCCTTGTAACAGCTGCAGGGAGCTTCTAGGGGAAATGCAATCAATATTATATAAGGCAACGCTGAGGAGCAGCAGGAACACATTTTGTGCTTTTGCTCTGAATTTTTTCCCATCTTTCTGCAGGCCAAAGCACAGCCCACCAAACAGCACAGGTCTCGTTGTGTTTTGCAGGATCTCTATATCATCACCTGCATTAGAGTTATGTCCAAGCTGAGGTACAGTAGTACTCCCTTCCTGTTTGCATTCCCAAAGCAGCAAAGACAGCACAGAGAATAAAGAAGCCCCTACCTATTTTAGGGACTTCTCCAAGCTTAACCTCTGCCTCTTATGCAAAGCTAATGTAAGATGTATGTCACAGTAAGTTCTTCCATCAAAGGGTTTTTCTTGAGAAGGCCCAATTACATTGATAGGATGAGCCTGATGCTTCATATAACTAGCCTCTGCAAAGCTTTCCAGTTGGTGCAGCTTACTTAGGGTTAGCTGCTGACCATGCCCAGGTGCTTAGGGAGCAGAGACACTCCACTGGTACCTAAAACTACTTCTCAGTCCAACCTCTTCTTCCTCCCAGAGAACCTCCAAAGCCCTTCAAGTGCACCTGAGAGAAAATAATTTTTGTTTCATATTTCAATGTTTATATTTTGATATTTTATACATTAAGTATTGTATAGATTTTTATGCTTTTGAGTGCCAGTTATAGTGAACTTACATCATATTTTACCATTAAGTTCTTCACGTTATTTCACAATCTCTCTCAGGTAAGTTACTCGGTTCCTCAAAGTGCCTCAGGCTCTTCCCTGTGAGTGGGGTCACCTGAAACACTTTGCTCAACCCATAAAGCATTTTTACCTTTCTCTGACTGCTGTGCCGCTGGACAAATGCTTAGGCTTAACCTTTGTCTACATACTTATACGTATGTCATACATTACTTATGATTTTAGAGAAGCACCTAAGTGACTGTACTTTCCAGGGATGCTAAATGCCTCCAAGTAACACACCAAGCAGCCAGTGTCTCTGCAACTCCACCTGCAACCAGCTGAGCAGCCATAGCAGGTTTTGCTCTTTAAGATGTGCCGAGAACCTCATTCTGCTTTCAAAACAGACATTTTTAGCCCTGATAGAGGAAGCACATAGTCCAGGGGTCAGCAAAAACATACCAGTGATTATAATTCTGAGAACATTTCTATTTTTCTAAGCATTCCCTTATGAACATGATTTTTATTCTATCACAGCAATGTGAGCGGTGTTTGCCTGGAAGCCAGCTCTCCTTGAAACATGTCTTCCTCCCGAGAGGTTCCTCCGCACATAGCACACTTTAGTTGAACAGTCCTCTTATTTTCTGAGCAATTCTTAGAAATAATTCCCGCTTCAAAAGACCACATAGAAGAGGTTAATTTATTACTGCTCTTTTTAGGGGGCTTCGATGCTGATTTCGGTGAGACAAAGCATCACGCAAGGGTTTTGCATCAGCCGGTGCGGACCGAGCGCGGAGGTGATCCCTGTCCGCGGGCGCGAGGCGCTCCCGCGGAACGGCCGCGCTCCGCTGCCCGCCAGCCCCGCTCCTGCCCGCGGGCAGCGCAGCCCGCTCGGCGCGGCCGCCACTCACCTCCACGAAGTAGAAGCAGGGCAGGAGGGTGACGCTGTCCTTGGTCACTTTGCCCTTTGGCCGCTCCTTCGCGGACATGCTGGCGGGGCTGCGGGCGGCGGCCCCGCGGCCAAGCGCTGCCCCGGCCGCTCGCAGCCGCCCGCCCGCCGCGGGCTCTCCTCCGCCCGCCGCCGCCGCGCCGAGCGCTGCGCCGAGCGCGGGGCTGACGTCAGGAGCCTGCTCGGCGGCGGGCGGGGGTCCCGGCCGCCTTAACTCCTTCGCGCCGGGGGTGCGGGGGGAGCCCCGGCGAGGAAGCTTTGGCTGCAGCAAGCGGTTTGCACGAGTACACGTACGGGCGTGAGAGACCTGGACAGGATCCCTGCGGGCGTGAGGATGCTCGGGATGCTCCGTGGGGAGCCTGCGGCATTTATCTTGTTTCTGGGAAATATTTTTTCTGAAACAGAGTAGTAGAATGGCCCTGGGAATCGCATTCCTATACGACCAATCTTTTCTTGCAGGTGTACTCTTTTTGAGATGAAGTTGCTAACGACAGTTCACCCCAGCCTCAGCGCCAGTCAGGGGGTGTGGTGTGACTGGGACTGAGCCAAACTGAGCTCTTCAACCCCTTGTGCAATACTGCGGCACGTGATTTCTCTGATCTGTGAAGTATCTGCTGCAGTTCCCGCTACAGTCTTGAAGAGAGCAGAATTAACCTGAACAATTGTTTCCATGGTGAAATGTGTTGAGAACCTATTTATGGATCAAAGTTTGCAGCGTTTTCTCGGGCAAGCTCCTGTTGGTGTCAGTGAGAGGTACCCTGGATAGGGCCTGCAGGAGTTCTCTGTGCAAGATAACGTTTTCATTCTTTGTAGCGCATTAATGATGTCTATAAAAGTCTTGTGCCTGTAAGTTTCTTCTTGCATTGTAGTGTTTAGCTTTAATGTAGAAGGAGAGAAGTGTGACTCAAGCAGTCGTTTATTTCCTGTCCCTCCTCTTTTGAGGGAAATAACCTGCTGTTCTTGTTCTGCTGTTCTTGTTCAGATGGTTGCTAGTATTTTGGCTGCTATGGCAATAGAGATGAAAATTGTCATCAGCTGCTTTTCTTTTCTAGCTGTTCTCTTTTCATTTATCCAGAGCGAATATGCCAATCCAGGCTCTGCACTGAGCAGACAAGCAAAGACATTTCATGAGAGGGTAAAATCAAAAACATACTCCCTGCCTGCAGGCAGGTGTGGAAGGCAAATCTGTAGTCTGAATCCAAGTTATTGAAAAAGACTTTTCAGAGCTGCAACATGTGTTGCCATACCAACACATATTCTTGTCATAACCTTGCTAGGAAAGATTTCCAGGGTTTCTGCTGACTTAGGAATCAGGGCACTTGTTGGTAACTTTGTGAAAGGCAAGGTGGGGGATTCCAGGCAGTGGAGGTGGCTGGGATGGTTGCTGTGAGCAGAGGAGCTGTGAGCAGAGGAGGTTTGTGCCTGTCTGTCAGCACTAAATTCCAGGAAATTATTCTGGTGTGGGGATATCTGGTAGTGCTTCCTACCCATCAGTGGTCTAGCCTTTAAGTAAAAAAGGTTCCTTTTTGTTAACTTTGCTTCTGAGTTATTCCAAGTAAAACAGCAAGTCTTGAGAAGCTGTAATAAGATTTTGCTATTGCCAAATATGTAACTATTATTGGGGAGAGTGTTAATGAGTGATATCCACTTAGAGTTGTGTTTACTGTATGAGCCTGGATTATTGTGAAATCAGGAATCTGGCTTGAAAAATCATCATCACACACTGATCATTTCACACATGATTGCTTCGTTCTGCAAGAGCAGGGGGATTAGGGTGCTGCTTTGGTAAAATGAACAGAGAAATTCACATGGTGATGTAACTTTAGAAACTGGAAAAACTCCTATTAGTAAATTTTGTCACTGTACTGCCTAAAGGCCAATTAAGAGTGCATCTGTGATAGGTAGAGTGAAACACAAGGTAGTATCCAGCCTCTGTTCTACAAATTCTCATTATAAAGGAGGGTCTGGTGGGAAGGATGATGCAATGCAAACTGTGTAACTGCTGTAAGGGCAGGAAGAATTGTGCTAATTCTCTGGGGTTTTTTTCTCATTATTTTGTGAGTATACTGATAGAAGGAGTTAGAAGAGGGGTTATTTATGAGTCACCTGAAGTGAAGCAGTCACTTTTTTGTCAGTGACAGGCCTTGTCAAGAACTTCTGTCCGTTATCTAGTCAAACAGAGGAGGAAAAGGATAATCAATGCCTCAGTGCCAGGGTGTGGCATGTTTGTCTCACACTAGTCTAAAGGTGATGGGCAAGTATGGACATGGTTAGGGTGCATTTCACTTAGGTTCTTTTTTGAGACTCAGCTGTCCCCTCTCCAGCTGAGGAGGGAAGTGATAGAGTGGCTTTGGTAGACACCTCGTGTCCATCTAGGGTCAGCCTACCACAATGAGTGGCTCATCCATATCATCTCCTAAAGGAAAATGCATTGGCAGTAACTGATTCAGAAAACACCTCCTGTCCATTTCAATCAAGATAGTCTTACAAGAAAGTGTGATGATGCATGACTTATGAATGCATCTATGTGCAGGATAGTCATATGTACAGAATCTGCACTAACGCTGACAGCTTTTTTTACCCACCTTGAAGCAATCTCTGTAACATGGCAACATGTGAGCATAAAGCATAACATTTTTTGTTTGTGCTTTGCTTCAAGAAAACCAATCACGTTCAGTAAAACCAATCAAGTTCATGGAAACATTTAAAGAAGTTGGGGAACTAAAAAGTTAAATTGATAGGTGTGGAGAATAGGCCTTTTCTGACTCATCTGGAATAAGTTTTTAAGAGAAATTTATTATTCCATCAACAAAAAGAAAACTTGGCCATGAGTGGGTGTCCCTGGCGATTCCAAGCTGAATTTTAATAGCTCAGTTTGACCCGAGACCTTGCCCCCTTAAAGAAGTATTGCTGGTGAAGCTTCTTTAGGTGAAGAAGCACCTTTCTTTGTACTTGTCAGGCAGACAGCAGCTGCCACAGTTATTGGAAACATGATTTGAAATTATTTTCCAGCAAAGTCTGCTGTGTTGGCAAAGTTGCACTGCATAAAATGTGACTGCAGGTCACTTTATGCAGGTCTCTTTATCCAGGTGCTCTCTTCCCTCTGCAGCAAAGCCTGCCTTTATTCCCAGGCTTTGGTAAGTGCTGGACACAGGCAGTGACTGTGGTTTCACTGCTTCCATGGGAACAGAAAGCATACTGCATAAGCAGGGACTGGTGCTATATCACTGAACAAACCCACTTGCAAAGCAGTATGAAATAAAACGGCAAAGATTTAAAGAGAGCTGGTGAGTGCAGGGCTGTGCAGATCCCCTGGTCAGAGGGTGGCTCTGGGGGGTTTGTAGCAAGGAGAAGTTTGGCCAGAGGCCACAGCAGCAGCTGCAGTTGCAGTTACCGTTGCATGGTAGCCTAAGAAAACCTGCTTTCCCCTGATCACCACACAGTTTCCCTGCAGGAAGGTCTCCTCTGGGACTGTGTGCATGGATCAGAGTTAACTCATATTATATAGATGGATTTTTTTGGTTTTGGTTTGCCCACTGAGTGTGGAATAGATGATGTGAACTCAGCATATTAAAGGAGTAATCCTCTCTGGAGAAAGAGTGGCATATGGGAGCTGGGCTTTGCTGTGTGGAACTGACAGATGTTTTTTGTTCTGATTTGCTTGCCATATCAGAATTCAGAAATGCAGCAGTGTGTGTTTGTATATATATTCCTCTTTCTTCCCTCCTAGTCTTTCAGGAAAATGTCGGGTTGGAGGAATTTCCTGTGTGTATTGAATTCATATGTTATTCAGTAAGTAAATCTGCCCTGAGAAGATGAGGGGGCATTGCTTGTTTTACAGTCATCCATTTAAATTTTGGTGTGGTCATCAGACAGATACATTTTTAGAAGTATTTCACGAACAAGCTTTCTAATCTTTGGTGCAACTACTTTAGTATATTTATTTGGAGAAAAGAAAATTGTGGCTCCCAGGACAAAGCCCATGTGAAACAACATGGCAACATCTTTTCTAGAATCCTAACAAGGTACCTTATATATGAACCTCATAAATGTTATGAAAGGGAAAAATTGTAGGATGTAGCAAAACTGGATAGCTGAATGATATCGAGGGCATCCCTTTAATTATTGTTTGCATTAGCTTCCTTCAAGTGCAAGATTTTTTTCCCCTGCTCTCTTATGTTGGGGTAAAATTTTCCTCTTTGACCCATCTGTAGATCCCCTGTGAGCAGCACATAGTACTCTTGGATAGATGGCATGTGGCAGCATTGGGAGATTCATAGTGGAACAAGCTCAAACATACAAAAGAGATCCACAGCACAGATGGGAGAGTTAAATTCTGCTTTGAAGTTGTAATTCCAAGAAGCAATTGTTTCTCTACTATGCCTAATAATCTGCTGTTGCTGTAAAGCTCTGTCTTCTAATGTCTTTTCTTTGGCTGTCAGATATAGGTCACAGCTTTAAAGTAGCAGATGACTCTGAATGATCCCTGGCCTTTTACAGTGTAGTGTTTGACTTGGGTAATGAATTTTGCATGTTTTGCATGAGGCACACCAGGATCATTCTTCTGAATCTGTGGCTTTAAGTACTGTTTATGAACACATCTACATAGTATTTGTGTATTTGTGCTTTCTGACCTTAAGTGAGTTTTGGGTTGCCAGCTCTGTGGCTGCAGAAATGTAATGCTGGACTGTGGTTTCTTAAATCAGATTTATCAACAGAGGGGGTGGTTATGTGGCTTTTTAGTGGAGCTGCCTGGTGGCTGCCTGGTGTGCAATGCAGGAAAAAGAGTCCATGTTCACTATGTGCCCAGTGAGCCACAATGTTCATTATGCCCTGTCTGCTTTTATTTCAATGCTGATAATGGTAGACTCTTGGCTACCTGCACACATCTGTATTTAAGGTCTTAGTTACAGGCATGAAGGCATGAAAATGTCAGAATGTGAAAATCTCAGACTGTTTCTGGAATATCAATGGCTCTTTAAAGCAACTTCATGCAGATATTAATAAAGCACAAATCTGGATTATTATGTGATGACCTGTCACAGATATTTTGCTTGAATCTAGGCAAGTTATCACCAGCTAATTAAATATCAGCCATTTGGTGCATGAGCTCAGGCAGAGGCTGAATGAGAAACTGCAGTCATACAATTAACAGTAAAGCCCATTTGTCTAAATGGAGTGCTGAAGTCCCAGCAGAGATCCTGTTTGCCCTGCAGTCTGTATGAAATAGCATGTGAGAAAAAGGCTGGTATACTTGTCTGACATTTTTAGGACTTCAATAGCCTGTTGATATTTATTAATCCATTCCTTTCTAACCACTGCACGTATTTGCTTCTGAACATAGTTTTGGCATATCAAAGACTTGAATGTCATGTTTTTCCAACTTAAAATAACCTCCTTCTCAAAATACAGAATTTTAATGAAAAATGCATGTTTCAAATTCTGTGAGAAAAAATGCAAACTGCATGCGTGACTTTGAGAAGGAAATTTAGCAAGTGAATTGTAAAAACACAAGATAGTGACTTATTCATAGGCAAGGAAAATATCTAAAATACTAAAATGTGTGTATTCGGAGTGTTCTTAGATAATCCAAATTCACAAAGTGACAAAAGTATTTTATTTTTACAGAATTGAAGTCCAGTATTAACTTTCATATGAGCACATCAATTATTTTGGAAGTCTATAATCATAGTGCTGTTCATTGTCAAGGACAAATTAGGTGGCCTCACAGCTGAAGAAAACTTCTGTCTCCCATCATTAAGTATTAATTTTCACTGTCAGTTATTAAAACCAAGACATAAGAACATATATGTACACATGCAGATAAATATGGGGGGTTTTGTATTTTTGAGGTCTCAAGCCAATGTGACAATCGGATAAAGTCACATCAGCTAAAAATGACTGCAAGTCCACAATAGTAGTCAATATATATCAGGACTAACTATTTATACTGTGTAGCACCAGAGAACTTTATGACTAAACTAACAGAAAGGGAAAACACATGAAATACCTATTTTATTATTTGTATAACATTTTCCTTGAAAAAAATCAACCTCATCAGGTAGCAGAGAAACTCATTATCAGTAAATGGTGTGCAGGAATAGCACAGTACAAGAATCAGTCTATAATCTTATTAAAGTGAAAAAAACCTGATCTATGAATAAGTTGAGTAAAAATACCTGGATTATAAAAACTAGTTGGATATTCACAGAGACAGTGTTCTTTATAAAATAAACACTCTGGTAAAAATATAAGAGGCTACATAATAATTCTGTACCTTGGTTCTGTAACATGTGACTGAAGAGCTGTCAGGTGGCTTTCAGCCCCTTTGTGATCATGCTTAGAAAGGTGTTAAAATCAACCACTGCTGAAATAAATGTAGAAAAGTTTGTTAACAATGGGAATGTAGATGCCAACAGTCAACAGGTGTTCACCATAGAAGGGGAACAGTTAATTATTCCTGAATATGCAGAAAGATGTAAATGTACTAAAAATAAATGAGAATTTAGCACTGGATGTTAAAAACTTACCTCTAGCAGAGGTGTGCCAAATAGGCCTGCTTCTTCAACTTACTGGGATGCTCTGGATATTTTTTAGCACATAGTGTAAAATGACAGTGGCAGAAATGGATTTTTAGGTTTCCAAATAGTTAAAGCTATAGTGCTCAGTCTTTTTCCAGTGACATGAAAAGTTGCAAATTACAATCCTTCTCTTGTCATGTGATGGAGTCTACCATCTGTCTGCACACATTCGGTAGCTGCAGTGCTTCCCGGGAATGTGGATTTACCGCACACATGCAGATCAATCGGTAACGCTGCCCATGCACAGCAGGTGTGGTCTCACGGGCTGTAGTTGTACGCACAGTGAACTGGATGCACTCCAGTTTCTATCCATTACCAGTGAATAAAGGCCTATGCAGCGAGTTAAATGGCATCTTTATTTTCTATACTAAATGGTTTGTTTCTTGTGACAAGTTCATTTTTTGTAGAAACTTCTGGGCTTTCCTCTGACAGAGGTATATTGCTGAAGTTCAGAGTTCAAAACCTGAACAGAGGTGTAATGTCACCTATAATAACGAAAAGATATTCATCATGTAAGGTGGTGATTCTCTTGGTGCAATTCTTCATCCCCCCCGACTGGAATAACCTAAACACATTCAAGCCATTATGGCTTTCCACTGAGTTTTAAGGTTTGTAACTTTTAGGCATAACTTGCAGTAAAAATGGAGATGCTTTTTTTGTGACTTGAGTGATGTAGGCCATATTCTGCTCACAGATGTGCCTGTACAATAAGTGCTTGAGAGTTAAATGGGTGTAATTTTCTGTGATTTTACTCATTCTTGAGACAGGAATAACTTGTCTTTTTTTAATCAATTACTAATAAATAATTCATTTAAGTAAATAGATATTTCTATACGTGCTTGGGACCATATGCATTTTAATATATGTAATTTTCAAATTGTCAGGTTTGCGTCTAAATTCAGTCTGTCTTTTGTTACATACCTACAAAAATCTGCAGATTTTTCAGATAGCATTTGGGAGTAGGCAGTTATTGCTGATGGTCCCAGATTCAGACCCCAGATAACTGTCCTGCTACAGCTTGTTGTGTTTTCAGAATGTGTGGAAGATATGAGATGATTTTGCAATAGTGCAAGCAGAAGTGGATTCTGTGTGTATGCCTACAGCTCATGGCATAGTGTGGCAGTAAGCTCTTGTTTTGTGTAGCTGCTCCAGTAAGCACAAGTGGTAGAATAAAAAGAAATGTTGAAAACCAGGGAATTCAAAATATCTGATGACTTAATGAATGCTTTTAGCTTCATGTTCTTCCATTTAACACCTGGCCTTCCCTGAGTGGTTGCTCCTAACTTTGACACATTCTAGAAACAAAAAGGCTACATATGAAATCTTAGGAAATTACAGCTCAAAGTGTTACCTAAAATAAACCAAAGCAGCTCAAGTGTACCTCACTTTTGTTGCCTGCAGCAACGCCCTGTGGAAGCATTCAGAACACCTAGTAACCATAGCTTCTGCAGGCCTCTGCCTTGGAGACTGGCTGATGGAGAATTCTGCTGGCTTTATATGTCTGCAGTGTATTTATCAGCCTAGAGACAAAGGGAGATCTGACATCTTTTTGGCTTCTGTGCCAAAAAAACAGTGTCAGAAATCCCCAAATGAGGCACTCAGATTTTGCTCATAACTAGAAGTGACTTAGTCTTTATTGTTGATTTTGTAGATGTACAGAGGGGAGATGCTGTGTAGCCCAAATTCAACAAAATTCAGCTGCCATTCCCAGGCAGTTCCAAGCTGAGGAGAGGCTTTACTAGTTAGGTGGTGAGATCCATGAGATCTACAAAAAGTGAGAAGCTCCTTTTGAACCCTGTGGGAGTAAATGGCATTCATGGACAAACAGCTGTCAGTGAACTGTGGAGCAAGGAGCTGCACACTGCCTGAGCCAACAGATCTCTCACTGTAGGTTAAGGGAGCCCTTAGTGATCTGCTTTGGTAAAAGCTATGTTGAGCTAAAACACTAACTTCATCCAAACACTTGTAAATACATGAAAAGCAAGGCATTCCTCCTTTGAAATATTACTCTGAAGGACCCACAGCATTTTATGTACCAGGATTTCAAATTGATATGCATCTTAATTAGAGATCAGAAATTGTTTAAAATCTCTTTTCATGCTATGGACAAAGGCATGTCCCCCTGCCCAGTTTTCAGCAGTACACCTGAATTGCACTGAAATATATTTACTTATATCTTTAATCTAACTCAAATTAAAAAGCAAACTGTTCGATTTTCAAAGAACCAAAGCTTAAACAAAATTTATTATTTCCAAATTAATTCAAATATAAAATAGTGTAGTTTTGTTAATCTTTCCCAGGAGCTTATTTACATTGATTGAAGGATTTATTTTTTTGGAGTTTAAATGACTTTGATAACAGAACATCAATGTAAGTACTTATTTGGTAGAATGTAATTTTCATGTGTTTTTCATTACTATTATTTGCCTTCCTGCTCTGGTAGAATGCTTTCTGGATACAAATTCTAATGATAAATAGGGAACTGTGACCAGTGACAAATTACATGTCTAAACCCAAGGAAAATAGATAAAGGGAGTATTATTTTTGTAACTGCTTAATACTTAATTTTACTGTTCTTTGAATGGGCTCATCTGTCTCTCTAATGGCAATAATTTATTTTGACTATTTGACTATTTTTTCTAATACACTGCATTGGCAACAGAAGAGTTTACTATTTTAATGTAAAATTCTATACTTAATAATTAAATAAGAGTGGGGAATATTTCATTTCATTCTCATTGGAATTAAGTTCTGATAATCTGAGTTGCTGTTAAAAGATCCAAATGTTACGAATTTCACTATAGTGGAAGAAGTAGGGCAAGTAATCAGGAAAACTTTCTTGTTTATGTGCCTGCCACTTGATGAATATGCAGATGAACCATATCACCATCTTGGATACCAGATGAAAATTGTTTATGACTCCTACCTATCATCAGCCAGTTTATTTATGGAGCAAAAGCAAAGTTTAAAGCAATGAATGCCCCTATCATCCTAATTAAACAGGTTAAAATGCTACATTTTATATCTCTGTGATGTCAAGATTGTGATCACTGTTAAGATGGAAAGTATTAACAATTTTCCAGGAGTTAAAGTGTATCCCTTCATCTGTTAATGGATTAGTGGATGAAACAGTAAATATTGACTTGTCTTGGAGTATAGATGTAGTGTTTGGAGATTTGATATGATGTTCCAGAAGCAGGTATCACTACCCATATGGGTTCCACATTTCTGTGTGTTCTTGCTACACATCTTTTAATGTTCTCATTTTATTTTGTGCTCTCCAGATGCTTGTGCATCTCCTGTTCATGCCTCTTTTGCATATTTACCCCATTTTCCTTGCCATTCCATTTCACCATTCCGTTTCTGTCACTCCATTTTCTACACACCTTTTCTTTCTCTTCTTCTATCTTAATATTGTGTTCACTCCTTCCTACATAGTTTCTTACTTTTCCTGCCTCGTCCTCATCCTCCCTTCCTTATCCCTTTCTGTCATCCAGCTCTTCCAGTCTTCCATTTTAATCTATTCACCCTCTTTGGTTTACCTTCAGCATGTCTGTTTCCAGCCTTCCTGCACACTTTCCCACAGCACTCCACTTCTTTGCTTTTCCCTGTCATGCTGCGTCCTGGGTATTGCCAGCCAACCAGCTTTGCTTAGGGCAATAGTTATTTGAGACAGAAAGCAGACACCAGGTGACTAAGCCCTGAAGGGAAGAGCTTTCTCTTTACTTGTGTCTGTGCCCTGTGCTTACCATACCCCTCTAAATATCACCGGTACCAAGGTCGTCGCTGCCCGTGTGGCACCGCCCTTTGCTCGCCGGCTGAAGTGATACTGAGGAGCTGTCCAAGGTATGCCTGCCGGTCCCATCTATCCTGTCCCATCCTATCCTGTCCTGTTCTGCCTCGTCCTATAGTGTCCTTCTATCTCTTTCCCCTTCACTATTTTAGCGCTGAGCTTTTCAGGCAGGTGGCTGCAGATGTAGCCCTAAAGCCTTTCTTTCTCTCACCCTAGTAACTCCACTGCTGTCTGTGGGGAGGTATCTGTTGATCTGTGACCAGCTAATAGAATCCAGGATAACAATCTCAAGTTGCTGGAGTCATTAGGATGTTGCAGTGCAGGCAGCTCGAACACCATTCCAACTGAAGAAGATAAGGAACTAAGTGGAAAGCAGTATCTCCAATTGCAAAGTTTGGCAGAAAGAAAATGCAGTTTCTACATGGAGATGAAATTACAAACAGATCACCAGTGTCCTGCTTCCCTAATCCCTTGCTTAGCTAGATTTGTCAGATATGCAGATATGTTGGGGTTTTTTCTACATCCAATTCACACCATCCAATTTAATTGTTTTCAAATGTTTGGGAAAATGTATTTAAAATGTCTTTCTTCACATTGCTCTCAGTACTGTGAACTGACACTGAGGACACTTTTCCAGACTGTTGACCTAATCTTTCATTTAGAATATATGTAATGGATACCTGGTGTATCAAAGATGTGGTAAAAGACACTGACAGGTACAAAGGATCAACCTTTACCTCTCTTTGTTCCAAACAACAGTTTGTTTTCATGGGCATTCTCAACTAAGTAATTGTATGTCTTGACTGGAATATTATCATCATCTGTTTGAGGAAGTAAGAGCTATACACAGAGGATTAGAAGAAGTTTGACTGGTTTTCAGTTTGCTTAATTTGTACATTTGAGAATTCTTTCTGTGTAATTAATTTGTTTCTCCAGTGGTTCAGTTTCCCACTCATTTATGGACTCTTTCCAAGAATGATATTTTTCCTGAAACCTATAAAAATAGAATCACCTTCCAAAAAGCAGAAGGTTAGCATTGACACAGAGCATAAACATTTGTTGTTTCTCTCATTAAATTTTTTTCTTTTTTTTTTTTTTTTTTTTTTTTTTTTTTTTTTTTTTTTGTCTCTTGTAAGCTCTCTGTGCTGAATTTTACACTTTCGTAACATGGAGACAACATTCTTTGCAGTCTTAGGCAATGGTATGAGTGTTATGTAAATGAAATTAAATTCAGTACTGTGAGATCATTAGAAGAAAGTCTGTTGTTGTTACAGCCACTCTAAAGATACTGCTGGGTACAATTTCTAACAACATGGAGGATGGGAGTTAGAATTTTTCAGTAACTTCTAAAGGTGTTGGAGACCTACAGTGAATACTTATGATCTTTGCCTCTCTATACATTTTGATTACAGACTGAGTCCACTTCCCAGAGGAGCGCTGGGAATGCTCTAATGTCCCTAGGAATTTTAGAATCAGGTTGATAAGGAGAGATTCATTCCCTACTCCATCTAATCTCTTCCAGTCTCACTGTTACTGAATGACAACACAACAATTGTTAGCTACTTCTGTTTCTCCAGAAGAACTTATACAATAATGTATAAAATTCCTCTAAGAGACAGTGAACCTCAGGTTGTGCCTTCCAATGGGTATTTTTCAATGGCTAGTAGATTTTTTTAATACAATGACACATTTTTTAATGACACAATGGGATAATTTTTCGTGTAGAAATTCCACAAAGCAAGAAATATGGGTTGTTATTATTAGTATTGTTTTTTGAATTATAATCACATATTTTCTCTTTAAATGTAACACATAAGATTATTATATATATGTAATAATTTATCATCTTTTACTATTCTCAAGTACATTTTTCCTCAATATTTTCTGAGTCTCAATGAGTCTTTTAAATGGTAAAATGGGAAAGACAAGAAATGAGGGTTGGCAAAGCAGTGCTGAGATTTTTTTTAATATGCATTAACTATTTTTCCAATTTGTTCTAATTATGAAAATATGGCTAATCAGTAGTGTTATTAGTGTAATGGTTAAATGTCTTGCATGTCAGTTCTGAGTAAGTTCAGCTTTTGCATTTCGAAAAATTATTGAATATGGGAGAAATGGAAGCCAGTTCTTATGAGGTGGTATAAAAAGATTATAATTACTTTTGATTTATAGAAATTATGAAAACATACCTCTGGCATGTGCAGAAGGGCAAAAAAGGAGGACATGTATTTGAAGAGAAGTTTGCCAGGTGAAGTGTAATATTCCTCTGTGGATTTTTACTTCGGGAGTTGTGTGCACTTTGGGGATAGGAGGGAGGACAATCCCCCTGTGGTTCTGTAGATGCAAGTTGCATAGATTTAAATGTCACCCCTGCTACCACAAGATCTATAGTGAATAAGTTACTTCACAAAATAGAGAACATTTTTCTGAGTTATTTGCTGCTAGCTAATCTACCCCAAGAAAGAAGATCTGCAATAGGATACAGAGCAGAGAAGTGCAGATTATACCTGATGTAATGGGACATGCATAAATTTTTCATTAAATGTGAAAACTAAAAGGAAGCATTCACTGCTCTTCCTCACCCCTGCCCTTTTCCACCTTCTCAACCTACTCAACCTCCTGGGAGTGAAATGCTACTTTAAGTGCTATTTTTATCTGGACTGGATTTTACAGTGACCAGTATAGCAGGAAAACATCATTTTCCTCAATAGTTTCCCTGTAAAAACCTGTTTAAAACCAGCAGCAGTCGTTTGCCCTCACTTACAATCTTGAGTGCTTAACCTTAGATGGGAAAATCATGCTGAGCTCTTTCCTCTAGTGAATCCTCACCTGCAATTAAATAGCCACAGATGGAATTAATTACTCACTAATACCTTGTAACATCAATACCTTTAAGTTATATTGAGCTGCCCCTTGTGCTGTGCTGTTTGCCTTCTGCTGGTCTGTGAGAGAGTTGTTGATGAGAATTGGGCCCAAGTAACTTGTTCCGTACAAGCGTCCCCAGGGTGTTGGTTACTGTTCATCTGTACTCCATGTAAGTCTGTCTTGTCTTGTCTCCCAGCTGATCCTGCTCAGTGGGTTACAACTTCCATGGCTAAATGACTTTGGGAGGGCAAAAAAGAAGCTTATGTTCCTGTGTGTTCTGGCCTTGCTGTCTTGAGCAGTTGCATTAAGTTGCCTTTATTGAGATGGTAAGAGATTTCACTGTGATGACTAAGAAAGCTTTACATTTTCAATCAGTGACTCTGCCCCCCAAATTTTTAGGCAATTATGCTCTATTTAGGGCCTGGGGACACTCGTGTTATTTATTAAAACAGCCACAATCCTTTCAAAATGTGGTGCTTAGTTAATGATCGTGCCAATCAAGAGCAAATAAACAAAAAGGGCCATTTGGTTCCTTCATGTTGTCTTATGAGTCGAAAAGTAAAGGAAACAGTTTTGTGACTATGGTCAGCAGGTGTTACCCAATATTTTAATATATGTGATCCATCACGTAAACCCCAATGATTTTAACATAATCACCTTTTAGATCAGTATTGTATTGCACTTAAGAGGGAAAAATCTGGTCCCAAAAGTGAAGTTAATGACTTCAGTCAAACTGTAATATAAATTATTTCATGAGAACTTGCACTTCTTTGTCTCTCTAAGTAAACAGCTTACTGAAATGGATCTGTGGTCCCTTTCTTAGGCTGAAAAAAAAGGGTTAACAGGAGAGAAAAAAGTTAAATCATATACCATAAAGGTCATGTTTATTTGTTGTAAACACAGGGCAGTTTTGTCAAAAATTGCCTGAGATTTTTTTAAAGATGTCTTTGGTATGTTCTTTCTGAAATTTGGATTCAGCTTTCAAAGCATCAAACTTTGCTATCATGATATTGATATTTCCTGCCCCACTGATATGACTTACATCATTTCAGTACCATATAATGTTGGATCATTACTATAAAATGTATCTTTGTAAGCAGAAAGAGAAACTCAAGAGAGGCATAGCTGGGAGAAAATGATTCTGTGTGCATGTAGGGAAATGTCATCATAGATCAGACGCTGTACACTACACATGCATTATGTATGTATTTTTTCCTCACATTTTCTCTCAATCAAGTCTGATTATGAGGGGAAACTAAAAAAAAAAAAAAATGGACAACTGGAAATTGCTAGAGTATGTTGGTTTAGAATGCTTTGAATATTATTAAATGAATTAGTTATGCTGTCAGGGGGAGAACAGCTGCATTCTGAACCAGGAAATAGCCTGATTCTGCCTTCATTTTTATTTTAAGCCAGTGAAAATAGCATATGACTGAAGTCAATGTATCTAATGAATCTTTCAAAATATCTTCCTGGTAGGAACTACTCAAAACATAACCACCTTGTGTGCAAAAAACCACTAGAACCAAATATTGCTTCCTGGTGTTTCAGAGTAGCTTCTTTCATTTTCAGTAGGATTTGGGAACATAATTTAGTGCTTTGTTTTTATGTCTCTTCAGACTATATACTGCAGAAAGAAAAGGTTATCAATTCAGCAAATTTGTAGAGCTGCGCTGAGTGAAGGAACTGACTCACTAAAGTTGTAGTATGGAATTCCATTTGGAACACTTTGTAGGAACAAATATTCAATCCCTTACAATGTGTGTTTTAGACATTTATTTACTGTATATTTTAGGTCAAGTTGTCTCAGTTTTAAAATTTGGAATAGACCAAGGACCCTGTGAAGTCATATTTCTTTGAATGTCCTGTGTGTTTGCCCCAAACATGTGATCTGGGAAAACTGAGAGTTGGTCTGAAGATGCAGCATCAAATGTGTATTTTGAAATATATACAATTGTCTTCATCTTCTTCTGTCAGGGTTATCCCCCTCCTACTTGAAAAGGCAAGGCTATCTTGGCACCTATAATGCAAAGTTCTCAGGGATATGCGCTGTGGTGAAAGTAATGAAGTGGCCTGGCCAATAGCTGCATTTTGTCATTTATGTAAAGCCTATTAATGCTGGGAAGAGAAATTGTCATTATAGAGTGTTTGATGATCAATTGATTTTTTTTTTTTTTTTTTTTTTTTTTTTTTTTTTTTTTTTGCTATCATCCCAGCAGTACAGTGATCTGTGTTTAATGAAAATAGCTGTGTAAGGAAAAAAGGACTCATGGTAGAACTGTATTAAACATCTTTCACAAAAGAGTAGAGGTGTAATTTTGCTACATCCCCAATGACCTGGGTAATGTATAAGCTGCATAGTTCTTAGATGCCTCATAGGGACCGTGATATGTTTGTTCTACTATTCTTTGTAGAGCAATACTCTCCCTTAGTCCTGTATTCTTCCATGTCACATGGAGGTCAGAGATATCTGGGACAGATATCTGGGCACAGATTAATTCTGCCCAAGTTTAGGTATTCAGTGCCCAAGTTTTTCGTATAGTCTGTGGAAAGAGTGGGTGTGTTTTGTGAGACAGAGGCGTCTCCAGAAGTCAATTCAGGTTTTAGGACGACCAAAATATACTCCCTGAGTTCTGTTGACTTTGGGTGTATTTGGAAGCTCGTAGCTGAGGTACTTCAGTTAAATAACTAAATTTGGACAAACCAAGGCCTTGGTATATATTTTATCCCCCAGCCTATGCCAGGGAAAATCTGTCTCTTAGAATGTCAGGATTAATTTGAAAGAATGCATCTCACATACATAGCATTAAACTAAGACCCAGTGAGAGTTGCAGTTTTTAGAATGTATCTTCAATTAATGTCACGTCAAATTATGTTTGTGCTGGAAACACACATATATGAAATTTCATAGAAAATACGAAATCACAACCTCATATTTCATACAGTAGAGTCCTCCTTGTTACAGCAGCTTCTGTTTGTGTAAAGGTCTTTCTATGAAAGCACATCAACCAGGACTGATTTCATGGTTCGGCTGGTAGTCTTTGCCTCCACCCCCCATGGTAACTGGTACAGATACACAGCTTAATACAGACATATTCTTCTTCCTTTCTTCAAAATAGAGACTTTTGTTCCCCATGGACTGCACAGGGACAAAAGATGTGATAAATCAGTGGAGGTTAAACTTGTTCCTTTCTAGGAAAGAGCTAGTTATTTTAACTGGACTTTAAACTCCCAGGTACTAACTGCATTGTATGATGCAGGGTTTCAGTGTAGAGCTCCATGTCCTCTGAAATATCTTATAAACTGTTGCGTTTCTTTCTCAGTAATAGGATAGTGGACCCCTTGAAAATTGCTCACTTGGACCTGATAGTTTTCTTTGATTTAAAAAGGAGAAGAAAAATTTGAATTACCACAGAAACAAAGCTAACCAAAGAGGAAAATCTGCATGATATGGCACTGTGTGTTTTTAGCATCTCTCATCCTTAGCTCTAAAATGAACTCAAAAATGCTAATTTTCTATTTCAAATTACTGGTGGTATAATTAAAATAGATATTTTTACTGAGATTACATACTCTTCTTTTTTACAGTACTAAGATACTTTAACCTGTGATAGTCTTAAGTCCTGAATGTACTACCTTGTGAAAAGTTCTTATGTCTATATTCACTCAAAGTCTCATTTTTGCATCTGCATATGTATATACATATATATATATATATATATAGTCTTTTAATGGCTTACTCCATATCTCTGTTTGCTTAACAAAAACCAGTCAGAGAAGAATAGGGACACACATTTAAAGAATGGTGTGTTTCAAATCTTCCTGATTTAATCTAAATAGATTTCTTGAAATAAATGGAATTTTCAGGGAAAAGAATCCCTGTTTATACTAGGTTAGAAATATGCAAAAATTGCAACATTCCCTTCACTCCACTTCCACTTGAATTCTGCATTTACCTCATTCTGATCTTTCAAATTCAGCAGGAAAATAAATATAGTTTGCTTCTATTTGTAGTCCAAAAGAGAAACGATGATAACAATGCCAGGCATTGCGTCCGCATTATGTGGATGGCTGTCACGAGAAAGCCTGCTATTTCTAGCCTGTTCTGAATTGTTTGCCTGCAGTTACAGTTGTGACATCAGGGCATCTTCTGCTTACAAGTCCTGCTTCACAGCACCAACAGTACTCTGCAACAGTGGTCTGTCATTTTACAGGGGACATTAGGGTAATTCTCTTTCCCTTTAAATGTTTTTACCTGCTGAACAAATAAGTTTGCCATTTGCCACTGAAAAACATGAGGAATAAAATCTCTGTATTTTGGGCAACATCGCTGCCAGAGAAAACCTTCATCTCCAGGGTACTAGTCATAAATTGAGAGTTTGAGTGTAATTTCAGACTTGCTAGAATTTGTGTTGAGGGATGGAGGGCTGTTTTTTACAATAAATACTGAAGAACAAAAATATTATTAAGAATATAAGATATCCCATGTGCAAAATTCTCTAAATTTGGATAAAGCTGAAAATGTCTATTTTTCAAAGGGACAATCTCATCAAGAAATGGCATACAGATCTTAAACAAGAGCAAAAATATGTGATATTCAGTAGCAATATCATTGCTGTGCTATAGTAAATACTATAAAACATTACAAAATGTGTTCTTATGCATTACATTCAATGACATTTTCTCATGGGGGATCAACACATCATCAGTCCTTGGGGTCTTCTTTAGGGTTACAACTACAGACAGCTTTCAGTTCAGATAAAGTGATGTCTGCATGTGTAACTGCTGTAACCCAGCTGTGCATGCTGTGTGTTTGTGAAGGTTGCCCCTGCATGTGTACACTGCACACCCCTTTGTGACTTTGCCCTGTTTCATGAGTATCAGTCCATATTCACATTCATGCAATTTCAATTAGCCTACTTGTTGGAGACCTGAGTATAAAAATATTAGTGTATGAGGGGAAGTGAGGCAAAGGGTGTACATTTGTCCTCTAGTGTGCAATTATCCTCTACAGTACAATTAAGGAGCCCAAAATAATCAATGAATGTACCACTAACGGAGTAAATATAGAGCACTAAGCACAAAGAAACCTTGCTCTTTTTTTTTTAACATTTAACGATGACTGTAATAAAAAAGAAGTAATAGTTGTTTGTATTACCCTCTAGACAACATACATTGCAGAGCACTATACAACGAGTGGGGTGTAGAGTGAATATGCTTTTGAAGAGGGTTTAATTTAGAATAGAGATGATCTATTTGCAGTGGCACACTTCAGGAGCAACTGTACTGCAGTGAAGGGAGTAATCCCAGCACACACTCAAAATTAGGCCAGTCAGATTGCTTCTGTATTTCATGTTAGGCTCAATTAAGTAGATGTTTGAAATATTTTTGTGTTGGAATTATCAACAATCGGAAAGGTAGTACTGCTCTTCTCTAAGGCTCAGTTTTGTCTGCATTTGGCTCCTTCATTGTTTTTCTATAGCCTAGAAGGCACTCAGTAAAGGAGAAGATGGGAGCAGAGACTGACATCCAGGCATGTTTTTTAAGAGCATCTTTAATAAGAGAGAGAACAAGTATTTCACTCTGTTCACTCAAGCGGAACAAGTTATGGTATGTCACTAATGCAGAGTGCATGGGCACATGAACCCAAGCATGCTTCCTGCTCTGCTGTCTGCTTTTTTCTGTGTGGTGGATGTTGCACAGAACCAGAAAGGACATGAGCCATTTTATTTCGGTCTCTGCAGCTTCTCAGTGCAGGAGCACCATAGATGATTTTTTTTTTCTGCTAGGAGTAACAATGATCTCCACGCAATGGTATGAACAGATAGCATGAAGCTTATTTATTCTTTCAAATCAACAAATACCTTAACCCTGATTTCCAGACAGGCTGCTGTTCCCTGTGGTCGGACAGACGGTGCGGATTCTCCGGTGTGCGTGGGCTGCCTGCGGCACGGCCGGCACAGCCAGGCAGGAGCGCGGCTGCAGCGCGGGGCTGGAGCCCTCTGCCGAGCGCCCGCGGCAGCCCGGCCGCACCGCACCGCGCCGTGCTCCTCTCAGGCTCTGCTCCTTGCCGGCTCTGCTGCTTTTCTCTTCATTTCTTTTCGTGGTGCAAGAACACGCCATTAGTATTTTGATCCAGCTTGTCCTCCGTTGGTCTGGGGGCTCCCTGAGCAGTGCGGGTGGGCGGGAGGCAGTGAGGATTGACCCTGCCTGCAGTTTGGGCAGGGCAGGAGGGTGAGGAAGGGGGGCACGGACAGGGCTGCCACGATGGGCCCAGGATGCGGGGGACGAGCATGGGCGTGGCGGCAGTGGCTGGGACACAACAGGAGTGACACCAAGGGCCACATCCACTTCTAGTCCTGGGGTCTGGATAACCAAACAGGAGTTCTGCCATGGGAGATAGAAACCTGTTGTCTTCTGAGTGTAATTGATTCATAGAAATTAATCAGCAGTGGTTTGCATTGCTTCTTACTTAGCTATGTCAATCATGTGTGCATAATCCTGTTTCATCTGGCACTGGCAATTCCTATTGGGATTTTCCACTGCATCAACACAGTGCATTCAGAAGTGACTATGCATCAAACTTGCTCTGTCAAAAAAAACCCCCAAACATTTGTGGTTTTTTTGTTGTTTTCTCAGTGAGTCCATGTAATGTAGAAGCAGTCATGAGTTATCAGAGCTTTTCATGTTCATTCTGTTATTCCTCTTACATCTGGCAGCAGCTGTGTGTGGGCACAAAGCCATGGAGAGCAGCTTCTCGCCGTGCTCCAAGCCCCTCTGTGGGCAACTGTGTGCTGCCCACCGCCCCAGCTCTCCCCAGTCCAGCACTGTGCTGTGCCCTGCCTCTTCCTTTCATTACCTTTTTAAAATACTTTTGGCACTATGTTTTTCTTTAACAGAAGCATTTAATTTTATTAAAAGCATGTAAGGGAGTTTGTTTACATAAATGCCAAATGAATATGGAAACTTCCTAAAGACCCTGCTACTTTGTACCTGGTTCTATTAATGTTGATTTAACAGGCATAACGAGTAACTGATGTTGCTAAGAAGGGTGGTAATACTTTTTCATATTTTTAATTACCTGAAATTATCTATCCTCTAAAAGAGATGAACCAGAGATTGAAATATGCAGTGAAATATTTTTTAATGCATTGGGAAATTTAATATCTTATAAGAACTCAGATGAAATGCTGATTAGTATTTAGGAAGACTAATTATAGTTAGATTGCTCTGCTGAGCATGGGTTAATATGCAACCTTGCTGTGTCTTCAGCAATCTTTAGAGTGTAGGACACAGACCAGACTTTACCTCTTTTGGAATCTGGTGCATGTGCATTTGTATGGCTTACAAAATACTTCTTGTATGCAGTGAGGGAAGGATTGGTATGTAAATAAGGCACCAAAGCATCACACAGCTGTAGCGAAACGGGATACAACTTCCCTGGAAAAATGAAGTCTGATTTCTAGGGGCGTTCATCTAACAGGAAGGATCTGTGCAAAGCTTGCAGGATGCAAACAGTAATGTTTTTGCTGATGTCAAGGGCTTAGTGAGTGGGGAATAAAATGTCCTGGAAAGCAATATATGGGATTTTAAAAAAATAAATCTATATTGTATATTTTTTCAAGTAGGTTTTTCTTCCAATGTACAGTTCCAAACCTACAAATGACTTGTGGATTTTGACAGAAGATATTTTCTGCAGTAGTGATGTTCAGTTCTATCTATGATGCTTTTTCATATTGAACTTTACATACATTTGCATGCACTGTACTACAAAAGGTGTTCAGCTACTCTGAATGGGAAGAAGTTTATCCTTCTACCAAGCAATGCATTATTGGAGTTTGATGTTTTCTGAAACAGTAGTGGCTGTTCAGAAAAGATAAAAAGCTAGATGGGTCTTTTCCTATATACTGGTTCTAATGTTTCTAAATTGCTTTTGCTAATAGCAAAAGAAATATTGCAAATGTTGGTCCACACAGTACTTGCTTCCTTTATACAAAATGTTTCATTGAAGGCAATTGGCTAAACCTCCAGAGTAGTAGGATTTGGTTCAGAACATTATTTTTATAAGAATATAGAATATTAAATAGGCATTTAGTAATATTTAACAGGAAAAAAATTATAAAAACATATTTCATTTTCCAGCCACCAAAAATCCCCTTGCACAAAACCTTTTTTTCCAGAAATAGAAAAGGAAACAGCTAATCCATTAAAATCATTACTGGCCAAAGCATTTCCGCTGATGTCCCTGATTTATATTGCTATAGCCCTAGACAGCTATAATGGACTCCTGCCTGACATAGTCCCTAACTCCAAGCTAGACACCCAGAATGGGACCCAATAAGGTAGTTTAAGGAAGAAGAGCGTAAGCTGCTTCCGGAAATATTTTTTTCCTAACTAAATCAAATACAGGCACATAGGCACACAGGGTTCTAAAACAAGTGCTGTTCCTTGTAGTAATGCCTACTTGGAAAGTATGGCTGTAAAATTTTACAGAATTTGTTTTCTACTCCCTCCTGCCCAGCCCCTCCCCCAAGATACTTCTCCAATACCATGGTCTAGCATGTTGGGAAGGAAACAACCTTGACAAGGTATTTTATTTTCTAATAGTGACAATACAATCTTTTTTCGTAGAAGAGATATTTCCCAATATGTGTCACTGGTGGTGTACCATTCATAAAACCCAAGCACAAATAGGTCTTCTTAAAGGAATTACAGCCTTCAGCTTCCTACTACCTTTCTGCTACCTATCTACTCTGAGGTTTCTTTTGTGTACATTAGAAATAATTAGAAAAACTTATTGTTCTTGGAAATCATCAAGTACATATTTGTGTACCTTTGGATAATTTGAGGAAACGAATTATACAAGTGGAGAGGCGTGAGGCACCTTGGTGGAGATTGACTGGTGAGGAATTAGTGAGAGACCGGCTAGTGTGAGATCACCCAAAGACATGTCAAACTTGTGGACTTGTGCTGTCAGCAGTACTGTTTTTTCTAATGCATTATGCCCATTCATACCTGCAACATACTCTGTAAAATTTTTCTGATGTACTTGTTTGAAGTGCCAGGAGATCAATCGTCACTTAACATCTTATCTTGAACAATTGTATCTTGGAAGCCCATTTTAAAATTATATATATATATATAACAAGTAGGTTTTCAGGACACCTGAAGCTAGCACTTCACTAACTAGTAAGTCTGGATAAACATCAGTATTAACAACCTCAAAGGCCACTTTTTAAAAGTTACAAATTATATCTCAAGACATTGTATTTGAAATTATGCACAAAAATATCCAAAGTTATATCCCCAAACCTGTTCAGAAAAAAGCAGGATCTTGACATCTGTCGTTCTGCACATCAAGGCCAAAAGTCCAATTCATTTCAACAGAAAAAGGAAGGATCATTGGTCTTTTCTTTCTAAGAAGAGCAAATCCTGACCTCCCCCCTCCAATCTTTATCAAGAACCATTATAGTCTCTTCCAGAATGTTTTCAAATATCACACCTGAAGTTGTCCTTCAAATGTCTGTCAGATTTCAGTGTCAGGTAGTCACTGCCTGTTCTATTATTACTGCTGCTGCCTACCTTGAAAAAAGCATATTCATAATACATTCTTTTTAAAGGTGAAGCAAGATGTTAATCTGTGTTTCCATCTATCTCTTTTACTGTTTTTGATGCAATAGCATCTGGACCTCAGGAACAGATGCTGTGTTAATATTAGTTAAAACAAAACACAGAAAAAAATCTGTGAGTATTTGAGACAGCAGGATGAATTTGCACCCTTTTTTTCTATGTGGTGTTTAGCATTTATGCATTTTGTTCAAGGAAGTTAGCCAGTAGCCTAGAAAAAAGATGGATCGTGGCTATATCCATAGTCAAAAACTTTTTAAAAGGTCACTTTTCAATACAGAGTGTGCTAAATTGTATAAAGTCATTTTAGGTTGCATCCCTGTTTGCCTACACAGTTGTTCTTCCAGAATATGCTAAAGCTTTCAGTGATTCATTCAGATGAATATACACACATTTTCAAGTAACGATATTGTCCCAGTAATCTTTGTTACCTACCTAAATACTTAAAAAAATACTTTGACTAAATATTTTTCCTTTTAAGTGTGGCCGGTATGATAACCTGATCTTACACCTTTGTTTTTCCCTTATTCATTGTTACTGATTTTAAATTACAAGCTACTTTCAGGAATGACCATCTTTCCCTGGGCAGCAGTTAAGACTTTTGGAGTATATTTGAAACTTTAATAAATATTGCTAATTACAGAACTTCTTTACAACATTCAACAGTCACATGGCACTGCAACATTCATTATCACAGAGAAGCTCACACAGTGCATAAGACATTTGCAAAATGCTTTCCAACAGGTCTCTCAACCAGTTGAAACGTTTGACCTACATGCTTGAAAGTCTGTTGACTGTGAAGGAAAAACAAAAAGACAAAGAAAGATGTCTTAATAACATTAAGATATTATAGTAGCATAGCTTTCTTTTGATCTGTCTTTGATTATTTGAGAGCAGTGGTAGAAAAAGAAATCTATTTCTGAGAGCAAGAGAACTTTACTATTCTCAGGCTGAAAGCATAGGCATGCAAAGTTATAATAGAGGGCCATCCAGTCTATCCCCCGTTTCTGACTGTGACCATTAAAGGATGTTGAAGGAAAAGGTAGAAGAAATGGAGAGTATGTCCTAATGTTCCTTCCTCTGAATTTAGTGATTTTTAATCTGAAAGTTCATCTGGATAATCATGTTAATAACTGATCTTAGTGAATGCATCTAAATCCTTTTACCACTTTAGCTTCCATAAGGATATAAAAATTAAAAAAAACCACCTTTCTGAAACAATACATTTCTTTTCTTAGTGATGCATTTCTTAACACTGTAATAGCAAGGCAAAGAAAGGCCAGACTCTGCTTCTCAAGCTCAAAGCTACACTGGAGCTAAGCTTTCATTGAAGAACAGGTATCTGCACCACAACTGCTATTTCAACATGCTTTCCCTCTAGAGGTTATTTCCCTTTATGCATGTCCATTTTCAGGTGTTGCTTACTGTTGGGGTTTTTTAAAATACTTTATTTTAAAAGCCAGATTTCTGCAGGTATGTCATTGACTCACCTGATGGTACTATGTAATATTTTTTTTCTACTTACAGTCGCTTCCTTAAAATGTCTCTCTTCAGGAAGAAGTCCTCTGTTGAGTAGCCAAGCAACCTAAAACCTTCCTTCTAAGATTAGTCACTGAGTCATCTTGTAGCTTATTTAATCCTGTATTTCATACGTGTTCCTTCTCTTGGGGCTGGAAGAATTCTATTAAAGGCCAGAGAAGGCAGTCTTTCTCAGCTGGCAGCTCTTTGATCCTGTTCTTGATGAAACTTTGCAATGACATTTATCAGCATGAAGTAGGATTAGTCAATGGTCCTGTTCTCACATGGTGACTTTTTGTAGCTCAGGAGAAGTATTCTTGCTCCTTGCTTTCCTCCAGATCAGCTCTGATGACTTGCTCATAGACTCTTTAATGAAAACCTTCAATCATCCATACATGCCTATTTTTCATGCTGTAAATGTGCTTCTTCCCTTATCCTCCATCTGCTGTTTCTTTATCCATTATTTTTGTCATTTTCTCCTTTCTGTTTTGATCTTTTGTATAAAACAATTAATTGGCCTCATGATCCTGGTTATTTTCATTGCCCCTTCATCTTCTTACAGAGTTAGCTGCTCTTCTTTCCCCCTTGATGGCCTGCCAGTTTCTGCTTTTTGTTCCTCCACCTTGGTGTTTCAGTTAGCTGTCTTTGCTCTTCATTGCATGAGTGGCATTTGTCTTCGTTGCATGAGTGGCTACTTTTCTGTGTCTCTGTGCTTCAGATCATCATTTTCTTCAGGCATTTACAATTCTTGAATCTTCCATGATGTGTTGTCGTTTCTCCTCCTTCACGTCCTTAAATCCCCCTTAAAACTTGATTCTATGTACCCATGGCAACAGTCGCTTCAGATTCTGTGACCAAAGCAAGCACTGAATTGCTTCTGCAGAGCTTTTCTTGTTTACCATATCACATACAAATGGGAGAACTGAATTTTGTTATCTGATGACTCAGAACTCTCAACTAGAACTGATGTTTGAGCCCTTTTCCTCAGAGCTGAGTGAACAACTCCTAAAGAACAACTCATTTAGTGAAAGTAACCCTTTTTCTTTTTTTCTAGTTACCGTAAAACAGAATCTGTTGGATTTTTGCAAAGAGTAAATATTGAATGGTTGTTTAGGGTTTGATGAGCCTTGGAATATTCTTCCACAAACCTTTAGAGAAGAAAAGTCAGCAATGGGCACCACATATCTGGTATGGCGAGGGAGGAAATAGGATAGACCAACTTTGTTAGCAGCCATCTGTCACTCCCACAGATACTGCCTCTTGTGCATGAGTGATTGAAAATGTGAAACAATGCAGTGGGTTCTGTCTTTGCAAACCCTTGGCAAAGGTTACTAAGAAGCTGCAAGCACCCCTCAGTCAGTAAGGACAATTACTGATAAGCTCATCACAAAATATTGCATAATACATAGCCCTGACTAAAATGTTAAGGAAACTACACAGGGGTTATATATGTAACATGCATGTTGTCAATTAAGAAATTAGGAGTGAAATGCAGAAGTGGCTATGATACATAGAAGAGTGCTTAATTGAGCAGGGATGTAGGTGTATACAGGATTGATTGGACTTGTGAGATAAGGTTCTGATGTGGTTTCTCATATCAATAATACTACAAAGAAGATTCTTATCTGATTGTACAGATTGTAGAGAGAACTAGTTCTTTTAGCAGAAGACTCTCTTACAAATAGGATGCATCTTGACCATCTGTTGCCAGATGGATATGTTCTACTTCTGAATCACTGGCTGCAATGACATATTTAGACAATGAATCTTTCATGGATACATCCAAAGCACAAATACATGTTGAGGTTATTTTTTGTGTTTACTTGGCCATAAGTTACAGTAGGGCTGTATAGTCTCATGAACATACTGTTGTTTAGTAGATAGCAAATCTGGCAGTTTGCGCCCACCCTTTGTGAGGTATCCCAATTGCCTGATTAAGAAGTACATAATTTATCACTAAAATATGCAAACACAACATAGAGGTCCTATTTTAGTGTACATTTATTTGAGGAGTCTGAACAATTCAGCCTATGTACTTTGGTGGCCAGTGTAGGCAGTATTTTGGTATCCAGGCAGGCCCAGAACACAGCTCACCGACTCATATACCTTCACTTACAGGTCTCTACTTAAATTTCTCTTGTGGGGAAAAAAAAAAAAAGGCTTGCTTTCTTTCTTTTCTTTTTTTTTTTTTCTTTTCTTTAGGATATTTACTGTGATTTTTTTTTTTTTTTGAAGTGAACAGAGATTAGAAAGAAGAAAAAGAATTTCTGTAAGCTAACTGAGATTTTTACAACTATGCAGTAGAATTTCATGTTATTGCTGTTTTAATGAAGTATAAAGATGATTATCATGCTTAATTTCTTTGAAGTTTAATTGTGGCTTTTTACACATATTATTATGCACAAATTAGGTCTTATGCAGAAGTTGGGAACTGTCAGTGAATTTTATTTCATCAGAAATAATGCCAGGTTTTAGTCTGAGTCTTTAGTCTGGTCTGAAAGAAATAGAACAAGTAAGTGGAATCTGAAGAAATAGCATGTAGAGATTAATATATGCCAGCCTACATCAAATTTTTCTTGGTGAGAAATAATTGATACATCATTATGCTGCAGTGCCATGGAGACTCTCATACTGATGACATTGTGCAACATTTTGATTTTGAAAAAGAAGAATCATACCCAATCCAATCTGTAGTTGCATCACATCTCTGGCCATGCAGAATTTGCTTAGATAGTCGCATGAGGAAAGTACTTAATATATTTTAAGTTACAGTTGAAAGAAAATCAGCAGCTAAAGGCTAGGAAGAAAACCATTACAGTGTATTCAGCCCAGCTTCCCAAAAATCACCATCAGGAATTCTGCAGATCAGCAGTTCAAGACAACTTGAGATGCAGCTATTCTTAAATACAAATTAGTTTTGATATATATATGATTGTGGTGACCTATGCTTCTTTTTTGTACTTTTGGTGCACACTAGTGCAATTGATTTGTTTCTGGAAAAAATGTTTAGAAATAGTACATTTCACAGGATGGCATGCGAACTAACTTTTAATTTTAATTAATACAGGATGGAATAGATCCTTGTAACAAAAACAATAATATGTGATATTTATATCTACTTAAAACTAACCAACATTATTCAAAATTTGAATATTTTGCAATTAAGAGAATTTTAAAAATCAGGACAGAAATGTCGATACTCAATAAATTTGAAGAAACCACAGTATAACCGCACTTACTCTGCTATAATTTTGTTCTAATACTGTTAATGAGGCACAGAGAAAGTACATTAATCAGCTGGATAAGTTTTATCAGCAGCTGTCTCACACCTGATTCCAGATGATGCTTATATGAGAGACAGGGCAATGTCCATTGCTCATGGTGGGCCAACTCTACATCCACTGTTGGATAGTGCCTGTGACTGGTCAGGCCCAGAGCTCAGATAAGGAATGTAAAGCTAAAAAAGAATATAGAAAGTGTGGTTGGGCAGAAAGTACTGCAGTGACTCTAAATACTCACCTGAGCGCTGAGTGAGGCAATGAATTGTGAGACGAAAGATTCTTCTCATATGTAGGTACAATCATGGATACATCAGTCAAGCTTGACTCACCCGCCACCTCCACAGCACTCCCAGCCGTGACTGTGAGGGACTCTTGGCAGCAGTAATTCTAGTCTCATCAGTGTGCAACTGAAAGAAACCCCTTTAAATTTCCATGTTTTATTTGTGAATTACTTGTTCAAAACTTTTAGGGCTCAAGAATTGGTTCCACTGGGTTTAGAACAAGCGCAGTGTCGTTACCCCATCGCGTGGTCTGTGCCATTCATACCTCACTGCCCACTGATAATACATAGAGAGCTGCAGCTGATTTTGCCTTGTCTGGTAAAATCCATTCCTGACTGGAGAGCAAGCTGCAGACTAGGACTAGCTTTTAAAAACCTTCCACATATTTTAATATTTTGATTCTAAAACAGAGAGCAAAATGAAGACAATAAGCCATTCCAAGATCTATATTATTCCAGACAGTTACACTGCGCTAACTATTGTAGTGAATCTCTGCAGAGATTCCCACGGTCAGCTGCCTCACTGTGGGAATGTGTCTGTGTAGATGCCTTCTGAGTGGCAAGGGCTTCCTGCTGTTATGGTAGAGGGTCATTGTCACATCTGTGGTGGGTGGGATTTCATATCAGCACCAAGATTTTTCTCCTTCACTCCAGTGGGATCTTTTTTTGAAGCATAAATCTACAGGATTAAGATTCACCTTGATTTCACAAATGGAGTAATTTTATGGAATTCTTTTATTGGTTAATCCCATATTAATTTGCCTGCTTGCAAAACAAGTGCATTCTTCCCTCATCTTCTTAAAAGAAAAATGACCTTGTTACTTCTGATACTGCAGCTTGTTGGGCATAACTTAATCCTGTCGTTACAAACATAATCCCATGAATTCTCTTCTCACTGATAACACTTTTTACTATCTGAACTCCTGTGGGAGCTTTTGATTTGGTGTTTGACAGGCTTCCAGGTCCTCTTAATGTTAATCTTCAGATAATGAGTAATCTAATAAAGAGAGGGATATAGTTTCTCTGGTTTATAGCTTTCATCTTTCATGGTAATAAGATTGTCACTCAATACTCTTTGAATTGTTTAACAGCTCTTGAAAAACTCATTTTATCTAATTTCAAGACAGAAGAGCACAATTTAGCTCCCAATATCAACACAAATGAAACACCCATCAGAAGGTCAGCAAAGAATGAAGAAACAAGACATTTGTGCAATATATATGAAAATCACTAGGGAAAATATTGTGCTGGTATCTATTGCACTGCCTCCAATCTTCCAGTAACAATCTCCCCCACATTTCATTTACACTTGACATAGATGTTGCTGTCCATTGGCAAACACTGACAGCCTGGCAGATGTTACAGGGACCTTGTCAGCTATGGATCAATACACCTGTGAGGTGGAAGGGTATTTGGAGGAAGTGGCGAAGTGAGTAACTGTCCTGAGCTTCAGAGGGAAAGAGCATCTGAGTTCATTACTAAGGTTCACCAGTTAGTGGCACTCGTGAATTTTCAGGTGGCAAAAGCAGCTAAGTGAGCCATTTCCTGCTCTCATCAGGGTGATTCACAAATGTTCTCTCATGTATCTCTCAGCTGATAGCAACTTATTTTTACAGAATTTATATTTCTTTCTCTTTCTCGTCATTAAAGTTTCATCATCTTCTCTGTTCTCCATTACCTCTATGAAGACTATATAGATTTGGCACATAAAAATGGTTTCCTTCCGTGAAGATTTTTTTCATAGCACAGTGACCTTATTTTCCTGTTTTCTTGACAAAACAGACACGTGCTCTGTTTACCTTCTGCAAGCCACTACATTTTTACCACACTGGGGAGTATAAGTGCTACTGATAGTTCTAGTGAGCTCTATATGCATTTTAGTAGCTTTTTTGTTTGTTCAGAGTGCATCTTACATTTCCTGTTTATTGGTATAGGCGAACTTCACCCATAAATGGAAAGAGACTAATAAAATAGACGATGCCATTTGTATTTTCAGATAAACCCAAGTTATAGGGAAACCTGTGATGGAACAGACATTTTTTAATGTTACAGTAGTGTCTTAAAGCTCTTTGGCATGTATAACACACTGGCTTTCACCAAAAATGCTGAAAGACAGACATAAGAATGGCAACTGTGGATAAAAGATGGGGCAAAATAGTGAGATTAGGGGAGTCAGTTTCAGAACTAAGGATATTTGAGTTCATTTTTCTGTCTGTGGCAGAAATATGGTAATAAATAAATCCCTGGAAGTCATATTCAAGCTATGAGCCTATGTATTTCCTCTTCTATTTTTGAGTAACACTGGAAATTATTAAACTTTAGGCATCTTAGTTTTTTACACTGAAAGTTGTTTAGAGTTTCCCAGAGCTCATTGTTGATGTCACATCTTAAGAGGAGGTCTCCCTGTGAAACTGAAGTACCTGAGTCAGTAGACATGCCTAGAAATTGTCTATAGAATTGATTTTTAGGCTATATGCAGAGCAGTGACTGGTTTTTTTTGTGAAAACATTCTGCTGTTTTGGCCATGGTCTTGCTGTCAAATTCCTACCCCCTTTACACAGCAGCTAAGTGTTAGTGGTGTAGGGGTGATAGTGTCACTCCAGTGATAGTGCTGGGATGACAGTTGGCCTTGATTATCTTAAAGGTCTCTTCCAACCTTAATGATTCTATGAAAAACCCACCCTAGAAACATGAATGCACTTCTCTCATGTTGAGGAGAGGTATAAACTGAATGGATTTTGATCCAAATGTGAGCAGAAACACTGAGAGCAGGTTTGCAACAACTGTATAAACTGTGGATGTTCAGCCTGCAGTGCCAGTCGTGAAATTCACCACTGGCTCCTGACCTGCCGTGATTCTGAACTGCAGGAGGTTGCTGCGCCTAAAGGAAAATGCTCTTGTCCAGAGCTCCTCCTGGAGGTGTGTGCTTGCCAGCTTTCTTCCCAAAACAGCACAGATGTGAATATGACACCCTAGTCTAGCAGTGAGGCAGATTGGTGGTGACATGCAGCAGGGGTAGGCTTGTCTGGAGAGGGAGCTTGTAGGTTGTTGGTAGGCATACCCCCAGAACTGCAGGGGCAGGGAGGCAGCCTAATGCATACAGGGTGGTACTGCCAGAGAAACTGTTTCATAGGCTGCCTAGTAACTAGTTACATAAAAAGACTTCATATCACTAAAACAGAACTAGTCCTTTAACAAGAGATATTTATAGGGATGCTCGTAGCATTTCAGGCATTCTTTCACAGATGGCTTTTTGATGCCTCATTCAGGCTCACTCATCTTCTTCCAAACTCATAGCAGCAACCTCTGGATAGGCAATTTCACATTTCAGGTGTGCTTATTCTGTGTAGAAAGTGTTCCAGGCTCCAACCATTACCCATCTCCATGCTATTGTGAAAAAAAAATTCTGGGACACACCTCAGACTCTACAGTTCATCCCAATTTCAGTGCACTGAAAGCTTTGGACATTGGCAGACACACATCTGCAGTACTTACACAAAATTAACAGGAACGTGTCACTTCTTTGATGCCATGTTGGACACAATGAATCTTAGGCCCTTTTCGTTCTTGAGGTGATAGCTGCAGAGGAACCACATACTGGTCCTTAATGCTCAGAGCTGGTTCCCTTTTCTTCAGTGTATTGTTAGCACTCATTAAATAATAAATAACTGCTATGTTGATGTCTCCTTAATGAACTGAGCCTATAGTCCCACTGTGCAGTAGTTCTGCATGCACATCTCCATATGCATTATTAATGGTTTTATTATGTAACTGTATAATGGAGTGTCAAGGAGTCTCTGGGACTCTTGCCCAAGTGAGGATTTGAATGGAATATGAACAGCAGAGTTTGGCCTTGTATACATACAAGAAATTGATCAACAGCAGAGCAACATCTCTTTGCTTGATAAAGAATTTGGGCCTCTAATGATCTGAGAGAGATTTCAAGAACATATGCCATACTTGCTTCCTTATGAAATGCTTTTTTGTTCATTGCTTTGGATAAACACAAGCTGAATGCAGATAACTGCTACTGTGTTTTATAGCACTGAGGACTGGGCTAAAAATGCCCAGAGTGAGAGGGTCACAGCTGAAAATCCCCCAGCTCCCAGGGAGACCCCAGCTGGTGTATGCATAAGCCTCGTAGAACAGAGCAACACCTCTGCCTCCCCATCGCTGCTGACTCACTCATCAGGGGAGGGAGGCACAGTGTCAGGCTGCCCCAGCCACCTTCACCAGAGATGCTCGGTGCATTGCTGGGAGCCAGGCTGCACACACAGAGCAGAGTTTGTCTTTCTGATATTGCTTGGAAGCATCTGCTTTCTCTTCTCTTTAGTGTGCTGCCTCCTGGACTTTTCAGCCCCAAGCCCTGTATAAAATATGCACATGCATAGACAGGGCATGGGAGGTAGAAAAAGTCAGCTGCAGCTTAGTAAAGCATCAGAGGAAGAAAGGGAATCTAAGCTGAATTTGGGAGGCCATGGAAGAAAGAGAGGAGATACAAGGTGCTGGAAGATGTAGTACATGCAAGAAACTGAATTAAAAGGGAGTATGTGAAAAAGATAAAGGGAAACTGGATGGAGAACACACAGAGACTCAAAGAGAGCATAAAAAATGAGTGAATGGTGAGGCAGAAATGAAGAACACTGAGGAGAACAGCTGAGAAAAAGAGAAGACAGCTAATGACTATTTCAGTATCTTTTAGGAAGAGCCTAGAGGGAGGCTTTTACAAGTAGAGTTTTAAAAATTAAGTAATCACAGCAGTAGTGGTTGTTGGTTTTGTGGGCTGTTTCTAAGGAAGAAGACAGCAATCTAGAAGGACTACCCAGCATTTAGAAGTTTTCCAATTCTTGAGGATTCTAACTTCTCTAGAGACTTTAGTCAATTTACTATATCAGTCATGGGCTGATTTGTAGTATCATTACATCAAGAGTACTTTGTTTGCTCTACTTTTGCTCTACTTTTCCTATGGCAGAGATAGTAGGGCAGGTTTTTCTTTCAGGCAGTTATTGCTTTTTTTGCTTTGTTTTATTTTTAACAACAGATCTTTTTCTTGTAAGGGATTAGGAAAGTTTTTTTTTAGCTGCAGTGTTGTGAGTAAATATTTTGTGGATCCTTCAGACCTAAAGATCTACTGTATTGAAACTGCAAGACATGACTTTATGGCTTGTCAGTCCTATTTAGTCTTGTGTTCCCATGCTTCTGTAGAAGCCTGGTAGATTAATATTTAAGTTTTGAACATTTTTAAGCCTTCAGCTAATGCCTCTTCAGCAAAGTCTTTCAGTATAAACTTTAAGAACGTGCTGAAGTTTATTTGAAGTCAATAGAACTAGAAAAGCTCTGCAGAAAAGAGATAAAGGATTTGTTTTGTTGAAGTATTCAGGGATATAATTTATATAATTTTAAGTAAAAATCTTTTTATAGATATTGCTATTCAGAACAAAAGTGGCTGTAATCAATTTAATAAAATAGTAAAATCGAAATTAGCTTGAAGCTCTTTCATACTGGAATAAAGGAATGCACATGAACAGTCCTCTGTTGTAATTCACCATTCCTTATTTTGGTACAAACCTGTGTTTTAAGCAGGCCTCTTCTATTTTGCTGGGGGCACATTATTATAAACAAGGATAGCTTCTTAGAGATGGACACAATATACTTTGTTTCCTTCACAGGTGAACATGATTTTAAATCACAGGCATCAGTCTCAGAGAAGTCACATGATGCTGCCATGCTCAATATTAATTGAGGTAAGAAAATACTGTAGATACATTGCTAAGTTGTTGAGTAAGAAAATGCTCTCAACAGTTACCAGCATGTTAATGTTTATCTCAACATGGTCTGCTCTCTGCAGTTGATGATCTTGGCAGCTGTGAATGAAATTCCTCTACCTATACCGTACTTTTCTCCAATTCTTTCATGAGAGGGAATGCCTTCAATTTCATTTTAAGTGATGTTGATGTTCTAAAGTGCCAGAATCCAGGGGAGTGAAGTACCTCTGAGGTGGACCCATATAGATATTGGTGATTAAATCTTTATAACAATACTCCATAAAGTAGAATTCTTTTCATTCTTAAACCACCTGACATTTGAGAGTAAACATCCTTATTTTAATTATAAAATTAGGGAGAAATGGAACTGAAGTTCAAGACTTTGTTCAAGGTTGTTCAGTGTCTGTTAGGAACATTTTGGAATAATGCATATTGAGTAACTTAAGCAGCATCTAAACCAGTTTGTGTTTCTTTTTCTTTTATTTTTGGCACTTCTTACTTAGCTACTATAAACAAATAATTTTCTTTACTCTGATGTTTGTAGATCATGTTTATATCAGAATTCAATCCAGTTATATCTGTCCTGCAGTGGAGCTGGAGCTGCAGCACAGCACAGATGTAGTTGGGTGTAGTTGGTTCTATCTGATCTGCCTTTAAGGTGGCTCACTTCAGCCCCACCATGAACTCAGCAGAACTTGCCACCTGCCAGTATTTGGCAGTGCCTGGCTGCTGTGACTATACCCCTGCTGTTAGTCCAGTTGTGCTAACCTAGGGTTAGATCCCTCGGGATAAGGATACTGCACAGACCAGCTGTGTGTGGCCAGGGGCACACTCATTGCACTGGGCTGTGTGGGGCTGGCAGACACAGCCCCTTAGTACTTGCAGTAAAACTTGGCCTAGCAGTTAGGTGTAAGTGTATTACCTTGCAGTCATGCAAGGCCTGTGGTGTGGAAATGTCCCGTTTCCAGCTAGATGCAAGCATGGATCAAACTATAAGGCAACAAATATTATTATATAACAATATATATCTTTTGGAACCTAATAAAATATTGGTGTGGAGGAGAATGCAACTCTTCATACGACAGGTTTTACACTGGCAATTCTGTTTAGGATAGTTGTACCCATTTATATTGGCAGAGGCTTTGTTCTCATTTCTCTTGAAGCATTTCTACATCCAAGACATTTGGATCATGAAAAAAAATCCAGCACAATTTGCTTATCTTATAATGCACGCTAATTATAATGAAAAATCCTTATGGTTCTTCCAGGGTTGGCAGCTGACTTGTTTGAAGGAGCCTGAGGGAGACAACTAAGCTGTATTTTCAGCACAATCTGACTTACATGTGCATACTGGTGTCATTGGATTCTGTGGACTGCAGATCAAAGTAGAACATCTTCAGATAAACATTTCTTAGGCTGAGGGAGAGTGGGGGATTTGCATTCAATTTGCTGCTCAGTCACAGACTTCATGAACCATACTGAGTGTGCCACTTGGGCCTTAGTGCAGAGGCAATTGGGCATTGTTATTCCTGGATTTCAGGCAATCTGTTTAGTAGCAGTTGTTCTGGGGGTTTCAGTGGTGCTTGGTATTGGACTTCAGAAGTAAAACTTAAGAAGCTTTAAGATTCCCCCGTGAATCTCATTCCTAGGCTCTGTGTCTCGGTACCTATCTCCTTACCTCATACTGGGGCTAGGAAACCAGTGCTTTTGTTCCTGTGGGATGCATAGATCCTTCTGTGATACATTTAGAGTTATCTGATAAATAGAGAGTGGGGGATGTCATAAATTGAGAGAGAAAATAGCAGCATGTTAAGCAAAAGTTTTTTATGGTGTAAACATTATGACTTAAGTGACCTTTCCTGAAGAAATTGTAATCCTCCATGGAGTCTTTCTTTTTTGCCTTTTAAATAAATTAAGGTGGTGTTTTTTGTTTTTTGTTTTTTTTTTTTTTTTTTAATCAGCACATTTTGGAAGTTATTTCCATGTGGATTGAGAATTGCTTCATTGTCTGGCATTATTTCTGTCACATAATTTCAAGATTAAAAGGTGTTCCAAATATTATATAATTTGTAATTCCTTTTTTTTAAAGTAACTGGATAAGAGAAGTATGCAATACTTGAGCACCTGATTTTAGGAATTTGGGTGATTAAAAGATCTGTGAGCTTTCTCAGCCTTCCTCTAAAAACCTTGTTATATGTTCCTCACTTCTCTAGCAGAAGAAATTAGTCTGCTCACATACATAAAAAGCATGATAGGCCAACAATTGTGCTTACACTTGGACTGCAGCTTGTGAGCAAAAGAAGGTTACAGGTTTGGGTTCAAGTATCTGCAGACACAGAGCCACCAGACCAAATCATTCCTAATGTTAAAAGGCAATAGCAGCCATGAGGTGCCAGTGGCAGTAGTGGTCACTCACTTGGTGGTGATTGCCTGGAGTGACCTGATGTGTCTGCAAAGATAATACGACTGGGCTATCTGTCAGAGAAACTGTTTATTTGCAGAGGCACAGTAGTAACTAAGTGGCTACTAAGTCTGTGGCTTTTCCAGCCTGTATTTCAAGAATTTATTTTGCACGGAACACAGTAAAAATCTGCTTTCCTGGAGATCTGTTAGCCTTTTTTGTCTTAACTCTTAGAGTATTTGAGGTATAGATGGGATACAGAGTATGACTTAGGACTGTACACAAGTCCTAGCTTGCTTCTCAGAGAAGTGTGTCTGAGCTCTCCATGCCACTGATGTCCTGGCAGCACTTTCTCCGGAGCTCTCCAGCAGTGTGTAAACAGCCCTCAGCCGAGGCTTGGCCTGGCACTCCTGGCTGGGAGCTGAGCAGGGGCAGCACTGTGAAAGCCAGATGATGGGCAGTAAGTACCTTAGCCCAGGAAGGAGATGCGAATGTGCTTGCTGGAAGTTACAGCAGGGAATAGTTACATACATGTTAGTCAGGTTCTATTTCGTGCTCTTTAGAAAAATATTACTTTTTCATGAGTAGCTTGCAGGTTAGGAGTAAAAGAAAATGCAGAGATCAGAGTGATATACATTAGAGGAATACTAAGAGTAGTTTCTCTCTTGCAACAAAGCAGAATAAGGTTTTCTGCATCTTTTAAACCTTGCTCCCAAGCATAGGCTCAACTCTGCTAAGCAATGATGTCAGAACAGGTAGATCTAGTTTCTATGTTCTTGAACTTTTTAATACTAGTGATCTTTTTCCTAATTACTTTCTAACCTTGGGAGAGAAATCATCTAATAAGATGTACAGAAACTTTCATTGGTAAGAGAAGCAGGGTCTCTGTATACTTGATTATTCTTGTGATGCTAAGCTTTATACCTATCAGAATGTCAGCTTTTCTCTACTGAACAGTCTTATGAACTACTACTGTCAATGTTCCCAAAAATTTCTGCCCTATTCAATTCACAAATGATAGAAAAGATGCACCTGGATGTTCTGTCATCTGTTTCAGATACTTTCATTAGTCTAATTCAAAGAGATGAACCTCTTTTAGTCTGGCGATCCTAGTTGATAGAACTAGAAGTTCACATCTCTTTACTCAAGCTGGAGGAAAAAGATGTAAATTCTGTGAGACTTTGCAAGCTTAAATCTGAATCTGCATGGCAGAACCTGAACTATGCAAATATCTGTTACATGCTAAGAACTTCTGCTGGTTCAAGGCATCATTTATGCAGTCTCTTTTATACTTGTGTTCTGTATCAGACATTGAATTCTAATGGCATGTTGCTGCACTTATTTATTTTTTTAAGAGTACCTTTTTCATTAAAAAAGTTAATGTAAAGATCAGATTTTGAGATTTACCTCCTCAAGGCCATAAAATGTCTTGTTACTTTCTCCAGCAGTACCAACTCATGAAGCTGTTATGACAGACCATAAATTTAGATTCCAAAGGCCAATTCTTGTGCAAAAGTATTGTTCAATTTTTATTTGACCTGAGTTTTCTGTACCTTGTCCATTGTTATGCAAAACCTGATTTATTTCTGCTTTCTCTGAGATGTTTTAACTGCTTGTAGAGAAGTGAAGTATTTTTTCTAGCATATATGCTGAACACAGATGTCCAGGTAACAGCTGTGAGGTAATATTTGCTACCTCTCTTTAATGGAAACACTTGGGACAAGGCACTTAGCTGTCTGCCTGCTGGACTCAGTCTTAACTACCCTAAATCTAATGGTCTAATCTGGTAACTTCTTAGTATCAACAGTTGCAAACTTTTGCTGATCTTTCACACTATTGCAATTTTAAGCTTAGGCATTCTCATACTAAATTAACCGAGTGTATTACTGTCATTCAGTAGTTTAAACAATCTACATTATCTGAGTTTTTCTGGATTTCTCTTTTTTTTTTCCACTTGTGCATATAAATATACACACAGCAGGTACAACTCTTTCACCTTAACTTTTGGAATTAGACTATTATTAACTATTATTAACTCTGGCAGTGGGCAGATGCTTTAATACATGTACCCGTGAGAATATTGTCTTCAAATACCTCAGAGATACATTCATCAACTACCTATCTACCTACCTAAATTTTGTGAAAAAAATACTTTAATGTGCAAGGGACTTCTGACTTCTTAGCATAGAGCTCTGAACTGTGCTTAACTAACTGAGAGGCTTTGTCCTTTTTAGTTTTTTTTCTGGGATATGTTTTGTAACAATACAGAGATATCTTTTTTTCATGCTTCTCAGGAAACCCTGGCTGATATTTCTCTCTGCCTTGATTATGCACTCTACAGAGCTCCTTATGCAATTTATTCTCCATTGAATTGCGAGCTTTTTTATAGCTGAGAATCAAGATGACTCAGACAATTCAGAGCTGATTCAACAGCAGGAGGTCAATCTTAGTTTCTCCTTTACCCTTTGGGTTCTAAGGATTTATTTTCTGCCTAAGAAGGACATTATTTATAATCTCTCTTTTGTGTAATTTTCTCAGCCTACTATTTTCTTCACTGGTTCCCCCCCCCCCCCCCCCCATTTTTCCAGTATCTAAGTGGCTTGTCAACAGTCTAAAACCTAGGTAAGGCACTTAGTATAGATGCCAAAACTAATTGTTTGTGAGTGACTGAACTGCAGTTGTATGAACTTGTGGTGATACTGGAAACAGAGAAAGAAGTAAGGACAAAATAGCCAGCCTTCAAAATCTTAACTTATTGAACAATCTGTATTTTAATTTATAACACTAAAAATGTATTTTTTCTTGAAATCTGAAAATTTTAATTTTTTTTTTTAATGGACCTTAAAGATATTGCACTAAAGTGAAACACTAGATATGCATACTGGAGTCTACTCTTAGATGAACAGAGTTAAAGAAGGGTTTCTGCTTTTACCAAGTATATTTTGGATGTTCATTTATTTGTGTATTTATTCCCATTCCAAGACTTGTAATCCCTTTTAGGTGTGAATTAAGATGCCTAATAATTTTTTCTTCAATGTCAAATGAAACAGCATATGAAAAAAGAAGTAAAATATTAAAATGTTATGCAGATTTATTTCTAATAATACTTTTACATGTTGTTCATCTCTTCTCCATTATTTAGCTCTTAAGGCTTTGCATAGCCATTTGAATGCAAAATGTAGGCCCTGAAAGAAATTACAGAAAGTATAAGGATTATGATAGCAGTTCTATCACAATAATAATAACAAATTTAACAATATTTAAAAATGTATTCACATGTTTTACTAATTCAGTTGTAAAAACAAACAACCCACCTAAAAACCTGTTTCAAAGAAATATAGTGCTTTAAATACCATAAATAAGTGCAAAATGCTAGGGCAGGATATAATATATACAGTCTTCAATGGAATTGAAGTTATACAGAGATTTAATAGGAAAACTAAATTCATAAATAAATAAACTATAGCTGAAAACCATACCCCATACCTTTCAGTGACTTTGGCTGTCTTTGGTGGAGAGTTGTTCCTTCAATTCAAAGTAGCCCTTTGGCTCATTGTGACTTAAGGAAAATATATTTATGACTGTCCTGCATGTTTCTTGGAGTCTGGGGGGAGAAAGCTTGTTTTTTCTCATCTTACATGCCATTGACTACTTATGGTTTATGACTTCCTATAGAAATACAATCCTAACAGGTGGCACAAATAAGTTGCTTTAGGAAAATGCATGAGTTTTGAACTAGGAAGTGAATTGCTTAGGCAGTCTTTGTTGTTAAATGTCTAGGATGTCATAGAGATCATCTTACAGAGCAATTCTTGTGACTGACTGTTCTCTAACCCCATTACAAAAATACAAAAAAACCAATATTGATCCTTTAAAAATCTTGCTGAGTTTGATGTATCAGTTGTCTGAAAAAGAGCATGGAGGAAAAACTGCATGCAAATTAGCTTACATGAAAGTAATTAATTCACAATTCTTTTCGGTTGCTAATTTCTGTTACTCGTTTCAGTAATAATTTACAATGAAAAATGTATCTAATAAAGACCTGTTCTGTCATTGCTAGTCAGGAATAGTCCTCTGTGGGAGCTCTGGCTATCTGTGTAGTATTTAACTTTCAAAACTAGCAACATGTTTTATTTGACAATGCCCTGAAAAATTAAACTTCTAACCATACCTAACAGGATGATTAACATTCAGAGAGAAGAGGATTTCAATATTAATCATTCACTGAGAGCCGTGCAGCTGAGAGAGAATGAACTGATGCTGATGAAAAGCACTAACTGTGCTAATGAAACTTTTTAATGTCTTCTACTGACAAGGCAAGCATTGGAAAGCAGCTGCTTTTTGAAATGGAGAAGGCATAGTAATTCAATAAATGTTCTTTATTAGTAATGTAATCTTCCCAAGCAATTTCTGAGCTTAGCTCTCATAAACCAGTAACACTCTAATAAGCATTTGCACTGTAGCAGGTAATTGTTTAAGACTTGTATGGTAGAGAACCAGGTGCACCTAAATATCCTGCGTGTAAGAGTGGTGCCAGTCACCCCAGGCAGTGCAGAAATGAGCCTCCTCCCCCTCTTTGTTCATCCTCACCTGCTGGGACTGACCAGTATGGCAGGAGCCAGTCCTGTGAAGTAGGTACTGTTTCTCCTGCTTTTCATAAAGCCTGCTTTACTTACAAGAAATAGATCAAAGCACAAGAAGGCAGGAAGATGCCAAGGACAGTAGGATCCAAGGGAGCTATATTCTGAGGGAACCTAATCAATGAATGATTTTTTTTTTTCTGGACTTGTCTTGAAGTCTGAGATTTTTGCTCTTCTCTGTAATGAATGACTTTTTCAGACCTGACCATGAGAAATGCAGGGAGAGAAAAAATTCTGGTATCCAGGGAATGCATTTTGGTTTACCACTCCCGTTGGCTCTCCTAGAAGCGAGGGCACTGCGAGTTCTGTAGCTGTTGGATATGAACATGTAGTTGAACTTTCCTTTTTCTGTGGGATATTTTTAGTATGCGTAGGGATATTTTTAGACAATGGATGTCTTTTCTAAGACTTTGTGTAGTGTAACTGTCCCAACTAGTTTATAAGTTTTATTACTCTGTAGTTCTTTAAAACACTCACATTGGTGATCTTTTTCTTGTAAACTGAAATGAAAAGGTTATGTAGAAGTATCTGTTAATCTGATCTATTAGTATCTAAAACTAATGAGATATAGCTACTGGTGTAGGATTAAATTGCTGTGTATCAACAGCAATGAAAATTTCTCCTTTCAAGATTTTTTTCTATCTTTGTAGAAGATTCTATGTTTATGTTATCCTTGTTTCTGGAGTTGCTAGTTGCAACATTATTGTAAGACAGCTGAGATATTGAAAGTGCATGATTAAAACTGTCTGGATGATATGCATTGTTTGAAGTCAGACATAATACATCATACATGGTTTTTCCTTATCTTACTGTTGACTTGGGCTGTCTAACTAATGTCAAGGTCATCTGGGACAAATCTGATATTTTTCCATTTCTATGGGATGAATTTTTTGTTTTCTTCCTTTTTTTTTTTTTCCCTAGATGAAATTTTAAATATTCCTAATGGAATTAAATACTGGACATTAGGATGCCTAATAAGCTAAATAATTTGCTTAAATCCAATTTGGATGCTGTCCTAGTTATTGTAGAAGAAGTAATCAGCAGGCTGGATATTGGCATTGCTCTATGAAGAAAAGGTTAATGCCATAAAAATTATGTGTCCTAAGATAGTTGTATCTTTTTAGCAGTCATCTACTCCATCTCCCAAAGGTTAATTTTTGTGCTAGTTTAGTGAGATTATGATTCTCTAGCCCTTATGTTCTGTACTCAGGTCTCCTACTGATTTTAATTTCTATAAATCAGCAGAATTCTTACGGGAGGGGGGAGAGGAAAAAACAAACACTAATAATATTTTAACATCTCTCTATTTCTGAGCCAGTTGTACTGCATTTACAGGTTTACCACATAGCGGTCACTTCAAAGGAAGTGAGCCTTATATGCTTCTAAAAAAGATACTTTCTAGCAACATGAGAAGTGTTAAAAACTGCATGATGCTTTAAGGCCTTAAAAGTAGTCAGTAGGCAGTCATAACAGAAAGGAGATGTGAACCTTAGTTCTGGCAGGTGTCAATTAATCTTCTTCTAAAATGAATCCAGAAGATATTTCATATTCCTTGGCTCTGTCCCAGTGATTCAGCCTTCTTTACCTCTTTACCACCTGCTGGGCCTATGAAGAGCCAGGCTGGCTCTGCATAATCAAATCTGTTCATACTGTCCTGCTGTCACGTCTGTGTACTATAACTGCCTGGACGAGTTTTTGAGCCACTACCTTTTAATCCCTTTGCTCTGGCAGGAGCCTGCAGAATGCCCCACTTACTTCATTTTCCCATAAGAAACCTGTAATTTCAACTTCAGATGTTCTCGCCAACTTTATAAATGTACCATTGCACAAATCTCTCACTCCCCACGTTTCCTTTTCTAATAATTTTTTCCCACATGATCACTTGCCATTTCTTTCTTTTAGTACAGTCAGTTGTCTGTAGTTAAGCTGGCTGGCTGGCTGAATAAGGCATTGAATGAATAAGAATTCTCAGAAGCAGTGATCAAAGTAAGGAGTTGTGTGTTAACCAAACAAGCATATATTTTATTACATAATAATTTGACAGTGTCCCCTATTATATTAGTGACAGTCATATTATAACCAAATTAATTTCTTATCCTTTAGTCTAACAATTCGTTAAACACAAAATATTTTTAAATGAGAAGCAATCTCAAGTTAATTTAGCAGAGCTTAAAAGCCTTAGTTATTAATAATTCATGGTGCCAAGTTACTACAAAGAATCTTCAAAATCTGTTTTATTTATTATTTTATTATTACCCTGGCTCTTCAGTTTTCCAGCTTCTACTTTCAGTTCAAGCTTCACTTCTCAAAGCAGCAAAGGCTGTTGCTATGTCTCCCAGAAGTGAGTTTTCGATGTTTAAGTTAGTTCCTTTCTTGCTGCCTTCATGAGTCTCCTGCTAATCCTTGGTAGTGCAGTTTTTGCCTGAAAGGTAATTGTGATGAGAAATGGTGACCAACTCAAAGATCTATTCTCTCAGATTATTTTTTAAGAGACAATCCTGTAACAGGTTTTATGTAGCACCTTATTAAAGCATATATATATACAAAAATATATATAACTATATATATGTATATATAGTACTGTCCCCTTAGAAAGTGGAAAATTAAGAGAGATCTTTGTTGCTATCAGTGTAGGTAAGTGGATGGGAAATTTCACTTTGTATCAATGCACCAATTTAGAGGAAACGTGATTTTATTTTTAGATATGAATTACCATAATCAAGTGAATTACAATAATTGCAGTGAATCACCATTAGAATGGATTATAACCATTAAGACTAAAGACAGCAAATCTCTGGGCTGGAGTAAATCAAATGTAATTCAGAGTCAGAAAAAATTTTAGGTTCAGAGCAGGGCTGACTTCACTTTTAGGTCAGATTCCTCAGAGCCTTGTAAATGAAGTTTTGAATATATCTCTGAGGGTAGAGGTACCTTCATAGGATGAAACTATCTGAATAATGATTGATGGAAATGGTTGCTTCCTGCAATAATTGTTTTGTAGGAATACAGTCGTTTGGAGAAACACACATACTTCATTGTGAGCAGGCTTAATGCCTTAGTACAAGGGTTGTTCTTTTAGTCCTACTCTGAGCTTATCCTTGTAGCCAAAATGGATAGTGTAGAGGCAGTGTTCTGCAGAAGGTGGGGGCTTCTCAAAGTGCAGAGGCACTTGTCCTGCAGTGGGCAAGGAAAGTGGAGCCTTATGAAACAAACCAGCATAGGAAATTCCTGTGAGGTGTGTCCTCATTGGCCTGGTGATGGTGCCATTCATGGCAGTATGCCGGGGCTGTACAAATGCTTTCTGTCTTTGTAGCTGATTACCTTTTGTCAATTAAATTTTCCTCTTTCTTGAATTTTCTGTCTTTGCTTCAACCTCATGAACAAGGGAATTTTTCAGAGAAGAGATATGTGTGAAACCATGAATGTCTTCGTGACAAAGAGAAATGTGTTATATACATATTCCTTGTAGCTCCATGGATCATGAATGCTGAGGGCTACACCAGGGTACTGAAGAGCTGGGTCCAGTTGATGAGTATTATGAAATGGACTTTGATTATTTTTAATATTTAAAAGGTTCAAAGTGATCTAGGAAAATAATTAGCTCTACCTCTACCTTTCTTGAACAATTACCTAATAGTAGTGGATACTGTTTGTAGTTCTGTTTGCTAAATTCTGTGGGCTTGTTTTTCTTTCCTTTTCTCCATTGAGCCACTGCCTAAAGGTATCCTAAACTTGTTCTTTCTGTGCTTTTCATTGTAGTCTTATGAAGCAATGGATAATATCCAATTTGGGAATGGGGTTTCAGGTGTAATGCTAATGAGAAATGTCTGGTATAATTTGTAAGAACATAAGTAGTTCTACCACACTACTGTGTGTGAGCTGACCCAGCAGAAACTGCTACAGAGGAAGTGTTGGACTCCTGCCAGGATGAGCTGCATACATTAACTACAACCAGAGCTGGAAGTGTGCAGTGATTTTGGTGCATAACTTATTTTGTTAGCCTACTTGTCTTTCCCTTTTGATAGAAAGTTAGTTAGTGGGTAAATTTAATCTTATGTACTGATTTGTCATTGAAAGTGGAGTCTTGTATACCTTACCTGTTCATGATACAATTGCTAAGGGTCAAGCTTGGTTAAGGTAAGAGATAACTCTGCAAGTTTTACTACACAGCTGCCCCTGAACTGAGGAATCATCAGAATGAAAATGAGACCTCACAGTTCCATGCAGAGTTCCATGCCAAGGTGGCACTCATTTCTTTACACACTTTTGGATGGTTTTACATTTCCCCTCCTCAATATCTCAGAATATTTTATTCCCTAGTCATGGAATTAGCAAAAGATAATGATGCTTACTACACAGAGATAAAAAGTATTCTTATTTCTGTGTAAGTGTGGAATATAAAAATGAGAGGGTGGCTTCATCCCGGCAGAGACCAGCAACCCTGGCCACTAAAACAGCTGTCCTGCAAGTAGACTGGAAGTGATTTTTCACACAAGTTTTCCTGTGAATGAAAAGTTCTCATTCAGTTAAAACAGAAGTTTATCTCCATTCCTCTGGTAACTTCAGCTGTTGTTCACAGATCCTTGGGAATATGTCTATAGCGTGTGTGAAAGCACTGGGGACTGCTAGGGTCCCCTAAAGGCAGCTGAACTGGGCGCTGGGGATGAGAGCATAAGGCAAGGTGGCTTAATGGGTTCACCATTTCCTTCCTTCATGCTGCTGGGATTTCAGATTGATGAATAGTGTATATTGAAAATATTTCAATATTTATCAATACTGATAATATTTCAGTATTTATCAATCTTTATATTGAGGAGAGGGCAATCATTTACTGTAAGTGTATCCCCTTAATGACTACACAGAACCTTTAGCCAATAAATTATCTTAATTAGTCTCACTATTTGTAATAAAAAGGTACAAAAGAGAATGGAAATTACAGTGCAGAAAACTGCCATGTTCAAATGGGTGAAATTAATTCAGTAACATGTAAAGAGAATTTTAGAATTAGTCTGTAAAACCTCTAGGCATTGTAAAATGTCTGAACTAATTTTGGATTATGTACAAAATTTGCTGTATGGGTACATACAGTGTCCTACACAAGGTGATTGTTTTTTTTTCCCACTTGACTACTGCACCATGAATAGGCAAATGCTGTGCTTATAGCAGCTACTGTTGAGTAATCTGCTGCATCAGTCTTCCAAGGTATCATTGATTACCTTGGAAAGGGGGGATCTTTCATGAAAAGAAATTTTAAGAATTCTGTGTGAATGAGATAAGTAATTTATTCCAACAATCTGAAGTTAGTCATATGATTTTTATTGAGCCAATTATGCCAAAGATTGCTAAGTTTACAGTCTGTACAGCATTGCAATTACCAAAAATGTGTCTATCAAGGAAAATAAATTCATAGCTGCAGTAGTACTTTTCTAAGTGGTAGGCTTTTTCCTAAGTTTTCCTAAAGTAAAATTAAATAATCATTATTTGAGCTTTCAAGTACCAGTGTTTCATGTTATTTCCCACTGACAAAACTGTGTCTGTATTTTTTTGTTATAACAGTATAGTGGTAGATATACTAACGTGGGCTTTAATTCTCAGGAAGTACTGGCCTTAGACACAAGGTGTCCTTCTGGCATCCCAAGTTTTTGTTATAACCTATGAAGAACTTGCATACAATAACACTTCTTAATTTGAATATGGGAAGCAGTTTTAAGAAGATTAATTGTATTATTGATGTAAACACTAACTAGTCAACTAATGCGCTGTGATTGCTACTCTTTATATCAAACTCAATCATTTTATTGTTGCCTTGTCCTCCTCCTCATTTGTTTCATCTCCATCTGCTCACTCTCTCATATACTTGCACTGCATCATAGAGGTACCCAGGCTTACTGGGGCAAAGTGTTGTCTTCTACGGAAATAGGGTCCAGCTCTATGTAATACTGCAATACAAATGCAATATTAATGCTGCTGCTACCAATTTGACATTCTTCCCCGTTTGACTCTTGGAAAGTATAATTCCTATTTTAGAGCTAGTTTATTTGTGTGTAAGTGAAACTTAAGAGTAAAATTGATCACGTCTCACTAGAGCTCTTTAAAAGAAGGATGCTAGTCTAAGCTAGTCATCAAAGCTTGTGTCATTATCATTGCAAGTGGTATCATCAGAGGCTGGTGTTTCTTAGGATGTAATGAATGACATTTTCAGAAGATGATTCATCCTGCCCTAATGTAATAGAGCTTAATCACCTTATGGAGTTGTCTCTCTCTGTGAACTACTACTAAGACAAGATGAAAAGATTATATTTGGTGCATAACTTGTATGAATCCTACTGCAAGTGTTCAGGGCAAGCCCCCATTTCTGATTCTGTGCTGATTCTGTTCCAACTGATAGGAAATTATTTTTGTCTTGCATTATGATGGTCCTACAAACATAAATTTTAGCAGTAAACGTCCTGGGCTTTAGGACTTTTATTACCGCATATTGTTAAACAATTTAATTAATCAGTTAGAATGTCCTTTTAGTTATCTCTTAACAATATCTGTAGAGATTTTAGTTCATTCTGTCTCCTCTCTACTAATGTGCCATCAACACAGATCCAATATTCCTCTCAGAAATGGCTGGGTTAGTGTAGTAGTGCAGAGATGTAACAGGGAAACAGTCAGGGGGCTTCCAGCTGCTGACACTCTGATAAAGCACGAAAGAGGTAAACAGAAAGATAAAAGCAGTGGGACGATTTGATATCAATTCTTATTTTCTTCCAACTGAGATTGCTTTGTTGGGTTGGCTCTGTTTCTTTACTGCTATTTGACATAGCAATATTTTATATTTAGAAAGGTAACATGAAAGGTTAGTGAATTTGGTTTGGAATTGCAAATATCTTCCTGTAATGAAGGTCATGATTTCAAAGCATTGCAAAACAGTGTATTTTATTGTATCTGCTCTACACTGTGTCTCCTGAGCTGAAATTTCACTTAAAATTAGGTAGCAAATGATAAAAACAAGATAAATCTATGAGGACTATCAAGGGAACTCCTGCTCTGAGCTCAATGTCACTATTCCCAGGGAAGTTAATTTCAAAATGTGTCTGTCTGTTATATGAGTTTCAGCCAATAATTTTACAAATAACCTTCTGAAACAGAAATTGTTGGTTCTGGGCTTTTCTTTGCCTTTCTGCTGTCTTTGCATATCACTGTGGTTGCAGAATATATTTAGCTGGTTACATTAGTCACTGGGGATTGTGTTCTTATGCTTTTATTTGTTTGATTTAATACATGTTTGCATATTCAACTGTGCAGTCAATAAACATCATGCTCTTTATAATAAAAGGCTATCTTTGGTTTTACTTGATCAGCTAAATGCATATTTATGAAGGCAAGTCACTGGTGTGCAGGCCGTGCTTATAAAGTACAAATGGGACAATCTGCAAAAATGGGAATATGGTTATGAGTACTAAAATAAAACAATTCTGGTTTTGTAATATTCCAAGCATCTTATGGGGCTTGGACCTGCCTTACCTATGAATTCCTACCCTTCATTATTATACCAAATAGTAGGCTGTATATTACAACAGTCAACCTCTGTGAGGAGAACAATAGCAAGTATCAAATGCGTGTGTGTTTTTCAACTAGTGAAAGTTAGACAGAAGCTAATTCAGATTTTAACTTTATTAGCTGCAATAAACTAAGCCTTTTATACTTATTCTAAGGAAAAAAAGGATCTAAATAGGAGAAGAGGAAGGAGGGGCTGAGAAAGATTGACAGTGTGAGAGCATGTCTTACCTGTATAAAAATAAATACACAGTTCATTATTTCAGAAACAGCCATAAATTTATAGAGCTTTCAAAGAAAAAAAATCATTGAAGTTTTTAGATACCTTCTGCTTTTAAGTTTTGTAGTTGTCGAGCCCCTTGCTATTCAATAAGGAGTTAGTTACGGAGATTCTTTCCAAAATCCTTTAGAGATTTTGATAGTAGCTTCAAAACAGTTTTGTAAAAACAAGACTATTTATGTCCTCTAATTCCTACATGCAGTATCTCCATTGTTATATCTATAAACAGAAGTTGGTTTATAATAGCCAAATACAGGACTATTTTATTAGCTGGTTTCTGGAGAAAGGTTGATTTTCCCCAATGGCAATTTCTGAAAGAAATATGCCACCAGCATTTCTCTGGGGCATCACTCAAATGAAACTGAAGAGCTGAGTCTCGTGCTTATTGCAGTCCTGCTGTTGACTTTGGTCCTTGGATCAGGCCTTATATCCTAACAATGAAGGTGTCTTTATGCAATTTCCAGGGTTTAAGATTTTTATGTATATGGTAATGGGTATTGGACTGCTCTAAGGAAATGGGGAAAATAAACTTTGTGCTAGGCAGAATTCACCACAAGATGTCTCATGTCTCACTGTAAAAAAACTGTAAAGGTAGGGAGCTATCCAGCTACGTCTGGTGAGAGCAATGCGAATGACATGATTTAGATTCTTCTGGAAAGTGTGTTAAGAACACACAAAAATAGACTGGATGTGGAATCCAGGCATGAAGAGTGTGTTCTTCAAGGGCTGATTAAAAATAAATGCACAGAGACTAACATCACTGAATATGGACAACATTTTCTAGAAAGGGGAGGAAAATGAACAGTTAAAGCCAAAGTACAACACTAGGAGAAAGATTACACATTATAAAACAGAGGAATCAAATCTCATTTGTTATTTCCAACAGCCTGTGCTATCTAGTGGACTCCTTATGGTTAAGGTGTCCATTTGAAGGCTGTTTTACATCCTTATAATATTTGGGGTGGGGTGTAACTTTTTATTTTTTTAGCTGTTGGCTTTGGGAATCCACACTAGAGCCCACACATGAATGAATTGGGCCTTGGGCACAGTCATCTATTCTAAAATGTATGGGTGTGTGCTATATATGTATTTTTAAGTAGAACTCTTTTGTGTTTGTATCTGTATGATTTCTCCCAGCACAGCGCAGACTCTCCTCTTAGTCTAGGATGTTAATTGGGCTTTGTGGACAGCTACAAATTTTCTTTATATCTTTTAAATGAAAGCTTTGAGCATTAACTGCTTTCATGGGTATCCATATACAAAAGAGTATGTATTTCCATTCCTGGTTTTGGAAGGCTTGGGAGGTGAGGGCGGGTAGTTGTGGGACTGTGGGAAACTTCTACTGTTGCTAGTAATGAGCCAGAAGCACAAGTTGATCATAAAAATCAAATGTTGTATTTCATATACCTGATGATCCAAACAAGTAGTTATGCTCAGGATTAGTCTTATATATTAACAGGTTTTTTAATATAAGCACATAAAGTTGTTGGGTTGCTTTTTAAAAAGGCATTTAATTTTCAAGTATATGATGGACTCTATTGCTAATATATAACTACAAAGTATCTCCAAAACTGCTTACATAAAAATGTCTGGCAAACCACAGAGCAAAACATTAAGAACCATTTTCTTGCAAAATCACAGAGTCACAGAATCACAGTACATGGGGATGTTTAAAAAAAAGACTGGACACGGCATGTAGTGCCATGGTCCAGTTGACATGGTGTGGTGTTCGGTCACTCGATGATCTCAGAGGTCTTTTCCAACCTAAATGATACTGTGATTCCATGCTGAGGCCTTTACCGCTCTGGCGAACAGTGGCGATCCCTTTGCCTGCCCGGCCCCGTCCGAGCTGCGGCTCTTGGCCGTGTCGGGGCCGCTTCCCCGCGGCTCCGTGCCGGGTGCGGACGGGCCGGTGCGCACCTGGGGGAGCGGCTCTGCCGGCCACGCCCATCGGACAGGTGCGAGTGGGCGTAGAGAGGGACACAGGTGCCCCTCGCCCCGTAGGAGGTAGTTCCCTTACTAATCACGGCCGCGGGGCAGTGCCGTGGGAGCCGTCCCGGGGTCGCGGAATTCCCAGCTTGGTCTCCCCCGCCCCGCCGCGGTCCGGCGCGGCTGCCGCTCCGCGGGCGGGGCGAGGCGGAGCCGCCCCCCGTCGCCGCGGCGGCCCCGGCATCGCTCGCCCGCCCGCAGCGGCGCGGGGGCCGCGCTCGGCAGCCGCCGGCCTGGCCGGGCAGGGCAGGAGCTGCGGCAGCGGCGCCGGGCGGGCTGTGCCCGGGGAGCGCGGACCGGGCGGCGCTGGGAGCGCGGTGCCGAGGCCGCCGGGCCCGGCACAGCTCCCCCGGGCCGGGCGGCAGCGCCGGCCGCAGTGACCCTGTCCGGGGCTGCGACAGGCATCTCTTTAGGAGGTTACAGAATCACAGAATAGCTCGGGTTGGAAGGGAGCGCTGGAAGTCATCCAGGCCAGCTCTCTGCCAAGGCAGGGTCAGCTGGAGCAGGTGACACAGGAACGCGTCTAGGTGGGTTTGGAATGTCTCCAGACAGGGAGACTCCACGACCTCCCTGAGCATCTGTTCCAGTGCTCTGCCACCCTCAACGTAACCAAGTGCTTCCTCAGGTTGAGGTGGAACTTCTTGTGTTTTAGTTTATGGCTATGTGATTACAGACCACCTTTTTGCCATTCTGGTATGGCAGGTGCAGGGGAGGTTTTAGGTGTATAGCCTGCCCACCGGGAGCGGCCACCTCCACTTCCCGGGGTTGGAAAGAGACAGGGTGTTAAAACCCAGGTTTTGGAAATTGACAAACATCTCAGTTTCAATACATGATGAATGAGCAGGCTGCCAGTGGGGAGCTGTGAAGGAAATGAGAGACGGTCTGACAATTTTCAGATTAGTTTGACACATTTTTGACACTTCTAAGCGTAGTGGGATGTGAAGAGTAAACTTAGAAGCATTTTTCTGCAAAAGCAGTTTCAGAGTAGTATAGTGAAAGACGGAAGGCTGTGTTACTTCCAAGAGCTTTTTTTTCATGAGCATAATTCAGCTAGGAGTTGAATTAGAACCACTCACTTGGTGTTTGCAACACTTCAAATGATTCAGATTTAAACTCCAACCTGAGAATATAAACCAAATGCCTGAACTAGAATAATGTCATGGGGAGATGTAATTTCTTTTAAATGAAGACTTTTTGTGGTTCGCTTTTCTAGGTGGCTCAACCAAGCATAGCTTTATCAGTTTCATTCTGAACCTGCTCACCAGTCAGAGGAACAATGGACAGAGTTTAATACCAGAGTAAATCTCCAATATCCTGGATTTAGGCTGTTGTAACTCAGAGCAGAATTTGATCTCCTACAGACAGGATCAGTAGATATAGGATCTGCCCAAGTAAATGCTTTAAAATGCAAAGAAAGGTGGTGATACGGGCAGGTTATGTCTCCATAACCTGAATTAGTTTATAATTGTGTATCTCAGTTGATGATGGTGCTGAGGTCAGTGAAGTCAATTAATTTGTGACAGCTGAAATTTTCCCCAGCTCAGCCTTTGGATTTCATTCAAAACTTTCTTTAAAGAAACAACAGTGTGTTCATTTGCTATATGCTTTATTTGAAGCATTCTAGAAACCTGGAACCAAGTCTTGGATTTCTTTATTTGCCTGAATCTCCAGCTGACTTCAGTGGGAGTGTTACGCAAGAAGGGAGTTCGAGTGTGAGCCTTTTATGTGGTTAAATAGATAACTGATATGGGTGCGGTTATACCACTTGTTTTTAATATAAATAGCAGTGTGCTTGGTAGGCAGAGAGGGTGGATGGTATAGTAGTAGTGGCATTTAAAACTATTTTAATAAATATTCAGTATGCAGTTAGGTTGAGTGTTAATTGCTTTTAGCATATGCAGTTTATTATTATCAGGTGAGTGTTTACTGAAGAGGTAAAAGGGGCGTCGGCCATCACACAAGGCTGCCCGTGATGGCTGCTGCAGATAGGGAGGCTCTGTCTTCCTGGCCTGCTCAGGGTTGTGTCCGTCCCTGCTAACTGCACTAATATCTTCTCAGTAGGTGAATTATACCTTTAAAGTCCCAGCTGATCAATATCTTGTAAAGGAGGTAAGCTCAGTGACTCTCAGCCTTGTGGTGGTAATTATAAGTGTTTAAAGCATAGTGGCTCAAGTCGTGGAATTAAAGTGGAAGTCAAATGATGGGCTATTCCTATTAAGCAGAAATAAAGTGTAGCTTTAGAAAAGACTGTGTGTGACTCCATTAATACGTTTCAGATTGACTGATTGATAAGGATTGTAGTAGCTCTTTTCTTCTCAACTGTTAAGTGGACTATGATGGAAGACTTGAAAGCTATTTGATCCATAAGGCAATCACAGTACCACATAAATAAATCACACAGTTTAGCTTGTTTATCTTCCTTATTCCTTTCTAAAGGCTGTACAGGTAAATGTGACTTCTTGGTTCTTCCTTAGAACTAATCTGAGTTCTAATTTTGTTTTAATGATACTTTAATTTTATTCCATACAAAGAGAGTGGAAAGGATATAACACAGTAGAAATGTGATCTGAAACATGTATATGATTAATTGGTTGTGTTTGCTTCTTCTAGGGAAAATCCAGAACGTACCTTTGATTTGGTACTGAAAGTAAAATGCCAAGCTTCTGAAAGTGAAGGTAATATACTATGCCTGTGGTTTTCATTTATAGAAACGAGTGCTAGGAAGAAAAATATTTTGCATCCTAATGTAGTGTTGGCTTATGTTTTGAGTTGCTGTTGTATTGAAATTGTATTAGAAATTGACTGGTTATTTTTAAAGTCTATTAGTTTGTGTTTGTTGTGGGTTTCTATTGTTATATTTTTGTTTTGACTGTTGTAAAAATATTTTTGTTCTGAGAGAAATATTTGCAAAGCTTGGACTTGAACTGTATCTGCTGCATTTCGGAAGTCTTACAGTGTTGGTTTTGTATAAAATTTCATTTTAGCAGAGCCGTTGTCTTCTATCAGTGGAATGTTAATTTTGATCAGTGTGATAGGGAGAAAATAACTTATTTTCTGAACAATAGGAAGAGACTTTCTTTGTAGCTCATGTTTGGTAGCTGCTTTGGCTTGATACACCATACAAACAGCAATGAGTGCTGACTTGAGCTTATATTAGCCGTCAGTTTCATGTCTCTATAAACACATGGTAAAAGAGATGTAGTAGTACAAGAGTTGTCTGAGAGAGGCTTTTTTCCTCATGGGTAAAAAGAAGATGGGATTTGCAGTACTGAAATTAAAGTGACCTCTTGAAAGTCCACTGGGGGAACTCGGTTCATGTTCTCAGTTGAGGTTGTTGGCCTTACAAAAGCCCAGGGAGAGGAGGAGTCTTGTTGGGGTTGTGTTGTAGTCATGTTAGTCTGTGACAGCTGTGTCTTAATCACAATTGTAAAAACAGCATCTTAAAATAGAGTGTATTTCTTATCCTACTGTGCTAATGGATGCTATTTCCAGAGTTTACTACTCTAACAAGAAGGTTGTAGAAGTTTATAGCCTTAAACTAATTTTTTTTTTCAGGCAACGTTTGTTAGTGATGTCATGGGAGCATGGCTAATATGTTTACAAAAAACATTTTTGTGGAAGCTTCAACATGGTTGAAACCTAGCTAAACCTAGTTCTTTAGGTCTTTTCTTGACAATCCTAACAGCCTTTTCTGTACTTGTTGTATTATACATTATCCAGTACTGAAAGCTCAAGTTCCTCCCTTTTTTTTTACTCCCCCCTCTTCTCTTTGAAAGATTGTTCATTTAGTTGTGAAATGACATCTTGGGCCTGATGCAGTCAGGCGCTTTTCTCGTGAACAGCCAGAATCCTTCAGCCCGCTTTTGTGATTTGCTGTTGATACAGTTATAGTTTGGCAAACCAGATGGGTTTTCCTAACTCTGATCATTGTTGTTGTTTGTATCATGGCACATTTTCACTTCTGTTCTCTCCCTTTTGCAGTTTTTACCTTAGTAATTTCATACATCATGTCTGGGAACCCCGCTTAACTACTTGACTTCTGATCTGTTCCTCCTTGCATTGTGCTTTTGGTTTCTCCCTCCGCCCAGTATCCCGTTCTGGGGGCCTTGGCTTAGACCCAGCTTCAGCTTGCAGATTTTATTCCCTTTCTTCCTTTCCCTCCCGAGATCTAGGCTGTTAATCCTTGCAGGTTCTTCATCTTCAAATTCAAAAAATGTGGGGTTTTCTCTTCTGTGATCAGAACATGGTTCTATATCCTTTTAATTCCTTTTACCTCCCATTTGACTTCTCATATTTGCACTTCTGCTGCAGTAAGAAACCACTTTTTGTTGCTTGCAGCTCTGTGAATGACCTACACCTGAATTTTGGTCGTAGGCACTTCCCCTGCCTCCTTCTGTAGGTATTTTTGCTGTTTATCAGTTATCTGTGGATAGTAGCATCTTTAAGAAATCTGTGTACTTGCACCGTGACCTGAGTCAGTGTGGAGGCTGTATCTGGGACTAGACTGTGGTTGCATCTTCTGCTACCCCACTTTTTGTCACCACTGCTTCTGTGCTGGGTGGCCTCAGCCTTCCTGTTGGTCCATGGGGTGGCCAAAGGCAGGAAGGAGGTCTGATACCTGCAGTGTTAGAGTCTGGAGAGTGTGACAGGCGAGGGGTTTAGGGGTCTTTCAGCTGGCCTGGACTTGTGTTGATTCTTTCATGTGTCCACAGATCAGCACAAAAGTATAGTCCCCTTTTACCAATCAGACTGTGCTGGCTGAATATTCCAGTTACCATCCTGTTGGACTTGGTGATCTATCTGGGATTCGCTTTAGTGTCTTTCACATCATATCTAGTTCAGATAACAAACTCACTCCAGTGAGGGCTTGACATCATATTTACATATGGTATTTTGAGCACAGGGATGTATCAAATTAATATATCTGAATGTTAAAGTTATTTAAAGGAAATTCACAAGGGACAAAAGTGTATTGTTTCACTGCCACTTTAGAAATGGAGCACAAGGCTTGTCATGCTAAACAGGGAGCTTTCAAGGTTGGTTTATTATAAGGCCTAACAAATTTGACAGTTACCCTGTATTGTAGGTCTTGCCTTTAAATAGATTTTCATGCTAGGATAATCTTTTGAATATATCATACTTGAAAACGTGATCCATTCACCTGTTCCTTTGCTCATGCCTCTTTCTTTCTTATAAAAGAGATTTGTGTTTAAATAGGGGCTTTTTCCCTCGCATCCCATCTGCTCCTTGTACTTGATCCTGAAGCTATGTCAGGGCTGAATTTGTGACATCACTGTCACCAGTGTTGCCGTGGAAATATCACAGCCACAAAATTATGATCTCCCTGCATGAGTGAGCAGCAGGAGAAGCCGACTTAGAAGAGGGGAAGACCTTAATGTGACCTGTGTATCTTAAAGCTTTTTCTTTTTAAGCTTTGCCTTAGTGTACATTCTCCTGCATTTTAATTTCCCTGTGCCAGTGTATAACTGCTCTAACAAATAAAAATTGAGGTAGCCTTACTGCACATGTGACTCTGAATAGGATGTTTTTATGAGGATGGTATTTGCCTGCAACAATGTGATGTGAGGAAAAATTTTGCTGCTAAAATTGCTATGCTTTTCGAAAAATATTTTTACTTAACTTCTTAATTACAACATAGCTCCCAAGGAATGTTGCTTTTTCAGGTATGACAGTGTCCTAGGATTCTTCCACATACATACATACATACATGAAATGCAGCAGAGTTTATATGTATTATGAAATTTGTTAAATCATTTCACTGATTTTCAACCTAGGTGTTTATATTGAGTAGAAAACGAAGAGGTAGGTTAATATGAATTTATTACGTCATGTATAGTAGGTACCTCCTGAATTGGTTACAGGCTGAGTCGTGCAATGATGTATTTATTTATAGCTAGATCAAAATTTTGTTTCCCATTGGATACCTTTGTTTTTGGTGTGTGTGCGTTATTTAGGAGTAGCTTGCATGCTTTAGTATTAATTTATTAATACTGAGTAGATCATCCTTTGGGCTACTCTCTCTCTCTGTTCTAAACTACAGGAGTGCACAGTAGCATTGCTAGAATAGTGATCTGCCAGCCCTTTCCTCATTTTTGGGCAGGAGAGACAAAAGGGGCTTCTCTACTTAAATGTTCTTATAACTCTCTAAACAGTTTGGAATATATTGCTTGCTGTATTTTCAGAGTAAATCTCCAAAGAGGAGAGAAAAACGTTAAGACCAAAATCAGATTGTTGCCCTGTCATAAGTTCCAGTCCTTTGCAGGGATGAAGATAGTAAGCATCAATTTACATATGTTGAAACATAGTAAGTAGTTGGTGTGAAAACATTTAGTTATGAAAATTCATAACCCAATTCTCGCAAAACTTTGAGATGGAACAACTGCTGTTCGCCAGAGTTTGATAAGTGGCTGGGGGATAAGTGCTAAGCTATTTCACAGCCCAGTATTTGTTAATTGTGAATTTGGCTTGCAGTGTGAGTAGCACCTTAGAGCAAAAAGCCTTACATTGCCTTCCAGGCAGTTGCATATTTTCGTATTTCTTTTCAGTGTTACTCCTTAATGAACAAGCAAACAAAAGAAATAGTAAAAATGTGTGCTCGATACAACATCAGCAGTAGACCTTCTGTATTAAATTTTCACTTGCAGGCTCAGAGGACAACTTGATAACAGACATTATCAGAACTGTTGTGTTATTTTAAGGACAAGAATTACTCTTTAGCTTTAGAGTGAAAAGATGCGAGTTTTTTGCACTTTGGACTGAATCACCCTTTCTAGGTGTCAGGAATAATGCAGTGGTACAGTTGGTCCGGAGTGCATGGCCTTACCTAAGGCTGTTGCATCAAGGCTGCTCAACGGCTGCACCTATGGCAACTTTACTCTTCTCCTGGCACTCTCTTGAGAATTATACTGTGGCTGGCACTGTAAGATATGCTGGAGCCTAGGAAGTGGCTGAGCAAAGCAGTCTGCAGCTTCTTTTTTTTCTTTTTTTCTCCTTAGGTCCTTCTATCATGGAAAGTAAATTGAATTTCTGAGAAGTTTTCCACAAGATATGTCCAAACTAATAGTGCCATTTTAAGCTTTGGGAGGAGTGTATGTTTATCTATGTATCTGTGCCTATGCAAGCATATACAGTTTGTGCATACACACATGTAAGTCAGAACTTTGGATTTTGGTTAAAATGTTCAGAGATAAAGTTGATAATTTAACTAAGTTTACAAACTTTATATCCTATATATTGATTCTGTTAAAACTGGGTTGCAGAGGCCAGATGCAAAAGGTAATGCACATATAGCAGCAAACAGTAGTTGCACGGTGCAGCAGCTTCTGTGAGCATAAAGTCTTCAGCATTTCTGTCCACAGTTTCCCCAAGGAGATGACTCAGGTTGGTTTCAGTGTGTGTGGTTAAGAGAGTTCTGTTTGCTACACCCTCGTTTTGTTTGACTGTAGCACATACAAAAAGCAACAAAAAGGCTCCACAGAGTGTGCAGGTAGATCCAGAAAAGTCAACCACTGAATGTTGTGGTTTGGGTCTAGGACTGCTGTAGTCCTGACTGTTGAAATTGTACTTGAAAACCCCTTTAAAGTAGCAGTTCATTTTCTGTTCGATCTAAGAATAATTGTTGGAGCAACCCTTGAAATTTGATTGCTTTGTCTCTATTTTCTCTTTAAATGTTAAGAAGCCTTCTATAGCTCTAGGGCTAGATAATGTGATTTTCAGAGAAGGTGTTAAGTAGGTTGTGTTGAATTGCCTGAGTAACTTCTGTAGTTTATCTTGCCTCTGCCAGAATGATAATAAATCTTAGTGATGTGTGATCTCTTAATTATTTTTCTTTAAAGGGTCTTATTTTCATTAAATCTTCAAGGAAAAGCCATGAAAACCAGTTTAATTGTGTATTGGTGGAGTTTAAAACTATATCAGTTAAGTCCAGGAATTGGTCTAGAAATGCCTAATTCTTTGTATAAGGTTTGGTTGTGGTCTATAAGGTAGTGATAAAATCTGTAGTTCCAGGAAGGTCCAAATTTTGAAAAAAAAGTTTAGCGCAGTTGGTAGTTTTGTCCAAGGGTAACCTGTCTAGCTTTGTAAGAATCTTCCAAAGCTGCTCTCAGGATTGTGGACAGAGCAAGCACTATTTTTTTTTTCCTCTCTTGTTTTTTATTCACTATAGAGAGTTGTTTGTTAACCACACACTCTGAGCTGGTGGGTGTAACGTGCTGATCAAGATAACTTCTTTCCTCTGCTGTACATATTTATTTTTTTTAGGGCATCACTTGAACCTGATGAAGAAGATAATTTTATCAGTGTAATACATGAAGCCTGCATGATGTTTTTTTTAAGAGCAGTTAAAACTTTTGATATAGTCTTTATGTGCTGCCAACCTTTTTCACTCTTGGTTTTACCCCCCCCCCCCAAAAAAAAAAATTAGGTTTGTCTAATTTTTTAAATCACTCTGTATTTTTCAGGTAACTGTAAAAAGTAGCTATTTGTTGCTATGAATTAGCTAAGCTTTCTTCCAAGTCTCTCATTTATGCGTATACTTTGTTCCCTCAAATATTGTGTTAGCATATTAGAATTTATTTTACACCAATAAAAAGTTTAAAGATACTTTTTCAATTAATAATATGTAACATGGAGTATCTGTTTATAGTCTTAGCTTAGATGCAGTTTTTGGGTATAAAAAATCAAAACTTTCTATAGTCTTCTGAAGTTTCATTAAGTTTAACACCCCCCCTGCCCCAACTCATTAACTTTTATCTTGTTATTTAAGTTACTACTACTTCCCTGTAATGGTTTCTTGCTTTTCCTGTTGAAATTTGCAAATGGTGGTACCTAAAAAGCTTGGAAAAAGACATTTAATCTAGCCTGGTATCTCTGTAAAATTGATTGATTGATTGATTAGGAGAATAATATTTCACAGTCTTTTGTTGAGGATTATGTTAAGGTTTTTTGAAGGCAAAAGCAGGTAGTGTATGAAAAGCAGATAGTGCACCACTTCTGTCCTTCTGACAAAAATGAGGAATATAAGCCAGAGTTTATCTGAAGCTCCTGTACGAGCGCCAAGCATACCTGTAAGTCCTTCATAAATTACACTCTTTAAACCCTCCAGTTGTATCTAAACAAGTCTTTTCCTTATATTCAGATTTCTTGCATTTAATTGGAAAGCCCTTTAGGGTATGAAAAATGTCTTCTGGGTGTTTGCACTGTCATTAGTGAAGAGTGGGTGTTGGAGAGTTACAAACTAAAAAACCAATTAAGACAACTGTGATTTTGCGTCTAAGATAAAGATTGGCATTTTGATGATTTTTACCTTTTGCTTTCATTCACCAGAAAGTGAGAAATGGAGTGTAGTCTCTCCAGCTTTCAGCTTCTCCACGGATGCAAAATTGCAGAGGAAAACATTGCTGCTTTTCAGTGTCTCATTTCCTACAGCTCTTTTTTTTTCCACCAACCTACAGAGATTCTTGGATGTATGTGTAATTCGGAGGTGGGTGCAGATATCTGTGTGTAGGAGGGGAAGGGGTGAGAGCTGCTGAAGAAATAGGTCAAGGAAGCCCTTTCTCCTATCTCCCCTGCATTCTTTACCAGGGAGAAGAGACCTTGGTGGGGAGGGACGACCCTACTCCCCAGCAGCCAGAGGACAGTCCTGGGAGGAGTGTCAGACTCTGCTGTACTCCAGAGATTCCAGCTGTAGTAATGTGGGGGCAGGCGCTGTGGTATCAGTGCTGGTAGAGATGAATTATTCCCCTGCAGGCACTTGCCTGTCTGTGTCATTTTTTCGTGTAGTGCCATATGCCACTTTCAGCAGCGTGATCGGGTTTGGGGCAGTGAAATTGAAAGAGAATTGAGCAATATAAATATTAACTTGGTATAAAAAGGATTTTGCATAAAAGAATTGAGTAGAATGAACATACTAGTATTAATATAACTAAATAGAAGCTGAAACCAGCAACCTGTATCGTGTAGTGTAGTCTATCAGTATGAAAGCTGATGTTCCTGTGCTTTTTTCAAATTTAATTTTAGTTTCCTTTTAGTACTTCACTATTTGAGATGGCTGCCTGGGGGATAGTTTGTGGGTTTTAAATTGCTTGCATTCAGAAGTGTTAAGAGTTTGCATATTTTCCTATGCTAATGTCAGCATGCTTTGGCCCTCCCACACACTGGACAGCCCATCATACACAGAGGTTTATCGTTTTTTATTGGGTATGTTATGCTGCTCACTCTCTTCATATATAGTTTAACGGCTTTTTTTCTTTATGTATGGAGGACTTAAAATCTGCTGAAAAAACTTGGAAAACTGGTTAAACTTCTAAGCCTTAAAATGCTGCTTTGCAAAGCCTTAAGACACTTCTCTGTCTACCACTAACTTGAAGAGGCTGAAGTGTGGGGTTTCCTGTCTGGTTCACAGAAATGGTCTTTAATTCTTTTTCCTCTGCCACTGGTGATGTTATCTGGGGAATGGCAGAGACATGTAGATGCGCATGCTCATCATCTAACTGTTGAAATAGATACTGCTGTTTTGAAATAAAATAAAACATGAGCTAGGCTACAAAGGGAAGCATTACATAAGTGTTCACAAAGGGCTTAAGAACCCCTGAAGCCAAGTAAAGTGTTATTTTTATTACTTAAAATAATTTTGTGTGGTAAGAGCAGTTTGATGGTAGCACTGTTTTGCAACTAGTATGTTAAGAATCTGTGTTTTTTCATGACAGGCTGACATGTGATAACTCCATGATATTTACAAGCACATATTTAGGATGGAAAATTCTACGTGACTGACAGAGAAAGTATTAAAATGCTGAAAACATTAACTTCTATTCGCCTTGAAGATTTTTCCATGTATCTTGGAGAACTGGAGGTTTATGCTTAGAACTGAGCAATTTGTGTGGAGAAAGACTTCTTATATTTTGTGAGTCTGGTTTAGGAGAAAGGATTAAAACTTAACACTGAACTTTATATGGAAAAAAGAAGAGAAAAAGCAGAAGTAAAGAAAAAAGGCCTCAACAAGATTTTGGGTGTGGTGTCTTCACTTCCTGAGATGGGAAAGCCAAGGCAGCAGTTTACAATCATACTGTTTTCCTTTGCAAAATTCTCAATCCTTGTTTGGAAACTACTGTCCTAGTATTAAATCCTTAATTAGAAACAAGGCTTGAACAACGCCCTTAGATTATATTTCCTGGATCTGATTTCTTTACACATTTGAATGGGTATTCAGATGTAGATTAAAACCTAGCTAAAATTAAAAAAAACTTGTGTCTGAAAAGAACATATTGGTTACTGTTTCTGTGTTTACTCTGTGACATATTTTACAAAGTTTTTTAGTTAATGGCAAGTTTGATTATCTTAGAGGCATAATCGCCACAACTAAGGTATTTTGCTATAAATGGTTTACCATTGCATTTTTCCTTAAACTCGGAACGATAAAGAGTGCCAGAAATACTTCCTATTCATCTCTCCTTAGATGCCACTTGAACCTGTATTAGAACACATACAAATGTTGTAAAGCTGTGGTGTCATTGTATAGATGGAGTGTTTGCTCTGGGGAGGAGGCAGTTCTTTTGCTCTGTTACGGGACAAGCTGAATGCAAAAATCTGCTGCCTTAGTATTTAAATACTGGCCACTAAATGTAGAATTGAATTATGTTGAGATAGTTGCACTTGACGCAGAGAAGCCATACTGATGGTGATTATAAGGCATGGCATCATTTCCCTCAGAAGTTACAAAAAAACCCTTAACATTGACAAAAAAAAAAAAAAAAGCTTGAGATGACCACCTTTCAAGTGCCTGGCTCAAAACATTTCTCACTGTCTATAAAAATCATAATAAATTAAAGCCTGTCTTAAATTCTTGGTAGCTAGTGATGGTGAGACTCTCTTCCTTTTAGATAAACAACTTGTGTCATGTTACTGGACACTGACAGATACAGCAAACTGTCCTTGAGAATACTTGTCAGGTCTTGCAATCCTTGGAGGGAATTTGCATTGTGTTTTCAGCAGTGAACAAAGCAGAATCCTTTCAGCTCCTGCTATTGGGGGAAATCATGAAGGAGGGAGTAAACCAGATCAAACAATAATAAAAATAAATTAAACTAAAAGTGAAATAGGATGAAGGTTGGAAATAAAAAGGTAGTGAATTGTGTTGACTATGGTCAGCAGAGCTCTTGAAGGCAGTAAATCCATGAGGATGGGGAAATCCTGAGCACTTGCTCTCTGAGTGCTGGGGAACACGAACTTGGTCTGCTCATATATGATCTGCTTCATGCGTTTTAAAGAAATGAGAAAGATCTGAAACTGCAGCGTGCTTTAAGCTCTAAAAAGAGAAAAAATTACTTTGCTTTTAGCCCTAAATTACTTCAATCTGTAGGTTTGCCTGACTCTCCTAAAGTAGAACTGAATGTCTTTCAGCTCTGAAACAGTGCTTTTCTCTTCATTTCCCAGAAAACTTGTTGGTAGCAGCATTTGCTCTCAGAACCCATCTGTGTGGCTTCTCCTAACCGAGTATTTTGGTTGGTGAGACTTTCTATGGTTGCTTGACTCATGTGAACTGTAAAATACTCCGTGTGGTAATCTGTGTGAAAATGACAATACTTATTATAAGATGTTCTCTGCAAAAGGAGCACCCAGTAGAAATTTTAGCTTTCTGGTGAACAGTGACTATACTTTGTATGCTGTCCAACTTTAAAAATATTCAGTGACTCATCTAAAAGGAGTCAGAAATATTGACGATAAAAATTTGGCTGTGTATGCAGTCACTTCTGTAAACTATGGCCTGGGATTGCAGAGTGATCTATACAATCGCTAGTTACCATCATCATGAACGACTTTAATAAAAATCATGAATTAATGGAATGAATTAAACTTAAAACAGTAGCAGAGGCCTTGTTATGTATTGTAATATGGATTTAAGGCCAATCGATGTAAAGTAAATATATACCCTTAGTATATGCAGTTCTGGATTTGTGATGAGAACATAACTGGACTGTGTATAGAGCCAAATCAGGATTGCTCACATTGTGTCTTACAAAAAAATGGGAGTTTATCACCTGATAAAAGAACATTGTTCATTTTGTGTCTCATCATGTATGCTCCTTCTTTTGTCCTAATACAACAGAGGAACTTGATTCTGACGTATGCTACTGGAGTACTTCTGCTACTGGAGTTCTGCCTCTGTGTTCTAACACTAGAAATTATTCATCTAAGCATGACCGGTATATTTTAATTGTCTGCACATCTTGAAATATTCATCTTTCAGTGAGCAAGACAAAAAGTCTTGCTAGGACAGAAAATGCCAGAACAGCATAAGCAAACAAACAGTTGCGAACAAAGTGATGTTTTGAAGCGCTCTGTATGCAATGAGATCAAAGCAGGTTTGGTGTTTTCTTTCTTTGTTTTGTTTTTAGTTAATGTTGCTTTGGATATGTAGAACAGTATATATTACTTACCATAGTAGCTAATATAGTAGTTGTGTGCTTGTGGATCGAATGTAATGCAAAGCCTGAAACCAATTGCCTAATCTGAGATAAATGTTGAAACAGTTCATTGTTACAGAAAGTGCTTTTCTATTATTTGATGTTCCAGAACCTCAATTTTTTCTAAGTCTCAGCAACCTATATTCAATTATTCTATTTAATAGGAATATTAGAAGTCATGTCACATATGTAACCCAAAAAGATATGATAGTGTATGGCAATACTGACCAATTACAAGAAAATAGCATGTTTTAGAAACCAAAGAAACCACATTTGAAATATAAATTAGTAGTTCTGGAGTTTAATTACCGTGTTCATAGGTGTTTCATCAACATTTCCGGAGGTTTTTGTTTACAGGGTATCAACCTGATGTACAGGAATAATGTGAGTATTGCAATAATGCAGAGTTAGGCAGAGGCAGGTCTGGGAGATGTACTTAGAACACCAGTGGCTTACAGAGATGAATTTGAAATCAGTGTTTTCAACTTTGTTAGGTTCTTTTTAAGAAAATGTTTACTATAGAGCAGCTTGGAAAATGGTGTTTTGTTGAGATATGCTAACTGACTTCTCTAATCTGAAATTCTTGGACATTCTAATATGATTTTTAATTGTCTTCAAATAAAATATGTGAGCAATGAAACGAGAATTCTTTCATGTGTAGCTGCATTAGAAATTACAAGCATTGATAGAATGCATTGATAGAAGTGTGGATAAAATCTGCTCTATGTACAATGAACTGCAGTCCTCCCCTCTAGAAATATCTGTGCCCAGAAAACTGATCACATACACCAAAGATAAGGTGGTACAAGACATGGTGTCATACAGGATACCAACCAAGTCTGGTTTTGAATGGTGATAAGTCAACAAAGAAAAGCATTTTATAAACAATAGATGAAATATCTTCCTAACTTGTGGTAGGGTAGATCAGTAGTTATTAATAGAATACAAAATCTTTCAGCTCTGAAATATGTTTACAGAGCTAACTCTGGTATTTTTTCTTTCTTCTTTTGAGTGTCCTGTTATTGTCTGTGCTTCCTCCTTTACATGTGTGAGGTTTATGTTTTCATTTAATTCAGCAGCACTAAGAGACAAGGATGAAGAAACCCCCACATTGTAAGGGTCAGACATAATCCTTAAACCCTGTTGGATTTTGCTAATGTTAGCTTCAGCCAAACTGGGGGAAAAAAATATCACGTAGGTATAACACATCCTCTACATTAGTAGGAAGTGCAAGCACCAGTCACCCCTGAAGGGAAGTGACAAAAGCCCAGATCGTGTAGCTGAAAAAGCCTGAGCGATGATTGCTGTGGGCCACATCAATGAGCTTTACTGCTAATAGGTGTCCATTAGGCAAGTTCTGCAAAAAAAGCCAGGTCTTTGAATAGCATTTTCCAGGAAATAGATGCTTCAAGCTTGAAATGACTGACTAATACTGAGTGCAGTGCATTTCTTGGTAGTAGCTGGTTTGGTGCTAATGGTAAGTGTTGCTGTCTTCTGTTCTGCAACCTGTCTTTCCATGGGCAGCTGGGAGAAAGCAAAAGCTGTCTCAGTTACTGCGTGGCTGCCCAGAAACTGTGTTGGTGTAACGGAAGTGAAAGTGAGGGGGTGAGCTACCCTGAAACTGCCCCAAAAAGAAGATGGTACCTATGTGCTGGTTCTCAGTGCTGGAAATCAGGATATAATTGCATTATAGAGAATTTACATAACTTTCCAAACTGTTAGTTTTTCTTGTGCCTGAAGTAAATATTCTTTATAATATCAGACAATGACCTTTGTTTGATTACGACTAAACCTTAATCGGAAATGTATTTGGCTGTAGTTAAGGCACCTTGATGAATTCCCCTTCAAGTAGGAGCCAGTGTGGATAAAGACTATGGTTAAGCCACACTTTCACCTCAGATAATCTGGATTTGGTGGGTAAAACAGTGGAGAATATTTGCTGTATAACCTGGTAAATATATTTAAACTATAGAAAACCTTAAAAAAAAAAAAAAAAGGAAAAAAAGCCTCTTTATAAGCTGTTGTGAAATATGAGGGGACTGTGATTTTGTCCTCCTGGAAGTGCTGTAATATCTGCTCTTGAAAAGATTAAACAAGAGTATGTGTTGTTTTTACCTTTGCACCTCAGCACAGCTTCAGCTGCAAATCTATGTGAAAGTTAAAACTTCCTGCTGACCTGGAACTTCAAAAAGAAAATTTTTCTAGGATTTATTCAAGTAGGAAGTTTACAAAAAATTTCACTAAAACATTATAAATGTTTCTTGATGCAACAGCACATTTACGAGATGTTGTTTTAAGACCCATGAAAATCAATAAAATATTAGTTTAAGAACTACATGCCATTTTGCCCTGGGGCTCGTCAAACGTATCCTTAGTTACTGCCTTGTCACCGTTCAGGGAGTAGCTGTTGTGAGAATGGTACCCACTCTGCTTCCTGTATTTATTGGCAGGGGCTCGGATGCCTTGGGAGGGAGAGGAGTGATTTGCCACCTCTTTGTTTTGATGCCCTTCGTGGCAGAAGATGCTGAAAGGACTCCTGACACCTCGTATGACAGTCCCAGTGTTGCTTTGCTTCTCTAAACTTGTCCTGGGTGAGAAAGCAGGCCAGGCAGAGGTAGTGTGTGTCTGTGCCTGTTACTGGGCTCCCTGTGGCATATGGAGAGCAGCTAGGAAATGGGGAAAGAAAATCCCATGACCAATGACTGATTTAAGGGAGAGAGCAGATTAGGATTGCGCTTCTGTGTTGCATCACTCTTCATGTCTTTGTTTTTAGAGGGGAGAATCTTGCTGAACTCCGTTCTCAGAGTTCAAAGTACTGCACAGATGTGTTACATTTAAGATAAGAGAATTCATTTGATTTCTTTCTTCTTACTCAATAAAAGCAATATGCAGAGAGTAGTGAAGTAGACTATGAGTCTGCTTCAGTTCAGACTGGAAATTTTGCCACGTTCCTAAGGAGTTTTTAGCATTTCAGGGCATCTGATTTTTCCTCCTGTTAATAGCAAATCAGTATTACTTTCTATAGAAAACAGATTTGAAAATACATCAATATTTTAAAGAACTATAAGAATGGATGAATCTGCTATGTTTACTTTGTGTTGCCAAGGCATTCCTGTATGTTTATCAAAGAAATAACAAATACTAAAGATCATGTTTGTTTTTTGGCCTGTTTTGTTTTTTAAAAACTGCTTTAGAGTTTCATTCCAAAAGCAAAACAAATAAGTGGTGTATTCACTTACTATGTTAGAACTTTTTTTGGTGAAAAATGCTTTTCAATAGCATGTAGATGAAGATGAGGACAAAGGTCAACCAAGTCATCTATGCAGGGTGATTCTTAAATATGTGTTTGGTTTATAACTGTCTATAAGAGCAATTATTCTTGGCACATCAGAGATGAGATTTCAGTATCTTGCTCAGTAGCTTCATGGAGTATCCCCTTATCACAGTGCAGTTGGTTCCTTGTTTTGCTGTCGTCTTGTTTTTTGGGTTTAATTTTGTGTGCAAGCGTATGTGGGAGGAAGTTGTGACTGAGGCCTTTTGTTAAGGAGATGCTTTGCAATTTGAACAACAGAAATGTATTAATAAGTTAGACTTCTGTGTTTAAAACTTCATCTTGCAGAAGTTCTGTACAAAAGAAAGATATTGCTTCTCATCATGAGGGCAGGTAAAAATTCTGGGATTTTACTCAATGAAGGTGAGTCACCTGTGCATTTCTTGATGTTTAATGCATGAATGATCTCCATGTGAAGGCACGTGTCCTCTTTCACATAACTGGTAAAACACCAGCTAATAAAACCATCCATGGCAGGTGTCACAATTCAGTGTTTTGGTGATACTGGCCAGCATGGCCTGAAGCTGACTGAAGTATCCAGAAACTGTCTTCTGAGATCTGCTAAACTCTTCTTTCCAGATCTGACAGCCTAAAATAGGTCTGATGTTGCTGCAAGGACCTCAGTGTGCAGTCTGTGAAAATAAGGCTGCCTGCGTGGAATAAAACACCTGAACCCCCATCCTAAAATACAAATCTTTTCCTGCACTGTGTGCAGCTTCTTTCCTGCTTGGATCCAAAACTAAACTATTACCCATTTTTAGTGGTCTCTAAAAGCATGAGGCCTCCCTTCTGTGTGTGTGAAAACTGCTCTGTCCTTCCTCACTGTGGGTGAAAGGGGATTGGCCTGGCTAGGGGAAGGTTTGGAGGGCTGCCCCTGGCATCTACTCCCTGCAGTTGTGTCCCTAAGGAGACTCTATTCCTGTATTTCTAACTGAAAGAAAAACTGAAAATATGTCAGAATTCAAATTCTAGCCTTCTAGACAGAGAAGAAAAACTGTGAGGAGGTTTAGCAGGAATTCATTCCTCTGCCTGTGTGCAATAGCTGGTGGTAGCGGGCACCAGCACAGTGTGCTGTGTGTCACTGCTGCCCGAAAACTGCCTTGATGGATGCTATTATCCTTTCTCCTGCTTGGGTACCCGTGGTTTGCTTGGATTTGGAAGCTGGTTAAAGCTGACATTTTTTTCTCATGGTGAAACATGGGCCCATGGTGTTCAGGCATGCTTGGGGTTGAGCTCCCTTTATACCTTTGGCCTCTGCAGTGGCCTGGAGCGATCCTGTCCGTGGCTGTGGTACAGCGTTTGTGAGCAGAGTTTCCTTCTCTTTGTTTTAAACATGCTACTGTTGATTCTCTTGGATTATAGGTTTTTTATTACAAGAAATAGGGATTATTTGTTGCCTTTTCACCTTTACTTGTGCCATAGGTGATCTTTTATTATCCCTGCTGCCCAGCTGCATCTCTCATCTGAACGTGTAATTCGTTGAACCTGCCCACAAGTAGGTGCTTTTCTATACCTGATATATTCTTTTATATTCTTCTCTCAGTCTCTTTTGGTTTTTGAGGAGAGGGTTGTCCAAGGTTGTGTTGTGTTATGGACTTCTGTAGAAGCTACAGGGAGAATTTCAAAGTGCTCTGATTTTTAAGTCTCCTATGATATTTTTTGTTTCTTTTCAGTAACCTTTAGTAGAACTAAAAACTGTAACGAATCATAAGAAAATAAATCAATTTCTATTATCATGCTCTTGGAACAAATGGAGAGCATTAACTCTACTCAGACATTTTGTCTATCTGAAATCAGTTTTTATATATCCTCTCAGACAGGCCTCCGTATGTGTGAAAACATGCATCTTGTTGAATCATTCTCAGTCAATAGCTATAAATAAGCAAGGTCTTTGGTACCATAAACAGGATTATAGTATTAGAGCCTCTGTTGTTTTTCTTCTGTGGTAGCTGCATTGTTTTGGGGGAGCTGTGTTAGGTTCCTGTGTAGCAGTGCTCAGCTTCAGAGAGTGCTGTCTCACACCGACAAGGCCTTTTCTGTGGAGAGGGTGGATTGCAGTGGACACGGAGCAGAAACATACCTGATCAGTGGTGTAAAAAGCAATCATTTTCCTTTCCAATTTAAGTGCAGTAAATGCCTCTATTTCTATTTTTTTGGTATTGCTTCTGGAGAGTAGTGATAATTTGATGGGGTTCATATATGATAACTCTAAATAAAAAGTAGTTCAGTAAAAGCCTGAGGGTGTTTGTGCTCCTGTGGCAGTGCAGCAGGTGTTGCAGCCAGTGACTCCAGTGTGCAGTACATCTATTTCTCCTTGGGAAGCAGTCCAGGCAGTCTTGGGAAAGATCACAGAGCCTAAAACATCAGAGGTTGACTTAAGTACTTTCATAGCTAAAGAGATTAATACCCAGCAGTCTCTAGGTTTGGCAGCTATCCTGTGTGGGCTTTTTTTTTTTTGTTCAAAAGGCATTACAATAACATTAAAATACTTCTTAACCATGACTGTTCTGTGTGGCAGAGGGAGACGGTGGCATGTGCCTGATGTCTGATATTTCATGAAGAAAGAGGTTATCTCCTGATTTCTGTCTCCTTTGCAAATCCAACCTGCTGAGAAAATTGGGTTGATGTTGGGCCCATCCTGGGTTGTTGCAGTTACAGCAACAGTTACAAAAACAGTGGTTTTGTTCAGGTTCTGAAATCCTGTTGCTTTCTGCATGCTGCTGCCATGGCCAGGCTCTGTGGGGTGGCTGGTGAGGGATAAACGTTGTTGGTTTGTTTTTCCTGTTATGACAAGGATGATTTCACACTTTCGTGTTTCAGCATAAAACACACTTTAAAAAAAAACCAAACAACCCCCCAAAAAAAACCAAGCACACCCCCTCATGTTCCCCCAATTAATCAACCTATGCCAGAGTGCAATTCGTTTGCCTCTTATTTTGAGACATTCTGGCTCTCTTTGCAAAACAGATTGGGGAAATTGATGAGAGAGATGCATTTCCTCAGCTGTGGGTTATTCTCCTAACAAAGCCCTGGGAATTCTTTCCAAATGCACGCTCAAAAGAGGCCATAAGAATTCTGCAAATAATGCAAACATCTATTTTTCTGCAGTAATTCTTTTCAGTAAAATATCATATGCTCATTCAAACATTAAAATGTTGCTCAGATCTAGATTTTTTTTTTTTTCCTTTTTGGTTCTGTGTGTTTTTCCCCCTAGCCTACTTGTGTTTTTTTTCCTCAAGATGAAAGAATAGATTTTTATTAATGTTAGTCCACTTCAGTAAACATTCTTTCTACTTGCGTGTATTATTTATGCTACAGCAATTCAACTGTTTCAAAGAAACAAAATACAAGTCACTGCAGTGTTTTTTTGGGTTTGTTTTGTTTTGTTAGGTTTTTTTCCCCCTGAAAAATCCAGTGGTGTATTTGCCCTCTAACTCTGTAGATTCCCTTTCTTGCCCAGTTTTTCTTTTTTGATGACAAGTGATGTTAAGCACTTACACTTGTTTTATATGGCAAGGCATAACATATTTCTGTTGCCATACTTTTGTTATTTTAGTTGCTGAAGATAACTGGAACAGTAAGCAGTAGTGATGCTATAATTCCAATTAATTTTGAAAGATACACTTCTTTTTCTGTGTCTTGAGCTCTGCCTTAGTGTATTTGCAGTGACTATAAAATTAGGCTGTGCAAATATCCAGAATGCTGGGTGCTCAAGTATAATTTAATAATCTGTGTATTATTTTAAAGACACACATAAGCAATTGCTGCTTGCTGATAAAATGCATTTACTGACCCATGAATGAATTGATGCCTATGACTATTTAAACTTCAGGGCTTTAAAAGTTTTTTCTCTTATCTTTATGTTAAACAATGGAAAGTTTTACCGTATGTTCAAATAACGTCTTCATCAGGTTCACAACAGGATACCATAGTTAATTTTCAGTTGAGTGCTTTACAGGATTTTCTTTTTGCTGGCTGGTTGGGTGAAAGTCTAGACACTGAGAGACGAGGCGTTAGAGGGGCCTCACAATATAGTTATTGTGAATGGTAAGTAGGAGCAGCTTCCTCTGATGTACGGACTCCATGCCCAAACCAGTGGTACAAAGACATAGCTTTTGTTCAGGAGGATAGGGGCTAATCCGAATGCTGCACACTGTGAAAAACCTTTTATGGAAGGGGGGAAAAACTTGCCTTGAAGGTGAGAGGTCAGCAGTTTAACCTCTGACCACAAAACAAGGGACTAGTAAAGAATGGGACGAACAAGGGGGAAAAATACTTCAAGTACTCCATTCTTTGTTTATCAGAAATGGGTCAAGCAAATGAGTGTCAGGAATGGTTACAGGAGTTCTGATGGGGCTGCAAGGGAGTCTGAAGATGTGCTCTGGCTTGGCCGTGCATTGCTACAGAGTTTGGAGCTTGCGTAGTTCTCTCTTAAATGCTTGATAAAGAGAGCACCAAATGAAAATTGAATCTTTCAGCAACCCTTAAAAACACAATTGCTCTCCTCTCTTCTTCCCCCACCCATATCAGGTCCTTCTGTTATTAGTTTTTTATTCCAACCTTCCTTTGCATCGATTAACATCATTTAGTATTTGGCTGTTTCCGCTGTTTCTGGGCTGTTTTTTTAAGGTTTGTAAGGAAGCATCACAGTAATAATGTCCTCACAATGGTTCAACAGGCAGTGAGATGCATCTCTTTTAGGTGAAGCCACTGATCTTTGGGTGGTCAGCACTATTGCACAACAGCAGGGGAGAGCTGTTTCCAACCTTTGTGCAAAGGCAATATGGAGGCTTTCCCCTCTGATCTCATTTCGGTATTATCAGTGCTGGGAATTTAGTCACAATCCAATTAGAAATGATGGAAGTTATGTTAACTAATAGTTAAGCCTCCCGTATTCCCAGGTTCACCCATTTGGACTAATCAGTTGCACTACTCTTGACTTGGGCTGGCAGAAGATACCAAGAGTGATTAATACACTTGGTGTGTTAAAGCTCAGCTCCCTGCTTAGCATACAACCATTTCTTGTGCTTCACTACATCCAGCCTGTGAGAAGCACTCCTCACCTCCCTCCCAGTCTTTCCCAGCATACAGAAAAGTGAAAAAGGCAAAATGCCGTGCTTGTGCATCTCTGGAAGTTTTATACTTTACTGGACATAGATGTGTTTTAGATATGAGGTAAATTCCTCTTCCTGCATCACACAAAGGGATTAAAGCTAGGCTTTGTTGTTGACTCCCTTCACATGTCACATCTTCAAACATTTGCTTATGACCTGGACAGCTTTAGGCCTCTTGCATTGAGAGAAGTGATCGTGAACCAGCAACATTCCTCAGCCAACCAGTGGCAGGGCCTCTCAGCGCTCAAGGAAATATATTTTGGTACATGCTTGATTTTATTTCTGCTTGGAAATAGCACAGCTTCAGACTTGGTGCATCCTCTGACCCTTGTCTGAGTTTAAATCTTTGTTTCTCAATTTCATAGACATCCATCTTTCTTATTTTTAAGTATTTTAGTGGTAAATTCCTCAGAAGGGTGGTACTGAGTGTAGTTCCACGATCTGACACGTCTTCAGATGAGAAAAAAGGCTTAATTGTTCTTGCATTCTTTAGAAACTTTATTGGTTCACTGATTTCAAAATATGGTGTTTTAATGGAGAGCTTGTTAAAAATGCAGAGTTGATAATTACATAAATTTTGAATTAAAGGCTTATGATTGTGGCTGTTGGTGGAATTACCTGAACAGGTGATTTCTATAGCTATTAAGTGAAAGTAAGATGAAGAACCCATTGTAGTCTCTTTGCCTGGCTGTTAATGGGTTAGTTTTGTAATTTTTTCAGTGGGCAGCTTACAACATAAATTGTCATCTTTTAGACTTAACAAATTTGATGGAGTAAAATGGTGTCCTCAAGCAAAATGACCGATGTTTTTGCCCTTGGGGGGAAGCAGAGAAGTTAAAATGTTTATGTATTTTAGAGTAGGCACCTTTCAGTATCTTGTGTCTGAATCATCTTGTATCTGAATCTGGAAAATAAGAGGTGCAATTTTTTCCCCCATAATTATTTCTTCTGTAATCCTTAAAAGCAATCTAAACCCCTTCCATACTTTGTGAAAGGTGAATGATGATGCCATTGTGTTCTAGAATAGCATTTCCTGCAATATGTCCAAATTTCAGAAAAAAAAAAAGGAGCTAAAAGTACTGCTGTATGACAGCATGTAGTTTATATCTCCTTGATAAGTTTGGTTGTTTGTTTGGTTGCTTGTTTTTGTTTTGGGTTTTTTCCTCTTCAGTTGCTACAATGGGAGAAAACTTTGTGGTACAAATTACTGTGTGTGTCCAGAATGCCTGTGCAGAACCTTGGCAAAGCCTTTGCGTCCTCCAGCGGATGAACTCTCCTGCCCAAGACTCCTGAACAACTAGGTTTCATCTGCAGATTTATTGAGGGTACACGTGATCCGCTCATCCAGACCTTGATACGTATATTAAACAGAATATACCCTGAAGAAAAGAGATACACTTTACAGTTTTTAAGCAGAGTGTTTTTTTGTGGAATTGACTATCCTGAAGAGAAATCCTCTGTGGGCTTGATAGGAATGAAGAATTTAAGCAGTAAAAAGTCACTTGGGATAACTTGTTAAAATTAAGATGTGAGATTTGCACATGCATAATTTTTCAAATCTATTTTTAGTGTTTTCAGAAATGAGTGGATTTTCCCTGCTCTGGAAAATTCAGGTATTTTGTTTATCAGAGCAATAAACAGTAGACTCAAGATAAAAGAGGAGTTATCTGAGGATTGCTTGAGAAAGAGAGTGTATGTGTTCCTATTTGAAAGGTGCAGCAGTGTTTTCATACCCTGTCAGGTTGTTGTTTTTTTGTTTGTTTTAACTAATTATGGAAACAATTAATTAAAAAGGTGATATAAGGAGATACCATATTTTATGTAGATATGATTTACCAATGCATTCTATCCCATTGATTATGCAATGGTCAGTATGGGTGATTACGATTAGTCTTTGTTAATAAAAAAAATAGAGATAGTTTTCTTAAAGCAAAGCAACTTCTGTTTTATCTAACTGCATATTGAACTGTTCTTGTTGAGAAGTGCATTTGCATGGTTAGTGATTGGTTTCTGCTGCAGCATACTGGTATTTTAATGCAGGAATTTGCTTGCTGAAAATGTTTTAAATATTTCCTCCAAACATTCTTTTGTATGTCTTAGGAAGATTGGTTGGCACCTACAATTAATTCTTAGTGTTCTTAGCTTTTTCCTGGTAAATGACCAACAAGATAATTGTACTGTTTTCTTGGACCCTTCTGGTCATGATTTTAATTTCTTTAGATCAGAAATTATTAGCCTTTAGCATTGATTCCAACTGTACGCTGTGTTGGCTTAGGTTCTGCAAGCATCCATAGAGCTCAGCTGTTTCTCCAGGAGGTGAATTTCTTTTGTTTTCAGAACCAAAGAATAAAGAGAAAAGCTCCATGTAGTTACCAGGTTGTTATCAAACTGTACTGATCATTCAGATGATCCTTTTAAGCCTTCCTGTGATGAACAGGCAGCCATGGCAGCAGCCCTGTCTTACTGGTGCAGATGGAGAACGTGCAGAAGGACATGATAGGTGTGAAATGACTAAAAGAGATCAGTGATGTGGGGCTTGCAGGAAATCTGAGGTTTGTTTAATGATCTGCATCAAGGAAGAAACTGAAGTAGATAGAAAATGGAAGCCAGAGTAATACAGCCCTTCCAATAGCGTCCAACCCTTTCATGCAAACACTGAACAAGAAGAAATTATGAGGTGAGAGAAGGGCAGTGGTTGATAGGAGAACTTTTTATGAAAACTTTCATACAGATTCATGTAATAGAGTGCATAATATTTCATGCAGTGCCATATATTTTAGCTCCTCATGCATCCTGTGTGATGGCTGTTACTCTTGTACAGGTTTATAGATGCATGCTGAAATATTAGCATCAGATTTCTTCAGTAAATTGATATTTTCAGATGAGACATAACCTTAATTTATGCTGTTGTTGATTTATTAGTAAGTCATTCCTTGTTCTTTCACACCAGTAATACCATTTTTCACCTTGCTAATATTTTTGACTGCTATATGATGCATACACAGGCATTAGTCATGGTTTCCCTGTGCTCATCTCACTTCTCTGTGCTGCAGTGCTCTTTGGAAAGTAAAATTAAGACCTTCATTAGTAAAGAGCCAGAAATGCTCAGTTCAAACATACGGATGGCCCATCTTTCTGCAATACTCCCTTTCTGTAGTTCTTATCTCCCCATCCCCTAGCACCCCACTGCTCTTCCAAGTGCACACAGGTCTGTTTTCTCTCTCCTTTCTCCTCTGAGTGGTGGTACCACTCTCTGGGCTGCTGCTTTGCCTCCGTGACTGGAGAATAACCAGCTGGAATCACTGCCTGGCTGGTGTTCCCTGGCTTTCCAATTGGCGAGGCAGCCGACCCGGGTTGGGTTCCCACCCAGCAGCGTAGCTGTGTACCTTGCAGGGTGCTGTTGTGAAGTAACTCCTTCTGACAAAAAAACTTCTTGTACTTTTAGAACAGCTAGTTTGAGTGCAGGCTGCTGAAATGGGAGAAGGCAGCTTCTGACCTTGCCTTCTGGAAAGGCTCAATTTACAAAGGATGTGTTGAGTTCCGACCCCTCGTGGGCCGTGCAAGTGCAGTGTGTTGTTTTGAACTTTAGCTTTTTCTATTAGAGTGAAATATATTGTCTGCTATTATCACACTGTTAAATTAATTTTCACTATTTTGTGCATGACTTATTTGAGATTCCAGTGGATGAAGCAGGCATGAGGCATTGAGCTTTCATAAGATAAAATAGTTTTGAACTTTAACCACATCACAGTTACTGTGTAATGGGATATAAATGGAAATCTTGCGTCTACATCATCCTTCTACTCTGCTGTTCTGAATAAATAATATTTTTGAAATCAGTAGAGCATGGTAACTCTTCTGTTTTATCACTGAAGTATATGATACCAAGAAATGTCTTGGAGAGGTTCCTAGTTATTGAATTTGCCTTGGGATTTGTAACTCAAGAGTCTGGAACCCAGATCTCCTTCCTCCAGGGCTGCAAGGCACAATACTATTCTGTACAACCTCGCTCTGTAGTTTGGGTTGCTGTTTACATCCCTGGTTTTACTGACCCCTCTGCAACACATAATTGGGAATTTTGACCTGAGTAACTGTAAACACCTGTGAGAAAACCTTTGACTTCCTTTAACTTGTCTTATATATTTGTGTGGCCTGTGCTTTAAAATAACCTTGGCCTATGTGGAAATGTCCTTTTTTTTATGCCTTTTCTTCTGAATCAAAAAGAATTCATATTTCCAAGATCTCGTGATGTTTGTCAACCTGAAATAACTGATCTGAGGTCATGCAGTAGGTAATTGGCAGGATTGAAAAAACAGAGTGTGTCTTCTGATTCCTGGTGTTGTGTGCTGCTGGCTAGGTCTGTGTTCTACCTCTGTTGAAGCAGAGAGGGACCAGTACTGTTAATGCAGCTCAACAAAAAATAACATACTTTTTTTTCTTCCTGTCCTTTCCAACTACTTTGTGATCCTTCGAGTTTTGAAGGAGTTGGAGAGAAAGGCACAGGCAGGTGCAGCGATGTCAGAGTTTGTTTTACTAAAAGATCAGTGTATTTTTCAGGTAGAAAATGGCCAAAGAAATAAATTGCATTAGCCTTCTGCCATGTGTGGTGTTCCCCTTTAAAAGGCTTAGTGAGGGAAAAGTGCCCAGTTTGGAAACATCCCTGGGAGAGGTGTGACATGGAGCCTTTTCTCCTGTCCTGGGAGGTCCTTGGTGGGGAGCAGAGCGGTCTCTCTTCCCTGGGCCATCAGGTGCCAAAGCCATGGTGCCTCTGCTGGGTCAGCCCCAGCCCAGGATCTCTGTGTGTGCATTGTGTGTGGTTGCTGAAGTTGTGTGTGGTTTTGAAATGTCTGGGAGACCCTTTCTTAATGTTGCGTTTGTTTTCTGTGGAAGAACCCCTAGGTTTGGAGGTTCTGTGAGGGTTGTTTGTTAAGTGACTGGAATATCTTAATTGACTGCACAGACTAATCCTAGAGGGGACTTGTGATATAAATGATAGTGTATAGATTGTTTTCTCTACTCTTTTTTTACTGAACTTGGCTTTTGGATACTAAAGCAGGAGAGCTTCATGACAGAGGGAGAATCTCAGCTGTTGGAGTAACACTGATGTTTCTGAAAGCAACCTCTTAACCTGCATTTTGTGTTTGTTCTTATCAAAAGATTAGTGTTGACTTTTAAGGATTGGTATGTGAAAAATGTCAAAACACTGATTTTTCAGCTGCATGCTGCCTGCCATAGGCAAATCAGGGCTGAATGTATGTGGGCCAGCCTCTAAAATTTTTTGTGCCTGAGTCTTGCTCACATGGAGGGCCCTTGGGACAGATGGCCCCTCGCTGTCGATGGTTCGATTACAGCGATCACCCACAGCTTCTGAAGAGTGCGAACAAAAGAAATTGCTTTCTTTGTCAAGGTGTTTTCATTTCAATTCTCACCCATTAGCCCTGTTTGGTTAAGTTTTGAATTACTCCATCAGGTGACTGATGAGTTTATTTTTCCCCCGATGGTATTAAAATGGATTTGGGGTAAGATGGAAAGCAAAGGCAAAAAAAGATTTGTGCTTATTGGTCAGTACTCCGTCATCTTCGTTCTGGCTTCATGTGTCATGAACAACAGAGATTAAAATGAACACTGAATCAGAATATGTTAGAAAATATATATTTTAAAAAATATTTTAATTATTTTAAATCTGAACTGTTTACACATATAGCAAACTATATGTAGGTTAAGGCTGATCAATAGCCCTTGGTAGTGATGATTTTAGAGCTTTGTGTAACTGAGAATGTTTGTGATTGTTTACATTTATGTATATAAAATTACAAAACGTTGCTTTATATAATTATTGCTTTTGAAGTTAGTTGTGTTTCAGTTGTGGTGCTGTAGATGTTCAGAGGAGCAGGAATCAGCCAGACCATGTCCTTGTTGCCAGTATTGTTCTACTTCCATGCCTTCCTATAATAGCAAAACATGAAAGGTTTGAATTTCATATAGAAAATGCTATTTGTAATTGGAGAATGAAAACTGAGTAGAGACAGAGCATTTGAAACTATGCTTTTGTAATGTACAATTACGTTCATTCTCTTTCACACATAAGCAGAATATCACTACACAATCCATAGTCTCATTTCAAAGCATAATCGTAGAGGTGGGATGAATATATGATACAGTAGTGATATATAAATATATATATATATATATAGTTATATATAAATATATATATATATTATTATATATATAGGATTAATTTAAATGTCATAATCTAGAATAAAACAGTGAACAGAGAATCTGACCTATTCTCCCTGTAGGTTGCAGTGATGGTGTCAGTGGGATTGGCTTTTCCAATGTGTTATGTATTTCACTATTGCTCTGGCTTTTAGTTTGTACCTGGAAATCATTGAGTAATAGGTAGTTACCTACCTGTTATTTATTGAGTAATCACATTTTACTGCTCACACTAGTCAGTATTTTAGGCAAGGGGCATAATTTACAGGGAAGTCCTGCCCTCAGGTATTAACAGTGGGGCTGTGCCCAGGATGTGGTCCTCACCAGCGGAAAGTGGAAGGAATGTTGCTGCTCTGTTCAGACCAGAAGTGTAAATAGGTAGTCATTATATCTTCTTTGGCCAAGAGGGAGTTCCCCTGCAACATTAATTTTTTTCTTGAAGTAGCAAAAGGAGTGGAATGACTTCTGCTCAGAGAAAAAACTTGCAGAAACATTAAGGTTTTGGTTTAATTTTTTAATTGCTTTATTTTAAGGTATGTTAACTCTAAGATTTATTTTTGTATTATTTTTGAAAAATGTCTGTCAAAATGGCTTCAATATTATTCTGTGTGTTCTACAACCAGTTAGTTTGCTTTACATGGTCACATGTATCCCCGGTTTCATGTCCAAGGTGATACCAAATTTGTATTTCTTGAAGTAATTAGGAAGCAGTAACTCGGGTATCCATAATGTACTGACATGTACTCTTTGTCATGTGCCAAAAGCTTTTTGATTTTTCTGTATGCAGTCTCTGTGTGTTCCACAAAGCAAATATAATGTTGTACTCTGTGAGATAAAAATATTTGTCTCTGATCAGAAATCACTGACGTGGGAAAGCCAAGTGATGATCCATCTCCTGTGTACTTGGCTGAGCAGGACTTCTTCTTCTTCCTAATGTATTTAGTACATATTGCTTGGTAATGATGTACTTGAACTTTTCTAGGTCTTCCTCAAAATCAATCTTGCAGCACTAATGTAGTAAAATTTCATGTAGCCCACAATATTTTTTGAGAAGTTTAAGTCCCATATTTTCATTTAAAACAAACAAAATATGCCATGTCTGTTTGCAAGGGAGTCTGGTGTGTTACTTTTTCATCTGTACAGGGTGGGATGTAAAACTTGTGTTTGGTTGCAAAGGGGAATGACCTTCATCTTATTGTTTTCAGTTATTATTCATTTCATTAGATCACAGCACAGCCTGTCTCATTTAAATTTCTTTGAACAAGAGACGCAGTGAAAGCAGAACTATTTTGTTTTGTAAACGTTCCTTAAACATTAGCAATGACTTAAGGCATATGTGGTGTTCACTTGCTTGTTCTTTTCCTACCTTAGTTCTTAGATCCTTGTTTCCATGATCTGTATTCACTCACAATTACAAGTTAAAAATAGGAAAATTAAAAATTTTCCGATGTAGCTTCTAAAGGCATACAGTTGTTGCTGCATTTTATGAGGTCACTCTAAAGATTTATCAGGTAAAAGAAACTGCTTATCTTGTGAAGAGACCAAATAAAGGCCGAACATACTCGTTTTATCTGTGCACTGTCTGTGCAATGAACTCTCACCCTGATTAAGGTTTTAGCCTGAAGCATGGCTAATAACGTTGCAGCCAAAAGGACCCTTTCTTTCTGTCCCTAGTTAGCAGAAATGACTTACTGCTCTGTCCTTCAGTGGGACAAATTCTTGTGCAAAAAGGGATTGACCTGCAGCTCTGAAGGAGATGTCAAATTGTGTCTAGAAGTTTTAACCATCTACCTGCCCATAAAAAGGGGAAGAAGTACATATTTCCTAGTTTGACTGCCTTTCCAACAGGGAAATTGGAAAGATCAGAGGAGCTGTCAGGTCCAAAACCTGACATAGCTTCTTCGCTTGTCTACAATGTGCTGAGCTGAACTTTGCATCTGATTAATTGGAGTTCAATGTTTGCACGCTGTTCTAATGTTTCTGAGTACTCTGAGGACCTGTTGTCATGTAAATTTAAAAGTAGAAGGACTTGAAAATAATTGTGGTAAAATGTGCAGTCATTAAATCCATTGTGTGGCTTTACAGTGCGATGTACACACGTCATATTCTCACCCTTCAGTACAGATTGTGAGCTGTTAATGCCTTGATGGGGCAGTGTTGACTGGCACATAAAAGCTGCGGGGTTGCCGTGAAGTTGTGATGCTGGGAAGGGTGGACTGAGCTGGGCCCACTGACTTCAAATGCCAGTTGTTTTTGCATGGAGTTGAGAAGAATGTGGCATGTGTGGTTTTTGTGTAAAGGCTAAATGACTCTTACAGTTGTGGATTGTGGATTCCCAACAAAGTTTCCCAAACAAAATTCTGGATTTCCACAAACACTACTTGATAAGTCTGAGAACTTTGGGTTACTTGTGACTTGGAGCACCTTTTAAGCATAGGTCCTACAGAAGTTACTTTAGTTATTATTAATGTTATTATTATTATAATTATTACTACTTTAACTGTTATTGCTGAAGTTAAAGACAGTTTCCTTAGGATAAGCTTCTTCATGGAAGGATGAAGTTTTCGTCTTGCCTGTGAAGTCTTTGTAATTATGTTTCTGAACCTAACTGAAAAGTCACCAGTACATAAATCACATTTCTGATTGGCAGATGTGCAATCAAGAAGACTTCGACAACAACTACGGTGACTCTGAGGCTACTAAACTGTTATTTTCTATTTTCCATTTCTCAAAGGGCAGTATTTAGTGTGCGTCTGTTGATGCTGTCATCGTTTAGTTCTACTTTACTTTCCATGAGAAGTTAGAAGGAAAAATGTCAGAAGTCACACATTCCAGCTATCTCCCTTGATGCCAGTGTGAGTTGGGTACCATCACTGCCTAAAAAAAACCTTTCAGAATGGGGCATAAGCTTTGCAATCAGGTGAACACAAGGCATTGGACAGTGGTGTGGGGGAGAGAAAGGGGACAGGAGACACTGGGCTCCTGTGCTGTGGCCACATTGTGGCTTATTTTGAAAGGGGAGTCCACGTTCAGCACCTGGCTCAAATGTGCTGCTGGGGCTACTGTGTAAGCACCTACAGACCCAGAAAAATCTCAGTGTATTAATGTGTAGCAGGAAATGCTGGCAAATATAATTCCTAAAACTCATTGACATTTTCCTGTAACTGATATGGCTGTCAAGTGTTCGTATTTAATTCTGAAAATTGTCCTTGGTCAAGCATTCAATATTACTGGATTTTGGCTGTTCTGGGGGAACATACCTGTTTTGGTGCAGCGTTTTTTGCCTTGTATTCCTTTGCCATTTGCTGAAATAGCAACTATTTGAAATTATGGGGACAATTTAGGAGGGCACATTAGTGAATAGAGTGTGGGTAAAAAAATTGAAGGTGAAAATTGTTAAGATTTGATGTAGTTTTGTAAATATGTTTTCTTTTGCTTTTATGAAAAGATTACATGTGTACGGTTGCATGCTGCAGTAAGCTTGCTATGGAATGGGTAGAGTGAGAACAGACTTTGTGGTCTTGGAGAAGTTTCAGTATTCCTTTAATGAGCAAAAAAAATAGGTCAACTACATGATTTGCATAAAAGTGTACTTTCAAGTATTTTTTAGAGTGTGGCACCCTCATTTGCTTATTATCTCTACTCTGACAAGTGTTAAGTGCCAGAGGAGTTTACCACTGTTCCTTAGTTTTGCCTTTTCTAAATCAAATTGTGTCAGTGTATTTTGTCCATGTTGTTTCTTTTGATTACTGATTCTTGGAAAATACTCCAAATCTAATCTTTTTCCATGGCATCTTGCTCTTCCTCCTGCTGCTGGTGAGTGCTCCACTTTGATTCCCCCAAATCCAGCAGCTGAAGACCACTGTTGCACCTAGATCTTCTGACAGTGGGACCTCCTGTTCTACTGCATCTCTGGCACTTCATGTATGAAACTCTCAACAAGTGGATTTAAATATGATATACAGAAGTCTTTTTTTTTGCAATAAGTAACTTTTATGAGAATGCTGGTTTTTTCATCAGATGATTTCATCTGAAAAAACTCTTGGGTTACATATTACGGTTCATCTCCTATTTTGTTTCTGAATCGCTGTTGTAGTGATTTGGATGAGTATTAAATACTGTATTGATACAAAAGCATCATTACAATTACTATTGGGGGTTTCTGGAAAATTAAGTAACAGATTTCTGTTTTTGAACAATAGCAATATTATAAACTTGGTTTGGAAAAGTAATTTTTCATTTCCTAAAACTGTTTTAACAAAATCAGTTCTGCTTATTGTTTAAATATGTGTTTATAAAGCTATTCCTTGAGATTATATATAATTTCAGCTTTATTAATTACATTCTCATGTTCATGTAAGAAAAACAACGTGGAACTTCTTGTTTTTTCCAGACAAGAAAGAAGAATTGTCTGCAATAAGCTTTGCTTTGCTGCCTTCCTTTTCCTCACCATATTTCTTTCCCACTCCCTTAACTCCTGGCCCCAGTCCCTTCTTTCCCTTCTGCACTGACAGCCTTTTTCCAATGCATATCTGTAAAGCATCAGAGAAAATATAGCTGGAGGGATAGTGAGCAGTCATCTAGTCCAGTCCTCTCTCCCAAGACATGACCAACTCTGCTTGGCGGTCTTCTTGTCTGTCCTGTTCAGTAAAACCCAGAGGGGTGAAGATTCCTCCTCTCCAGGCAGAATGTTTGACTACTTAAATAATCTGCTTCATTTTACCTTAGCTGTGTTTTCCTGTCTGAAATTATTCTCTGTTGCTATCAAGAGGATTACCTGAGAATGATGTTTCTCGGTATGTGTTTGTAATTTCTGTTCCATTACTAAATTGAATGTGTGCTAATTAGCCGATCTGGTTGTATTTTTGGGTGACATTTATAATCTGCAACTTTGATGATTGTGAAGATTATTTTTAGAGTATGTTTAACTTCCCCCAAAACTGAGAAGTTACAACTCAGAAAGCTTTCCCTTTATTTTTTTTAATAGTTTAGAATGCATTGCTTCTCTAATCTACTCTGTCATGAGAAATAGTACTTTATAAGATTTCTTTTAGAAGTTAAAACATGTTAGAAGTTGTTTTCTTAAAAATACAGATGACATGCTTTATGATGTTGCCTCTTTGGGAATAGATTTGGAGAGAATTACCTTGAGGATATGCATATGTTTTCCTCTTCTCTTAGTGTGTGTCATACTTGCCTGCATTTGTCTTCTGGAGAAGTTCTAGTTTGGAACATCTTGCATACTTTTCTATAAGCATTGCACGTGAATCACTTTTCTCTTTGTATCACTTATACCATACTCTAAGTTTTGGTCCCTCAGCAAACCTCTCCGTGCTTGTCTCTCTACTGGCTTGTAGCAAGGAAGATGTACTTTCCAGTGCTACAGAATACTGAGCAAAGGAATTTTCAAGTGTTACTGGCACATGCTAATATGTACGTCCTGGACAGGGTAGGCGTAGGAAGAAGTGATGTTAGATGTGCATGTATATATATCTATTTATACATGTAGCACACAAACTGTTTTATGTAGGCACTTTACAATTTCCTCTTGCTACTACATTTACTTAAAATTGATGCAAAGCTTTTGTCCCAAAAAGTCTGGTAGAAAATGAGGAGAAATTCTGTAGTTCCTCAGCTGGCTACAGCAACAGCTATTTCGTAGTGGTTCTTATCCTCTCACCCATAAAATGAGTATAAAATTGACCTAAGATAGCCAGATCAGATGGGGTATCTGGAAAGTAATCCTAAGGGAAAAAGAAAATTCAGTCTTTGTAAATCTGAAGATGAAGTGCATGAAGTTGCAGAATCAAATTATACTTTCTCTTTTTATTTCTAAATCAGTACCCTTTTGTTTCTTCCTTTGCAGCACTTGTGAGAAGTTGCCACAGAGATGTGTCAAATTCTGCCTGAGCCTAGCTCCAAAAGCAGAAACCAACATAATCTTTTGAATAAAAAACCTCAATCCCTGACTCAGATAATTGACATAAAATCCTGAGGCTTTTTATAGGTGTTACGATTTGGTTTCAGAGAGTAAAGGCATAAAAAGAGTATAGTAACTTTTCTTTTTGAAGCACAAGTCACATCAGATTTTCTTACTTAATAAATATATGGCAAGTACCTACTAAAATAACCAGTTAAAAGCCAGTAATAACAGCTGCAAAACCTAGCTCAAAGCAGTTGGACAAGTCTTGGAGGCATGTAATTTTTGCTGAGTGTAGCACTGAATGTTTTTCTTGGATTGAGTTAGGAATATTTTTTTAAATGTTGGCTCTTTTTTGTTTTCATGAAGGAGTAGTAAAAGCATTATTCTACCTGTTTAGATCACTTGAATTTAATTATCCTCTCATGATATAAATATCCTTTTATGATATGAAAGTAAATGTTGTTATACCTGTAGTTGAGTGAACTGGAATTTACTTAAATATGTCTTTTACCATTTCAACTGAGACTGGAGTAGTACAAGAGACCCCTAATATGAAGTGGAGATAGCAAGCTGAGCAGGACACTAAATAAGGGTTGTAGGGTTTTTATCTGTTAGCATAGCAGGGCACCAAAAGAATTTACAGAGGCTGTTGATCTTGTTGCTTGTAGATAAAGGGTGGTCTTGTGAAATGCTTTCAGCTCTGTTGACATCACTGAGGTGTGAATTTTACTCCTGTTTTGACCCAAGATATCTAGAGCCAAGTTTTGTTTAATTCTAAGATTGTACTTTACTCCTGATTGTGACCTTTTAAAATAACACCTGGAGGTCTGGCGATTTCCTTCCTTTTTTGAAGCCTGGCAGTTACATTTGCTCTAAGGGCAGTGAAAGAAAGAAATTACATTTCTGTCTGATTTCAGAAACCCCAGTGATTTTGTTACTGTGTTGCTAACGCATTCACTATACCAAATGTTTCTCATGTAACTGTACTTCACATCTGCCAAAATCATCTGCCTGGTTTCACTGCTGGGAAGGGGTGAGCCTGCAGAGCCCCTGCATGGCGGTGCTCCGGCAGCCTCGCTGCAGGGCGGTCCCTGCTCCACCTCGCAGGCAACAGCGCTCGGGTTTTGCAATAGAAGCAGCTATAAATGGCAGAGCAAGCCTTGGGAAGTCGCGAACAAGAACTGGGTGATAAGAAACGGAACTAAGGGCAGCTGGTAACCAGCTTGTATTATTACATGAGGTCTTAATGCCTAAGACTGGAGCGCTGCTGGGTGAAGCAGTCCCGCTTTCTTTTCACCGCAACTCCCTATTCCCCAGTTTTTCTTCCTTTTTTTTCTGGCACAAAACAAATGGTTTTGGGGAACTGATCTAGAAGTTTCAGACACTTGGTTTGATCTTGGTTGGTTCCCTCATCTGATTCAGTGTAGCTGTGAAAGAGTCTGTACGGAGACAAGTCAGACAGTGCTTCCAATAAGTACCTGGTAGTGGAGTGCAGTGGGATGGCTCATCTACAGAGGAATTTATACTTGAAATGTTTATGGACATATGGCATTAGATTTACAAGCTCTTTTAAAGTATCTTTTGGATTCTGCAGAGATTTCAGTGGTTTGTAGCAAGTAATTTATGAATTGGTACCATTGAGTATTTAATATCTCTTACCATACTTACTACTACTTGAATTTATCAGTGATCATTGTTAATGTGTAATTGCTTTGTTTTTCATGATACTGTTTGGGAATAAAAATGAGCTCCATTATAGGATAGGCAGGCAGCTGGGAATAAAAAAATCCATCAGTGGCATATCCCTCCCATTAAATCTCCAGTTTGCAGCAGAAAACATACATGGGACAATGAAGAAGAGTAGCCGCCTTCATACTTCATACCCTCTGGTTCTGACATAAAACCTAGTGATGAGAAGGAAGTTTCTGAGTTACCACACAGTGCTGGTGTTAAAGCCTGAAGTGGAACTCTGAATAGTTCCTGGCTCCTCGGGTGACAGGACTCACAGCAGCTCTTCAGGTAGAGAAGAGGTAGCAGTTCTCATCAGGTGATGTCCCCCAGCACTTACCGGCGGGTTTCTCCATTAGTTTTCCTGCCCTCTGGCACCCCAGGCCACTGGCAGGAGGATCTGCCTGGTGGTGGCTGGGGCATGAGCATGGTTTGGAGGGCTCTTCCTCTGGTCCAGGCTTTGTCACTGACCTGGGTCTTCTTGCAGGAGGACATGGACAATCGCTGCTGCTGAGCTGTTGTACAGAACTGCTGTGAAGCTTCCTGGGTGTTTGTGATCTGGTGTAAGAGTAGCACCTTAGGAAGGTTTTGTATCACAGGAAATTAAAAGCTTTGAGGGGGCTGAGGAGCATAATTCTTGTTTCTGTTGAAAGTTTATGGTTCAGATTGTTGTATTATATGCCCTCAAAATAACATTAATTTTAGAGTAATATATAGCCTAAATAACAGTGATTATTTTGATAATTAGCAGTTTATAAGAGGTTAATGAAAACTTTAAGATATTCTTGAAATGCTGGTTTTAAATGGCTCTGAACAGAAAATCTTTAAATTTGCTAGCTCTTCTAAACTCTTCCTTGAGAATGCTGGTTACATTGCTACTATCTTTAAAATCACAAAAGGTGTTTTTCTGTACTTTATAAAGATCTTTGTTTTCCCTTCTTACAATTTTATGCTCTTTCTTTCCTGGAGTTTTATATCACTTTACTTCTTAATTAAATTAAAATGTGAAAATTGAACATGTGCTTAAAAAATGAATTATTTAAAAGATGAAAGAGTTGAATATGAAAATACTTCAGTACATGATATGCTGCCATATGTAAAACAAACATACAGTTTCATAAATACAAAACAAGTCTTTTTAATAATCCAGTATCTTCCTTGGTTTTTAGATAAATTTTTGCACTTGCCTCAAAGCTTGATGCTAAGCTGACCCTCTCTTTAATATTAATGTACTCTGACTGTAATACTCTGTTCCTTTGCCTCTGATTAATGCTGTCTGTCAATTATTTACAGATCCAGTGGTACTGTGGAAGTTCCCGGAGGACTTTGGAGACCAGGTTGGAAACATGAGATTGAACTTTTTTTTATGATAGAATAATGATAAAAATGCTCTCCCTATTCAGCTGTGGAGAGGCAGATGCTAATGATAAGAGGGAGGAAGTGTTCACCCAACTGGTGGCTTGGTGATTAGATTGCCTTTGTGACAGGAATATGCAGTAGCAGTTGTAGAGCATGGAATATCATGCTAATTCTCTGTATCACCTTATTTTTGATATGGAGTATTTTATCAGGTCATCCTGTTGGATGTGTTGGGTTTTTATCTCTTGTGGTATTAAAAATGTGGAAAATTTATCAATAAAACTTTGCCACATGTTGATATTATAAATTATTGTCACAAAACCCACCAGAACGAATAAGTTAGAGCTGCCCATATATGCCCTTTTAATGGCATTCTGTAATCCTTTTCAATGCAAGATTTTAGGTATTTACTTAATAATATTTTAGAGATACCCTCGTTATTTTCTTGGGAAAAAAATAAATCCTCAGACCCTAATCAGAGACTGATCTAAAGTTCCTGATTTTGAAAGCATGAAAATCCAGTGTTCTATCTATAATTAATCCTCAAAGGAAAGTTTATATATACAGGACTGATGGATTATTTCACTGTTTGTAGTGACAGCCAACTATTAATTACTGTGTTGGGGTTTTTGCCCCATGACTATTTTATTAAAGTTATTAATATTAGATATTAATGAAATTCAATTTTATTATTTCAGCAACTTTTACGGGAGTTTCTTACATTGAAACATCTTCATTTTCATAAAAGAAAAATACAAAAATCCCACTTAAAAGAGTAAATATCTCAGTTATGATGTCTTTTTTTCTTCTTGTTTTTAGACTGATATGGAGTCAAACATATTCTTCATTGGTAATATCACCACAGTGGATGATCTGGCAGTGGTTTTGTACACTAGATGCTGATAAATTGTTGATTTTTTTTTTTAATCAATAATAGAAGATTCTATAAAGACAGCTATAAGGTGATTCATGATGAAAGGAATAAATATACAAACATAGAAGGTAGGATGTCTGGTTAGGGAATAGCATCAGTCAGAAACACGTGCAGCCTGTAAAACAGTGACAAACGAGCAAAGTGTGCTGTTGTATGTTCTTAGCTTGGCATTCAGCAAGTTTTCATAATTATCCTGGCTGCAGAATGATCATCTTCATTGTCATTTAAATCCTTTTTTTCTAGTTTGTTTTGTTCTCTTTCTTTTTTCCCAAGAATGACTTGATCTTAAGGAAAAAAAAAAAAAAGAAAAGAGAAATTATGTATGAAGAAAAATGGGAGCTTATTCAGCAAGTCGAAGGCTATTCAGAGAACAGCTGGTGTAGAAAAATGATTAGAAGATGAAGCCCACTGAAGACTGGAGGGGAATCATACAAAGATGCAATAGACATACCTAATCTATAAAAACCAGAGGCCTCAGGCAGCTCTCTGCCTTTGGGCTCTGAGAAACCTATGCCTGCTCATTGTGCCTCAGCCGTGTAGGGAATCTGGTGTTTCAGGTAAATTGCTTGTGCAAACAGTATGTTTTAATCCTTCTCCTTGCAAGGGAGATTTTCCTGCTGGAATCACAGGATTTGAACAGAATATGTAGCAGGTTCTGTAGCAAACCCCTGAGCCAAGTCATTGAGTGAAACCAGCAGAAGCCTTCTGTGTGCATGTGTGTGCCTGGTGAACCCAGTAGGTTTGGACTGGAGACCAGGGTATCTACCAAATCTAATTTTTAATTGCTAAAAACCAAGAACTCACTTAAACTATCAAGGCTAATTTCCATGAAAGTTTGTGGGGAGAATATTAAAAAAAAAAAAAGAGTATTCTTCATCGTATTTTCCAGTCATTTCTATTTTAAATGTAAAATGTGTGAGTTAGTTTTTGGATGTATCCCAAAGAATCATCTTTCCTAAAATTGAAGGGCTGTCTGTTTGCACAGTGATGTGATAACAGTGGGCAAAATATTTTCCTCTCTTCCTGAATTTTTCTACAGTTTATCATGTCACCTTTTTGTTGCTTTCATAATGCAAGGAAAACTTGTCTAAGCTATTTTGATATATTCCCCCTCTTTCTCACATTTGCCCTCTAAGTATGCCTGAACTTTCCAGTGCTCACTCATCCCTAATCTTCTCTGTTATTCTTGTCCCCTCCATTTTCTTTTATGTTTGTCAATATTCTTCTTTTGGTCTTTTTTTTTTTTTTCTTCAGTGTTGACTTTCCAAAATCATGTTTTGCAAAACATCCCATCTGTTGTGGATGGGATGTTAGAAACTGCAGTTGATCAGGAGGAAGACAAGATTGGGGATTTGTCATAATCTCTTGCTCACACACAGTCCATCTAGGAAAGGAAATATTAAGGCATGATTTGGGTACCACAAAAGAATTTGCAAGATTCATTGTTGATTTTCTGATCTGCCAAGACTATAGGGAAACCACTTATTTTACGTCTGGTAATTCTTAGATGTCAGAATAGGAAGGAAAAGAGGAAAACACAGAGTGGGGAAAGAAAAAAAGGTAATGCTCCAAGGCAGGAAATGAAAAACACTTCTCTTTGCCAAGAGTATTTCAGAAAGTGGTTTTGCCTTTTTTTTTTTCTATTAATTTTTTTATTTATTTTTTGATGGTGGGAATAATTCCAATTTTAGAAACTCTCAAAACTATAAATGAAAAAATGAGCATGTGCTGGGTAGAATTCAAAGTACAAAGAGTCATACTACCATTTCAAAGAAGATCTTTATTAAAAACTACCCCAAAAGGCAAAAGAACATATCCATTTGAGACATCAGAGAGTTACAATTTAGAGTTGTACTGGCATTAGTGGTATAAACATGAGTTTGAGAATGTTGAAAAAGTTCTGAATAAACTCAACACTGTAGAAAATATATGAAGATTTCTGATTTGAGAATGTATAGGTCTTCTGTGATTATCCTCACAAGCTTTAGGTTTGGATGAAGAATGAGTTGTAGCCATTTAATGGCTATTTTTTTTTTTGTTTAAAATGTATTTTGAATTTATGTGCCTAGAGGCCCTGTCTTACTGTATGCTCAAAAATCCCTTGTGCTTAACAAAATTCTCATGATAAAAGATGTGTGGTTTTTAATCTTGAAATTCCTATTTTGTTTATTCAGACTGGTAGAACTAGAGTTTAATTTCAATCTTGCAAGCTCGTTTTCGAGCAGAAGTCTGTCCAGAGAAAATATTAATGCTATGATATTTGGAAAAAAAAAAATCCCGTTGTTTTTAAGAAGAAAGTATTTTTAAAGGCTTTTAGAAAAGCAACCCAGATGAAAACAACACCTTGGCTTCCAAACTGAAATACTTCATAGTTGTTGACAAAGGAAATATGTATTTCTGCAGAAGTTAATGTCGCCTGGCAGAACTCTGGTCTGCTGATGCTGGCTTGTCTCCTCATGGCAGTGGAGTCAGTAGCAAAGCCTTATTGATGTCAGATGTGTCCAGGTGCCTCCAGTATGGCTCTATGAGTATCTGTTCTGCAAATAAAAGCACTGACACTCCCAGTAATCTCATTGGGTTGAAACATTCCTGGGATAAGAGTAGTGTTGGTACAAAGAATAAGGAGAGCATGGTGCCGATAGCACCAGCAGGAGTTAGTGGCTGTGCAAGAGGCAGTGCTGCTTTCTGTGTTGTTTTAACCTTTGAAGCATGTGAAGTCTAACATTTCTTGTGAATTTAGTAATTGCATCTATATTGGATGTTATTTTTAGCTATGTAAGAATTCAGTAGCTTTTCAATCTCACCACTCACTGGAGCAAAGTGACTTCTATTTCAGTAGGTCCCAGAGTATATAATATCCATTAAATAACTCTCATTCTTTGCCCTTCTAGTCACTTAAAATTTCTGTCTTTAGCCTTCTACTTCTCTGCTGGTGGAAAATATCTCACCAGGAAGATGATACAAGTAGCTAATACGGCAGGAGATGGTCTTACCAGAAGCCACTTAAGAGTAATACAAAGTGTGAGAAGTGATTGTTCACTGAAGATGTGGGTTAAGAAAGAATTGAGGATGCATTAGATTGTTAGTTGTGTTGCAGATTTCATCCTACCTTCTCTCACTTTCTGCATTCTAAGACAAGCAGTCTAAATCTGCTTTTTCATGTCAGACTTTTCCCAAACCCTGCAGATGGCATCCCATGTGAGGAATCTCTGCTGTCTTCTATGATGTTACTGTAACACCCTTTATGTTATTATTTCATATTTTATATAACATCTGCTTTCTATTTTTAGAAAGCAGATGTTTCTGTTTTATTATGAAGAAGTCACCACTGAACTGTAATAACCCAGCTACTGAAGTGTTATACTTTATGTGTAAAATATTTGTATATATAAAAAAGTATAATGTACATGTATGTGT
>JAWWES010000006.1:22015132-22045934 GCA_035583135.1 Lophotriccus pileatus
AACCCAGCTACTGAAGTGTTATACTTTATGTGTAAAATATTTGTATATATAAAAAAGTATAATGTACATGTATGTGTGTGAAATAATTTTAAAGGAAAAATCTTCTGAAGTACTGATATGTCAGTCTTCCCACAGCAAAGCACTAATTGCCCACTTTACTTTCAGAGTATTTATTAGCTACTGAAAGTTAAGCCTGGCTTAAATAAGCATCTGATTGGAGACAAAGTGTTCAGTTTCTTCCAGGATGGAATATTTAATTGCATGGATCGTGGCAGCAATTACATAAATGAGGTCACAGTGAAAGAGAATGTATTCTTTTTAAAAAGATTTAAATAATAGCACCGGGTTGTTTTGTTTTTTAAATATTCGCAAGAAGAGAGATAAAATCTATTGCCTGGGTCAAAACAATGTGTGGAAGCCAGTAGTGAGATTCTGTGTTCCTCTGTCCTCTCCTGAGGGAGCAGCAGGAGCCCAGGAGGTAGGAGACTCTTTACAGTCCCTTCAAGGCTGCAGGCATGCTGTTAGGGGATGCATCTCACCGGCTTTCTGCATGTGATGGCTTTGTTCTTGTATTCTGATGAGGCATTAAATTCATGTTTCATATGTTTATGCTAACTAGATAGGTGCTTGCTTTGTGTGTTTTTTTTTTTTTTTTTTAATCAGTAAATCTTAAAAAGGGGATTGGGATTTTGTTGCTCGTGTATTTAGAAGTATGATTAATGTTTGGGTACATTCATATGAGAAAGGAGGAGTCAGTCTAATGAGATGACTGATTCTCAGTAGTATTTTTGTCTAAATGTTACACATTATTATTTAGTTTCGGGATATTTTGGAACTTGAATTTCTGTGTAGCTTTAGGGAAAGCAATTAACCCGGCAGAGAAGACGGCAACTTTGTGCACTCCAAATGAGGTTTATCTGGTTAAGATAGTTTTCTGCCACCGTGATTTTCTGACACTTTGTTTGAAAGGCAGTGTTTTTATTGAACAACACTGTGCGTGTAAGGCAGCAGTGCTTTTTGTCTGTGCAAATCACAGCTGATCAGCAGAAAAACAGTCAGAGGTGTTCCATTCCCACTGCACTGTGGGAACAGAAAAGATCTGTCCTGTCCTGATAAATATTCTGCGAAACAACTGCCCACATAGACATGCTGGGAACACCCAGAATCCCTGAGACCCTTACATCACTTGGGATGTAAATAATATTCTCAATATTTTTCTTTTAATTCATCCCAACAGAGACAGAATAAATCTCTGAGGTGTTTATTTTTAAAATTATAAAAGCCCAATACTGAAAACCTGGTACTTTTTTGAAATTTTGTGGACAGGTGGCAACATGAAGTATGCTTGTTCTCAGAATTGTGGGAGTTTTGTTTTATAGAGCTTTTAAGTTAAAAATGTTGAACTTGATCAGCATATGGTACTGGGTAGCCTCATCTCTACCAGCTCTTTTGTTATCTTGTTATTGTTACAGGTCTTAATGACAGTTGTAAGCCATAGTTCTGGATGCAGGGGTTAGTCCACCCTGGGGAGGAGAGGGAGAAACAGCAGTGTGGATTATGGAAATATGAATTGATCTAAAAAGCAGCTCTCTTGTAACAGAATGGGCCTCAAAGAAAGACTGGGGAGAAGCTGGTGAAAAGGCGATGGAATATGATGTGAAAATGATCATTTGAATGCTTTTCTTTTCATTCCCAGCTGCTGTGTTCTGGTGAAAAGGCACGCATTTGTATATCTTAAGGCTGGGTGAAAAAGGGCCAGATGAATGGAATTACGTGTTAGATATGTTTTCATTTTGAGTCAGATAAATTATGTGCATTTTAATAGACTGTATGCATATGTTAGCCATTTTTTTAAATCATACAGCTGTGATATTGGGGGACTGCATTTTGTAGAAATAGTCTCTTCTCTGTTTACTCAAATAAGTACAGTATTAGTATTTGACTGTCCTTCAGGTATTCTGTATCAGCCTATCGAAAATATCTGTTACTGATTTGGCTCATTTCAAAGCCAAATCAGATTCCAGCCTTCAGTAATGTGCCAAACCAAAGAAGAAAAAATTAACTGATGGCTGAAATAGTGATGACAATCATTTGGAACGTCTTCCAGAAAGACTGCCAAATTGTCATGTGTGATGTTGTTATTGACTGACCTCAACTGCCCTCAGAATATTCCAGTCTAATGTCACCTAATTTCTTATTCTGTGATACCTTAGACTTTCTCTTCTGCTTGCTAAGTACCCTCCATCCACTTGAGTCTTCGATTTGTTGCCTCTGTTTTACTTTCAGTGTTGCTTTTGTGTCTCAAGCTTCCTGCTGTGTTTTGATGAATATCCTAATTAGTGCAGCCTCTTTTTATGTTAAGTACTGGATGTAGTATTCCTGAACTCTGGGTATGGTTCTTGGATCTTCTGCCTTTCTTGGTAATAGTTTTCTGTAGAACTGGGAGAGCATTTGAGGTACAATGGTTCACCGTTACTGCTACAGGTATTTGAAATGTCACTTGAAATAATTTGCTTACATTTTGTCAACTAAAATACTCTTTTACCTATTGCTTGTGTTGGGAAATGATCTGGGATCAAATGTCCTAATCCAAGTATGATGAAATCAAGGAACCAGGCAAAGAGTAAGACTTTTTGGGACAGAAGCAGCAGAGGACTTTGGGAGCAGCAAGAGCAAGGCAAAGGTGATTAGTGGGATGCAGCTGGAGAGATCCAAACTGCTTGGTTTGGGATCTTGGACCAGGAATAAGTGAAGGTGAAGCACTTCCAGGCAGGTGATAAGAAAGGGAAATACATTAATCCATCAGAATATAACTATTTCTGGTACCAATTACTTCTGTATAAGTTTTCAAAGCATTGTGGATTACTTGGCTGGCAGACTGTATTTGCATCTTCCCTAGGCAAAGGTGTAGAGTTCCTGGGTTTGTGTGTTGGTTTCTGTCTGCAGTCATTAATAAATGTACTATCAGTAATAAAAGATCCAGATATGAGAAATAAGCTGTCTCGAGGTTACACTGCATGCTTGTCTCTGTCCTTTATCCTTCAGTAGGCACTAATGGCCACTATTAGAGAAAACATACTGGGCGAGTGCAGACTCAGAGCAGTGGTTCTTGAATTTTAGACTAAAGTTGGGAAGAGGGAAGACCTCTTTGAATTGATGGATAAATCCTGCTGTCAGAACAGGATTTTTATTAATTTTTCAGTAAGTGTAGTCAATACTTTTCTTGGATTTATGAGTGTCTTCCCTGAGCGTGGGTAGTTTCATTCTTTTGGATCATGGTGAAGCAGCTGAAAACCTTGGCTTGCAGCTGCTTGTGGCTTGTACTGCTTGGCTTGCTGATAGAACCTGCTTCCCTCTCCTCTTAGCTGTTCAGAGTCGGTGTATGGTATATCAGAGGTTGAAGCTCAGCTGCTTGACTTAGTGCTGAAGTGGCTGATTGACGCTTACATTCAGAAACACCAGCCAGAAATTGTTGCAGAGAAATCTCTGGCAATGAAGCCATTAGAAGCTTCAAGTAGGGAGCTGGAAGGTCTGGATAGGCTCAGCCATAGGTGAAGTGAATGTATATTGTGTATCTTTTTGGGAAAAATACACCCAACTTTATGTCCATTGCATTTTACTTTTGTGATAGTCATCTGTCTGCATTGGGTAACCCAGTTATGGTATATGTATGTCTGTGTTGTATAACATACAAGGGGTATGTTAGCACTTTAAATTTATGCTTGTTTGCTCCTTCTCTTTCCCTCTTTGGCACTGGAGTTGTTTCATCTTCCTTCCGTTTTTCAACATGGTTGATAATATCTGAATTTAGTACCAGGAAACTATGCTGAACTTAAGAAATAACTATTTCCTTTATAAAAATATCACAAATACAATTTTATTTAAGAAATTATAATCCTAGGAGGTCCCTTAGAAGCAAATTTCTTTTCTCAGTTCCTTTGCTTTCGTCTGCAGATCCTTCTAATCCAAGAAACTCAGCCCCTCCATGTAGTTGGTTTTGCTACCATTTACAACATGGTGTGGTTCCCCAGTTTCCCCTGCTGCTGACACAGCCGTGGGAGCTGGCAGCTGTCCCATAGGGCTGCACATCTAGGGGTGGATGAGCCGAGGCAAGGGTTTAGCTTTTGGACTGTCTCCCCTTACTTATCTGCATGAATCACTCTCTACTACAGACTCTTTGTCTCAGCGTGGCACTGAAGTTGTTCCTTGACTTCTGTGTTACTTTGTTAACTACTTTTGAGTTTCTGAAGTGCCAGTGAAATCAACATTTCATCATGGTGTTTGCTGTACAGAGATTTTGAGAAAGAATCAGTGGAAGGTTCTAATTCTGGAAGAGCATCACCTGGCGTTATAAGACAGTTCCATTCCCCAGCCTGAGCAATCTGCAGAGCTGGTGCTGACCTCTCTGAGTGCTCCAATACTGGGTGTATGCTGGGCAGGTGAGTTGTTCAGTAGAAGCTTTGTAGGCACGAAGTGACATCCTGCTAGTTACAGACACTTTGTTTCACCACTTGTCTTTTAGGTGACTAATGCGGAACTTCTGGAGGGAAAAAAATATTTTGAATATATTTGGAAAAAATATGCTTGGAGTTGAAATGAATCTGACATGTATCAAGTGTCATCAGGAGTAGTTTGTCCTGCTTGAAGTGTTATGATATTTTTCAGTATATTTGATTTTCATGGAAATGCAGGTATTCATTACGTGTAGTGTTCTTTTACAGTTGATTTTCCATTTATAAAAATAATTTCTTGGTGACTGAAAAGAAAATCTTGCAAATAGGAGCCTTTTGACCTAAGTGTCAACTACGCTCTACTCATAATACTCTTTGTTACTGTTTTGTAGACACTTCTGAGACTAAAATCTTCACTTTAAAGCAGTATATTCAGTAGGTAGAGGTGGGTGTGTTACAAATAGGCTCATTTCTGTCCCTTGCTATCAGAACATTCCAAAGTGGAATGAAAAATCTCCCAGGTATAGCCAGTAAATATGAACCAGTTTTAATTTGTGTATTATTTTTTGGTGGTTATTTTTTCACCACTGGAGAAACAGCATCTGACCAGGATGTGCAGGAGGTCCTCAGCATTGGTGCCAAAGATATATCTTAACTGCTGTTGTAAGCAGTGGGAAATCTGGAGAGTCTTGAGTGAAACAAATATTGCTGTTCCCTTAGCTATGCAGGATGACACATGGATTTTAACCTGACTTGCAGAGACTTACATATTTGGACTTTAAAAGTGATGTTTACCTTAACTCTAGGTAAGGCAACTTTTCTGTTGAATTTCCAGGTAATGTTAGAGAAGTTGTCATTGAAAGTGTTTATTAATAAAAAGCCATTTTTTCCCTATTGCATGGTGATAGACAATTGTCATAGACCGGTGCTTTTTTTTTTTTTTGGTACAAAATGTGGAATGGAAGAGCATATTTCCTGTTTTTCCCAACTTTCTGATATTGCCTAGGGAGTAAAGAGGAAACTATTTATTGCTGCATGGAGTACAAAGATTTCATGCATGCCAGAGCTGTGTGGTGAAGTATTATTTATCTTGGTTTTGTTTGTTTTGCCAGTAAAGGGGTAGATGGTAACGTTTCAATCTACCATTATTCTAATGAGAACTTCCTCTGGGAAGAAGAGCATTGTCAGTTTTTGTGTTTCTATTGTGAGTTCCAGGAAAGTTGTTTTTCCTCAAGCAGGGAAGTTTACCTGTGTTGAACTTCATATTGTTTTAAATATTCTGCTCTTTGTAACTGAGCTTGTTATTTTACCGTGAACTTTGATTCCATGTATGCTATGCTGGATACAACTGGGTCTGAAATAGGCTTTATTTTTATCTGGTTATATGATGAGATTCAGGAACAATTAGACAAATAGAGACTCCAGCAGTTTATAACTTAGTAATATCTCTGAATTTTAAAACTTGCTCTGTGGTTGTTTAGGAAGTCTTATTCCTCAGTCTTGCAGGATAGTGAGATTAACCATGCCTTTTAAAGTACTCATGACTATCTTTTCTTCTTGCAAAATGTCTTTGAAAGGTGCTCTAAAAACATGAAAATTTCACGTGTACTGCCTGGGGCACCAGCCTTATCCTGCTGTACAGGGCAAGAGTATTCTGTAGGGTCTCTGCAGTCAAAGTGTACCACACCCTACTCATGTAACTATTCTGGTCTTTAGTGTGTTTTGTTTGTTTGTTTGTTTTTGGTTTGTTTGTTTTGTTTTTATTTGTTTTGTATTTGTTTGTTTTTTATATATTTTTTCCCCATTTATTTTTGTCTGTCTGTAACATACTATTGGTTCTAAGGGATGTCACAGCAGTCATTTATAAGTTTGGGGACAGCAGACCGTCAGGTCTCCACTGCCACCTCTGCACTATCTGCTTGTTTATGTGGTTTTGCTTCTCTCAGATCTCGAGATCATCCTGTTACCTTGTTGTCTAGAATCTTTCTGTCCTGCTACCTCATCTGTCTGTGCCCTTAACTGTGCCCTTGTTGCTGTGTAGAGCACAAAGCAGCTAGACTAAGCTACCAAAATCTTCAGCTGCCTGTCTGGCATCCTTCCCTGAGGCACGTAACTGAGCGGAGGAGAAAGGGAGCAGGAACAAGAGAAATTAAATCTAATTGAAATTCTGTAAGCCATCTCATCCTCATTTGCAGGTATTCATCTCCTCGTTCATTTTAGACAACAGATACATTTCTGAATAAGCTTTAGAAAGATGAAAGCACCTTTTAGAGAGCAAGTCATCAAAAAGGTTTGGTGCTTAAGCATTATGAGCAACCTGATTTTTCTGAATGTCAGTCATTAGGCTGTAGAGCCTTGCCAGTTGTAATTTACATGTGAGCCAACTAAATGAAGCTCAAAAATTGATCTCAATAGTGGAGTAGAATTTGTTTTCTGTGGGTCAAAACAATCTACAATTGTAGAAATGTATACCTAGCTCAGTTTAGTGGAATTTTAACCTTGCTTGAATCCATTAGTAACAACTTCTGCTACATGGTCCAGAATCTCCTTCCCCGTTGCGTGTTTGTCAGAGGTGTCCTGAACTGTAATGTGTCAGCTGTATTGGAATAGAAATATGTGTCAGAAAACACAGCACCATCCACAACTTACTCTGACAATCATTAACTGAATAGAGCAGGTCTATTTTTAGGGAGCTGCGACTGCACAAATTTTCTTTTATATCTTCTGGGAGTAGAAGTATTGCAACAGGTGGAGCTTAGAGGACATATCTATGGGGCTGTGTTTTGCCACCCACACAGCACTGAAACTCCTGTGTCACACAGTAGTGTTACACCCATCTTGTGGTGTCATGCTGCAAATGGAATGGTGTGATGTGCAGAGGATTTTCATGGGACTACCCCATAAATATGGCTAGAAAGCCAATTAGTAATGGCTATTGAATATTAATTTTCTCTGAAGCAGTTTCAGAGAATTGTTCATAATTTGTCTTTAGATCTAGAGAAAAATCTGAAATATCCAAAGGCAGGAAGTTAATCTACTGATTGTGTTTCTTTCCAGAGGACAAAGTGGAAGTCATTGATAAGTGTGGAAAAGGTTTTTGTTTTGAACGGTTTATAAAAGTTGGAGAAAGATGTTGCTTGTTTTGCAGAGACCTTGTTAAGATCACATAGTTGTACACCTCTGCTTTTCAGTCTCTTCTTTACAAGTAGCCTTGAACACATGGAAGTTCTGTATTGTCCTTACACTTTATTTAGGAAATACAGAAATGATAGCTAAAATATTTAAAACTGGAGATTTCTAAATTTCTTAAAAAAACATCTAAAAGAAGAAGTAAGAAAAGCTGTGAAATTCGGTGGTTCATTCTTGCAGTGATGCAGTTCTATAACCCTGAAGTACCTTTCAGATTTATTCGTTTGCTTCTTAAAAGAGCTTTGCATCTCCAGCCTAAACCCTTTACATTAAATTTCCATATTCTTAATTTCTTTTGGTGTTCAGAAGGCAGCTGATAGATATTTTCTTTTTTCTCTTTCAGAACTACTAGATAATCAGTGAACACTCCACTTTAGAAAGAAACCTGTAGAAGTTAAAAATAGTTGTGGAGGCCTGATAATGACTTCCATACTTTAGACCTTTTGGATTTACTTGAATGTAATCTAAGATTAAAATTTCTTATTATTCAAACCATTTGGACCTTTCTTTGTTGCAGCTACAATTTTCTGGTGAGTTTTTTAGCAGAGGTAAGAGTTAAGTCTTTGAAATATAACTACTGTTGCAGGCTTCACATGAGTCCCTGCTGTGGTTGTGCATGGCTTCAGAGGAAGGAAAAGGAAGAGTCAGTGGCAAGGACAGAGCTTGCCTTTTCATCAGCTGTTTTATGTGGCAGCATTAGAATTTCACCTTTATTGAGCCACAATGATGAAGGGCTTAACACTGCAAGGTACTAAGCAACCTGGCTTTGATTTAAGAATGAACCTAAATCTGTTCTTAATTCTACACATTTAAATATTCCCACTGAAGTCACTGTCTTGAATCAGAAATATCGTGAAAGTCTTAAATCTCAAGTAGATTTCTTGTTTGTATGTTTGGACTGGCACTGTCTGACTCAAAATTATGGTAAGCTATGGTCAAAGAGAGTCCCGTTTGAGAGAGATCAGAGAGCAAGGTGAGTTAAGAGTGAAGAAGAGAGGACATTGGAGTTGGAGTTGGAGATTTGAGTAGGGAGAACTCATAAGAAGAACCAAAAGAGAGGCCTGCAATCAGGTGTTTCAAGGGAAGACATTTAAATGAGAGGTTAACAGGAATAGGAAGTTATAGCAGGAAGAAAATAAGAGTTTTGGAGAAATTATATGAAATGCTAAAATAGAATAGAAGGTAACTTTTGCCAGCAAGGTTTAAAAAAGGACACTGGTTAATAAAGAAGATATGACAAAGGTGAAAGACTGCCAAAAAAAAAAAAAAAAAAGATAATTTCCCCTTTCAGTGGAAAGGGGAAAAAATATTGTTACTGAGAAAGAAAATTTTTGAAGAAGTGAGGATAATGTGGGGGAGCACAAAAGTGTTTTGTAAACAAGTGGGTGATTATTTGTTCTCCTGTAATTGATCTTCCTTTGGCTGATTTCTGCCTCAATACCAAATGAAGAGATGAGAATAGATAAATATTTGAGCACTAGTTTATATGAATGATTTTGGTATCTTAGTCTGGAATCTGTAATTAGAGAATTCAAGTTATCTTGGTTACTGTTTTACTTAGGCTGTTTCTTCCCAAGGTATCCTGAGGTGTCTGTGGAATGGACACAGTGTGACTGTGTGTCAGTGTAAGGCTGTCCTCTTGCTTGTCCAGAGATGCTGTCCTTGCAGGGCCAGGAGTTGGACTTGAATGATCCTTGTGGGTCCCAACCAACTCAGGATATTCTGTCATTCTATATTCTATGCTCTTTCTATGTGTAGAATGAACCTGGGGGAGAACCCACCTTTCTTTCTTGAGAAGCAGTCTTATGCTGCAAATAAACACAGAAATAATTGGAAGATAACAGGACTCTCTTTATAAACAGAGGTTTATCTAGTGTTTTTAAAAGTGATTCAGCATTCTGAGTGTCTTAAAGTATTCCTGTAAGGGAAGATTTTCCATCCCTTTACATGGATGCACTTGAAAAAAATCAGGTTCTTTTCCCTCCCCAATTACAGAATATAATAAGAAAAAAAAATGCTGAGGGTGAACAGTTGCCTCATCCTTTTAACCTCAGAAATTAATCAGATTAAGCTTCAATACTTAGTGTGATACTAAGTGATGAACTTAATTTCTGTCAACTCATCAAATCATCAGTCCTAACCTACACAGAAAGAGGAAACTGGTTGAAATGCATAAGTTTAAAATGGAAAAACCCCACTGATTACCTCTACAGAGATACATTAATATGCTCATTCTGTAATATATAGCAAATCTGGTGCAATTTTCACGTAGAAGCTCTCACACAGAAGCTGTACCTTCTTTCAGCTGTAGTGAGATGATGTTATGTCTTGTTCAAGTGGAGAAGGGAGCAGGTATCCTCCTGAATCACTGTGCTTTACAGTGGAAACTGAACAGCCATGAAGGTTTCTTATGTTTGTATCACTTGAATGTGATATTCTAAGAAAAAAAAAATTCTGTCTTTTCTAGTTAGTAAGGAATATGGTGTATATCTGGAATCTAACCAAAATGACTAACAAGTAATTTCATTTAAGGGCAAGATTGTGAGTTACCAGGACCTTTTTTCCAGAAAGCTGGCATGTATGAATTCAAAAGCGTCTTCTACCATTATAAAGCGTTGTTTTATAAAACAGTGATACACAGAATTAGCTGGATGGGTATCAAAATAAGCAAGGGAAGCTAAATAATTCTTACCTTTTAGGCTTCTGTAGTTCATCTCAATGTAGAACCAGTGAGCATGACCCAGTCAGGCTGAAGTTGTATAGTGCAGCTGATGAAAGTGAATTAATAAAACCAGTGCACCATGAGTTTGTGGGAATGCAAGTTTCTTCTGCTGTGATACAGGCATAAAGGAAAGATTTTTGTAAATATAATGTCCACTTTTGTTTAAGCCTTTTGTGAGGAAAACAGCATGCTGTAGTTCACATGATATTAATTTTATGATTTTATTTGTATAAGGAATTAAATAATTATCCTTTAACTTAGCAATTCAGCTCAATTGTGTATACCACTGTAGATGCTTGTTTGGTGTTTGAAAGCAAATAAATAATCCTTTCCTTGTGGTTTTGTTTTTTGGTTTTTTACATCATTATAATTTTCCCCTTGTACGCAATTTCTTTATAACACAGGGAGCATTTCTAAAAGCACTAATACTGTGAACCGAAGAAGGAAGTAATCATGGGGCATGTGAATCAAGATATTTTGCTTTCTGAAGACTCATTCAACTTTTTGTCTTTGGAAATAAGCACATATTTTTATGAAGTTATGAATATAAAAGACAATAAATACATTGTTCTTTTACTGAGAGTGTGTATGTTGACTCAGGAGGAAGTCCTGACTGAGTTATGGGACCCTGAAAATGATGACCCATTAGGAGACAGAGCTCAAATTTTATTCAATGAAGGGGTTACTGCAAGTATCAACAGTAATTGTACACAAATAGTAACTGTGTGTGTGAATGTGCATCATTTGCATTTTAAATTTGCCTAGCAGCATCTTGGAGGCATCTTGTTTTCCTCCATTTTAAAAATCTGAATAGCACCTGTAATTAAGGAAGAAAACTGAGCCCTGGAAGCTAGGTAGGACTTCCATCTATTGATCTGTGTAAACCCGGCTTACGCTGTCAGGGGAGAAGCAGTCAACTGCTGAGCTGCTTTGTCACTGACATAAGCTGAGAGAGGATTTTTTTTTTTTTTTTGTCTATACTGTTTATACACCAGTCTATAGACCTGCTGGCTGGTTGAATTTTAAAGAGTGCGGAGGTTTAAAGACTTGTCCCCCGAGGGATGCTCCTGCCAGTTGGGAAGCGAGCTGAGGCTGCTCTGCAGAAGTTGAGTTGCACGTGTGCTGGCTGGGGAGGGACGGGCGGCGCTGGGGGAGCGCTGGCCTGGGAAATGCTGCAAAACATACCCATAATTTTCGGGTTGTTTAGTCAAAATATTGAACTAATACCTTTGGTTTTTTTGTTTTTGTTTTCTTCTTCTTGTGTGATAATTTATTCTGAGAGAGTACAATGGGGAACATAAATGAATACATTTCCATACCCAATTCTGAGTCAGTGCTAAGCTTACCAGGCAGCAATTAAAATCCTTGGTAGTGAGGAGAAAATAATTTCCTGTAGTGTGAGAATAGGTGCAGATTTAGAAAAAGAATGACATACTATTTCTTTGGAACAGGAAAAAACAAACCTTATGAGCCTGAAGAGAAAGACTACTTGGAAACGTTTAGGAAATTCCCAAGTTAAAAGTTTGATTGGCCTGTTCTGTTTGCTTTGTTTCGTTAGACTTTATTATTGCTACTGCTAGCATCCTGTGTGCTTGTTCCTGAGTGCAGAAATTCAAATGTTTACCTGCCCTATTTGTATTTTGCTCCTTACCCTTCTGCATTGGGCACTCACAGCAGGATGGTGCTTGAGCAGTTCCTTTTGGAGAGTATTACATGTACCGCTCTTGTTCATAATGGAGCTAATAACCTTTCCCAAAACACAACTTTGGCTTTCATACCCTTTATCTGTGCTGACAAATTAAAAGTTCTAAAGATTTCTTGAAGTCTCTTTTATGACTTAGAAATTATAAAAATGTTTACTTTTTCATTTTGTACCACATGATGATTTACTGGGGTACATCATAAACCTTTAAAATGTTGTAACTAGCACATGCATATGGTAGTCAGTCATCTTTTCCTGACCTATTCATCCCTTGCTGATTAACTTGGATGGGTTCTTTATGTTTTACACTATCCACTGAGCCAGGCAAATGTTTAAAGTAAATAGTCATTGTTGTGTATAGGAATTTAAATACATAATTTCCCCTAATGGGAGTTCAACATGCAGTAAACAGAGTGTTGAGGCCAGAGAGTGCTAACATCTTAGATCAACTTCTTAAATGGTCACATGCAGCTCTGGAAATTTGTGATCAAAATGCACTTTCTGTATCCAGAAATACATGTCTGTTGGTCTGCTACAAAAAGGGAATTGGGTAGCTTTGACCAACTGTGTTGATGTGGACTGTTCTGTCTCTTCTTAGCTGGAGCGTTTCACAGGGGGTTTGTTTTCCCAGTTGGGAGCAAGAAAATAAAACCTGTTTTTCTAGGATCTTGTAAAGTCATTGTTTAATATTTGCTGCTAACTGATCTGGTAATTCACTTCAAAAAAAAAAAAAAAGGAGGAAAAATATTGACTAGCTTGAGAGCATTTTATATTTTAATTAACACATTTTATTTGCCACTAAACAGCTTCTGAAATAAAAATGCGCAAGAAAGAGTGACATTATCCTTTCAGGCTATGGTACGAATGTAGATCTGGTGGATTTTGCGCCCCCCCCAGCCCCCCCACCCCTTCTCTTTATTGATAGGAAGACTTGCTTGTGAAACCCAAAGGGTTAATCATATAAATTTCTGCTTTGGACCAGCAGACGATTTCCATCATTTTCAGCGTTTGACTATGGAACATGTATAGAGTTGTTATACCTCTCTGTAATTCATTCTGCTGCCAACTTCATTCCCTTTTCTCTGCCTGCATTTTAATTGAAACAACATTTGTATTTTTGAGCCAGGATCTGTCAGAAGTCCCTGTGGCTAGTCTGTGGTACAAGTAGCAGCAGACGTGGCTTACCCATATGGTGTGGTGCTTCTTGTAAAATCCATATGGCCTTGTTGAAGGGAATCCCAGCGGGGATGTGAAGGGTGTTAATACCCTTCAGGCCAGGCCTTTCCCTCCTGGGGCTTCTGTGGCATTGTCTTTGCAATCTGCCAAAGCACAAACTTAATTCCTTTTTAATAATCAATTATTTCAGTCCAAGAACGTGTGCTGTATTTTTGCAATCGTATATTCCTTGAATTTATTATTTGTTATGAGTATTTTTGGTCATTTTTTAAAAGCAAACATTTGAAAAGCCTTTTCAAAAACCCATAACTTTATTTCTTTTACTTACATTTTTAGGAAGTGCTGAACAGCGTTCCAAAGTTCTGCTTTCCTTTTGACATTGAAAGGTATGTGCTACAGTTATCATTTATTTAAAAATTTTTAATAGAAAATTGTATTTAGCATAATTGCAAGCAAGGATTTAAAGAAAAGGAAAATGTGCTGTACTCCCTCAGCTTGCACCTGCAGATGAGAAAACATGCCCTTTGTTGTTCAAGTAAGTATGAAGTCACTAGTAGGAAGCTATTACAGCAAAATGCAACCTTTACAGAATTTTGGGGATATCTCTGTCAAGGCAGAGCTACATTCTGACTTCCAGTTTTGTCCATTTTAATTGTGAACACCATCTGTGTTAGTATAAGGATATAACATAGTTTCCTTCAAGCGGCAAGCTTCATAAAATGTTACCAGGATGTAAAAACTCACTGAGCAGTACTGCAAACATGTTGTTTTGAGTTCAAAGAAATTGAGACTTTAATTGCATGGAAGTAGCTGAATATGCAATTGATTTTTCTCAGAGAAGAATCAAGACTGTTATTTATAATTAATTAGTCCTTACCTTTCTGCTATCAGTTATAGTCTGTCTGCCGTGTAATGCTGCCAGTCATTTAAATTGTTCATATTAAATGTTTTTATTAATGAAAATATTTATTTGGGCTTGTCAAAATGATTAATGGTAATTAATAGATTGAACTCACTTGGTTTGGAAAACTCGTCCAAATTGGCAAAGATTAAATTAGAAACTTGATTGGCATGATTAATGAAAGATATATCCAGGTACTGTGCAGGTTGAACCAGTTTCAGAACATGGGCATCAGTTGTAGATGGAGATTCAGAGATGAGAAGCATTTTTCAGATGCAAGAAGCTGCTCTCTGTGGAGTAAAAGATGGTGTGTGTGTAGAGAGGAAAGAAGAATCTTTGCAGGAAAACACACTGGCAAAATAAAGATTGTCATAAACACAACTAACCTGAAGTAAACTAGGTTCAGTTTTTTATAGGTGAATTTAATTAAGTTGTTTGGGGTTTGAACTGGTTAAGCTGACTGTCCTTTAAGCTGTTTTAATGACTTAACTAATACGGTTGTCAGTGTTGGCTTTAAAGCATTAAAGTCTTTAATGTGCTTAAGATATGTACAGAATTGTTTAAAATTGGTAATGAAGATAAATAATGGAAATAAAATTTGAGGATAACGGAAAAAGGTGAGGTTCTGTTGCTGCCATCCAGTGGCAAGAAGATGATCAGTGGCAGCAGATAATTATTTTCAAATAACTGGCCTTAACTATTCCAGTTGAACCATTCAGAAAGCACTTGGCTGCCTGTATGAGATGGATGAACTTAATCAGTAATCTGTGGGAATATATGAATTTATAGTATGGCTAAGTATGTATTTTAGCTGAGTGTCTGAAGGTAAAGACCAAAGAAAATGGGAAAAAAAGAAATTAAAAAGTTATGGGATGTTTGTTGTCTGTCCATTAATACCCTCTGTGCCCCCATCCCCAGACATGCTTTTTGACTGTTGGCCCCGTGCTTGACTGTAAAGCAGTGCTCTTAAAGGTGCCAAATTTCTGCAAATTTTGTAAAAACTGCTGGTTGGGCAGGAGGAGGAGAGGTTCTTGGAGCTGAGAGGTACTGACGAGGAGAATAAAACTGACATGTTCAGTCTGGCCCGCTGACGGCTCAGGCGGCACCGCCGTGTCTTTAAAACAAGGTGCCGCACTCGCAGCTTCCTGCGTGGCTGGGAGCTGAGTTGTAGGGATTTGTGGGAGAACCAAAGGCAGTGAGGGATCACGAGAGTATAAAAGAGCACTGACAAGGAGGAGGGGCAGAGCTGCAGTGGAGAAAAGGACAGAAATGCTGGAAGCTCGTTCAGGAAAGCAGGAACTGTTTACTGGCAAGCTGTTTGTGTGAACAGCTTACTGGCTGCTTGGTGTATTTGCCAATTCCTTCTCAGTTCAAGCATCTTCTAAAATGTGGACATACATTATTTTTTTTTTTTTTTTAAGAAAACCAGTTGTATTCTGCTTTCTCAGTTTAATTTTTTTTTTTTGATTTTGAAATTTGGATGATAAAGAAAAGCATTGGGAAAAACACTGCTATAGCTCCTTCTTATATGGCTTTTTCCAATGGACATTTCAGATGTGACAAGCATTTTAGTTTTTGTCTAGCCATATTTCACTTGCTTGATGAAATATATGTATATATTTTTTTGTCCTGTATAGAGGATCATGGTAGATGAATACACCTCATATCCTCAAGTATTTTACAGACAGGTTTCAATGACAATTTCTGTACAGAAAGCTTCGATTGAACCGAAATAGAAAATACCTGTTTCATTGATTGAGCGTATTGAACTCCAAAGAGCATAGTTTGTCAGCCTGTATTATGTGTACTACACATGTATGAAGTACTTCAAGCGATATTGGAGCCTATTAAGAACTAGAAATTACCAGTGCTGAAGTGATAACTTCCACGGATTCTGCCGATCAAGATACTTAGGAAAAAAAAAAGTAACTGTGTTCCATAGATTGCCTCTGGATTTCTACTATACAGCAGATTTGTAGGGAATGGAGTGTTATTTCTGTTATCTAGCTAAATAAAACTCATTAAAGTAGGAAATCAATATTCTTCCAATTATGGAAATAGGAAAGTTAAAGAACCACTAAAGCAGAGTGGTAAAATCCTTATCACCTGTTTTATTTCAGCTCACCTATATTAATTACCAAATGCACTGAAGAATGAATGACATGAGAATCTATATTTGATTTTCTTTTATTCACTGTACTACAGTGATCGTAGATAGAGATCCAGATTTAGTTCTCACTATCTGATGCTGCTTGCATCCTCTCACCAGATGTACTTTATCTTTTATACATATGTTATAAATAACTGTACTCTGCTTGTTCTAATTATTAAAAATCCATACTGTGAATGGTGATTAAAAATCTAGAGGTAACTCTCATTAAATTTAAACTTAAAGTCAAACCAGTAGAGGCACAATGGTGTTAAAAAATTCTTAAACCATGACTTAAACTTTGAGTTTTGTGTATAATTTTTTATTGAAAGCAAACACATATTGTCATTACTGCTGGTTATGGCTTATATTTTAATTTGAAGGGGTTAAGAAATGCACTGCATCATAGAAGTTCTTGAGCATTCGCTCCAAGAACCTATTTCTTTTTTTGTGAATAAGTGATTTTATGTTTAGTAAATGGTGTAGTTGTATAACATTCTAACAGTTTCTTTATATATATTTACAAATAAGTTCCCTTTGGTAGACAATTCCTTTGGGTTTTTTTTTATGGACTATGAAGATTTAACATTTGAGGATATAGAGATTTTTGATTTCCTTTTGATGTTTGCTAAAGTAATGTTAATGCATCAGACAAAAACACTTTGTCCTCTCTTGTTCTTTGAGTCCTTTATGTAAATTCTGCATGTTTTTCTGCCCTTTCCTTTCTCCAATAGTCTTTTTTATTTTCACTCTCAACCTAAATTTTGGATGTAACTTTGCAGAGTCACACACCTCGATCCCTGCATCTGTCAGTTATTTATTTAGGTGGGTGATGACTAGTGAACAAGCGACCTCTCTTGTTGTTCCTCTTGGAACCATTTCAAATTCAGTCCAAAGTTGTGCCACGTCACTACTTGATCCCTTGTTTTTAGCTATGCTTTGAATCTCTCCCATTTCTCTCCTCAATAAGTACCTCCCCTCACTTCCATTCGTCAGTCTTTTCCCTTTCAGGATGAATTTCTCCTGCTGAATGTGTAGGCCATATATCTCTTTAGATAAGACACTTTGGAAACTGCCTGTAGGATCAGCATGGAGACAGTGATACGTATCTCGTTAATTCTTCCTACGATACTCATCCAATCGCAGAGAAGTGTTAGATTTTGGAGCGTAAGCAGTGATGCTGCTGCTGCAGCAGAGCATTTCTCTTTAGCACCAGAATATCACTCAAGTGTGGGAATTAATGTGAATAATATTTAACTCCTAATCTATTAGGGCCAGTGAGTAGTAATAGTAGGAGTGACATCACTGTCACTCTCCTGTTCCTGGCTAATGCTGTTTCTCTTATTTCTGATGAAACTGTGCAGAAACAAGGCAAGTGCAAAACAGTGGCTGCAGAGATCATTGGGTTTGCAGATATTGTCAAAGGCAGTTATATCTAACACGAAAATTCTGCCTTCAGAGCAAATAGTTGAGAATGACAGGTAAATAATCAAGAAAGTATTTCAAACTCTACAGAGAAGATAAATAAACTAGCATTTCCTGTACACTTCAGTCATTGCAGTCAGTCTGCTTCATGTTCCTTTATTTTCTGAATTGTAAGGGGTTGGGGCTTCTGGGAAGCAGAGCTTAAATGAGATCACTCGGAGCAGAGCAGCCCTCCACACAGGGAGCCTGAGCTGTGGAGTTGTTGGAGGGGACCTGGGAATGGAGAAAATAATCCCTAAAGCTTAGATTTGGGGATAGTGATTAGTTGAAGACTGCATGGATTACTGTCTCTAGTCTCTCCATCAACTTGTACCATTACCTTAACATTGTTTTTTCAAATTCCTGCTTGAAACGATTTCTAATCTATTCTTTGATTTGGGGAAAATGAGGGTGAATTTGCTTTTCAGCATTTAGTTCAGGAGTTGAAATACCTGTGAAGTTTTCAGGTTTAGGTAGCAGCTGCCAAAGCTTCAGTCAGAACTATGCACTTCAGTTACACTGGTCCAATACATGTACGTGACATTTTATAATTAATTATACTAGTAACTTTATGACTTATTTTTGAAAAGAAAACAAAAATCTTTATTCCCATGCATAAGGTCTTTAATTTTTTGAAACTCTTTAAAAATTCCTAAAATTCGATGAAAAAATAATTTCAAACATCTGCTGTATCGTAAACTAATTAATTTGGAAGAAGAGCTATTTTTACTGAGAATAAGGGATGCATTTAAGGATTAGATATGCTGTTTTTTGTTTGAAGGAGAGTTTCAATTCCTGCCTTAATCAGCTCTCTCAAGACTCTCTTAAAATGAGGCCTGAGTGATGGCTGTAATGTAAACAAAAACCTTTAAAATGACTCTTTACCTATTCCATGGGTACCAAGGAGCCTTTTCTGCATTGTGTAGGTACATACTTAACTTTAAAACCTATTTTTATTTCTATAGTGAACTGTAATAACCTTGAAAGAGCCCATTGTAGTCTGTAGGGTTAATAAGTATTTACACACATTCTTCACTATTAGTGATTTATTATTGCTGAACTAAGATTAAAAGTAAGCATGCAGGGCAAGAGTTGAAAGTAAGTCAAAAGCAAGGCAGAGGAATGAGTGAGGAGAAGGTCAGTGACGCTTGGGAACAGTTTGTGCCTGTTCTCCCCTTGCAAGTGAGCAGTTCATGCTCTCCTCAAATCGCCAACTAGACCAATGTTCTGCAGGAAGGTTTTGAAGCTTGGCCAGTTGATCCTGTGATCCAGTAAAAAGTCTAGATAACATTTTGTTTTGGGAATTCTGGTATGTCATAATTGCATTTTATCTGTGCTGATTTTCATGTTAAGAAAACCTTGAGAGGCATCAATGCTGTGGTTCAGTAGCAGTGCTGGGGGCTGCTGCCTGCCTCTGGAGGTGAGACTTGTTTTCTGAACAACTGAATGTGCCATGGTGAAACAGGGAGGCGCAGTCCCCAAGTCACCTGGCCCAACATTTGTCTGCATGCTGGAACGTGCTATATATGTGTGTTAAAAACTGTAGTGCTAGCACTTCTGGAATGTTTTGTGTGTCTGGTTTATGCATTGTGGTTGTCTATTGATAGGCAGAAATCCCCAATCAACATTTGTTTTTCTATGTAAGGCTTACATATAGCCAGTTTTAATTCTGCTGAAGAGGAGTAAAAAAACAGGCCTTCTTGCTTCCCCCACATCTTAAGGGGAGTTCTCAAATTAGAAACCTAGAATTAATTCAGTATTTTAAACTCTGATCAGAAAATGTCATCCAGATGGATGGTCACTGGCTTCTGTTAGCTGTTCTTTTGAAGCAAGTGGGACCAAGTGCAAACTTTTGGGTTCTTGTGAAAATTTGATTTTAATCTTGGAGTTTTTCTCATATTAAAAATCTGGAACTTGCTGCTTACATCTCTTTCTAAACTGTGTGGGAAGCAGTTTTCAAGCCAGGCGACTTTTACATTGACTGTCAAAACATGGAGCTGTCTCTCTTAAAAAAGCAGAGAAAAGATATTGATTTGGAGGTGGTGAGATGGCATTGGAATTGCTTCTCACTGATCTCATAACTTGATTGGGCTATTTTTAATAGAAAATATCAGAATTTAAATCTCATTTTTAAAGTGGCTGTGTGTAGTGACATTTTGTTGTTCTTTAATTGCAATACTGGTTATTTTCCCATTTCATCTTCAGGTTTTGAGAAGGGAGGCTGCAAATAGCTGGAAGCAGGAGATCCTAACTGATGTGAGGCTTTGGGGCTAAGGAACTGTGTTCAAAAAGTAATGGTGTAGTCATTTGCCTGACATACATGTACACAGTACATCAAAAGCAATGCCTGCATAGATGGGCAAGTATTAACAATTGCTGGTTATGAGTTATCAGTGATCTGTTTAGGTTAAGATGATGGTGCACAGAGACCCCAGCCTAACCATGCCAGGTGTCCTGTGGTGTAAGGAGAAGCCAGTCAGGGCGCGGGAAGCTCCAAGCCTAACAGTGGGACACAGCAGAACAGAAGAGGGTGGGAGCAGGAGGCAGCCGAGGTCACTGCACTGCATTGCCAGTGCTACGGAGTGAGCAGCTACTGCTGAGGTACCGTGTGAGCCCCTGGCCACAGTGTGCACAGGGGCACTGAAACCACACCACGGGTTTCATGGCAGTCTGCTCTCAGGAATAAAGAGGAAAATGCAGAGATGTGAAATAGAAAATTGCTTGGTTGGCAGGGGAGTAATAATGCCCTATCACCGATGGCTCTCCATGGTACCAGGCGCAGTGTACAGGCAGCATGACACAGCCTGAGCAAGGAGGGCCTGAGTGAAAGCCATTGAGAGTTTAATGTTTAAAGATTACACTAGGGTTGTCCAGTCTGTTGAAGACAGCTGAGGAAAGTGCTTGTTTCTAATGATTTAACTACCTAACTAAAAAAAGTCGATTCATTGTCGTGGGTTTCCAGTGGTTATATTTGACTTAATGTATCTTGTAATGTTGTATGCACAGGCTTTTGTTTCAGCCTTGTCACTGTATGTTCATGAGGGACTAAACTAAACTGAAAAGAGTGGGAGACTGCAATCTGGGTAGTGGTACCACTTAACTAATCTTTAAGCTTTTGTCATACATGTGTTAAGCAGTATAATGTGCCTGGGTCCTATGTAACTTCTCTTGCCCTTTGATCATCTGCTACTTTCTTTTCCCTAGGGGAAAATTTTCTATGTTTTATTTTGGTGAAGACTTAAAAAAACCAAACCAAAACAAAACAAGCAAAGCAACAAAAAAACCAACCAAAACCACGGCAAAAAAACCCCAATCTGTATTACAAGGGATAAATTAAAAAAATATTTTGTGGTCTTGTATTGGTAGACGGAGATCTGTGATGGTTTTCAGCTGCTCTGGGAATTCATTTTCAGTTTGGTCATCTACGATTGACCCACAAATGACACATGTTAATCGTAGCATTTAACTAGCAGGTGCTTAGGCATTTTGCTGTAGAAGATCATGTAAGAATAGGAGAAGAATAGCAGACAATCGAATTACAGGCTGAACTGTTGCATTTTATGCTTTCAAATCTCCATGCACTCCCCATCTTAACTCTGTTTTCATTTGGTTTTAATTAAATCTTTAGTAGTCACTTCTGGACAAAACGATTCTGTGATTCATTCTATCCACACATCACCTCTTTTGGCTGAGAATGCCAAGTTTGCCTAGAGCTGATTTTCTTTGAGAGATTGTTGAAAAGTGAAATATGTATTTCTGTGAGTAAACTTCAGATACAGTTTGTTTGTCTTCTAAAACATTTACATCAGGTGCATTTTGCCATTTCCGTGAGAATCACTGAAGTCTGGTCACACTGAGAGCAGGTCCGTCCTGTGGTGTCAGTGACATTCTGTCTGAAGCTGACAAACTGCACAAGGGAAAGATGTCATGCTTGAGAGCCTAAAGGAGAAGTAGAAACATCATGACAGTGAAGATGCCATTTGTTCTTGAAAGGAAATTGGGAAAAGACATACTGTCAAGCAGGAAGTGGGGGGATCATGACTGGAGGTTGGAACTAAGATCTGGAGATGAGTATGTGGAGTCAGATGTGACATGGGAGGAGTGGTAGAAACTCAGAACAAGTTCATGTTAGCCTGCACTGCTGTGGGAGTGCTGGCTGCACAGAGCTTGAGGATAAGAGGAGGGAAATTTTGTGTAAACTTACTCTGTCTCAAATGGGTATGTGTTTTGATACAGTCTTGAAGATATTGTTACTTAGTTTTTTAGCTCTTCTGGTGTTAGTTCTTGATTATGTTCTAGCTTTTGCATTTCCAGAACCAAAAAAATTTGCACCAGAAGATGAACTTGGCACCAATTCTTTGCTGGGCAACGTGCACAGAAAAAAAAAAGAGGACGTGTGGAAGATGCATAGGGAAGCTATGGCCTTAATCAGTGAGGATAGTCAGAAGGGATTTAAAAAGAAAAACAAAACAAGCTAGCTTTATAATGGCTGCTGTAAGCCAGGCCCATGTTATGACATGTAATAAATTATTTGTAGAATTTTAAAACTTGGTCTTGGTTGATGTTCTCCACTGCTGAAGTGTGCTCAAAGCCAGCAAGCTGTGGCAGGCTTGTATTGGCTCTGGCTTAAGTTTATTCTGTGCTTAAAAACAGACCTTGTGAAATGCACTGTACTTTCAGAGTAGGGACCAGATGCAGTGGAGCACATCAGCAGGAGCATGGAGCTGGAGGCATGAGTGAAGGAAGGACTGGGCTCTTCTGTGCCAAAGGGAAGGAGTGGGGTGCAAGAGACAGCCCTAGTGGGAAGGGAGAGAAGAATAGTGAAGTTTGAGCATGGAAATACTTGAGACCAATGACTTAAATGCTTGTGTTTTGTGTGATTTAGTGGTTTTATGCTCTGTGTCTGATTTTTCAGGGTGTCCCAAAACCAAGTAGGACAGCATTTCACCTTTGTGCTCACCGACATTGAAAGTAAGCAAAGGTTTGGATTTTGCCGTTTGACGTCAGGAGGCAAGGTCTGCCTCTGTATTTTAAGGTAAGCTGGTATAAGAAAAATTAAGTCAAGGAGTCAGTATAAAAAAAATACAAGAACAAAATGATCTTTTGCAAATTCTCTGCTAATGAATTCTTCTAATACTTCTCTATCAGGGTGTCATTTTTCTATAACAGTGATACCCTGAGTTAATTTTTAGTTAATCAAGCTAGAATTTACTCCAGCTAGAAACAAATGTTTTTGCTGTACTCCTAACTTTGTGGGTCTGGCTTCTAATGCTGTAGAGTAACAATGTTTAATCAGTTACACACACTCAAGTATGCGTATTTAAATACAGTATGGACTGCTGCAAAGCAAAGGATGTAAATTCTCAGCTGGTGTAAACCTGGGTATTTCTTTTAACATTTCCTCGTAGACATACGTTAGCTAAAGATTAGTCAATGATCTGTTACTTGGTAGAAATAACTAGGAAAATGAAAAGTACCAAGCTGTAATTTTTCGCTGAACCATAACCAAAGCTTTGCCTTTATTGCTTTTATTGTGACGATTTCAAATTTACAATGCACAGCTGAATGCGTAACAACACTAGCTTCAGAGCATTGTACTTCTCGCTGGAGAGTCTGTTTGTCTTTAGTTTGTGTGAATGTGTGCTGTGTTTAGCTCAGACAGAAAGAATGCATCAGTATTTCCATCTGATATGTCCTGGTATCCAGTCTGGTTTTCTGTCTGAATCCAAGATTCATTAGAAGTGGCCAAGTGAAAGAGGACTTACTAAGCAGATTTCTTTCGGCATTTTATCTGTTTCCTCCTTGCACATGATTGTTGATCTTAAATTAACCAAAGTAAAAAAAAAAAAAATAATTAACAAATGAACACTGTCTTTATATACAAAGAGTGTGTGTGCATGTTCACGCCTGCTTTTGTCCATGTATCAAAGTAAAATAAAATATTTGCTGTGTTTATATACATGTGATGACTGATGTGTGAGCAATTCAAACTACTTGTTCATCACAGATATTTGCACAATAGTCATAGACTTTTATATAAGCACACAAGTGTAGGTGTGCATAAGTGCCATGTCGAACTACCATCTCCATGTGCTTATCTATGTATATTGCCTCAAACAAGAGGAATATATTAAGATTGCTGACTGAGACTTTTACAAAGACATCTAGAGATAGTCCAAGACAAAAAAGTTAACTAAATGAAGTCATAATAAATAACTGAAATATAAATAAGAATCTCTGAAAAGAAGAGCAGAAAAAGCCAGTAAAAGTGATGAGAAGGAGATACCGTAGAGATTTAGGTAGGCTGGTGAGTGGGTAACAGGACACAACTTCTCCCTTGTGCTTGTCTTTTGTTGATGGTACCAAACCATGTGTTAACCTGTGCCAGGGCTGCTAAAGACAGAGGTTTTGAACTACTGAATGGGATTCTTAACTGAAAGCTGAAGAAAAGGCTGCTTGTCCATCAGCCATTTAAAGCGGTGTCTAAGATTCAAGTCATGTGGTTTATGGGACTTCTCTCTGTAATTCATTCTTTAACTGAAACATTAACTAAAGGAATTCTCTGAATTTTCAGCCACATGGTCCTGCTTTAAACTGGATAGTTTGAAACAGAAAATATACTTGTACATAGAAATTTCTTCTGTAAGTTTTACGGGATTTTTTGTGTGTACTATATACACATGTATCTGAATTGTGTAAACAGAATCTTCTCCTAAACCAGAATGCATTGCTCAGCTTCTCTATATGTTTATAAACTGAAGTAAAAATCCCCCAGGGTAGCTTTCTCAGGCATTGTGTAAAATGAACATGCAGAGCTTGACTGCAGTTGCCAAATTCAAAGTGCCAGTAAGTGCTAAACCACAGCAAGGTGAGAAAATAAATCTTGGATTATTCTCCAGAAATGTTGTGTGATTCCTTTGCAAGTTTTGTTTTGAATTTTTGTTTAAAACTGCGTGGCTGCTTTGTGAAGCTCTCAGTGAAGCTCTCCTGCTGTGTCACCTCCTCCCTCTCCACAAACTCTTGAACTAATGCAGCCCCATAAGACAGCAAAATACCACAATAGGCATATTGTAAAATACCTTGTTGTGATCATATCCTGTACTGGATCTTTTCTCCTAGTTTTATTTTTTGTGTTTTTAGGTAATGGTTTTGGTAGTTGAGATTTCAAGTGGCACACTAGAAACTTCAGTGTTCACTTTTGAATAATAGAAGGAGACTCAATTCTTCTGGCTGTTGTTTCTAAGTACCACTGCTGCTTGCAGTAGGAGTAATACTTTCTGGGTTTACATGAAATTGTTTTTGTATTACTTGAATGGTTTTAGTACAAAGTACAAATAATTTGTTAAAAATCCTGAAACTGTTGATGGACTCTGAGGTTGACCTTAGGTATGCTGAGGAACACAAAATGCATCATTAAAATGCTTAGTCCTAGATTTCATTAATTTTATGACTATAAAATTGTCACCTACATTTCCAAATGAAATGCTGTAATAAGGAAGACAGGTTTATGTGGTAAGGCTTTGTAGTTCTTCAGTTCAGACCATGCTTGAAGCTTTTTCACTCTTCCTTTAGGCAAATCCCTTAGAAACAGAATGTTTCAATTTTACACATTTTGTGTCAATTTCCCAGACAGAAAAGCAGCCCCTAGACATTAGACATTTAGCTACGGAAAGGCAGTTTCCTTAGTTTTATTTGATTACTAGAAGTTAGATTCCTGCTGATAGTTCAGGACTGTTAGTGGTTACCTGACTGTTTGACAGAAAACATTTCCTCTCCTTTGTTTAACCTTTGACTCGTGAATGTAAAAGTTTTATCAGAGCTTCAGCAGAAGCACCAGTGAGGTGGAAGTCTACTTATGGCAACAAGGGTTATGTGTGACTTTGAATAAAAGTCTGAGCTCCTGCCTTGTGGCTCATTTGGACTGAAAGAAAATGCTAAGGACGTTTTTAATTAACCATGAAATATCTTGGTCTCTTGCTTTTGTGGCAGGCAGTGGCTGTACTTTTAAATAAAGACCCCTGTATTCTCCACCAGGGAATATATATCTATTAAAACAATATTGTGTATGTTTTGATATTTCTCTTTATTATGGAAGAAATATTTAGAGAAATTTTTATATGTTGTTGGAGGTTGCCCTATGTCTTGTATGTTTGTTTCTCAAACAGCTCTTGATTATTGCATGAGGAATGCGAAGACAGTGTGTACAATTAAAGGAAAATAAATAAGAAACCAGTAATGGTTTCATGGTTTAAGAAATAAAACTATTTTTATTTGAAGTTTAGGTTTCTACACACATTAAAATTGAACAGTAAAGCTCTGTTTTCCTCTACTTTATCTATTGGGAAGGGGCTTTGTTGATAACCTTTTGGCATTTTCATAAAACAGCTAATTAATTATAAAATGCACTCTTCATAAATAATTTTATGAATACAAATGTGGTGGTAAGGTCTTTCTAGTAATAGACTTTAACAACTGATAAAATAAAAATTAAGGTACATATTAGTGTGACAGTTTTGAGTTAGGAATAATATATTACAGGTCTCTGTTAAATTCAGCCACTTCAAAACTATGTTTTTCAGACAAGGAATTTCCTTACTGACTTGAGAGAATGTTGTTACCCAACATAATCCATGGTGATGGACACTTGTGTGCTGGATGACTTTTCTGTACATAGACTAGTTCTTCTGTGCAAAGCAAAGATTAACTAATTTTGCAAAATTTGCTAACAGGACAAGCTAAGAAGATTCTTTTACCCGTAATGCTTCTTGTTTTTATCTATCACACACAAAAGTGCCGTACAAGGCAACAAGGCCAAGTGCCAGCTTTCTGCACTTGGGTCCCAACAAGCCCAAGCAGTGCTGCAGGCTGGGGGAAGAGTGGCTGGAAAGCTGCGGGAAAGGACCTGGGGCTGCTGGTGCAGCTGAACTTGAGCCGGTGTGTGCCTGGGTGGGTCACAAAGGCCAGTGGCATCCTGGCCTGTATCAGAAATAGTGGGACCAGCAGCACCAGGGCAGTGGTTGTCCTTCCCTACTGGGCACTGGTGAGGGGCATCTTGAATCCTGCGCCCAGTTCTCAGTTTAGGAAAGACATTGAGGTGCTGGAGCGAATCCAGAGAAGGGCCGTGGAGCTCGTGAAGGGTCTGGAACACAGGTCATATAAGTTGTGGCTGAGGGAGCTGAGGGTGTTTAGCCTGGAGAATAGCCCCAGGGGGGACCTTGTCACTCTCTACAACTCCCTGAGAGGGAGCTGTATCCAGGTGGGGGTCAGTCTCTTCTCCCAGGCGACCAACGACGGGACAAGAGGAAATGGCCTCAGGTTGCACCAGCGGAGGTTTAGATTGGATATCAGGGAAAAATGTCTTCATGGAAAGGATTGCCAAGTACTGGAACAGGCTGTCTAGAGAGGTGATGGAATCGCCATCACTGGAGGTATTTAATAAATGTGTAAATGTGTAGATTTGGTGCTTAGGGACATGGTTTAGTGGTAGACTTGGCAGTGCTGAGTTAAGGGTTGGACTTAATGACCTGGAAGGTCTTTTCCAACCCACAGAAGTCTATGATTTGATGTACAGTGCTTCATCCAATATGATGTATTGGATAAAGATGTAAAACATAAGCTTTAATAATCATGGCAGTGTTTATCTATGAATAAATCTGTTTACTGGAGTAGTCGAAATAGATTAATAGGATTATTAATAAATGTGCCTTCCAAAATGGGCCTATGATATAAGAGGACAAAAACGTTGGCTGACACCCTTGAGGATGCTACAAAATGTGAAGAGCTTACACTAGGTCTTTGAACTGAGAATCTAAAATACCAGCTGAGCGTTGTCTTGATTATGAACAAACACAACTGTGTTTGCTTTTGAATGCAGAAATGCATTCTATATGCACACACACAAATGCATTCTTTGTTGTTTATGAAAACAACAAATATAACAATTCTTTATTATATCAAATGAATTACAATTATCAAATATATAAAAAATATATAAAGGGAACTTTTTTTTTTGCTTTCCAATATGTCTTTTTGATATTTTGTTGCAATAAGAACATTATAATTAAAAATATTGACAAAAACTTTTGCAATTAAACCGTTCTATTGAAGAACTGCAGATTATATGGAAAAGAAACAGAGGGCAGGTTCTGGCAGCCTTTGGTTTCATGCCATATAATGTAATGGAGTACTTGTTTTGATTTCTTTAAGTTTTCAGGTTTAAGAGGCATGCTGAATTTATATTAACCTCATGTCTGTGATTATGAGGCTTAAAGCGACTCTTTTTCCAGCTTTCAGCTCAAAGGAAACTGATTTTTATAACCTATGTTGAAGTAGTGTGTTTTTACAATGTTTTTCTTTGCACTTTGTTACACAAAGACACAGAAGTGTATCATCAGCCTGATTTTGCTAAGGAATAAATTCTTGTGCAAGTGCTCTGGTCAACCTGCCTCACTCCCTTGGCTTTCTGCTAAAGATCATTAATTTCAGATAATGAATTTGACCTTTTTATTCATAGACCTAAAAATTGTGTTTAATTTTTCTTTTTTCAGTAAGACAGGAGTTGAGCTCGTACACACAGGAAGGAAGCATGGTTAATATTTTATTGAAGTAGGAGCATTTATTTTTATAGAATACTGTTTATACATGTTCATTGTGAAAAATAGATGATCAGATGAGATTTTGGAGTATTCGGCAGCAAAATATGCTGGGGTTGTGTATGCTGCTAACGCAGAGGTGATAGCAACAGACTGGAAAGCCTTTAGATAGTCTCACCCATTTGTGTGTCCAATGCTATAAAAATACTTTGCAATTTGTACCTACCTTGCACCTTGACTTGGACAAAACCCTAGGACAGTGTTCCAGTCCCTGCTGTAATTGGAGGCTGTGAAGCTGCTCAGTAGCTCTGACATTTGGAGGTACTCTGAACGCTGCAGTGAACAATTCTGTTTGCCCATCTAGGCTGTGTTTCAGCGATGTGTAAAACCAGGTTAACATGATTTCAGAAGATAATAGAACAGGAGTCCTAGGTGAAAGAAAGCTCGAAGATCAGATGTTTTAGGTGGTGTTATGATGGGTGTTTTACAAGGGCATGCAGTGTTCATGCCTATGAGCGGTGAGTGACCTTACACAGGTGCACTGAAGTAAATTTTATGATTATATAAGAATATATTGAATAGCAAATGCAATAATGTCACGCCTTAACCACTGTCAACAATACCAAGCATTAAAAGTGTCTGTGAGCATTAAGAGGTTGATGTAGTTTTGATTAATAGCCAGCACAGTGTATGGTAAAGTGTGATAAAGACATTAATACAGTGGCTTTAAAGGAAATCATTAAATCATAGCCACTGTGTCTCTTTGGCTTGGCAAGAGTAAATTCATGATGGGTTTTTGTGGTTTGGTGGTTTGTTGTTTATTTTTGGGATTCCTTTCCTTTTTTTTTTTTTTCCTATTAAGAAACAACATTTAAGCATTTATAAAGGTAGCAAAAAGTAAGATTGCTAGACAATGCATAGCTGTGTTCAGATTTCTGCCGTTCTTTTTTTTAGCCCTGACAACTAGGATCTGTTTCTACAGCTTTGCCAGCTGCGTACTGAGAACAGAGGTGTTAAAAAGAAAACATAACCCTTCACTGGACTCACTGTACAAAACCCTGGCTTCTCTACCAGCCAGGGTTTCCCCTAAGAGCTTTCCTTTTCCTATCAGGGAAAACATTTAGGTTCTGCATGCTGGGCTTTTTCAGTTGCAGTTAGCATGTTTGCTGAAATATATAAACTTGAAATTTTAAGACCTGTCCACAACGTGCCCTAAAGCCTTTAAGAAAGTCATGTGTGTAGATTTACACTGCACTGAGTAACAAAGTCTGTAGTATTGCATATAAATAAATAAAACATTTCAGGCTTTATTTCCTTTCCAACTCCCTCTTCTAATCTCAAACAGAGATGTCTTATGGACATGAGATGATGTGTAATTTGTAAATGAGGTGTAATTTATACTGGTACTATTTAGTTTATCAGACTTAATAGCTTAAATACGGGTGATGGAAAGTTCTGTAGCATGCGGTCACTGATGATGTCACTGTTAAAGGTAACTATTCTGTAAGTGACAAGAAACGGAATTGATTCCACTGTGTTTGAATTTCTTTCCTTGTGCTTTTCAGTTATGTCTTATTTATCTTGGATTCTGTTTAACTCAGTGAGAGTATTGTGCTCATATGGGCTGCAGACTTGTGTTAAAAGTCTCTGAAGTACTCATGTATTAATGTGCTGAATGTTTACAATATTGGTGAATGGTGAATGTTTTTATTTTTGGAAGTTAATTCTATCTGTAAAAATGGCTTTATAGGGAGACCAATATTCTTACATATGATACAACATCAATACTTCTGTGTAGCATCTCACTGCTTGTCAAATATGGGGTACCTGGTCTGCCCAGGTAAAGCTGTTTTTCGTTCTCCTGGGGAAGCAACAGTTCTGGCAGGACACCGGATATAGGAGGATGTAGACTTTCAAAATTACAAATAACTACTGAAAGCTGTAACAATTAATGGTAGTGGGAAGGAGATGGGAGTGTTTCAAATGGGGTTTTTGGTGCCTTTAAAATAATAAGAAGTCTAAGTATTATGAGCTAATCTGTGCTTAATGGAACTTCATAGAGGTGCCCAGCATAAAGAGTCTGTCTATCAGTGACATACCATTACATTTGTGGGGAAAGTTTTGTATGCTTTTTATTTATATGTAAAAATATTATAAAAATGTGCAAGTTGGATCAGTCATTGTAGTATTTTATAAGCACTGGAAAAATACATTGATATTGTATTAAACCACTTTTTTCCTCCTCTTTTAGTTACCTACCATGGTTTGAGGTGTACTACAAGCTCCTAAATACCCTGGCAGATTATTTGGCTAAAGAACAGGTAATTTTAGATATTCTAGTTCTTTGTGTAAAATATTTTCCTTGAAATAGTAGTCGCCGGGAGCCCCCGGTGGTCTAGTGGTTAAGACGCAGGGCTGGTACCCTTGAGACCACGGGTTCGATTCCCGGTCAGGGA
>JAWWES010000006.1:22046034-22155484 GCA_035583135.1 Lophotriccus pileatus
GCGCAGGCTCGAAGGCCTGATCTGCATATGCGGGTAAGGACCTTCCCCGGCTCTTCGTTCGCGAAGACGGGCCATTATTATTATTTATTAGTAGTCGCCATTTGAAATGCTGAAAAGGGATTCTATACTTTTTAAAAGTTTAAAATTTTAGTAGGATTTAGTAGCAAGTGTATTCATCTTACTGAAATTCAAAGAATCTGAACATACAGCTGCCACAGTCACTTGAATCTCACGTTAGTCTTAAAAAGCTGCTGAAAATATACCTTTATAAAGTGTCAGTCTCAGCATAGACAAGTCCTGGGTGAAGTGTGAGCAAAGTGTCACATCACTGGAGAGCTGTGACGTATCGATTGTAAACTGTAGATCTCTGGAACTATCTGATTATCAGCTGCAAACACTTTTTGTTCAGGACTGTATAAAATATGATGTACTGTTTCACCCTTCATATTAACTAAAAACTACCTCTCGTAATTCTGTCATCTCAGCTAGCAGGACAAAATTACTTGAAGCATTTGGTGAAGAATCATGATAGTTTAGTTTGCATATTCATGAGCGATTAGATGTATTCCAGCATTACACAGCAAAGGAACTACTGGCATCTGTCTTTACTGGGAACATTAAAGCTATACCTTTCTACTTTAACTATATTCTTGTACTAGATTACAATTAAAAAAAAAAAGGCATCAGTATTCAGCCATATGCTGTGGACTGGAGAAGCTGACATTTCAAAATAGAATAAGCAATAATTCTGCATTATAGTAAATGGACTATAGAGAATGATGATATTTTATTTAAAAAGGAAACACAGTAGGAAAGTTTGGTGTTAGCTATGTATTTCAATAAAGTGTGGAATATATATATCTTACAAATGCTGTAATGAGAACTTGGCCCCAGTTTCACTGTAATAGAAAAAAAATTCTTATTAAGATTCTATTTGCAGAAGAGGGTGGGTGTTGTCTTGATCACCAGTGCTGGCATTGTAGCTATTCCTTGAAGCAATTTAAGTAGCAGGGTTGTATGTTTTGTTGTTTTATATGTTAAGAAAACTGCTTTGATGGGTCAGGAAGTTTTAGCAGTGTGCTGAAGCACTCTGTTATGCTGCCTGGTGCCACACCTGTTGTTGAGGAGGCTGTTGGAGGACATTGCTCCTTCCTGGCCCCAGGCACTGTTCATCTGACCAAGAGCTAGATCCAAAGTCTTGTTGATTATCTTGGTTCATGTGTTCTGATGAAACATTTTAATAGTGTAAATACAGATACGTAGGTGCACGTTTAGTAACACTTTGAATAGACGTATATCCTGGCTAACAGTTTTAGGAAGATGATGTCCAGGATGCATGGACAATTTTCACAATTTTAGTTGCAAATGATGTGATTCATTCAAGGAATATATGGGGTAACATAAGAGATGGTCTTAACTTGCAGATACCCTAATTTTGTGAGATACAAAGCTGGCCTGAGTTTTATACTTAATATTTAAATACTTCACTATGAATTACAATTGGTTTTGTCATTAAATATTTATACTCTTTGGTAACATATAGTTTGATGTGTAGTAAATAGTAGTTAGTTTTTATATGATAAATAACTACCTTTTAAAAATATTCCCTACAGGAAAATGACTCAAATGATTTATTAAAATCACTGTATAGCCATCCTGTGCCAAAGGCCAACGCTTTAGTCAGCTTAAGTGTGGTAAGTATTTTTTATTCCTACTCCTATTACTGATTATGAAATAGTAGGTAAAGTTGAAACAAAAAGAAACCCCAGCCCTTTGAAAGAGTAAATTTATGTTGCTTCCCATCATTAACTGGATTGGACAACTTTTTTGTTTTTCTTTTTTTATTTTTTTTTCTCTGTGCAGAGTAGAGTTTGTCTCTGTCTAATATTGTTTTCTGAAAGTCATAGTCATAAAGAAGCAGAAATTTGAATTTTGTTCTATAGATGAGAAAGTAAACTGCAGTGGGATCTGACAATGCTAGAACTACTTCTTTGTGCTTCCAGCTGTTTCATGTAGACAATTTTGGTTTCTCCTGCTGTGCATCAGGAGACACTAACTCAGTTTTATTGCCTCTTATGTCTGAATAGGTAGACTTGGAGCATTGGACAAAAGTCTGTGTAAGCTGGCTGCTTTCCCATCCTCCTCCCCCTTCCTCCTAGTTTTGCTTAATCATCCAAAATGCTGTAGGAAGAATGGTAGAAGTGCACTCTGTTATAGAAAGCTTTCAGCGCATCAAGGTGAAAGAACGTGTCCAGGCCCACCTTGCTTTTGCGCTCTGACTTTCTGGGATGTGGGACAGGGCACTGAATGTGGCAAGATGATGCTATTGCAGAAACATCAAAAAGTGAACCTGTCGTTGTTACAGTTCCTAAAGCTTTAAATGGAAATAGTGTATGTTTAAATACAGTTGTAGAGCTTGTGTGTAATATGAAGCCCATGTAGAACCTCTGCTGTCTCGTGACACTGTGCATGTTCAGAGCATCTGTCCAGATACTGCACTTGTCAGTAACAGTGTGTAAATCGCTGTTTCTTGATTGAACCAGCACAGTTTGCAGGATGGAGAAAGAAGGGATTTTTGTAAAGGCTTCCCTTACACACATACTGAAAGGTCATTAGAATTATTTATCTTGATCTTATTTGTGTCATTTCTTGTTAATTTCAAATCATTTATTTTAGAACTGAAGTCAGTACTTCAGTTGAAGTAAGCACAGACTCTAGAAAAGCCTTATAATGAAAGCATAGACAAAGGAAGAGTCTACCACTTCTGTTCCAGCAGTTACTGACCCTTGCTGCTTAACATAATGCTACATTTATTTTATTTTAATTTGTCATGTTTCAAATCCCTTGGTTTTCACTAGGCTAAAGAGACCTAATACTTTCCCACCTTGAACAGTGCTAATCAACTGTATTTGGAAGTCCTTCCAGTCTTGTTTATTGTTTTTCACCAGAACAATACTGGGTTTTGAGGCTGCAGTTGGGATTTTTTCTGTTGATAAGGTTTTTTTCCTTCTTTTGTCAGTGTATTGTTTCAGTTCCTAGTACCTTTGCCAGAAATACTTCTGTATATCAAATAATATTTTTCTGTCGTTAATTGCAGTATTAAAACCAATTATAATTTGGCGATTCCAGAATGCTCCATAAAATATCCTTCTCAAGTCCTGTGGTTCAGAGGGACATAGAGAGGTTGTAAGATTTCTTCCTTGCATTTTTTATGAAGTTTTGCTCTCAGTGTTGCAGTTCATCTTGCATAGAACTTGCCTGCCTCAAAATGAAATGTGCTGGTGAATACAGTTGGTTACGCTGGAACGACAAACTGCTTGCAATGAAGTTGATACTTGTTGGTTTTATTTCAATGTTGTATGACTTCGGAATTGGGGTTTTTTCCCTCAATTACGCCTTGTTCCCAGTAGCTTGTTACATCAAACAGTACTGTAATCTTTCTACTGAACAACTGTTATCTAAATTCAAGCCTCATGCGAGGGACAGTTGAGCAAATATTGTGGGTTCAGATGGGGCAGAGCAGGAAGGAATCGATTATCGGGACTCCTGGTGCTTGTTGGATCTACAGGCATCTTTGGTTTTGTAATGCTTAGTGCTGCAGGGAGCAGGGAAATGGTTATGGCCACTTTCTGTTCTTACTCTGTGTGTGAGGTCTTTTGTATTGATGTTTCTTTCTTGATCCTCATACTTTGTAAATAATCTGGATTGGAACCTTCAGTAATTACAGACTTAAAAAGAAATAATAATCTGAAAAATAATTGTAGAAGTGACATCAGGGTTTTCTTTGTGCCAGGATCAGTGTAGTTCAAATTTCATGGTGCAGAATTAGAAAGATCCCTCCCTCATTCCCTCAGGTGTGCAGCAGGGTGGATTGCAGCAGGGTTTGGATGGCAGCCCCCAGTGGTATTTAGGATTGTGTGCGTATTACTATGCATAAATTACACCCATTATCTGGATACATGGTGTTTTCTAGTAATCCTTGGTTAAGAGGACACCAAAATGCCTTGGTCCAGTTAGGGACCAAGTTCTGCTCTCACTTCTTGGTACTAGTAACAGTCTGCAGCGGAATAACACATAGCATTTGTTCTAATGAACCTCAGCTTAAATTTAATTAGGTCACTTTTCTTTTACCCATAGAGGGCTAGCAAAAGTGGTGGTTTTGTTCGTTTGGTTTGGGTTTTTGTTTGCTTTTTTATTTGTTTTGTTTTGTCAGAAGAGCTAGCTAAGTCTGAATTCAAATGTGGGAGAAATAAAAAGAAGAAAACTTATTTTCAGCCAGTATTTTAAGCATACGATCATTAGAGTCAGCTTTGGCCTTTTTTGCTGAAAAACTAAAAAGTCAATTGTTCAATCTTTCTCTCGTCTTGCATAAGAACCAAGAGATGATTTTTACAAGTGAGCAAGTTTTGAAAAAACAGCCTTGTCTTGTATCGGTGAGTTTAAAAGGCGCTGACTATCTAAAGCCTATTGTAATTAAAGAAATAATTACTTGCTATCAGATATATCTTGATTTCAGGCTTATTTATATCTGTCCTTTGGGAGATTCTGCTGCTGTCTTTAGCCTAAAAGAGCAGTCTGATATTAATGTACCTTTTCTCTTTCAATCAAACTTAAGAGCTATGTGTGCGTGCATCGTAATCCTTGAATTGATGAACAAAACTTGCATTTTCAAATGTCCTTTTTAGAGAAAACTTTATGCAGGACAGCAACTATTAATTTAGTGTCTCTTCCAAGGTCATACATCTTCCTAAGGGAGTTCACAAAGATGCGCAAGGACTCCATACACATTATTTTTGCTGCTTTATGACTCTTAATGACTGCAGTAATGGCCTCTGCTTCTCATAGTTCTGGCTCCCTTTTCTGTTTAATGAGTGAAATATTATTACTTTGTTAATTATAAATAATTACTTCTCTAAGTTATTAACTTCATTATTCAGAAACCTTTTGATAAATATTCTGTGACCTTATTTCATATAGGAAATAATTTTCTATTTTCACAATACTTCTGAAGAATATAGGCATTCTATCTGAATATTCCCTGTTCTTGACTGGAGAAAAAAATCTCAGCTTTTTTTCTTTGTTGATGCAAAACAATAAGCAGTGATATTTATTGTGCAAGTGGTATGATGTTTATGGGATACTGTTTTAAAGCCAATTTTTTGCCTTAAATTGTAACTGTTGCCAAATGACCTAATTTGTGGGAAAAGTTTTCTATTAAATGTATCAAGCTGGTTTAATAAGTCTCCTACACAGACTTAATGGTATTAATAATTTTTTTTCTTGAATGTACGACACATTTAATATCTTAATATCTTTGTTTTGGTCTATCTTTTTCAAGTTTGACTTGAAAACAAGCTATGTCTTTGTGTTGTTAATTATAATTTAAAAAAATATACTGTGAAAACAAAGTCTATTAAAAATGTCAAAATTCGGTTAAAAAGAAATAAAAGCCAGAAAGTCATTAATTATCGTATTTACTTAGTGCACACTAAGTCTTCTTTCTCCTTGAAGATTTAGAATAACATTCAAAATGCCTTAAAATTACTGAGCTAAATCTGTGTCTGATAACTATTAAGAGCCTTCGATTAATAAGAGTAATTTACATTACATCTGTTTTCAGTTTAATTCATTTTATATTTACATCCTAGATGGCCTCAAACTAAGATGCATAAAATTGCTAATATATTTCATAAATGGTTGCAGAATCTTAAGCATTTCTGCTAGCACATTTTTGATTCAAAGATGTTTGGAAAGAGAAGAGAATGTGTATATCTAGTAATAATATTTCTGTTCTAATTAATTTTCTCATGTGAATGATTTTTCTTTTCCATTCTAAATTTACGTTTTACCCTTTAACTTCTTTTTTTTCCAATTTTTAATTCAGTGCTTAAGTTAATCAGTGCTACTCTCAGGCTCATGACAACACTTACAGCTGGCTTAATTTGCTATTTCAAAACTGCAGCCCAGCGTTTTGTTCCCTTAGTTTGTGTGCTGTGTTGAACCAGAGCTTGTCATTTCGTGTTGTGGTCTGCTTAATTCTTTGTCTAGTAGTGGTAAGAATGTTATTGGAAAAATGGCTATCTGCTTAAACAAGGATGGGGTTGGAAATCTTAAATGCTGGGTTTTTAAAAAAGAATTTTTTTTTCTGTGTACATAAATTATCAATTTTTTTTCCCATTGATTAGCACTCGTATTTCATTACTCCTGATTTAACTGGATTGCCAACAATCCCTGAAAGCGTAAGTATTCTGTTTCTTATTTAACCTCATTCTGGGTTGGGCTGAACTTTTGCTTTTATCAAGAAGAGATTTTTTTTTTCCCCCAACTGTTTTTAGAAGATGATTGATGTCTATTATTACAACCTTTAGCTAGTAGTTACTGTTGCATTCATTAACCCATTTTAAAGCATTAAGAGAGCATTTTTGACCACTGCTATATCTACCCTTTGTTCATAATTACTTGGCCTCTTCGCATTTATTGGGGTTATTTATATGAGATATATTCTACTTCTGCACCTTCTGTTATGTGAATACTTGCCCTTTAAGTGCTGCATTGCTAAGCTGCAAATTCAGTTATCAAGATATGCAGTCTTGTTTTTTGTGCAGGAAGGCATTGTTTCAGGCTTTCTGAAAACATGCTGTACCTGCTTACACTTGGATACTAACCAAGTTTTTATTGTTTTTATTTTCTTATTTTCCTTACAAAGATTTGCATTCTGTACATGCTAAATTCTTGGTGGTGCTGTGGGTAGATTGCAAATGTGACATCTCAGAGCACATTCTCTATGACCTGTTCAGCTGGATAGCATCCAATAAAAGAGCTTCGAAGCTTTTTGTTTTCCACTCTTGCCTTTAAATCTGAAATTGAAATATGGATGTATAGATGTGCATTTTTACACTGAGAAATAACAACCCCGGCTGGAGATGCAGCCCAGAAAACTTGGGAAACCTGCTGTATAGAGGGATAAAAGAGAGGACCCTTATTTTGTGGGCTCACTGGGCAGGATAGGGCTTAGTTTTTAAATGTATGTTTTCTGTTTCACCTTTTGTGTTGAATTCCTCTAAGAGATCTCTTGTTGTAGCTTATTAAGTGGGGGTCTAATAGAATGGAATTTTGGAAGTTAGAAGGTGTGTTATGGGTTCAACCTGAAGAAACTGTTGAGAAACATCTGTCTGGGCCTCTGACTGATGGAGGATCTTGGGGTGGTGCCACTGGGAATTTATTTTTCTGGTTCTGTGGGAGAAAGGTAAAATAATTTCAAGGCTCTTTTCAATAATTAGTTTTTACTCTATTAGTGCAAGTCTCATCCTTTCGGTATGAATCAAAACAGTATGGTACTAATGGAGAGTTAGAACATGCAGGGAGTGAAGAGATGAGGTAATTAGAGTAAATTAGCAATAAAATGTTTTTTTTTAATTTCTTGTTAAAAGGTTCACATATTTCATGGGCAGTAACTTTTCAGATGTAACAGAAAAATAATGTGACTGTCTCCCAAAGATCTATCAGTCTGTACAAGATTGCAAACTGTTTTTTTACTGCAGCTTTTGCAACAGGGAATCAGCACACCATTATCAGCTTCAGTGTAAGAGGGTGTCCAAGGTAAATTGGACTCGAATTCTCATGGTACATCAGCCTCTGACAACCACTTAAAAGTAGCACTTGAAAGACCAAAGTTTTTTTCTAAATGAAGTGTTTGTAGCCTTAAAGCTGTTTTTTCTCTCTTCTAAAATTCTACGCAACATGGACCAAGAATAACTCTAATACTCCATGGTTTCAGATTAATCATGCATTTCTGAACTGACATGAAACTGGATTGTCCATTGGATAAATATCTTTTCAGATTCTTTTTTTTAATTTAATATTGCAGTATGCCCAAAAAGGAAGTCACCCCACTGAAGCTTTCACTGTTTGTCTTGCCCTGGCTGTTTCTTCAGGTCTGCATGACCTTGCTGCTGTGTGCTGACCACATCCAGAATAGACTGTTAGTTTAGAATTGCACTGTTGATGTCTGTCCTTGGGCTGGGGCCCATCCTTGATAGACCTCCTACATGAATGTTCAGTAATGTTGTTGCCCCTGAGAAGAGATGAATGAGAGTCCTGATAGCAGAGATGATAATGAATATATGAAATTGAATATTTTGCATATTGAGGGGTGTATTAGTGTATTTTCATAGATGTTCTCTAGCATTTACAAAAATATGCTGCTTTCCCAGGCATTTTTGCTGGTAGATGTTTTAGCTTACTCAGAGCTTATATGTCTCTGGCACTGTGCCCTGCAGAAATCCTGTTGAGTTCAGCTGGAACAGAAAGATCCCCCCCCCAAATTTTTCTCTTTTTCTCTCTTTCCTGTTGTCTGAACTATAAATGGGAGGTGCTGGTGACTTTGCTTTTTATTAAACCCCACAGTGGGGTTCTTATCAGGGGTGAAAAGGGTGGCTCCAGTACCTGCCACCAATTCTGGATGTTTGATGTCCTGGCACATACAGCTCAAGCAAAAGTGTTGATGTTTTTCAGTGAGCTGTTTTGGGGTACTTGAAATGGAATGTGTTGATTTTGGGAGAGCCTGGCAACAGTAGCAGTTCTATTACTGTAGCTATGACAGAACAGTTAGCACAGTGGTGGAAGGTCTGTTCCTGGGTCAGAAGTAAGTCACCTTAAAGCATATGGTGCTATTGATACAATACCAATTTAGTATTTTTTCAAATTTGAAAAAACAAGAGGGCAAATCTGAGTCACAAGCATAACTAAGTGGGCAAAATGTTAATAACTTACACCAAAGTTAGTTTTTCATTGGCTTTAAAGCCCAATTAATTATTTTTAAAGCATAAAAATTTTAATGCAAAGGGATTTGTTTTAGCTTGTTTCCCACCCCCCCACCCCACCTCCCCACTAATTGGACAGGAATTTTCACAACTAATGTATGAAAAGTTCCACTTAGCTACTACTGTTGCTATATTGTAAACATTTCATTTATTTAAACAGAGAAACCTCACTGAATATTTTGTTGCTGTGGATGTGAACAACATGCTGCAACTTTATGCCAGTATGTTGCATGAGAGAAGAATCATTATTACCTCGAGCAAACTAAGCACTGTAAGTACTTCACACATCTCCTTTCAAGTAGGATATATTGAACATTTCAAAAAATGACCTGCAGACCTTTGTGGTTTTAGATATGTTCCACTTATAAGACAATATCTACATACTCTTCTAATATATGGTTTTAGTCTGGCTCTTGAAGTACAAAAGTCTGATTTATATAAGACCTACTCAGATACATTAAGTCAGGTTAATTATTTTTCTTATCAGGAGATGAGAGTTCTTTAACTCTCCTGAGTTCATTTCTGTGCCTTCTAACCTAAAAAGAATTCTTAAGGGCTATTATAAGGTCTTTATTATTCACTTGTGGCTTATTCCATTGGAGCTACTTGAAAGAAATCAAGGGTCCGTAATAATAGCTGCTATCCTAACCTGGTAATAGGTAGATTCATCTTTGTTAGAGTGGTTTGGGAGTGCACATTGTAATATCTCTGATTTGGAGCAGCTCTTCGGACTGTCAGTAACATGCAACTCAAAATAGCAGTTTTTTAATTAAAGGCTTTACTGCCCACATTAATTTTTTTTTCCCTTATGCCTGCTTAGACTGTTTAATAAGAGAATGTTGCGTTTTGTTTTGAAAGTATACCTAAAGATTCAGATGTAATTTTGTTTTCACAGAATCTTACAGGCTTTTAAAATACCCTGTTTTGCATCAGTGCGAGACTGTCAATTTGTAACTAATGTTAACCATAGAGTGTAATCCTTATGCAGAATCTTTAGCCTATGAAGGACAGTTACCTTAATTTTTTTTTTCAACAGTACTGCCTAAGACATTTTGCTTAATATGCTTTCTGTGGTGAAAAAATACCCTTTGTATTTCTGAACACTGCTGTTTGTTCTCCCAAATAAATGAACACGTGGTTACAAGGTTGGATACAGCACTAAAAGTTACTACTTGCAAAGATTTGCAGGTGCTGATTTCCAATACATACTTGTGCGTCTAAGGAGTGAGAATTTTTGGTTTCTAAATGGAGGATACAACTCCTTTAAATTTTTTTAAGTCAAAAGTAAATTGGAGGTAGAGAAGATTCAGAATTGTCATAAAAGTCTGACAGGCTTTACAGTCCTAGTAGGTAGTAGCAATTACCTAACTGAAAACGTTGGATCATACAAGTAGAGGCCACATGAACAACTGAAAACAGAAAAATAAATAGTAAATGAATTTAGGCAATCTTCAAATTAGTAGTCTATGATACGATTTTTGATCACCAAAGATTTTACTTCATCTTAGGAAATGCCCATATTCTATTATGGGATTTTTCTCTTCTCCCCTTTCTGAAATGGCTCAGGGAAGAGTTGAGCATTACAACACAGTAATAAGACCGCCTGAATGGGCAGGTAGAATTTGAAGAGAAAGTCCTTTCAAAGAACCTGTCTTAGTAGAAGCTCACATGATGTAGCAAAATTGCAGAGTCAGATTCTTTTTCCCCAGTTTGCCAGTCTGGAACACAGCCTGCCATATTTAAGGAAAAAAAAAAAAGGTAGAAAAAGAAAAGAAATACACCATTAAAGAAGGTCATCTTCAATGATGCCCCAGTCAAGCCTCTTTTACTGCTCCAGTAGAGAGGAGATAGGAATCATGATGGCAGCTCTGTGCCTGTGGAAGGTACATTTTGCAGGTGGGCATGTGTCCATCTGCTTAACATGATTTAGAATCGTACTCTCAGCCTGCATTTGGATCGATTTGAGGCTTGGGTTTTTTTAGGCTGAACATCTCAGCTGGTCTCTGTTGCTGTGATATGACAAGAGAAGATGAGATATCAGAGTTAGCCTGTGCTGATCTCTGCCACCTTATTTATTTGTTCGGATTCCAGGCTCTTTGGGAGTCACTACAGAACAACAGATTTAATATCCTGGTTGTGAGAAACTTTCACTTTGTAAACAATTCAGCTGTTTGTTCCAAAGCTTTTAATGAATTAATAGTCATCTTCCCGGTGTCCTTACTTGAAAATAATTTATATCACTTTCCACACATTTGCAGTGGCATTTGGGTGTCCTGAAGAGTGTCCCCAAGCTGTGAATGTGAATAGATTGCAACTCAAAATCAAAAAGATTGCAGATCAGATTCGAAAAAGCACTTTCTTCTGGTTATTTTTTCAGTTTACTAGCATTACTTAAGTCATAACTAAACAAAATTACTGCTGCATCATATTGTATCCACTTCTGATACAGGATGGGGTTAATTTTCAATTGGACTAGTGAGTTCTGATAAAACAAATCAACCAGACTTGGCTTATCAAGAGCTGTGGTTCAGAGAACTGCTACCTGCTCATCTCTTTCCTGAGCAAACAGGACTGATGTGTGGCTTGCTTTTTACGGAGCAATGTGGATTAAAAATTAGTTAAATGCTTCTCAGTATCACCCGTAGGAATTTAATTGAATTGCCAAGAATGATTAAATGTGTTTTGGTGTAAGGTGTTTCTTCTTTAAAATATGTGTTACTTAATGTAATACAAGAAGCAAATGACATGTATCTGGACAGTAGCCTTTATGAGCTTTGTGCTGTTTGACTATTCCATAAAAAACACAGCAGGCTGGTACTTCATGTTGCAAAGGTCATGTTTTAATATTCCTAAATTATAGCTTGATACTTGAAAAGATTGTTTGTTCAAAAATAGTGCTATCAAGTACAACTTTCTGTTAAGGGAGTTGTACCTTATCTTTGGGGTTAAGTGAATATCAACTGTTTATGTCAGTTCATGAAGACTGGGTTGTGATGTCACCTTCGAGTTATCAGTTCTGTTTCGGTTCACTATCTCAGGGCAGTGACTGATAACAAAAGCCATAATTCAAGGCCTTGCTTGCTTTCTCCTCGCCCTTCTTGTGGGGGCCGGGAATGGAGAACTGCTCTTACACGTGGACAGGAATTCTTTGTCTAGCATTTCTGCCCTATATACTTTCATTATACTCGACTAAAGGATCAGTCCTCTTATGAAAAAAAGGGAGAGGAAACGATGCTATGCTTAAAAATGTTTACTTCGGAGGAAAAAACGGAAAGAGAAAAGACAGTAGCCTATTTTAATTAATGTTTTTTAATTAAAAGAAAAAAAAGTACTGCCTTATCTTGAGGCTGTGTTTCAGCTTATATTTGATTTCAGGCAAGCAGGCTTTGTTTTTTGGGCATTGTCAGATTTTTGCAGTTGCTGTGTGTTCTTTCCATCTTCCTTTAAATTGATTTTCTGTGGCTTTACCCCCTTTAAAACTCCTTCAGTGGAGATATTCGTCTGCTGGCCCTTCCAATTACTACCAAGATATAAGTGGAAACTTCCCACTACTCCATTCTGTTATAGCTTCTGGGTCACTATTTGCCCTAACTGTTGATTCTTCTATTAGCTTGACTTTCCAACCACCTTAATAATGTGATTATCACCAACCTCACAGCTTGCTTCAGGCTCAGCGTTTAGAGTGAGATGGATCCAGCTAGCCTGAGGATTATGCTCTGTAAGATCTGTTTGTAGCAAAAATTACTATTTCTGTCTTTTGAACAGTAAACTATGAAAGAGAAACAAATTATATGGTTTTGGATTAAGTGAAAGGATGAATGAAACAAAGGGATTGATCTATTCATGGAGGTGGCTGTTAGTTATTTCACTTTAGCAGTAAAAAAAGGAAGACCTTTCCTAAATGTCATGCTGTATGTTCTTGCACAGCACTGTTTTCTCACACATTACTGCATCTGCATGTATTCTTATTAGTTGCATGGAGCTGTATGAGTTTCAGTATAAATAATTTTTTAATTCCGTCTTTCTATAAATTATTAAGGTGCTGGGGTTGGCTTTTTACAGGAAGGCTGAACTACAACATTGATTTTATGCATGCTGGAGGCAGGCTCTAGATGTTTCGGCCCCAAGTGTACCTGCTGTGGTAGTCTACCAGAACATCATACCACACTCTCATGTATTCAAAGCAAAGGAATAAATCATGATTTTACAACAGTGCATCAGTTGACTTATTGCTGTTTTGTGACCGGAGGTAGGAAGGATTGCTGTTTAAAGCCATGTCATCGGTTCTCAAGTCACTCAAGCATGAAAGCTTGTCATATGCCTCTGTAATTGTACCTCACCAGTCTCTCCCTAACTAGTCAGCTGGGGCTGTGTGTTTCGTCTCAAACACCCGGCTGGCCAGTGTCTGACAGGAGCTTTCTCATCATCCTGTCAGTAATATGCTAACTAGATTGTATCTTCTGCGGCCTACACTGGCAGGTGGAAAGGATGCTACACTTTAAAGCAAATGTCTAAATGTTATCTCCACTTTGACCAGTATTTGTTTCAGGTAATACAAGCCTGATGTATCTGAGAGCATGGTGGTTACAAGTTCTGCACTGCACTGGCTGTGGGTTTCTTTGGTGAGCCCTACAAAAACGGTCAGATATGTCAGTAAAAGATACAGGGTTTATTTTGTTTTGTTTTGTTTTTTTGGTGGTGAAGGAGCATTGAATATAAATTGACACACAAACATGCATTTTTGGAATCCCTTTTACTGTTGCTTACAGGCGAAGAGAGCTTTCTGCAGTTGCCCTCAGTTGCCACAGTGAGTTGGACTGAGCGGTGGTTTTGTGTTCCTTGCCTCATTAGTCGTGTTCAGGTCACACTATCCGTGGTTTCTCAGGCACTGGGAGGACACAGAGGCTCCCTGGAGAATGTAATACCAGCTGCTAGAGAAAGCAAAACACCTCTTACTCCCAACACATTGACTTTGTCAATCGCCCTCCTGCATCTCAAATCACTGGGATGTGGTGTTGGAGCACAGTGTGTGTTAGTGTACATCCTGGAAAGACAGAAAAGCTCCTCTTTTGTGTTTGCATTTCTGAAATCAAAGCTAGCTATTTGTGGAGTTAGTTCTCTGGTGCAAACTAAGGATCCAAGACAGTTGAACAACTGGCTTCATGCAGGACTTCCATTTTGGAGAAAGCAGTGGCATTAGGAGCTGTCATACAACTTAATGATGTCCTCACATTGCCTTATGCTGGGGTGATGCTCCCGGTTCTGATTGAACGAACTACAGCATCTCATTTATTTTAATTGTGCGTTGTAGTGTAGTACCCTCTAGAAAAGCATTTGTGAAGCGTATGGCAGATCCATTGTAAATAGTACTGTTCCATTGCAAATAATACTGTTCCAATAATTAAAAAATTATAGATTTAAAATTTAGTTTATATCTCAAATTCATGTGACTTGGAAATGTTTGAGAACTAAATTTAGTTCTTAGGAATCAAGAAATGGATGGGAATTTATCATTAACTTGCAAGGCAGAATGATGAAACTGTGCTCCCAGAAGCATAGTTAGAATTAATTTAGGAATATAATGTCAATTAGACCATTTAGTCTGGAAGTAAATGAGGAGTGGCATTTAATAATTTTGTATAGTTGAGGTGTAAGCAGCCTAAGATGAATTGGGCAGAGGTGTGTGTTGCAGGTGCTGTTAAGGTCCCACTGGGACACCTGTAGGGACCGTATTTCCAGTAATGAAGCTGTAGGATCTCAATACGGAACAAAATGTTGTTAGGATATACATCCAGATTTGGAAAGCTCTCTCAGTCTTGAAGTTTAGAATAGCTTTCCCATTGCCCCAGCATATATAACTGTTCCCATTGCCCCAGCAAATAACTATTGAAAGAATTTGTGAAAAGAAGTTGAAATGTGTGGTTTAAAATTGTTTTTGTTTTAATTAAGTTGGGGGGAAAATCCACTAAAAGTTGCAGATTGCTATTATCTGCCATCTAGGTAAAACATCAAGAACTTTACCGTGGGGTTTTACGGGAAAAAAAAAAATTCCAAACCCCAAACAAAACCCCAAAAATCCACACTGTAAAAGGAAAGCACGTAGACAGAGACCCATATACAAATTCATTTCGAAATTTTACTTCTCACTTATTAGTGCTTTCAGGAAAAAGAAAACTCCAAGATTTTCCAATTCATAGGACCTTTGGCAATTCAGTAGAAACTGAACAAAATGCTGTGTGGAGGCACTGTGGGCATGTGCAGTATAAGAGAAGCCTTTAAGTACTGAGTCCTTTTTGGCTGGGCTGTATGAGAACTGAAAGGGAAAGAGTCCATATTTTCTTGAGCAGAGCTGTCTCATGCCCTACAAAAAGTACCATGGAAGTAATTTGGTGGTCATCTGAAGCAAAAGAAATGAAGAGGTGCTGAAGGATGTATGAGTGTAATATTAGCTCTCCTTCTGGCATTGCTGGTATGGCAAAATTTCCCCTTTTTACAGTTGCCACTGCTTTATCACTCCTTTTTTCCAAAATTCACCCGTGACAAGATGAACTATAACGTTGTCGGTAGTTATCTGTACTCCTGCTCTCACAGTTAGTTGTCTGTCACCTATTCACAAGGAAGTTGTTCCCTACTGCTTCCTAATTAGTGTATGGCAGAAGAACATGCAATGCAGTTACTCTGGGGGAGGAAATGTTAATAAAAATTATTTTCATGGGAAATCTCGTTTCAGAGGTGAGAAATGTTTGCAGAACTCTGGTAGCTCTTCCTCAGTTGAGGTAGGTCATAAAATAAAGGAGAAAGGAAACAAGGTGTCAGGAGATGGTCAGGAAAAGGGACACAGAGGTGCATGTTTATGGTGCTCTGTGTTTTTGTGAGAGAGGAAGAGATAATGGAGTAAGGGAATACATTAGTGTCAAAATGAGAATAAACAAATTACCAAGAATGTACGGAGATGAAATAAAGAAATATGAAGAAACTGCAATTATTGAACAGATGATACAAAGAAATGTGTTTAATTATAGGATACATGAATATTAAAAGAGACATTTTAGTGAACCTAGTCTGTAATGTGTTGGAGATAAAAACTGATGAATAACTTCCAGAAGTTTTATTTTAAACCTATGAAAAATACAAAAAGCCGTTGTGGTGTGAAAATGTTGAGTAATTGAATGGGCTTACATGGCTTTTCTGTGCACCCACACCTACTTTGTTATATACATAACAGATTATCCGTGAAAGTGCCTGTAGGTCCCTGGTGTAGGCACAGTATGCCAGTGGTATTCCTTGTTGAGTGCTCACCTGTCTACTACCACTTCAGTTTTATTTTCTGCTCAGCTTCTGTTATCGGGAAACATGTCACTCCTGGAGCCATGGGCAAGGAACAAGCCGTGTCTGCAGTCCTTTCTTTTCCCTTCCAAACTAATGCACAGGAATGATGCCATAATGCTGCTTTGTGAATCAAGAAGAGCAAAAAAAGAATGAAATTGATTGTACATGAAGTGCTGTCAAATTCATGAGTAAAAGTCATGTCTTCCCTTTCCTTTCCCCTGAAAGAACAATAAAAGGAAGTGAATAATACAAAAACCCCCCACAAACCCAAAAAAACCCAGAAATTCCAGGAGAAAATAAGTTTTTATATGTGTTTTCTTTTACATCTTTAATTTTCATAATGGAAAAAGTTAAAGTTTTCATCTGTGAATTGGAAATACATTTCCCTTCCTATGAGAGAGGAGAGCTGGCGGTCTCATTTTGCCAACAGGAAGAAAATGCATTATGGCTCATTTAAGGCTCTCCCTCTTTTTCTTCTTCAAGATTATGGGGATGGCAGATGGAAAACGATTAGCTAGGAGCAAAATTAAAGAAATGCATAGAAGTGACTTTGCATATCACGGCTTGGACAGTATAGGCTGTTCTCTTTCATTCCTAAATTTTTTTTCCTCAGTGATTTCTCATCAATGCCAGCAGAATGGACTGAGTTTATTATTTTTTCCAACTGTTTAATCTTTAGAGCTGAGAAGAGATTCGTGTTATGTTGTAATCTGACAAAAGCAAGGGCTCCCTTCCCACTTTTACTCCTCAGCAGTCTTCTCCCTGCTCTACCTCCCATTCTAGAGATGGATGGGAAGGTAGGTCTCCACAAATGTTAAATATCTGTTATGGGTTTGAGGCCTGATCTCATTCCCAATCAAATGGGAAAAAGTTGATTGTCTTATGAGTTGTAATGGGGTAGAAGAGAGGCTTCCTTTCAGCTATATGACGGTGCCTGTTGCCTGCATAACTGTTCCTCTTTTAGGAAGCAGAAAGTGGTTTCTCAGTAATTCCCATGAACTGGGAGCAATGGGGTAACAGGAGTAAGTTGGTCCATGCTGATGGTAAATACTGGAATTGTGGTGAAATGGTGACCCATCCCCTGTGATATATTGCTATAGGTATTAATAAGTAGATGAGATAACTAAACAGAATCTTGGGCATCTTTCAACATATGTGTGGTCAAGGCAGTGGGAGGGAAGCAGTTCTTTGGCCCATTGGGACTGTGAGGGGGGAGGGAGAGGGCACACCAGTACCCATTTCTGGACATGGTGTTGACAGAGATTGACAGTGTTTGATGATTTTTCAGGAAATGGTTTTATCACAGTAGTTCTTCAGTTGCTTAGAGTAGATTTTGAAAGGTTGTATGGAATCACAGGTTAATTTTACTTTAGCATTTGCTTAACTTCTGTTGCTGTTTTTGGCTTGCTGACAAGATTCTGCTAATCAGTTTCTGTCTTTCTAGTTTGTGCATTGCAATGTGTGCAAATCTTACTACCTATGTTCTTCCTCTCTCTTTACCTTTGGTTATAGAAAAGGCTTTGAGGAAAATAATTTATATACATAGAAAGTAACTTCCAGGTAGGTTTTTGTGCAGCATGTTTTCATGTTACTTATTGAAATGATGTGAATAATAGGTATCAAATAAGCAGCATCTGTGAGCCTGCAGAAAGTCTTCCAGCTGAAGTAGTGCGGCTCTAGACATGTCACAGTGAAAACTAAAATTAGAAAAAGAAAAAAAGAACAGAAAAAGGGACCAGTCCCTTTGAAACACAGAGTAGAAAGATTCATTGGTAGAATTGAGCTTTGGGGTAGCAGATACACGCGTCAGAATTACTGCATCCATGTGAAGGTTGGGGAGGAGCTGCACTCTTTAGGTACCCAGGAGCAGGTGGAACTGCTTTGATCAAGTCTGGAACTAAAACTTCTCCTGACTGTTCCTGTTCAGCATTGCATAGATTTTGAACAACAGTCCTCCCAAGTGGCTGCTTATTGCCATACGATGGAAAGTAATTCATCATTGTCTAGAATTTGTGCATATTTACTGTCACTTAGTAATGAATTTTGCTAAGAAACTTCGTAGTGCGGTCTCCCTCTGTTTGGAGAGTCTGTATAATCACCAGGCACACAGTTCCAGCATTTTTTTTCCGGAGAAAAAGATAAAGTTATGGTACCAGAATCACTGTAATACTCTGGAGAAAACACCAGATGAGTGTTGATTCTGGCTGCAGTGTCTTATCAGAAGAGATCAGAAACAGACTGAAACTTTCAGTTGTACTCAGTAATGTTAGTAAATTCAGTACTGGTAGAATGGGACAGAAAGCTTCTTTTCATGTCCAGTGCAAATGCTAGAGATTTCAAAATTGATTTCTTTATTAATTAGAGGGTTGAACGTTGAAATTTTTTTTTTAAAAGTTGCTTTTAACTAATTCAAGTCAGTTGACTATGCTGTTTATGTATTTTAAAACCACATTATTTAAACCGATTTTAAAACCATAGATTTATTTTTGAAAACAAAAGTTGTTTAAACTAGGAGATATTATTTGAAATGGAGAAAAACAGTCTAAAAAATCAAAATTGGTGGAAGCAAAAATATTAAAAGTTCTGTTCAAAGTTGGCAGATGGATTTCAGCTGACAAAAACTTTACTTAAAAACGCCTACCCATTTTATTAAGGATAGAAACACAACTCTAGTAAGTGTTTTCTAGTGCAGTAAACTATGGGAGGATCAACATCATTTATTTCCTCAAAACAGGTAATAAATTATCAGAATTGCAGACATGAGGTTCTGCAGCATGCTTCTGCTATAATTTAAGATTTTTTTTTTTAGCAAACTGCAGAGTTGAGCAATGACATAGTTGTGTCATTGTACATAAACATATAACAAATTTTATTGTACAGAAGCTTATATTTTTATGTAAAACTTACCCGTAAAAACATGTTTTTTTAAAAAAAATCACAGTTCACAATGGATGTTATTTCTAGTTGTCACTGGCAAAATAGGTGGGGTTGTACACATTCCTGAAGACAACTTCAAGATAATTTAGGGTAATGTCTACCTGTCCATGAAAAGAGATTTTTCTGATTTATGACATACCTTTTCTTATTTTTTTTTTTTAAGGTGAAACTTAAGTCCTTTTGGAATAGATGACTCCATACTTTGCCTTTGCCCCTAAATAGTGTAAGGATTTGTTTTCTGCAAAAGATTTCCTCACTTGGTCAGGACTCTCATCAGACTCTCATTTCCTGGGCGTTTGTGCTGTGCACTCTGCCTTGCCACCTCCTCCTGCAGCCTTTGGCAGAGTGTTTGCTGGGCTCTGCCTGGCTCTGATATCAAGCACAAATGCCATTGGACACTCCCAAAGCCAGTGTTGCATTTACAGACCTCTGAGTTCTGATTTAAGTGATCGGGTTCTACCCAGTCTCGGAATGTTCCTTAAAACGTGCAGTATTATTCCAGGTTTTACAGCAGCTCTCATTCTATTCAGAGGGGTGGATGTGTCAGTTAGAGAGAGAGGTTATTTAAATAGGCTAATGCATTTGAGAAATGCAGTCACACTTGAAGCAGTGGAAAAAAAGGCATTTTTCCAGAAAGTGTGCAAATTTTAATATGAAATCCGTAATTATCTTATCAGTATTTGCTTAAAGGCAGAGTTGGCAGAATATTAAAATGTCACACAGTTTGAAGAGATACAGAGTCCCATAGCTGCTTGTATTACAGGCTGTATACAACAGGAAACTGTAAAACATATTCATGGCACACTAAAATGTTTGGAAACCTACTGCAGCAGCATAGTTGGAAATGTTGAAATAAGATGTTACATGAATATGCTATTAAATAGAAAAGCAAGGAACAGTACAACAGAAGCTTGATATGCAATTAATCAAATCTTTACCTTTCCTGCTAGAAATAAAAAACTGTAGTAGATTTTAAAAACTGCAAATTTTAAATAGCTGCTAAAGTGAGAACCACACTAAAATACAGATTATAAAACAAGTTAATAAAACTTCAAATGTTTTTAAGGAATTAAGTTCTTCCTCTGTTAAAGTGAGCATTAAAATATAACACTGACATATGCATAAGATAGGGAAATTTCTTCATGCAAATACTATATCCATCTTAATTCATAATTTAAGAATGCCTATTAAGAGGAGGAGGAGGCGACTGTATACATCGGGGGATATCCTGTATAACTGTACGCTCAGCTGTGTCTCAGTCTGTGATGGAAATACATGAAATCCTAATTTTTATATAGGTAGTTGTGGTTTTAAATTTCTATACTGTGTGCAATAGCTTGTGGACATACTAATTAGTAATTCCATATCCATTTTGAGTAAACGAGCAAAAATCATGATGCTGAGCTTGACTGTGCTAGCAGTTAAACTACACAGAGAGATAATATGGAAATAAACCTTGTAAATCCCACTGTGTTGAAGAGGGATTTATTTCTTCCCCCAAATCAATCTTAGTAGCCACATTGTAATTATTAAAATAGTCATTATTAGAAATATAAAATGAGAGTAATTGTGGAGGTTTGGTATAAAGCTAAGAAAGGAGATGTTAATCTGAAACGAAGAGTTTAAATACAGAATTATGATATACTTGGCTTTCTGTAGTGTAGCTGTCAGGCTTGGGCAGTTCGCTGGTCAATAGTGACATTCTGTGTGTCAGTGAACAGAGTCTCCTGATACCTTAACCTGCAGTTCACACATTACTGAAGCTCCAACTGTCGAACATTCAAGTCCCTTGGTACTACTGCAGCTTCCAGACTCTCCTGACTGGCTCATGTTTCATTCTTTGGCAATTTGCCCTAATGATATCCCTCAGGAGCTTTCAGACCCTCTTCTTTTCCATATTTAATCATGTTATATTAATCTGAGTGCTGAGCAAACTATGCTGCACAAATTGTAATTGTCTGCGATTTCTGCTGCAACGGTCTTACAATTACTTTTTTTTTTCATTTTTACTGTAAAAATACATGTACAAAATTGCAGTATCATTTTTATTTACAAGTCTAAATGTCCAAGACAGCCAGAGTGTTAAAGCTTTAACTGCTGATCTGTTCCACAAAGAGATGGGCTTTTTTTTCCCCCCTCTAAAATCCATAATGTTTTAGCATTTGCTGTATGGACTGGATTTACATTTTATTTTTAGCTCTTTGTTTTGTTACTGTGAAAGTACATGTCTAATAAACAGCACTATTATCAAGTTAAACTCAGATAGTAATTTTGTCGTGATACAAAACATTAGGACAGCCTTGTCTTTTTCCATAAGCTTGATGTCTTCTCTGTGGGGCATTCTCTTTTAAATTTTTTTTTCTTCCTTTTCTGTATGAGGTTTGGAGTGTTTTATGTACTGGATATAGGCTTCCTTAGTTTGAACACAGTCTTGATGTTTTCTCACTCTGTTGTAACTCTGTGCCTGCATAATAAAATAACTAAATTTGAAAGACTCCCTCATAGCAGGGTGTGTTTTGGTAGATGAAATTTCAATTCTTTATGTATTGCAGGTTATTTTGTTCACTCGAGGAATGAACTTGGCTGTGCTTCTAGTGATTTCTGTAGTTGGTTGTTGGTTTGTTTTGAGGGGAGGGTGGTGGTTGTGGTGGTTTTTTTGTTTGTTTTAGAAAATGAAGGGATGTCCATTTTGAATGGTAAGCAGATTGTAGCACCTCCTTTCTTGGTCAAGGAGTCCTTCATTTTCCAATGATGCTCATACCAGGCTTGACATTCTCTGTTTTGGGAAGGGAGTTTTGGGAAATTGTAATAAAGTTGCTTGTCTGTCACAAGGAATATTAATTTCAATTTTTTTAAGATAGTTTTTTAAGTTTGGAAATCAAGACAGTGACACAAAGAGCATTTAATTCTGCTTCTGAGTTTAGTGCTATTCTGTAGTTCCCTGGAGGTTCAGATCAATTCCAGTTGTTAAAAATAGCAGAAATGGGGACCAAAGCACTCTCCTGAGTCTTTCCCACTCAGTGGAGGAGAGTGCAGATAGGAGGCACTCCAGTCCTGTGTATCCATGGCAGTACTCACGTTTGACCATGACTGCATCAAGTAACTCCTGATTGTTTCCCTTTTTTCAAGGAAATAGCTTAGCAGGGAGGGCTAACTTGGCTTGTTATCCTGACCTCTTGCAGGTGTTGTACTTGTGTGCATACATCAGAGTTCTTCGTAGATGTGTTTCGGCAATAAAAAATTATATTAAAAATTATATTAAAAATTAAATAATAGGTGGTTTGGGGAGGTTAAGATTCTTGCATGTTTAAAAGTTAAGATTATACATTTTCTTTTTATTCATGTTTTTTTGTTGCCAATTCTGTGTGTGTATTTTTATTTTTAGTTAACTGCTTGTGTTCATGCGTCAGCTGCATTGTTATACCCAATGTATTGGCAACATATTTACATCCCAGTGCTTCCTCCACATCTCCTGGACTACTGCTGGTAAGACAGCTAACCTGTTATCCCCATGTCTGAGATTCTGACCTGTCTTGTAATTCTAACGGATGGAAACGCTAACTAATTTTCTGAATACACAGGATCCAGTTTATGAAAGCACTTAAGCCAATGCTTAAATGATGACCTGAACAGAGATTGTCCAGCATGCCTTGACGTGGTGTTTCAATTGGTACCTTGAATTACAGTGCTGATTATTATTAATGCAGCATTTAGAATCACATTTGTAAAACTGTTCCTGTTTTATTGTTAGAGAATTCATTTAATAATTTAAATGTGTTACAGTTTTATTTATTTATTTATTTTAACTTGAGATAACTGATACTTACAGAAGCATTCAGAAAAAAAACTTGATCGGCTTTTCCAGAATCAAATGTTAGTAGGCATCAGTGTTTCCCTTCGGTCTATACTGTGATTTAGTATTTGTATTTTAGACTCAGCCGGGCTCAGGATTCTAGCCACCTTCCCAGAAGAGCTTAAAACTCCTTTTGGTACTTCCAAAATTTTCAGAATAAGAATTCTCTTCTCTTGATTTCTGTTAACGACAACCTTTCTGGTTCTGGCAAATTTTTAAGTTGAACAAATCAGTTTTTGAGTAGCTTCTGGTCCTTCAAGGGGTTGATGTTTCCACATGCCTGTTTCACAATTTCAGGCTAAAATATCTACTTTCTTTTATTCATAGTAGTGGCAGAGATACCAAATGAAAGTTTCCATTAAAGCATCTGCAACAGGAACCCCTGGAGATGTTCACTTTAACTAAATCCTGTGGGTCTGATATGGAAAAAATGAACCATTTCAAGCTATTTTAGAGATTGGGAATTATTATTATATATAAAAATTGAGACCAAGTCAGATGCTTACCAACATAAGGCTGTTTTCTTCACAGAAATAAGCTATGCATTTGTTGGGCTTTATGTTGTTGATTTTGGTTTGGTTTTGTCCCCCCTCTTGGATCTATAAGTATGTTGCTGTTCCACTGAACTCCACCCAGTCTATCGAATTTTTGTTTTCAAACAAATTCTTGCTGTGTTTCCTTAAGTCTCTTTGCTAGTTTTTCTTCAAGTTTACAATATTCACCTACTGTATATATTTTTCTGTGGTAGTTATTACACTTCACGTCTAGATTATTTATTGTTTTAGAAAAGAAATCTATTCTTCTTCAACTCCTCCCTTCACTTCCAACTTACAGCTAAGCCTTTCATCTTTAATGATAGTTTTCTTTTGAAGAAACTCTGTCCTAATTGTTTTCTTTTCCTAGCTCTGATAAAATGCACTAAGATGGTGTAGAGCTTGCATGTATTTGTTTAGTTTTTGTATTATTTCAGCTTACTGCCAGAAGCTTTGTAATTTTTCAGTATCATCTATAAATGCTGTTCTCAGAAGGTAGATCAACACCTTTATTCAAGCTGTACCCTGTAGAGTGCATCCTGAATACTAAGATTTTTTTTTTTTATTTCCCCTTCTAAGCACAGATAATGTTTCCAGAAATAATAACGTTAGATGCTGTACACAGCTCCCTGTGATGATGATAATAGTTGAGATTCTAGGTCATTGTGGCGTGGCCTGTGAATTTTTTTTACTCATTAAAAAGAAGCATGGAGTTTCTTAAACTTGTAAAATTCATTTATATCCCTTTTTATTTTTCACAGTAATACAAAAAATAGAGCAGAGAAAAAAAGTTTCCCTTTTTTAGAGATGTTCAAATGGAAACATAAAGTTCATGAAAGGAAATGCACAAGTGATAAATTTACCACAGTAACTATAATTCAGACCTTTTAAGTCGGATTTTCATGCATTTATATTTCTCTTTGTGTCTGGTTTGAATGGTTTTTCTGTGAGATGGGTTGGAAAAGTGTTAAGTTACTTAGCTTTCCTCATGTTCTGGTGTATTAACAGTAAATAAATGTTCTCCTCATAGGTATATAATATATCAAGTTAAAAAACCTTGATTAATTCTTAAGGTCAAAGTTTATGATAGGCCAGACCTAGTTTGCAGTCCAACGGGATCATGCCAATTTAAAATTAATAAAAGATTTTTTAAATTACATGCTATTTTTAATGTCATTTTCATAAACAAAGTTATTTTTATGCCTTTTTCCTTTTAAGCTCATCATGCATTTTCATACCTAGAAACTACATTGTCAATTTAGACATTGTTGGGGTGTCTCCCATGAACTCATTTTCTTAGTGTTCTTCTGACATGGTATTCAAATATATGAAGTAGGTGAATATCAATTTGATAATTTTGCTCATTCCAAGATAGTAAGGCTTTTTTTAAACACAGACAAAATGCATTTAAATCTACTGATTTAAATATAATCCCTGATTCTGTAACTTTTTTTGCATGTTAATCATCCAGCATATTTGGAAAAAAATCTGCCTTTTTTGGTGTGAGTTGGACTATGTATCTTCAAAATTTCATAAAGATAAATTATATAATTCTGTGGGGTTTAGAACTTGATAAATTACATGAACTCCCTAACTGGTACATTTTGTGAGCGTGAAAAAAGGAAAATGTATCTTTGAATGAAACAGCTCTGTATTAAAAATTATTTGAGTTCTTCCACTGGCCTTTTTAATAAAAAAAAGTTAGGTTCCATCGTGCTGCCTGATTGACAGGATGGATTTAGACCTAATGTAACACGTTCCTGAAGTAGCCCAAATCCATGGAGCTGAGCATCAGTATGGACTGCAGCACCCTCAGGGCTGGCCAGGTTAGGAGTGCCTGCAAGGTCCAGTGTATGAACATACTGTCTATTTATTTACTTCAGGGTGGTTTTTTACCCCCATGTAACTTATCTCAGCCTTGAATTCCATTATGAGAACTCCAATGTGAGAATTGGAACAACCATCCAAAAAAGGAGAGATAATAAATTTCTGTTTTTAAAAGATAGCAAAATATTAGACTGTGAAAGTAATGCTCATTGTAACTGCAGAGGAAAAAAACCACCACAGGAGAGTTACTAAAAAAATTGAGTTTTCTTATTTTTTTATAAAGAATTGATTTCTCAGTTTAAGTAAGTAAAAAGAGACTGTTGCACTTGGCGGAGTGGGTGGCTGGCTTTCAAGAAAACTCTTACAAAAATTAAGTTTGAACATTGATATAGCAATTATATTTGAATAAAATTAATTTTTGTAACGGGGAAAGCTAAGTTCATCAGATTTCTGTGTAATTTCTTGGCAAACTAAATCACTGATATTAGAAAGTATGACAGTTTTGTCTGTGGATGATCAAGCATCTGTTATACTGATGCTCTGTTAAGAATATAATGCAATTAGAAAATTCAAGTTACAATTGCAATATGTCTTTATGAGATTTGGTCTCTCCTGAATTGGGATATACACATGCCTGTTTTCGTGAGAATGGGACAATTATTTTCCAATTAACTTGCATGTTTTGCATAACATTGTAATTATTTTAGGCAATGATACTGGTAGATTAATGACATTTTTGGTAATAACATGCATAAGCAAGAGAAAAACTATATAGCAGCTCCCAGTAGTATCATAGTAAGCACTTTCATGTACATATTAAAGTCCTTTGCTGTAAAGACTTCAGAATTCAGCAGTAATAAAATTTATTTTATGCTGAAAATAATCAAATTGACTTTTCATACCTGCAATTTTTATTTCATGCATTTTCAAGATGTGCTTTGTACCTTTATTTTGTTATCTTCAAAATTGAAGTGATGTAGCTGTTGCTTTGTTCTGTAGAAGAGAGCTACATGCTACCCTTTTTAATGACAGATTTATTAATGGAGCAAATCATCAGCTATTTTAAGTCACTACAGGCCCGGTGAAGCTGCTAGAGCAGTATTGGTGTAGCAGAAAACAAGTGTTTACAAAATCCATACATGATATGGCACTTGTTTCCACTATAGTTTCTCTAGTTCACATTATTTATAACACTGAGATATTCTGATATGAGCAACCCGAGGATCTATTTTACTCACATTCAGCAGCAGAATCCTCAGTTACATATCAGTCATAGTAATTCTTATTGGCTTGGTTACATAGTAACATACATATTCTTAAAATTATAGAGTGTATTAAAGCTGTTTAAATCCTCTCTGAATATAAATATGTGTCTGCTCTAGAGTGACACTCATTTACAACTCCATGTAATTTGGGTTTAGTTCACAAAGGCATAAGGATTAGCCTGGATGAAGTCATCAGGAGGTGCTAATATTTGTCAGAATTAGGCTAAGAAAAAGATGTGTAGGTGAATAGGGGTCTCTGTTTTCCTTTTTGGAAGCCCCACTGCAAAGAAACCTTTAGCAGTTTCAGCAAACCTGTATTTCGATAGCACAAGCATGGTGAAATCAGTCAGCCTAAGTTTTTGTTTTTTGGTTGGTTGGTTTGGTGGTTTTGTTCTGAGTTTTTGGTTTGGTTTTTTTTTTTTGGTTGCATTGATCCTCTCCCGTGGGACATAGTTAATGAGAGCAATTGGCTAATCCATAGGGTGTACAGATTTTTCTAAAATGGACTGCGGTCCTAGGCAGGTGAGAATTGCTTCTTTTGCTCCCAGAAGTGGAACCAAATGGATGAGACTACGTGAACTGATGCCATGAAGCCTCAGGAAGGCTTCATCCTCCCATCATCAGGAAGTCAATTGCCAGTGAGTCAGTGCCTGTGGCTCGGATCTGGGATCAGATTAGTGCAGTGAGAGAAATTACTGTGTGTGAGCTATTTGTGTAACTTTGTGTAAGTCATCTTACCTTCCAGTTCTTTTTCAGAGATTCTTTTTATTTAGTTTTTTTTTTTTTTTTCTCTGTGGTCTGTTAATGATTCATTTCCCGCTGAGTTCTTAAACCAGCCTGTTTATTGCTCACTTGTCTGGAGTGAATATTGTTAGTAATCTCACAGTGCCCAAAAGTGTGATGATGATTGTTGGATGGTTTTTTCCTTCAGCATTGGGTATATTCTTGGTCAGATGTTGACAGAACATATGCACTAGAGGAAGAAACAGAAGATTATAGGAAACCATGATAAATTAGCCTGACTAATTTAGTTTCTTGCTTGCATACTGCAGGAGTTCTTAATTCAGAGGCTTTTTGTGGATATTTTTTTTGTTCGGATCATACATTTCCTTGTCTTACACAAATTGGAAAGGAGAAGTTCATTATCTTGAGTTAAATAGGATATTAATACAGCTTCCAAACACCTGCCACGGAGGGGTTTCAGAACCACACTGAGAACCAAAACTGGTGTTAATGATGTTTGTGTTGCAGTGTGGTAATGTTAACTGGTACCATATTCTCCAGAGTGGTGTTTTAAAACCAGCGTAGTACTGGAGACAGGCCACTTTGGGATCATCTGTGGGGTTACCTCTGCCATACAGTATGGCCAGTTATTGAAACAAGGTGGATGGCAAGCTGTAGAGTCTCCTTGCTCATCTGTCATAGTTTGGACCAGTGTCTTTTATTTTGTGCAGAGTAAAAGTAAATTTGCCTTGTCTAGTAAAAATTTCAGTAGCAACTGTGTTCATCTAATACTGTCTTAAGCAGTGAATGTTTATTAGGGACATAAGTGCCAGGATTTAAAGTATTTTTCTTGCTTCACAAATATTGGTTCTTAGAAGTTGATCTTTTCCACTCTTTTTCTTCAGTGCACCGATGCCTTATCTAATTGGCGTCCACTTAAGCTTAATAGAGGTAAGTTCACTATTATGCTTCAGTGTATCATAAATGATAATTTTAATGGAAAAGCTTCAGAAAAAATCCCTCTATTATAGCATACAGAATTACAAAATTTAAGCTTTAGATGCTTAGTAAGAAATGTCTCTCTTTGAAATCTTATTTTGAAGTGTTTTATGGAGACGTGTAAACTCTACATCATGATTTGTCTCTCTGTCTATTAAAGCTCAGTGATAGCTATTTTCCTGCCTTTTTAGTGGTTCAACAACAGATTTTCCCAATAATGAGAACACTTTATTTTGGGGTCACCATCAGTCTGATTTCAGCATTAGTGTGATAATTTATGTTCCTGGCCCTCTGAACATTTAAGTCAAACCTCCATCCCAGAACATTCGTAACTATTAATTTAGAAATAAGTATTTTTTGCCAAAAAACTAAGAGATTTTCACATTTGAATGTAGAGCTCACCTGATTGGTAAGTAATAGCTGGATGATAAATAGTTTTGCCTTTTCCATAACCATTTGATGACATCATTAAGCCTCCATATGTCATCTGATTATCGTGCAGAGTAGATAATTGATTTGGGAACATTATTTGATTTACACTTCTGCTAAAGCAGTTTCTAAGGATCAATTTACATCTGCTAATCTGATGAGGTGGGTTCTCCCCAGGTCTGAGCCACCAGCACTTTTGTATTTCTAAATGAGGGCTTTCTATCATCTATACTTCTTAACTCCAGTCATAGCCTTCCATACTCTCACATCAGATTCATATGCCCTGCATGCATCGATTGTAATATCTTGACTAGGATGTTTTTTTCTTATTCAATCAGAAAATAATGGAACAGAAAGACTAGCTCTGAAAAAGAAGTCACTCAATTCCTTCTGGAATTATTCCTCGGACTGCATTATTATGTATTATTGTAGGACCATATAGAAAGGAGTTCTGTCCCTTTTTTCTGAAAGGAACAAATTGTATAGTTCTTAGGTGGTAGCCAAGTATGCTGATGAAAGAGTGTTTCATCCATTTTTCTATAATACTAGTAGACATCACATGCCTGGGACTTACATAAATCTGCAAATAATTACTTCGTTTTCTCCTAGTTTTCATCTGATTATACTATTAACATCCTATCTGATTTTCACAAAGATGAGAGAATGAAATGTTGTCATAAGAGACATATAGTTCCATTATATTTAACTGTGTTCTGTGTAAATCTTGGTTTTCAAGAATTCATTTCTTGAATGTGTTTGTATTTCAGAGATTATTAATTTAACCTTAGTGTTTGAAGAATAGGAAATGTTTTTAAAAGCTACTCTGCATGCTGTATCTAATTCACAAATCCTACTTCTAAAGTTCCAACTGTTGTTTTTGCCATTATTGCCCTTTGTAAAATCATCATTTGTAATCTAGCACATTGTAGTAAGAATGTATTTCAGGAGGATGTCACAGTAAATTGCTTTTCCCCTATATTTTTTTCTTCTTAACAGAGAGTAAAAAATAGATCATTGGAGGATGTGGTTTTGCTGAATGTTGACACAAACACTCTAGAAACCCCTTTTAATGACCTGAACAACCTACCTGGTGAAGTGGTGAGTCTTAGACATTTCATTCTTTCTTTCTTATATAGGCGCTTGAATTACTAGTAGTTATTTTTGCCTCATTTTGCTAACTGCTATAAAAGGAATAAGGGGGTGAAAAGCACCAAGTGGAGACCCCTACATTTGAGATTTTTACCTTTTTGACAGTTGCCGAGATGTTGAATGGAACATCATATTCCTATTGTAGAAGTAGGATCATAATTATAAAGCCAGCTGCATTCATTAGGCATGGCTGCTTTAAACGCAAGAGCCTCTTCATCTCATCTTAATCATTATATTACAAAGTAGGCATTTCTGTCTGCCTAGTGGCATGTCTTGCAAAAGAACGAGAGAGTTTTTGAAGGCAAAAAGAAGAAGGGGGCCAATTATCGGCTTCTGCTTCTCTGCCACCTGCCAGCGCTTTCCTTTTAATTAATGATCTGATGGCACTGGTCAATATAATAAGAAATGCTTGTACAGTTGGGGTCAGAAAATTCAGGCTTTGATCTTCTTCAACTTTCTGAAACATTTATTTGTTTTCTCTAAATTATTTCAGTTTTATTTTAATCTCTTCTATCCTGCTGAGGGCTGCGTGAATGAAAACCTATACTGTTTGTCATTTGCTTTGGCAGAGCAAAGACTGCTTACTTAGAATTCTATTTGTAAATTAAACTGCAAACCCAGTTTGTCATAAAAGACATCTGATCCTTTTGAAATGACGAAAGCTGTCTTTTGTCTGTAAAGGATGATAAATTAAGTGCCAGTTCTTTCTGGACTTTGATCTTGCAGAGGGTGCCCCCCCTGCTTTTTTTTTTTTTTTTTTTTATTGCCTATAGGGGAACATACTCTGTATATCACTTTAAATAGCCACAAAATTCACTTATCTTGCTTTTCCCACCAGAGCTCTGAAAGAATATAATTGTGAAACCGCCGTTTTCATTATTTAGTTATGGATACTCAAGCTATCACAAATAGTTGCCAAGCTAAAGAATTTTCTATCAAAATGTGAAATCAAAGAGTTAAATTTTCTTAAATTGTAAATCATAAAAAAACCCACCATGTTCTAATCAGAGTAAGGTGCTATAGTGAAACACCATGTCTTTTGTTGGTGGTGGTAATTTGTATTTGGTACAGTAGAAATCAAACTCTTGGTGATTATATTCATGACAGTTCCCTTTGATTTTAATGATGTTAAAATCTAGACTTTTTATAGATCATCACATCAGTCTTTCTTTGGACTCAGTAAGAGACTATAAAAATTGTTGTGATGATTTGGGATTTACATTAGTGTATGGAAAAGTATATAAGTGCACACACCTATATACCATAATTTTGACTGTACTCTATTGTTCAAGAGTATTTCAAGTTAAGAAAAAAAATGAGTAATTTTCTAATGTGTCAGTAACTTTAACTGACCTTGCATTCAGTGAATAAGGTTGAGGTTATAATGCCATTAAGGCCCATACCTCTTCCCAAATAATAGCTAGATATAGAATTGAGAATTTGGCATCATATTCCATGAAATAATCGAGTTGTAGCTGGAGGTCCTTCAAAAAGGCAAAATGTATATTTGTGCAATGAGAGGCACTGCTCATGTGTTTTACAGGTGCATATCAAAATGATCTCTAAATATGTAGGCCCGCATGAAGAAAATAGGGATACAGATGTTCATACTTTTAGAAGTATATTTTCCCCCAGAATATATGCATGTTATTATTATAAACATTATTGTAGGTTATCCAAGTCTACAGACTATAGAGTAGACTTAAAATACTTTGTTCCATATCTAATATAGAACAAAACAGAACAACTATGCTCTATGCAAAATATACTTGCATAATCTGAGGATTTTGTATTGAAGTGTTTAATTTGAATAATCCCATCTCTTCTTCCACTTCAATCTGTAAAGCACTTCAGTTAAAACAATTTAATGGAATCCATATACAATTATAGTTGGAAAACCCGGAAACAAAAGGCACAGACAAAAGGCACAAATCTGTGTTTGGCTCTTAAGGTGACAAAATGCTTGTCTTTCTTTTACATTCATGAGGGGCAGTGCAGCTGCTAACATCCTGGGTAGAAAGTGTAAGACACAGGAGTGTAGAGTCAGATTGGTAAATTAGACTTAAGACAGTAAAGCAAATGTCAAAGATATACAAATCTCATAAGCGTACTTACAAAAGCAGTGAAACTTTTGATGAAAAAAAATAGTGAATACCTATGAGGAACTGAAAATATAATAGAGGCTGTAGTCTTACTATCCCTTTCAAAAATCGATTCCAGGTTTCTTAACAGCCTGACAAAAGAAATGCAGTATTTTCAGACTTTTCTAGAACTGTTTCTTGTGTTCAACGGAAAGAGAGTAATTAATTTCTGATCAATAAACCTGATGATGTCCTCACAGCACAGCTATTTAATAGTTTAGCCACCTCTAAGTAATACGTCTACTAAAATGCTCTGGTTGTGAATTTTTTTCATGATAAATTTAAGATTGAAAGAAACATTATTATATGGCATTGTCTAATAAACTATATAATAAATTAACTGAGATTTAAAGGCATTTTTAAATCATTCACTTAAGCATTTAAATTATAGTTACAGGCTAGATGACTTTCTATGCATGTGAACTCTATTATTCTGTCAGACTGACCAGTGGTCTTGACTGTGCAAAGGTCAGTGGTCACAGTTGTCCTGAATTACCAGTCCTTTTTTCATGAGGACCCTCTGCTGCGTTGCATGCTGTAATCTTCTTAATGGCTTCATTCCAATATTCACACATAATATTTTAGATTTATTGACTGTTAGAAATACTACCATGCCAGTAGCAGTTCCGCTACTCCTAAGGTATTTAAAATTGGAAGAATAAATCAGGGCAAGACTTTCAGGAATCCTTTGTTTTCTTAGAGGGGGGAAAACCCCTCTTTTCCCTCTCTTCTAACAAGAATGCTTGTTTTTAAATTTCATCATTTCACTGTGAATTTGTCTATTATTTTTTAATTTAAAAAAAAATGAAAATAAGTAGCTACTTCTGTGGGAGTAAATTTCCTAATACAGTAATGTTGAGATCACCAACCACTTCAATAATTTGTTAGAAAAAGAACATTTGTGGCCATAGACTGAAATTTATAACCTTTGGGCCTTATCCTGCAATACCTGCTTGCAGTTAACTGCGACAAAAAGGCAACTCAAATTTGAACACTTTCCAAAACAGCTTGGAGGATTGACAGCATTAGTTTTAGCAGCCAAGTCTTACTGTCTTAGAATCATAGACTGAGCAGAACTTTTATAAATATCATCTTCAGAAAACAATAGACTTTATAGGTTTTTAGCTTCTTCTGTGGTTGTTAAATGTTGTCAACTGTAAAAGCTACAGAGCTGTTGAAAGAGGCACAGTCTTTGTAATGCGTGATGCCTACACACTGGGATGCAAAACAGAATCTAAACCGAGGTTTAGAGTTTTAGGTTTGAGGTTCCTAAAGTCAGAGGATTTTAACACTATAAATTGGGCATATGAAAATTACTGTTCTAAAAGAGCATTTGAAAAGTAGGCTATTTTTCGTGTAGCAAACTGGTTACTTTATAAAGCAATTACTGGGAGTGCAAATTATTTCTGAAAATATGATGACTAATGGTATTATAAAGAAATTAAGGTCACTGTATAACAGTGCAACTTAAAAGATTTTTTGAAAAATATAAATAGCATAATTTATAGTGTTTTTTTCATCAGAAATTAGCCAAAAATATCACTAATATATTTTAGAATCTCAGAGCAGTCAACAGTGTCTGCAGCGTTATGAGGCAACTGTTTATTGTGAACAAATTCTTTGAATTGCAATTCTGTTCAGCCTTGATATAGCCTCAGAAGCTAGTATGTGAGATAGGAAAGTACAACTAGTATTGAAAACATTTGCATTTTAGTGGTTGTTTTCATCTAAATGAATAATTGTGATTAAATGCTGGAGAGCTCTCTGAAATGCCTAAATCATGTGTGTGTAGACAGTATCAAATAAGTGGAAGCCCTTTCGTTAGAAGTAATGATTTACGTAATATCAGATTCTAGTTTGTTTTAAAATTTTTGTTTTGTTCCTCTTCTCTGCCACTTCTCTCGCTTTCTTGCTGTTGAGAGTGGGCTGACTTTTACAGTGGCATCATCTGATGGGGAACATCAAAAAATAGTTTGAAACGTAACAACTGTTGCTGACACCAGAGAAGTACCTGGATGTATTTTTTTTTTCAGAGACCTGGTGGTCCTTTGGAACCCCAGTGCATGGTTCTGTATTTCTCAGACAGCAAACATTTTTAATACTTCTATATGTGCTTAAATTTATATGTGTGCTTAAGTTTTTGCAGGAACAAAGATTTTGATTAATAGTTATGTGATCTTATTAACTTTTTAATTTTGTGTAGTTCTTCTACTCACGTGGATACTGAAGAGGTATTAGTCATGCTTTCTTTCTGACGAGATTGTTCTATTTTAGGAATCTTAAAAAGGACATATGGTGACCATTTAAATAAATGATGCTTTTTGTTTTAATGACCAACACAAGATGTTTCTACATTTTAGATACACTTAATTACATATCAATATCATTACTTTCTATATCTCTGAGTAGCTATTCTGTTGATTTAAACCTTCCTGAAGCTCGGATTGCTCTTCACTGGCAGTGTTCAGCAGCGCAGTGAAGTCACCTTCTGATGAGAAGCTGTTGCTAGGAGAAGATAAAACCAGTTTGCTTCTATTGTAAATTAATAATACCATTTCTGAAGTGGATCTCTAGTGTCTTTCAGAAATAAATTTTAACAGCATTCTAACCCCTGTGGTTTGTTTGTTTGCAGTTCTTTATTTTTAAACTTTGTAAAAGGCTATTTCTGCTTAAGACATGCAAAGAATGGGAGAAAAAAAGTTTGGCATTCTTAATCATAAATAGATAAATGGATTAAAATATATATGAGGAAAAGATTTTGGTACAGATGCTGCTTGCTGTTTTTTGGCTTGGTGCCAGAATTGTGTCTTTTTTTCTTTTTTTAAGTGTTATTTATGATGTCACCAAAAGGGGTCTCACCCTTCCTTGGTTTGAGGTGCATGGATTTAAGCAATCCTGCTGTGCACCAAGTCCTTCCAGGTAGTTCAGAGTACTCAGTCTCTTATCTGTACCCACTATATTTACTGTAATAACTGCTCTTATTGTTCTATCTTTGATTAAATGGAACTGGGAGAATTTGACATTAACCTGCCCCAATGCACAGCTCGGCTGATGGGTGGGATGAGTGCTGAGGAAGTGCTGTCTCTGCTTGCATGTTGCTGACCTCAGCCTGAAGGAAACCAGGGCAGGTCCCAAGGGCACTTCAGGCGTGCTGCAGCCAGGGTTCCAGTCGGAACAACTGGGAAATCAGGGTTGTGGCTCACATTATCTCTGCAGGCTTTTTCTTAAGAGCACTGTGCTCCTGGTTTTTCTGCAGAATGATCTGATGGAGCTCTTCCTGCCTTTAAGCGTTGCCTCCTGAGAGAAGCAGGAATTGGAGGAGCTTTCTTTGAACTCCAGCATAGCCTTTCTGGGGCTTGAACTCCCTCCAGAACAGCAGCACAAAAATGTGCATCTGCCTGGGGAACCCACCTCCAAACTGCCAGCCCATTGGGATGTTGTTAATATTGCTAAATAATAGCATACCAATACGGTAGAGAAGTGGGAGATTTGTTGCTTTCTATTGTTCCTTTTTAACATGTTTTTGCCTAAAGCATCCTGTTAATCAAACTGAAGTTAGGGTGCACAGGGCTTACCAGAACTGAGGAAATTAGACAATGCAATCTTCCTTCACATTCCCCACTTTGTCATGTAATGCCTGTACTCTTCATTATCTTTACCTCCTTTCTTCTCTTACTTTCTCTTATCATCTGCCATAATTTCCTTAAACTCGCAAGGCATGATTTAGAAGAATGTAGAGAATTTCCTACCTTTTCCCTCCTTTATATTTTGAAGATGTTTTGCTTGTCATAAGAGACAAAATTTTAACATTGACAGTTCTTTTTTTGACCTCATGTTACTGCTTTTATTTTAGTCAAAGTGAGCTACCATCGATGGGCAGATTTTCCTTTACACAGGATATATATGCATTTATTTTCCTCCGAGCAAAATAAACTTTATTTTTAATAACCATAGAAAAATCACACAGTACAGAACCAAAAAAATAAATACCCACAAAACCAAGACGTGCATTTATTTCTTCAACCTTGAAATTCTTAACTGGTTTTTGTACTCAGACTTGTACTTTTTTTTTTTTTTTTCTTTTGAGGTGTAAGGAAAAAACGTAAATGAGCCTTGGTGTATGCTTTCCATGGGCTAAACGAATCAGGCTCTAAACTTTTATCTAGATCTGTGGAGCTTGGATATAAATTGAAAGATCACAGCTATGGGGAAAAGACCTATACTGTAAAGGCCTTTCTGCATAGATTATGAACATCATAACTCAATAATTCTTTTTTTTTTTTTCAAAACTATAGTTATAATTGGACCCAATGGGGGTCTCTCTCTTTGATCAGATCACAGTAACTGTGACTTTACACTGGAAAATGTCACTACTGTGAAGGTTTATCACCTGTAGAGCTGGTCTTTTCTCTGATGCCATGTTCAGTTCTCATTAGCATTATTCAAAGTTTAGTTGTTAATTAGGTTGACACTTCAATTACAATCATCATCTACAAGAGCAGTCAGGACCGCTTACATAAAGAAACAAAAAGATACTCATTCTTTCGTATATTTCCAAAAGAATGGAAGGTGGTTGGGTGATAAGTTTGTATTTATAATCTTCTCTTTAAAGAGTAACTCTGAATGTTACTTTGTTTAGGGACTTATATAATGCTCTGTTGGCTATATTGTAATACAAACTTATTTAGAAACATGTATTCTACATAACTGGAGTTGACTTATATCTCCAGGTGTCCCTCATGGTGGAAATTAGGAGAGTATAGACTATATGTGGGTGTAATTCCACATATCTTTGAGGAATACAATTCCAGAACTATGTGATTTTCCTCCACAGTATGTCCAAGTAAGGATGATCTAAATTAAAATGTCCCTCTTTTTCCCTAATTCTGTATAATCAGTGGTTACCATTTGCCAATTAAAAAAAGAGAGACCTCCTTATAAAAAAAGTGAACCACTATAATAAGAATGTTTGGGCTTTTTTTCCTTTTCAAGTAAATGCACCTTCTAACTATTGTTCTTATTTTCTCAACTGATTGACAGGGGTAGCGAGTACTCCCATGGTGCATGAGAAATGATGTAAGATAGAAATTTATCTTAAAATAAGAGATATTCCCTGCAACTGAGTAGTAAGTGAACATGAAGGGTCCTTAAAAGTAAACCTTCATAGCATAAATAAAGCATATCCGACTGTCTTCATTCAAACAAGTAAGTACATGTTATGATGAAAAAAAGATCTGCAGAAAAGTGGCTCACATGCATTTTACTGTAAAATAATTAAGCTTATTTATGTCAAGAGGCCTTGGAAAAAAAAATAAAGATAGCATAAACCAATTTGCATTAGCACTCTACCATCATCCCCTGCTTTCATTTCAATTAACAGACCAGCAGGTGCTCTTTGCAGTTAAAAAGATAAGCTATCAAGGAGGAGGATGAATTTTTGGCTGACCTGTAGACACCATGGTTTGCCTGCTGATTGGGTTCATACCTCGCTGTACCAATTTCTGAGGTGTTAATTTAACTGTTCCACTCTGTCGTGCAGGTCTCGGCCTTGAAAAATAAACTGAAAAAGCAGTCCACGGCTACGGGCGACGGAGTAGCCAAGGCCTTTCTTCGGGCACAGGCAGCACTGTTTGGATCCTACAGAGATGCACTAAGATACAAACCAGTAAGATGGCTTTGTTATTACTTTTCCCCCTTCGTTTGTAAGAGCATGGTCTCATTGTTTGCAAGGAAAATATGAAGTGTTTTTCCCCGGTCTGAAACAGCTTGTTTTAAGTCTCACTCTATGCAAAAGATACATTGACAGTTTAGAAGACACTACCATCTCCTGACAGTGAGTTGTACTGAAGAAGAAATTCAGCTATTTTTATCAGTTTTATAACTTATTTAGTATAAAATCTGATTGTATTCATGAAACTGGTTACACACAGCTCACCTGGTTTAATGTGGTGAAGAACTGAAGAGGCTGTGCCTTTCAAAATCCATCATTTTTCTCTGTACCAGTCCAGAGACTTTGTTTGGGGCCTGGTGAACACCAGATATGAGTCAAACATGCATGTCTCATATTATGCATTTATTGTGATTACTCTTAGAAGTTAGGAGAAATTTCATCCCATCAGAACTTTTTTTCTGATGTTTTACTGGTACTCAATAATTAATGGGTTATCATTTCTGGTTTATGAGGGTGGCACATATTGAGCCTATTGGAGATAAAATAATTTATCTGAAAAAAACCTTAGACATTCATTTCATCTATTGCTCCAGATTCTTTTCCTGTGATAATTGCAAACTGCTGGTAGTAGTTCCATTTGATAAAATGCCCTGAGATGACATTGGCTAAATTGGATTCCATGGATACAATGTTTGTTTGTCTGATGGATTCAGGTAAATATGGAGATTTGATAGGAGAAAATCGTCCTCACTGGAGGAGTCAAGTTTGTAAAGCTGGTGGATGTTTGTTTGGGGGTAAGGAGGGCAATGCATTCTGTTGTTGGGTAAGGAACTGTGTGATTTTCCTTGATGGAAAAAGCCTTTTACTGGAGGGAACATTAAATACAGTGTGGCACAGTCTTCCTCTACCCAGGCGGTTCTCTTACAGGCAGCCTTTTTTGCCAAGAGCATTTTGCACACAAGGGGTCTGTGCCACTGATGGATGGGCTTTGTTACTGAGATGGAACGTAACCCCTTCAGAAATGAAACCGTGTTCAGGGGTGTAGTTCAGGTGTTTGGCAGTTTTCATACGATATAGAAAGCCAGTTTGCATACCATATTGAAATGGCTGCACCTGTTTTAAAAAATTGCTGGATTTCAACACTTTCCCTACTCGTTTCAATAAAATAAATAATTTCAACAAATCAGATAGTGTGGCATTATGTGGCCTTGCTTCAGGAGGGGTTATCTAATTTGTTCCCTAATCTAAAGGTGAGGACACTAGTCCATGCTGACTCATGGCAGCCTGCAGTAAGAGCTGTTGAGTCAAAATGTCTTAATCTACATTTTCTACATGTGAACAGAATGATGTCAGTCTAATTCATGTCCTTAGCTCTGTTCTGACCAGGAATAAACTTCAGGCAGTCCTTTGTTTTGGTAACTGTCGAACTGAATGTGCATGTTCTTTAGCATCCTGGTTTGTGTCTCTGTTGAAAGGAGCTCTCCTTTTAACCAATTTCCATTTTATTTCAGTTTAGCAGTTGGCATATCTGAAATATCTACATTTGTACTGCATTGGGAGTACTGCACTATGCATCATTTGGCTGGCAGACATTTGTCAAAGTGACCTTTGAGTCTTTCTTTCTGCATTATTTTCTTTTGCAGATTTATCTGGTTTTGGCTCCATTGATAAGAGAAGGTATTTATGAAACCATTGTGGCTTGATTTTTTTTTTTTAAAGACACATTATTTCAGAGTATCTTAGCAGGCAGAAGTCTGCTGGCAAATACTAGCTTATCCTGGATTGATGTCAACTTGTCCAAAGACAAAGCATATTTAAAAATAAATAAAAAAGGTGTAATGTTTATTTTGTGCTGTGTTCACATTATCTTAAGTAACTTAGGATTTCACTGAATTTTTATTCTGAAAGAAAATTTGAATTGGCTCTGGATTAGTAGAAACTAAGAGGAGTTTTCTCATGATCGTTCAGCTCATTCCACATTTGCCTTTTGCACTGTGGATTGGGAAGCTCAAAAAATCAAATGACATCTGACTGTATTAGGACTATTTCAAGAGTCTCAAAACTTGAGAACTGTTTTGGCAAAGAAAACACTTCTCTTTGTTTCGGAGTCTGTGGTTCTAGGTCTAATAAAGTAATCTAAATCACAGCTCTGGACTTTGTCATTCTTTCAAGAGCTCAAGTAGTATTCTTGGAGAAAATCTGTAGGGGCAATACTTAAATGAGAGTATTTTCTATATAGATTTGAAATCCTTTTGCTATAAATAAGCTTGTCATATTTTCAAAATCAAAGAACTGAGAGGGGGGGTAACATTTTGAGGATTGCAAACATCCTAATGAAGAATAAAAGAATGTATCTGGATGGTTATCGATTGCTGGAAAGATGAAAAATATGTTCAAGTGAACTGTTTTCCTTGAAACTGTGTCCTGTACGATTTTTAACTCGAAACATGAAACAACTGTCATTAATATTCACTTTGAGTAAAGAACAGCTTTAATAGTGTCTGTACTCATCCAACACTTCTCTTCCCTCCAAACGCTGTTCATCACACTGAACACTCGTTCTGTGCAACTGTTTGTTTTCAGCACAGGACAGATTCTCCTCGGTGTAGCAATATGTCTTGAACAAACGTCTAGCAATTATTGAAAAAAATGATTGGTGAAAGGGAAAATGGGAATCTTCAGGGGTCTTGGAAGGAGTTCATGGGACTCTGAAAGACCATATGGAAAATCTGACTACTCTAATACAGACAGGAAATATGACATGTAATAGATAAAGGTGATAATATTTTTTTGTCTGTATTAAATGATAATAAAAAATTATCAGTAAAAGTTCCCTAGAAAAGCAAAAATTGTTGTGTTGTTTTTTTATTTAATCATGATACTAAATTAATCTGTCAAACTGATATATCTGCCAAGAGTGTCTTTTTAATACGTACACTTTACATTAGCAAATATTGCATAACAAGAGTGGATCTGCAGGGCAGAGCAGCCCAGCTATTGGGCTACAGTGTGCACAGTGTGCTTTTCTGGCTCAGCTGTGGTTCTCATTTGAGTCTGGTGTTGAATGCTGAATACCTGTGACTAGCTGGAGCTCTGCTTTAGTTTAATCCAGAAGGAATCCATTTGGTGCCTGGTAGATGGGGATGATTGAAAAAATTGCTTCAGTGTCATTATGATCAAAAAATAATCCACAGAAAAGTATTATCAGCAGAATGGTGAATTGTAATGGTTTTGTCGTACATGGTCTCATTCACATGGAGAACAGCAATCAATTTGGAGACCTTGGGGGAAATGCTCTGACAGGGGAATGTGTGTGGCCTGTTGGGCAGGGGGGTGGTGGGGGTGATTTCCAGCAGTGGCAATGAGGCCATTGGAATTGTTTTGCCATGAGGAGCCCTGGAATACAGAAAGGCGAGTGGTCAGTGTGTCATTCTTCTCACCCAGCCAGCAGCTGCAGTGGGAGCCATTGTGCAACATCAGTGATCACAAACAGTTCTGATCACTGGAGTCTAACCCTGCTGAGGCATTGCAGTGAGCATAAATGCTTTTTACATCGTGTAAAGACATAGACAAATCTGAATTATCTTTGCTTTGGGTGCTCACAACTGGGTCTTGAACCTTTTGTTGCTCCTAATTTCTTTAGGTAGTTCAGCATTTGGGGATTTATCGTAGATAATACTGCATATTTCATGTTTCAGAATTGCATGCACAGGTAGGACATAGATACAAATATGGCAATTTGTGCAATTTGTGTAATGTTGTCATCAGACATAAGTGCAACATTGGGTTTTTCCTACCTCTTTTACTTGACACATTCTTCCTTGCATGTACATGGGCAAATCTTGCTGATGAAAGGAAGGACTGGTAAATTGTTTTCCATTAATCATATGCAGTATTGTCAGTTAATAAAACAATATATGATATAAAGAGTTCTTAAAGAGGCAATATTCCCAATCTATGTCTAGAGAGGGAGAGGCAGATAACAGAATGAAGAAGTAGTTAAAAAATAGTAAACCTAAAAGTGTTCACCATGATAGAGATTGATTTTAACATCATCAGAAAAAATAAACATAGCAGAAAAGTTGTATGATTCTAAGCAGCAAACATCCAGAGGAAATTCAGGTGTAATATTTAATTTTTTATTAAAAAAAAAAAAGCAAGAAGAATACACTTCAAATGTACTTCAAATAAACAAAGCCTATTACTTTATGATACTTCTATTGAAAGAAAATGAAAAATAAGGAACAGTAACTTATTTTCTGCCTTTGAAAAGTTGGATTTTTTTCCAGAATTAGCTAACAAAAGATGAAATCAATTAAAAAAATCACCTCTTTTGGGGAAAAAGTCCTCAAAGCTCTTGATATTAAAAGAAATAAACCCAGAATGGCTTTAAGTTATGATGGTTGTTACATTGCTCATCAGAAATTAATAAATGAAGAGCAAACGCTAATGGCTTGCTCTGGAATGCTCAGCAGTTGGAGTTCGTGGTCTCATCATCACACCAGGGGACTGAGATAACTTCCATGTTGAAGATAGCACAACCTGTCAGACCTCAGTTAATTGAATGCTAACTGGAGTGCTTTGGGCCAATATTGACACTGTTTTAAGTAGTGACATCAGCTGTCCAACAGATGCCAAGCATTGCATTCAATATGCGATAAATCAAAACAATACGATAAAATGTTATATTGGAAATAAAAATATTTTGAGATTCAGAATGCACCTGAATTACTTGAGAATGCATAAGTAATGATTGATTGTAATTGAGTTTCAAAATGAAACCTTTTGAGATCAGATGTCTCTTGAAATGAGCACTGACTTGTTTACCTTTCTCCCAAGAGTAAAATGTAGAAAGTACAGCAGAGTACAGAAACAGAGTAATGAAATGCCAGAACATAGTTTGGGTATAAATCCAGAACCACCCAGTGGAATAAAAAGCAGAGTTATGACTAGTTATTGTGACTCCCATAAAACTTCTAATTTACATGTTGAAAACCTTATTATTTTATTTGTCTTAAGGACTGCAGTGGTCCTTTCTTCAACAGAGATATTGTATTAATAGGAGTTGTTGTAGGGTATAAGTGTGACTATCAGAAATATGAGCATATTTGAATATTTATTTTTAGCAGATTACAAAAAAAATTACAAATTTGGGAGAAATTGATTTTTAAATGGTAACTTCTCAAGTAGAATCATAGTGCACGCCTTTATCTCTGAAAGTCACGACAGCAGATGAAATTTCAACTTTGTGCTTCCTTGATTTTAAACAGAGAAATTTTAATATCCAAACCAAAATGGTATTTAAAATTATGGTGTTTTTAAAAAACAAATTAAAAAAACCCACAGTGAAGCTATGGCCATACCTACCTGCCCTAATGTAGTAAGTGAGAGCTGCCATATTAAATGATATTAATTGTTGCTATGGAACTAATAGTTGGCATGAGTCATCTCATGCTAGAGAGATGCAATGTAATGTTTACTGAAATAAAAAATTAACATATTTGTACTTCTTGTTCAAGTTAAATATCACTAGATTTAGAAAACAAAACATACTTTCTAATCTGGGTTATTTTGCCTTTTAAGATGATCACAGTGGTTTAGCTCAGTTTTCATGTTCCATTGAGGTCTGTATAAATAGCTTACTTAAAATGTGAGTGTAGCTTAGAGCAAGAAATTCCTGCTGTGTGTGGCAAGCTATGAAAGGGGAAGAAAATTCTATAGCAACTGTTGTTAAAAGGACAGATATCATGTTTGGGCATAGATTGTTTGGTCTGAGTATTAGCTGTCTACTTTTCAGTACAGAGTCCCCACTGGGTTTGGATCGAACTTGTTTTGAAAGTACGTTGTAGATCAATACGACAGGGGCCAGTTGATGGTCTGGTAGTTAAATAGCAGCGAAGCATTCGTCCAAAACTCTGTTTCTAAAGGCAGTCAGCTGTATTTACAGAAACTGGAATGTTATAAGCTTTATATATGAAAGCATCTAGGGCTATTTTTGTTTATATTGATTCAATAATTTACTTTTTAAATAGCATTTCAAGAGGCTTTGTGTTTACTGCAGTAATCTTGAAGATTTTTAAAAATTTTCTTTAGAAAATTAATTTGTTGATCAGAGCCTTGAACAAATAACAATATCAGAGTTAATTGTGTTATTTAATTCAGTTTCATTAAAGTTACCATAGATAGCCTGAGAAAGCTTCTGTGTGGAATTGCTACAGGTTTCAACAGATTTTCTCATTTTCATATGCTGAATAGGTAGGAGCTTTAAACCTACTTAAATTTCTAAAACAATCTCAGAGTCAGCAGGTTCAAATAAAAAGGGTGGGGTTTGGATGTGAATTCTTTAGAGAAATAAATACATTTTCAGCAAAGAAATAGCTTTGGTTATTCTGTCTCTGAACTGTACTGATAAGGGAACAGATGTACCAATGCACGAGTACTTACCAGGTATCTGAAGCATCCAGTGATTAAAGGAATGTATTTGGGAAAATATTATACCTGTGCACTAAAAATGTGTGTTGAACTACCATATCCTGGTGTTCTGTTGGATGACTTGGGCAGGAGGAGTGCCATCAGGAAACTATGTGACTGCTCCCTCTTCCCTGGCTGGTGTGAAAGGGAGAACAAGCACGCCTGTTTTCTCTCCAGCTGGGAGACAACCTCTCCTTTCTACTCTTTCATCTTGCCCAGGCAATTGGGGAAGTGGCAGTGGGAAGCAGGAGCTTTGTTTTTATTTTCCTAATTTATATATTTTGAAAATATTTTCTCTCTTTAGTCCTAAATGTCATGAGCCATCATCTGGTCAGCTCTGCATTCCCACAAAGCCTCTGTATTTTCAGAAGTCGCTTCTTTGTGTAACAACACTATATATATATGTAATATATGTATATATAAGGAGTTGTTTTAATTTGCTGCCTTGAAATATTTTGGGAGAGCGACAGAACGGAGGAGTCTGCCCTCAGGACCACTGTGTCTCATACCACCATGTCTCATTGGAGACTATTCCATTTGTTTTGATGCACTTTGATTTGCTAAGTAGCTTGGAGTCATCTTCTTAAGACAAGAGTCTTTGGGAGCTCAAGAATAGCTAATGCAAAGTGGGTCAGGAAGGCAATGCTATTTAAAGTACCACGAACATTTCAAGCAATTTGGCAGATCCAGCATGTCCTGCATGTGTACAGTGTTCACCAGTTATCTCAGGAAAAGTAAGGGGAGTAACTTGGGTGCTTCTCCTGGAGACTTGACTGACACAGTGCTGCATATTGTGCTGGGGTGGGTTTGTATCAGAGCACTCCAGCTACCCCGAGACAGGGGAAGGGTTGTGCTGAGTAAACATAAAGATTCTAGCTCTTCCTGGGAGAGATCTTTTCTAAAGCCAGAGGTTCTATAAAGCAGTAAGGCTGTAAAACTTAAAAAGAAGTTAAACATGAACTTAAGTACTTTGCTGAGTAGGACTGGACCTCTTTAGAGACACAAAAAGAGGGAAGTTTTTGATAGTATAATAACAGGATTTTAAAATGACATCACAGTGTTTCTACTGCAACATTTCTTTAGGTCACACTTAAACCATTTAAAAACCAAGTGTAAGGTGTAAAGAACAGCTGAAAATGATTTAGAGCTGCTGCACCAAACTCGTCCAGGTCACACAGAGAAAACACTTCATGATGTTCTGGAAGCACCAGAGTGGTGGGGAAATGCATGAAGTGACATGTGCCATCAGAGTTAAACAGGGTTAGGAGCACAAAGCTGTGGTGATCATGGACATGCATAAATTTGTCTTTAAAGGGACTAGTTAGAGCTGCTGTAAAGATCAGTATAGCAGCTGTCTTTGATCTTCCTTTGTTTTGAATGGCTGAGGTTTCTCTTATTCTGCTGTGGGACTGGACTGTAGATGTGGTTTTTGGGCAGTAAAATTTTCTGTGGTAGATTGAAGTGTTGCATTTTGTTGAATTTCAGGTTGTGTCTGTGAGACCCTTGATAGTTGTTTCTAACCTAGTAATTTTGGTTTTGTAAACTTAGGTGAGAGACTTTTTGGTGAAATCCTAACAAAATGAAGGGAATGCTCCTCAAGGAATGTCCAGTGGTCTGTGCATATTGAAGATAGCAAATTTTAAATGAAATTAGGGAATAACATAGGAGTGGATTTGATTGTTTATAAATACTCTCATTAACATCTCTTATTTTTAAATGAGTGTTGTTTTCAGTAACCATTTTTTTCCAGCAAGCACTGACTTTTCAATGAATACTTGTTTCTTCTTTCATCATCCAAATGGTTTGGTGCAGGATTTTTGGTGACTATAGGCTGTGTGCTTTTCCCATGTGGGAAAATACATTTTATTGTATTAAGTGTTAATGTTCAAACTTTTTTTATAACCATGTTTCAAAAAGTTTGTAGCTTCTGTTTTGGTGGTTTTGTGTTTTTGTTTTTTTTTGTCCTCTAGGTCTGTTTAATAGCATGCACAGTTATTAAGACTTCTTGAAAGGGAATATTTTTGTGTATCTATTAAGAAATAGGTACATTTGTGATGGAGAATTTTAGATAAATAAACATATATGTATGCTCTTCTTACCATCTAACTCTTTCTGTTTCAATTTTTTAGGGAGAGCCTATAACTTTCTGTGAGAATAGTTTTGTGAAGCATCGTTCCAGTACAACTAAGCAGTTCTTGGAAACTGCTGTTAATCTTCAACTGTTTAAACAGGTATGAGAGGCTAAATGACCCATGTTTAATGATTTTCTCTTAAAAAGTATCCGTATTTAAATACATTTTCCTTTCTGTCAGGTTATGAAACTCTGGGATGAGATATAAGCACAGGTACTTTGTGTACAGTCATTGCACTTTTGTTGTGTTTTTAAATCTTCACTTACAGTTTAAAAGAGCAGTGATGAAACTGAATAAAAAAATAACTCCAGGGTGCAGAGCCAGTGCAGCATCTCTTCAGAGCCAGTCAGCAACCCATCTAAACAAGGAAAACCATGGATCTCCCAGCTTGATGGTTGAACTTCATTTTCAGCTCTCTTGGCTCACGACCAAAGAGCTTAAACAACACAGTGCTTACTTAAATTGGACTTCAGTGGCGTTTTATTTAAAAACTGGATTCATACTGCAGTTGCAGTTTTCTCTGCTAGGCTCTTTGAAGTATGCACACAGAGAATGTTACAAGCCTGAGCCATAGGGGTGGCCTGAACATATTCTAGCTGATCTGTTAATGCAGATTTTAGATTATTAGGGAACAAGTTGTTGAATGTCTGGCACAGCATAGTTGTAGTTTGATTACAGACTTTGAAATTATTTTTGTTCTGTAACTTTTGTAATTATTTTATTCTGTAACTTCTTTTTTCTCCCTTTTCATCAGATGACTCTATTGCATCAAAAGGGTGTTAAACTTATTACTAGATTTTTAGGAAAATCAAGGAAAATCTGAATGAAATCAGAAGATTCATAGAAGTATATATGTGATTTGCCTGCAAATACCTGAAATGATTGATACACAAGAGTTCATGTTTAAATAATCTGGGGGACTTCTTTGAAGATATACTACTGTGATAGATAAGGGAAATTCATTATATGTAGAATCTTATAATTTTCAAAGAAAACATTTGGTGTTAATCAGAGCCTCATGTCTAAAGTAAAGATTTGTGCAAGGATGATACTTTGTACAAGTCCTGTGAAAATATGATCATAGAATGGGTCTCATTCAGTTTTACTGTGGTATATGTTATACAATAAAAAATGTAAATAAAAATATAAAATAAGAAATCTGGAACCTTTTGAAGTATTATTGATTGGGCTGAAATGGAAAGAAGTCACAGATTGAAGTGTTGTTTACATTTTGTGTATCTTGGTGAGATAAGGTAGCATGAAGCTTTCTTAATGGAAAGGTGCTTACAAACAATGTTTTGAAATTGAAGTAGTAGCCATACTACTACTACTAAAGCAGGATCTTCAGCTGTAAGAAATAGGTTTTATTCCATTGAAATGAATGGGCTTTCACTGTGTCTCTGTACTTACCTATTACATTTTAAAGTGTTCAATTAAACAGAATATGTTTACAGTTTGTTTATAGCTTGTTTTAATTTTATTTCCACTAAAGGAAATAATATACTTTGGAGGATTAGGAAATAGTAACAATTTTGATGATGTGTGTGGTTTAATAGTGGCAGTAGTAGTAGAAGGTTTTTTTCATTCCTCTAGTTCTTGTTGCAGCGGTTACTCCTACTTTTTCAGCTAATCCTCAGCCCAGCTGCATCTTCTCCAGTTTTTCCCACTGACAAATGAGCTGTTTTCAAAGTTGTTTGTGTTCAGAGAGACCAGACTGTATTTTAGTCTGTTATGGAAGGTCTTTTAAGCAGAAAATAGATCTTAGAGGCAGCCATACACCTTGACCAAGCAGAAAGTTGGTAGTTTAAATACACCCTTTTTGCCATAACTGACAAGTGAGCTTTATTTGGGCCACTTTATAAAATCCTTCCTCTGTCCTTTTTAATTTGTATTTTTTTTTCAATCTTCTCTGTCCTATATTAAAACATGTTAATTCCTCTAATGTAACCACTTGGAAATTGTAATATATTTTCACCGAAGTACCAGGAAACCTCTGTCAGAATAAATTGCGGAGTTTATTCATTGTGTTACTCTCATTCAGATTATTTTAATCTTCAACATCATCTGTTTTTACTTAGTATTGCATTTTGATGTGCTTTCTCTTTAGTGGTATCCCTAAATATATTAGCACTTGGCAATCTTTTGTACCAAAATCATTAACTAGCCTGTAAACAGGATCAGTCCCAGTGCTTACCTTCACCATGGCCGCAGCTCATCTTGAAGTTTTTCCTGTCATTACAAGCTCTTATCTCCTTCTTGGGCCAGTCCTCATCTAACCTAAAGTTCAGGTGTATTGTTCAGGTTCTCTGCTTTCGTTTCCTCTAACTAGGATTTTGAAATGCAAGAGTCTTTTCTGTGGTAGAGATAAGTTGCATTTCCTTTATTTAGGAAATTAATTGTCAAAGAGACTGTGACAATCAGTGTTTTGATAACTCATATCTTTCATTTACTCATTTAGCACTTTTCTCCCCAAAAACCTGTTTGTAAGCCTCATTAAACTGTTAAGGGCAAACTGACAGACCAGCACTTATAAAAATTTTTGGGGTTTAAGTAATGGCCCTGTTATTCTTCACTTCAACTGTGCTTCATTTACATTGATAGAATCATAAAATTAAATTAACTTCCAGATGTATGTGTTGATTTTCTTATCATCATGTAGCAGAGTTGAAACTAAGGGGGTTTTGACTTGAGTTTTATTCCTTGGGTGTTATAATGTTCATCTCTGTATCTTATTTTCATTTCCTATGTTCAGCATCTTAGTTTTTACTGAGAATTGAGACAGGATACTTTTGGCAGCGACAATGTCTAGTTTATCTTTTAGCCTCCAGCCGTTCTCTCCGATTTGTAAATTAGGGAGTTAACTTTTTATATCATGTTGATGACTTCACATGTTTTGGAAGTTGAAAGGGCTGTTTATATATCTCTGAAAGAGAGTAAACCAGTCTGTTTATGGAAAACATACGTTTTTCCAGGAATTTGTAGAAGCAATTCATGCTAAATATGCTGAAATGGGTCACAGCTATAGGGATGTGTGAAGTTCAATTTGCTGCAATTTGCTGGCTTTAGTTTTGTGAAGCTGCCTTTTGCCCTGAATAGATTTAATATCAAAACCTTGGTTATCATTATTCTTAAACTATTAATTGTATATTTTTCTTATAAAGGAAAAATCTGTTATTTATGTATTAAATATTCTTTTTTTCTGATTAAATATGCTTCATATGACAATTTTTCTTGAAATACTAGGCCCAGATTTTTCAAGAGAGGACGGGTTTGAAAAATGGAAGGACAAAGATATAAATTTCATGTGTAATTCCACATGCTGTTCTTTTCATGTAGCAGTTTAAGGGCAACCATTAACAGTAAATTACTCAAAAGTAATAACTACTACTACCACTACTAATACTTATCATTTCCTTTAAATAATGTCTCCAGTATCTTTTTGCTAACAGTTCTCTTTGTCAGTATTTACATTAAATACTCGAATTCAGTCAGTGTCTCAGTCTTCTGTTGATAGGATTTTACCAAATGATGAGTATGTCCATAAATCTTACACGAGTTTATAGTATGGAATGAATTCATAACTTTCCCCAAAGAGATAATGTGTTACATTTCAAAGGTTGAGGTGGTGGGGGGGTGTCGTGGTTTGGGTGGGTTTTTTTCACAGCAGCAGCTAAAGGTGCTCTTATCTCTTTTTCTTACTGTGAAATAATCCAGTGATCCCACAGTGGTCTGACCATGAACCAACCTATTTGGAAAAAAGCCAACTTGGAGTAAAATGAAAAAATTAGAAGGAATTTACACAAGGAAGAGAGAGAAATTATCTTCGTGTTTGCCTTATTCTTGCTGCTGGAATTTTTGTACTCTGAGAAATTAGTTTTTTTCATGTCACTAGTCCATTCATTGACAAGCATCAGATTGTCACTGACACTGTTTGGATGATCTGTGGTAAAAAAATGATAGAGCCTAATAATTAATTCTGGTTGGTTCCTATGTACTGTTTAGTACCAGCACATAACTCATAACTCTTGCTAGAAGATGAACTGTGTATAATTGGATAAATGCTTTCTCACTTTACCTGTCAGACTTGATTTAGCCTTTTCAAAACAAAAAGGGAGGGGTTGCTCCTTGAAAGAATTTTAAACCTATAACAATGTGTTTGTTATACTTCCTTGAAGCCTGATAATTCTTGAAAAGAATGTATTCATCCCTTCTGCGAGGTTTAATCATTAGTTATCTAATTTTGACTTTTTCTGACACATTTGGATCATTTCAGTCTTTGTAACTTGTCTGTAGATGCAAATCCGTGTGCAGCTGTAACCTCCGCATGAGGACAAGTGTTGCAATGTGCAACAATCTACAAGATGCACCTAAATAAGGGTTTTTTCTTAAAAAGACCCAAAAGGACAAAGAAGTGTATTAGACCTTAAAAATACAGTGGTGTCAGTGCTGTACTGTGCTCAGTCAGGTGCAGAGGGTCTTAGAGGTCTGCCTTGGCATTAGACCTTGCTTTGTTTTGGCACTTGGTGTTACATTCCTGTAGAGTTAAGTGAAATTCCCTTCAAATCAGCTCGAACTCTGCCCATCAAATCCGTCCTGTTTCTGCCACCATCTCTGGAGCCAAGCCACAGCTTTCCTCTGCTGTTCACTGGAGGGTCCTGCTACAATTTCCCCTCAGTTACTGTCTCTCTAGGACCATTTCTCATGTAGAACACATGTGCTTGCAATAGACCTCAAGTGGACATCATCATCTATTGTTTTTTTGAACTGGGAGTGGTAAAATATTTCCATTTTTTTTAAAGGGACTTTTTGTTTACAGCAAGTTCTACTTCATATCTATTGATGTCTGCCCAGAAAGGGATGCCATAGGGAGGTTTATGTTTTTCTGATGAAGTAAATTGACAAATTCACAACAGAACGTCAGGGATCGTCTCAGTGACCTTTATATGAGTATGATTACAAATCCAAAGTTACCATTTGTAAGGAAATAAATTAATTTCTTTTCATGCCATTAGGAAAATATGGATAATTTACTTGACCTATATAAAGTACTTTATATACCTGCTGCTGATAATTACAGCTGCTCTTGCAAAGTTCATCTAACAGCCTTATTATCCTGAAGCCATATGTTTTCTTGAACATACATATTCCATTATAATGAACACATTTAAAACTATAACACTGTAAAGCAGTAGAAGAGAAAACAAAGTGTGACCCTTTTTTTTCTTCCACCTCCAGTTTATTGATGGTCGACTATCAAAATTAAATGCAGGAAGAGGATTCTCTGATGTTTTTGAAGAAGAAATCACAGCAGGAGGCTTTTGTGGAGGTACAGAATTAATTTGGGTGTACTCATTGACACTTTTTCTTTGGGAACTGTTCACCATGATGTCCTCATGATGTCCTGTAAATTTTAGAAGTCATTAATCTTGTTACTGCTTCATTGTTTCCATTCGTTCTTGGAAAGGTTTTAGCCATTCACAAATCACTGCTGGGACACATACTATTATGTGTCTGGTTATGTCAGTATATTAAATGAAGATACATTTGTTTAATTCAGTAAAATAATTCTTACATTTCATTAGAGGATGGGATATCACTCTGGTGTTCACTTTTATGTAATATGATACATTCTGTGTAAACTATTTTTAAAGTATTTGGTATTCCTGATGCTTAACTTCTAGATAGTTAGGTTTTCCATAAGCACTTTTCTTTTTTTCACATCTACTTATTTCTGCAGTGTAGAAATCAGACTGATAATTAATAATTAATATTAATAGAAATTTGCTTTCTCCAGCAAATGTGTTACTCTAAAAAAGGGAAAGTTTTTGTAACTTTTATATATGTTCTGAGAAGGGACATAGAAGTTTGCCTTCTTCATAAACAAAAATATTATTCCTCATGTTGTTTGCCTCAGTTGTGTTCACTGACAGTTGTTACAGTGCTTTTCACATTAACTAACCCATATGGAAGACTGCATGCTGAATCCAGCCCTGATTATTACAGGATTATTGAAGGGTTTCCTGTTAAATATTTAGTACAGGTCTATGTTTTTTGATGTATTGTCATGCTTTAACCCCAGCTGGCACCTAAGCACTACACAGCTGTTCACTCTACCCCAGCCAAAACCGGCGCAGGTATAATAGATGGTATCAGAATATTGGATCAAAATATTCATGACCAGCACAAATACTGTTTTATGGTCCATCTTGAAAGTAATGTAGAAGCTTCCTCAGTAGATGGAGGTTATGTGATTTGAACAAATCCACAGAGTTGCATATGGCAGCTTCCTTTTCAAGACTACCTTTGAATGGGCACCCACACAGAAACTATCAAGTGGTGCAGAGCCATCTGTAGCTCCTGCAAAATACCTTTTTTTATAATCAAAGTACATAATTGCTTTTGGTCAAGATTTTCACTGCCTTCTCCTGCCCTCTGTGTCTTGTGCTGGGATCTAGCACATAATTTGTGGGGCTTTTTCTTGATTAAAATGTGGTTAGTTATACAGAGATTTACTTCTTTCCTGCCTTTTTAGGGTAACTTATGCTGCTCTGTAAACAGATTTGAGGCACTGAGCATCCATTATTCAGATAGGTGATGTCAGTATTCAGAGCTCGTTCGCTGGCTGCGGTTAGGGGTCAGGAGGCTGCAATAAAACTGCACTAGAAGTTAGATAAAGCTTGTTTCCTGGCTGTGCTCTGGCAGCCTGTGAACCATGTCTCACCTGGCTCTGCTCAGGAGGGACTGCTCAGCTCTGCTATCGCTTCTTGGGTAGATTGCGCTGCGTGTGTACTTTTCACATCAGGCAAGCTGAATGTTGCTAGGCTGTGGACAAATTGCTCAGGGCACATATTCAGTATTTACATAACTGCTGTCTCATTATTGTTATGAAATGCAGGGCTAACAATATGTATGCAATGGAAGGTGACACTTTGTGACGCTAATGGGGTAGAACTATGATCTCTTTGCAGAGTTAACTCCCATCAACTTGATCAGGAAGCCCAGGGTTTTGAAAAAAAAAACAGGTGAAACCCAGATTTCAGAAAAGTCACAGAAAGTTAGTGTGAGCTACAAGCTGTTAAATGGACAGGTGAACACGTTCTTAGCTGTAGAGAGTATAATTTAAAAACTACTGAATCAAATTGAAAGTGATTCTTTAAGTAATCTCTTTTTAAATTGTCATTTGTCCCCATATGCAAGTGTAACTAAACCCAGAAAAGAAAATTAAACTGGAAGTTGAAGATTAAAGCTTAGATTTGATTTTTTAATGATTTTTTTCAATGAAAGTGGTCAAAACTTACTTCTGTGTGTCTACATCTGAAAATAAATTTGTCAGCCATCTTCATTACAGTTTGCACTTTGTACTTATAATTTTATTTTCTCTTACATGTATTATTCAGTTGAAGTATTAGTTCTCAAGAGTTTTGTGTAACTTTCAATGCAAGAATATAGTGATGGATTAGCACTTGGATTTCTTGTAGGATACCTTAATTAAAGTAATTTTTAATTGCATGAATTTTACTCCAGTCTTTTTCTTTTCCATTGCTCTAATATCAGTGGTGTTAGAATAAGGAAAACTGAAAAATCTGAAAACGTTTGAAACTACAGCTCAGTTGTGGAAAGGTCACTGTTAAGGACACCACAATCCAGACAAGATATGAATATTGTTGATAAGAATTGAAGTTATGAAATGTCGTGTTAGAGAAAGTACTTGTGGTTCATGCAGTTTCTTTAACATACCAGCAGTTGTTACATTTCACGCTATTACATGTTATTTGCCTTCTTCCTTCTGTGACAGGTCTAGGGAACCAAATCAAATAAGTGAAAAATGAGTTATTTTTGCTTATTTTAACGTTCTTAGTTCTTAACTTTGTAAAAAGTTTAGTGGAATGTGTGAAAGTGCCTGATATGAGTATAAACAGCTCATTTCTTTTCACCTCATTGGGAAACCTTTTAGAAGGATCCAGTTAGTTCTCAGAAATGTTCTAGGAGATTCTATTGGCCTTCCACTAGTCAGTGCAATAATTTTACGCAGATCTTAGTTGCTTGATTATTGCGAAGGTTAAGAAGTAGCAGGTCACAGTACTGGAGTGCTCAAGTGACTGATGTACTCTAAAACTTTCTCAGGGGTCATCGACCTCATCTTTGGTGTTCAGCTGAAGCACTATTAGGAAATACTATTCATTTCTTCATCAGGTAGAATTTAACCTTGTTCTTCATGGCCAGTTTAGTGGCACAGTAGTCTTTGGTGGTCCTACAGGAGCCAGTAGCTCTCACTTGCCTTTAGAGTTTCTTCTTTGTGAAAGAAAGTAGATATAGTTAAGAATTTAAAAGGATAGTTGTGCCATAACCCTTAGGCTTTACTCTAGTTCTTTTTCCTTGGGATTACACCTTCTGCATCCATGTCACTGTGGGACCTGAAAGTTTGCCCAGAGGGATCATTATGGTTGAATGCAGTAGAAGTATTGTATTCTTTCCTTTGAGTTAGTGCTTTTCTTTTTAGACTTTCTAGCAGTATGATACCTTAGCATAGTTTTCATTTCTATTTTTACCTCAGTTGGAATTAAAAACCTTGTGTGTTGAAAAGATAAGCTTTTACAAAGGAAATAGAAAACATGAAATAAGAGATTCCTAGGTTTCTTTCTTAGTGTACGTGTGTTGTTATCTTTACATTCCTTGTCTATCTGCAGAGAATTAAATTATAAATAATCCTCTAAGGACATTTTTTTAATGCAGATAGTGAAGAGGGTTGAAACATTTAAAATGTTGAATGTATGTTTTATTGTGTTATATTTTACATTTCTATTTCAGGAAATTCAAGATCTTACCAACAGTGGATGCACACAGTGAAGGTATAAACTTGGTTAAATAATTATACTGGCTGCCTTGTCCTTTCAGCCTTTATCCTTTATCTTACATCTATGCAACGGTAAAAGTTTGTTCATTTGTGAGGAAAATGTGTGTTCTATAATAAATAACATGTCTATGGTATATGCAATAATTTAGTGGCTTTTCTTCTTGAAGATTTAAAATACCCCAATAGTCCCATACAAAAAACAAATGGCAAAATGCATAAGGTTTTTCTGTCTGTATAGTTAAAGATTTCACTGCCTTCTGTATCATGTTACATTCCATAACTGTGAATTAGGTGTGACAGTACAATTTGATATGAAGTTTATCACTTCTAGTAAATAGGAATTCTGTTAATATGGGTTTTTGCAGTTTGGCTAGCAAAAGACCCTTGGTATAACCTTGTTATTCTGCAGGATTAGTAAAATATATTATTTTAGATTAAGAGAATTCTTGTGTGATTAAATGAGATAGTTCTTTCCGTGGGGTCAAAGTATTTTTTAGTTGCATAATAAATATGATAGGAACACATGAAAAATAGCCTTAACTTCTGAATTGATTTTTGAAATGGTAACAGTGAATAAAGAAGGAGAATACATCATTCTGTTAGAATGCATTGATAAAAGTGTCAGCCATGGTAATGACGTACTGTAACCCTTGTGTGGCTGCAGACAGCAGGTTGGAGAGGAAACACAGCTGTGGTCGCTCTTACCCATTTAAAAGGAAGATGGTTATTTCTTCACGGCACGCTGTGTATTTTTCCTGGCTGTTGCCTTAAGGTTTGACTTGTGTTAAAATGTTGCTAAAATACATTTTTCTGTGCATTTCAGAAAGGCGGCGCACTGATCAACACAGCAATGACCAAAGCCACTCCGGCTGTGAAAACAGCGTATAAATTTGTAAGATTGTCTATTTCAAATAAATAATACATAAAAATACTGCAACTTCCTACAACCTCTCATTCTTCCTGAATGCTTAAAAACCTCAGCATTTTATAAATGTGTTGCACAAAAACACTTCAGCCTTTAGAAAGTGTCTAGTTTCATTTGTTTTCTCATCTAGCTCCAAGATTTAGAGTTGATTCAGAGTCTTCCAGATAGCTTGTACATAAAAACAGACTTTTTCAAAGCATTGGTGCGCTGTTTTGTTTCAGTTTTAATATACACTAGAAGCTTATTTGAATATCATTTAGCTATTTGATGCACAGCTGCAATTTCACTTTGGCACTAAGTGCTGCACTGTTGAAGAGATGTGGTAAAGCATCAGTAATGCGTGCAGCAAATCATCTGCTCTTTTAAAGATGATATTGGAGTACTCATGTTTAACTGGATTTAATGCTTATACCTTTGATGTTAAAGGATCTTGTTTTCGAAGACTGCCTAACCAGTAAAACATGTGAGACTAAAAATGGTATTATGCAGTATGGTAAAACAGCAATAGTATAAAATGAAGTGGGAACTATTTTAGGGGTTGCTTTTTTAATGTATGGGAAGAGACTTTGGGCTTCCTTTTTGCTTTTCTAATCGTTTCACTAGTTGGTTGTATAGTAAGTAGTCCTGAAATAAATCAGAAAATCAGTCTAAGCTAGTGTATTTTCAGTAAAGTTTTCAAACAGAATTTTTAATTTTACATCACTTGAAAAAACACAGCAGTCATGGAGAGAAACAGGTAAATAAATTAAATATGCTTCATATCCATGGACTCATTTATAATTTAAAAAATGGTTCATTAACAGGTTATCTGCAAATTATTCGTCTTAATTTGCACTATCTTAGACTGTGGTTACATGATCTTCTCCCAGCCTTCAATTTTGATAATTATGTCCTTGATAGTAATGGTTCTTCAAAGTGAACTTCTGTATATGCCAGAAAACAGTAGTAAATTTTTGAAGATCCAAGTGTACATGGTATTCATATTCATACCCCATTTGATTTATTATGTTGTTGCCCTTTATGGAGCCTGCTACTAGAGAAATGAAATATGGATTTCTTAATTGTTAGATAACTGGTTGGTAGTTTTGAGTAATGTGCTTGTAACCATCCCTCAGAGTTAGGACAAAGCACTCCAAAATTCATCTGAATGCTGTGAGCATGATCTGGAAAGTTTAAAGTGGCTTTCAGGTTAGCATCTGCTACATGGCACCCCATTGTGCTGTTACTGAGCTTATGGATGTATGATTTAAGGATCAAAAAGACTCTCTGACCTCTTGATTCAAGAAAATGATTTTCTTTTTCTGAATTGTCATGTACAGAGAACCATAGAAAAAATAGGTAGTTTCCAGATATTTATGTCCTTGAATATATTTTTAAAGTCCTGTTTTCAAGACAACCTTGAAAACTTTTGTAGTTTTTACCTTTTCTTCTATTAGGTTATAGTTTTTGATGTTGTGCCCCCATCTTTTATTTTTTTTTCCACTCCTCCCCTCTCTCTCTCAGATGTTTTTTAGCATAAGAACATGGTATTCTGTATTGAAGAATATATTCTTGGCTGTTTTCTATGCAACAATGATCCTTGTCTGCCTCTTTTAATGCATAGAGAATTTCCCCCTAAATAGCAGCACTGTGCTGTTCAGCAACACTGGGCAAAATCTCCATCTGCATATGAAATCACTTCATTTCTCTTAAGATTGATGTTGCCCTGCAAGTTGCCAGACTGGAACACTGTAGCAGTCATCTTAAAAATCTTAGAATTTTTTCAACATGCTTTACTGCTAAAATGCCCTTTCAAATTTAAAGGAGCATTTCAAATAAAGGAGTGATGTCTATGACCAGACTTAGCCTGTCCCTAGTAATAATGGAGAATTTTTGAGTATGCATGTTTTCACAGCATTGGCATGCATGTACTGGAAAAAAATCCTCAAATATAGAGACAAAGCATGAATATAAAAAATATAGCGACAGTGCACGTATGAAATTTGTCACAAAGGTTATTGCTGCTCTTTATATCACCAGGTGTTTAAAAGAAAAAAAGGTAAAATAGGTATGGCATCATAAAGCATGCTCCGTGACTACAGCCAGTGTCTTGCAGAGCTGCTCAAGTCCTTTTCTTTCTCTAGGCAAAAAACCAGGCAAGGCAAGGAATAAAAGAAGTGAAGAGTAAGTTAAAACACAAGGTATGTGGTGCACTTATTACTTTCTTACCTTGCTTCCTGTATCAGTTTGAAGCTTATACGTTACAAATCACATGAGATTTGTGTTTTTAATGACTTTTGAAATATGCTTAGCCCTTTGTTCAGCAATACATTTTTCATAACGAGCCCTCTGGCAACTATCTGTCATTCTATGCATCCACTGAATAATCTCTTTATTGTTTGCATATTTTATCATAGAACAACAGAGGTCTTCAAAGATACATTAAGAGGATGTATGTTTTCATAAAGTTGATTGCTTTGATATCACAATCCCAGCCTTTGCTTCAAGCTGAGAATTTGAGATGGGAGAGTCTCGCAGTGCAATGTATTTCAGAAAGTGTAGTTGTCCAGTTTTAGTTTCGTAAGATTGTTGAACAATAGCAGTGTTTAGAGACGAATCAATAGCTTCATTAGAAAGGATGTTTTAAGCATTTTGCAGCTGCTTTTCCCATTCAAAATTTTGCTTCCCCATAAGATTTTTCTGTATGGAGAAGGAACCATTTCTTAGAAATCTTTTGTGCTATTTTAAGAAAAATTTCAAAAGTATTTGAACAATTCAACTTTTAAATGACAATGTTGGTAATCCAGTGTCTTGAAAAGCTAAATTTGACTTTCTGACTACAGATGGTATTTTCATGACAGTAATAGATTGTGGCAAGATAATTTTGAATGCATTCTGCATGCATAATGTGGAGGGTATGTTTGCAGATAGTGATTATAAATAAAGGAATTTAAATCTGTTTTGTTGCATAGGAGAGTGAGGAAGAGTATGGAACTTGCAGTGCTGGTGCAGTACAGACTGTTCCCATCTACACATCACATTATGAGAAAAGAACAAGCTCAGAAAAACGAAGACTGGCACAGGTAAGGCACCTGAAACTTCTGTTGGTATTCACATGAATGGGGAATTTTTTTGCCACTTACATTAGTGTTTTGGTGAATTTGTTTAAGATTATTTTACTGTCTGTGGTGAGATAGTGTGATTAAAAGGCTGTGTTTGTAGAAATACTGCTATGCTGCTTCTATGGAAAAAATACTATTTCTATTTCATCCTTGTTGAGAGGAGAAAGAACAGGAGATTTATAAGTATGGACTTGGGATTTAGTTCTTAAATACTGTTTTTGATAGAGGCTTCTTACAAAGAATTCATTCTGGTCTATTCATGGATCTCTATTAAGCTATCCTTTTTAGTTTCTTATGGTGAGACACAATAATTTTGTTTTTCTAATAAATTGTTTTGACAACCATATAGCCTTTAACCTTGCTCATATCATTATGATTTATTATTTTAATAATAAGTCATCTAGTTAATACAGTGCCAATGTTTTGTCTTTTGTTGTCTAATCCTTTCTATTCTAGATTTGAAGTAACAGGTGTAGTGCCTCAACTTTGGCAAGTGTTTTAATGTTTTTGGACTCAGTTTGACAGTTTTATTTCAAAGATATCAACAACGTAGGTTTTGTAACACTTTTTTTCTGCAAATTATTACCTGCATACATACATATTTTTAATATATAGGTGTTGTTTTTACATTATATTGTGATTGCATGTTTTTAGTATGTTATATATATGGGTTTTTAATGCCTGTATCTTCCTCATATGAGAACTAAGTCTGGAAATTCAGTCCAGCTGATCTATCAACATTTTTTTTTCTCTATATACTGCAGTAATAAAAATCTGGATTGTCTGTTTAATGAATTTGATTTTGAATTAGTTTTTTTCGGTAATAAATATAAAGTATGTGAGATTTAACATAGAACTGATGCAGATTATTGCTAAATGACAGTGCAATTGTGCAGTAGTATTAAGTAATTTTTAGTAGGGTTATAAATAAAACAAAGAGTTTCTGCTTTGTTGATGTGGTAGTGCTGCCTACTGTTATGTACAGCAGTCTAGGGATACAAGGGATATAATTTACCTTTGTAAATTAGGTACAATTAAACGTTTCTTTTGAAGGCACGTGTTCAGACCGAACAGTTTAACTTCTGTGTGTTTTTGTGTTCATACAGCTGTATTGTGCTAAATCCTCTAATTGTTGCTGTTCCTACAAGTTGTCTTTTAGCTTTGGAAACAAGGCAGGAGTGCAGGTCTGTCCGTAGCTGTTTGCACACCTACACACGTGTGTCAGTGTGCACACACATCCATATCCATGAACTTAAACGGGGTTTATTCACTAGCAGAGCTTGCAATAACAGCCCTGTGCTTTTGCCCCACTGCAAATGAAGGTCCCTTGTTTTCTCCCCAGCACTTGTCCCACACGTCACGTGGACCCAGTAGCAGGAGCACACGGGGATTGCTCTCCAAGAACTCCTTCACCCCTCACTCATGCCATTCCCTCTTTTTCTGCTTCCCTCCCCCAAGCAAACAAACAAAAAGGTTTTTAAAAAATAATAGTCTTGCTGTTGCTGCTGTTGTTTTTATTTTTATGCTTTGTGTTTGAATAACATAACATAAATACAAGTTCTTTATTAATAAGTGGTGATTTTAGACTTTACATCCACATAAAAATATATATTTGTATTCGCATGCGTGTGTATGAGAGAGACAGTGTTTGATCTAGTACTGAAACTGCTGTTTAAAAGAAGTGAATTTCAGAGTGCTATTGTTGTCAGATTTAATCCTTTTTCTCTTTATCCTGCAATAACTCTTTATCCTGCAAATGAGCCTCTCCACCCAGATTTCTAAAATGCTGTCTGTGAGTGTCTATATCAGTATAAGGATAGTGCTAAAATAGGGTTCATGCAATTTGATACATATTTAAAGTAAGGACCAGATATTAAGTTATGTCAGTGTACTTGAATGTCAACCCAAAACCTAAAGAAACAACAAACAAAGGAGAGAGATTGCTTTTAATAGTCATCTTCCTTCCAAACAAGAGGTGCCTCTGCACTTTATTAATATTTCTTCCGTACTGAAACATTTAAAAAATTGTAAATATAAAGAATTTGATGTCACATTGTATGTCATATCAGATGCATGCATTGAGGTTTTTGTTCCCCACTTCTTGGAAACAGTTAAATTTAAATACAAACTAATAGCACCTGAGATGCTGTAAAATATATTTATTTTGAAAAGTTGTGTGTGTGATATGAAAGTTTGCTTCACTGAGAAAGATTATTTTAAAAATTGAGTCATAACAGGATTTTGGGGTCTGAGAAGATGTTTCCTTTACAATAAAAAGTGAATCTGCTTTTACCCCAACAAATAGTAGTTTGTATATGGGTCTGCTAATTAGTACGGTTATTTCCTGTTTTGTTGATGAGGCTTTAATAAATGTCAAGGGTACAGCCATGAAGATCTCCCAATTAGGCTTTGCGTTTGTAAAACCCAACCCCTTTGCTTTTGTGTGAAGATGACAGTTCCAACTGCAGCCTCAGCCTAACAGGGCTCAAGGGAAAGGATACTTCTCTGGTTTTATTGAAAACAAGGCCAGTTTGGCCCAGGGAGAATACCAGCACTGGTCACAGTGCAGAGCCATTTTTAACAATGAATATTTACTAAGCTTTATCACTGCTGTCATAGTGGCTTTATTGTATTTTTTTTCCAGATAGGCAGTAGACTTAAAAAAAAATTGGCAGTAAATAAAAAAAAAAAAAAGTATAGCGTGTAAAATAGCTGTCAAAACCTAATCAGAGGATAAATAATTAAAAGTACTATTGCAAACCATAGTGATCAGCTTGCCCTCCTATAATTTGCATTTTGCAAATCTCTCCTAAAAAAACCAACCAAACCAGAACTGAGGGGAGTGCACTCCTACGTGCCCGTGTGCATGTGCGTGTGCGCACACAATTAATCTGTGCCTCAGACGGATCCTTCTATCTCTGTTATATTCATTTGAGCTTCCTCTTGCTTAGGTTTGCTCTTCTAGGCTTTTTATATGTGTGCGAGCTTAGCTATATTGCAAGTCAACATTAACAGATGGATTGCCCTAAGCAAGGGAAAACCACCACAACAAAATCTAGTGAAAGTGGAGGATTGAAGCTTTTTATTGTTAAGCCTTATTAAAACCTTGGCATGTGCACTGCTGTTAACTGTTTCATGCCTAGAGCTAATAATATGTCTCTGGTATGTTTTATCTCTTGCATTAATTAGGTATGTAGAGGGTATAAGAAATCACCAGCTAAAATTTTTGAAACGGGAATTAATGCAAGCATGAGGTGGCTTCGACACTGCAGCATCTTCCCAATGATGTTGCTGAGTTCCTTTAACTATTGATGAGAAGGGTACAGTAGGGCATGCATTAGACTGTGAAGCATTCAGTTTTGCATAATCTGTTTTAATTCTGTTTCATTTTATGCTCTCAGGTAATGCAGATTTGTGGGTATGCAGGGGCTAAATGCAGTAGGAGCTCTGTAAAATTGTTCCAAATTAATATATAATTAAAAAGAAAGTGTGTTTATTATGATCCTGATTAGAATGCCAGGAAGATCAGTTTCATGATTATGATCTTTGCAATTTTGCTGTTGTATGAGGTGTTAGGGTAGCTTATTGAAAATGGAACATTTCAGGATATTAATAGCCCTAATGTATTTCGTGGCTAATAAAACACTCTTGAAGATTTGTAGAATACCAAATAAGAACCACCAGTTCACTTTGCACTTAGTAAATTAGCAATGCCCCCTCGTCTCTAAGGAAATGTGTGTAATAGTATGTGCCTAAAGGTACTACAGGTATCTTGCATCTGTAATGGAAATGGGCATTTGGATTCCAAGTGTGGATTTACCAGGAATCCCTGTGTGTCAGCATTACTTTAAATGTTCCTATATCTAAGATACCAAGTGAACTATTCACCATGACTTTGCAGGATTCAAATCCAGTGACTAAGAAGGTTTTAAAAACACTTTTACATAAGGTAATAAAAGCCAACTTAGACTAAACTTTTTTCTTGGTATGCTCACATAGAAGAGATCTACCATTTTTCAGTCTTTTTTTTTTTTTAAGCATATTGCAAATGGAGCTTTTTCACTTTTATTGAAGTATATCCTAGTAACTATACAATATATAATTCAGCTTGCAGTAGGTATACTTGGCATCCATTCAACAAAGATAGCAAGTGTCAAGCAGGAAGATGTGTTCAGAATAACCTTACCTTCAGGAGTGCCCCATTTATCAATATCCCTACAATGGCCAGTAAAATAAATGACATAATCATTAGCTACAAAGGGCTTGTAGTAACTGATTACCCTCCTAACCTGAAAAAGGCAATAAGAGTTGGCTATTCTGAAGACTTTTTTTTTTAACCAGTAATGTAAGAGAGGAGATGACGTGCTTGTGATAATGCAGTGCTGAATATACTGAGTATTCTGTATAAGATGACTGAATTTCTTTTGGAAAAAAAATCCATCCGCAAACAGCCCCACAATGATTTCAGAAACATAAAACCTCTGATTAAGGGCATTTACCTGTATTTGTATTCAGATAATGTGCTTGAGATCACATCTATGCCTACCATCCGCAGATAACACTGATTATGTTACTGGAGGTCTCTCCTACTCTCATTGTCTTCAATATTATAAATTGGCAGATGTCATAAAGAGCTTTTTTTTTAAATGTAAATCACGTTTTGTAAATACAGAGTAAAATACAGTTTTGAAGTAAGCTTTGGTTGATCAGTAAATTCTGATTCTTAGCTAATGTGTAACTTGAAAATATTGTAGATATCATTAGCTTCCTTTAATTTGGAGAAAAATCTTTTGTCTTGGTGTGTCAAGTAAGATCTCTTCGTTCTGCAAAACAGTCAGATTTCCTTTTAATTAAAAATGAGAAACCTAGGCAGCCAAAATTCAAATTGTAGATTACGAGAGTGCCCTCTTGTGGGTGCTCGTACCTTTTCGGAGAGGTGGAGGCACATGGACCCTCTGCCTCGTGCAAAGCCTCGCTTGTTACAACAGAAAACCTCTCAGAAATCAACCGGTACTTCCTTTATTTTTGTTAGGTGAAATAGTCCCTGGATTTTGTGCAAAGCAAGCATTCATGTATTGTGCATTAAATTATTTTCCAGAATAGGGAATAATAAGCTACCAAGGAGAGGCAGATTTACAGGATTGGTTACTCCTTCCCCAGCCCTCCCTGCTAAACAGAGGCAGGGACATTCTGCAGCAGAGTTCTGCTCTTCCTTCTGCACCCGTAAACAAGTGTAAACCTTGTGGCTACTTGTCTCCCAGTTCTGCAGTAAACGTCATTTGAGAAACCTCTGCACTGATTACTATGCTTCCAGTTAAAAAAAAAATAAAATTAAAGAAATGGGAAGTTATGATAATAGCCAGTGAATCACTCTGGAATTTTTTGTTACCCTGTGAGCATTTTGTGGGATGTTTTTCAAGGCAAAGTCATCAGCATATCTACCTCTGATCTTACTGAAAGAAAAATTTATTCAAGCAAAAACTTCACAGATGCTTTTCCTGATTATTATTGTTCCCTGCTTAAGTTTTTAACAAATAAAAAAACAGCCTTCCTGAGGGTCTTTTCTTCTACAAACAAACAAACCATACTGGTATGTTTCCAGTGTTTCCTTTTTCTGAAGAATATGAAAGAACAATGGTGTCTCACAAAGTACCTTGAAAACTGGATGAACCTGTCCTTAGTAGTTAATTGAAGTAACTGGATTAATTTTTTCATCCAGAGAATTTAATGACATCTTCATGTAATAGTGTATCTTCTGCTTTCATTTGCTGTGTATCTTCTGTCTTCCACAGGTCACATTTTGTCTCCTTCAAAGCAGGGAGCCAGAACAGCTGTCAGACAGTGTTTGGGACCTGCATCCCAACTTCCATGGTGCTTTTGCCTTCTGGCCTGAAGCACCACTTTACATCTAAAGCTTCACCTCTAGTACTGTATGTTCCCTAACCTTTTTTTTCTCTCTATAATCCTGTGCCTTAGAATGAAAATAATAATAATTAAATAAAAGGGATAAAGAAGTTCAATTAAAGAAAAAAGTTTGACTGGGGGCAAAAGGAGGGAGAATTAGAAGAGACAGGAAAAGCCTTTCCTACAGGGATCTCAGCATCTCTGAATGTGAGAGCCCAGATTCGACCTGTCTAATTTTAGACACTTCTGAATGCTGAAGTTATGAGCGTAACTGCAGTGCTGCCTTAGGCTCTTTCTGTAGTAAGTGGAGAGAGAGGGGCATGACCAAAGGGCAGCTCAGCCCACCTAGAGTCTAGACTGCATCCTGATCACGCCTCTGTCCTGCTGTTAATTTTCTAATTTTGGCCCTAAAATATCTAAAGTTAGTGAGTAGCATCCAAATTCAAGTGCCAACCATATTCAAAGCACCTTGCAGAGAAAGACCTTCTTTGTTGAGCAGAAGACTCCTACTGGTGACAAACGGGAGGAGGAGACGCCTCTTTCTTAACTCTTCTGGCTGGGAGCCTTAGGCAGTCTAGAGATGTACTTGGGGTCAATATTTCTGTTCCGAAGACACAGTCTTTTTTTCCTTGCTAATATGATTAGTCTGGCTGTTTTCAAGTTTCATACAGAGCTTCTCTCAAAAAGATTCTTCCACTGTCCATAGGTCTGATGGACAGAGTTCAGTGTTCCTGAAGTCTGGAGGTGTAGAATGTCTTTACAATCACATCCACACTGTACACTTGAACTTCAGTATTTTTCATAAGTTTTCCTTTGAGAAAGTCATGCACAATCAGCAAGCAGTGCTCCCAGCAGTGATTTTTACCGTGTGATAGTTCTGCTGATGTAAGGGTATGATAACTATTTTAACCAAAAGATCAATTTAACCAGCAATCTCTCTTTTACCTGCTTAGGAATTGTGTGTTCCAGCCAGGCAAACTGGGTTTACAGCTCTTACGATTCATTGAAGTCACACGCTGTGTACCTGAGTGAATTCCAAGTCTCTTGACTTTCCTGTTACCTCAAACCCGTGTTCCCTTTTCTGACTTTGTGCATATAAACATTTATGTGTCTTTGTGCATCTGGACACCTGATTAGTTTTTCCTTTTCTGACACACGTTCTTCCTTATCTCCTTGTTCCTCTCCACTGTGACCCCCTCAATGCCCCATTCTGTCATTTTCCTTCCATCACTGAGTGTACCTGGGAAATCATTAATAACCATCAGAAGGGAAAACAGGTGATATTTTTCTCAGTTTTTGTAACTGGAAATTCCGCCTGGTGAATCTGATTCTTAAAATCCTCCACAAAAAAAAAAGAAAAAAGAGCTGCTGTCTTTGGTTGTTGCAAATGGCACCACAAATCCCCACGTCCTATTTTAAAAGACTAACACTTGTGCTTGTTGCCAATTAAAATGGAGCCAGACTGCTTTCGGATGGTGGGCTCTTTGCAGCTAGAATGATGCGTGGCGTGGTGCCACGGTGCATCATCAGCTGCAAACAGGCACTTCGGCTAAGAATAGCCTCTGTGCCATTGAGAAGAACGAGTGGGATCTGGCTGCTTGGAGGTGATGCCTGGCTGTGGGCAGTGGGGGGTCCTTGGGCTGATTTAGGGGGCTCAGGCTTCCTGAGGGAAAAACGGCCTGCGATTCTTCAGGGAAAGTGGAAGTTTACTTGTTGTTTAGGAGAAAAACAGAACTATTTCTGAAAAATATTTGCAGAGGCAAATCCCACAATGATTGATTATTAAAAATTAAAAGCAGTGTTACAAAATTCTCCAGTGATGCGTGTGTTCAGGTATCCCTGTGTAAAGTGTACAGAGCTTAGAGTTTGTTCATTTTTTTCGATTCAGAACATAAATAATTATTGTGCTATCCGTGACTAGGTATCTCAACAAATTTATCATTCCTGCTTATAATAAATCCTACCTCAGCACAGATATTAGTATTTCCTTTAACTTTATCATAGTCAGTGGAGGTCTCTGTGGTATTACAGTGTACTTGTCATTTCAAAGTACTGTGCCTGTACACATATTTCTGGTTTTCTATGTCTCTAAACAGATTTTGGGGGATTTCCTGCTCTTGCAGGCTCTTCACTGTCACAGAAAAGGATTTTTCTCAGTCATTGGGAAGCTACTTCTTTTGTTTATCTCTGTTCTCCTGCCTATTTAACAGGATCTCAGAACCGATGACATTTTCATGGCATACAGCTGTGGATGTCTCCAACCACTTTATGTTCTTTCAGTTGCATCATCTATATCTGCATCTGTTAAAGCAGAGGTGGTCTCTTTCCTAGGAAGGATGAAATATTTTGTTATATTTAACATTAATAGTTTTTAAATTTTTCTGAGTCCTATGCTATAATAGTAATGTATATATGTATATATATATAAACAAGTATGGCATCTTAGATAATATATATTAGAGCATTATTGTTTAGAAATTGTACTTCTTTTTTATCTCTCCTTTCCTTTCCTTTTCCTTTCATTAGTTTCAGCTCTTGTGGAGTGTAATGTGAAGTACCTTCCTGTGATTCATCACTTTAGGTCACAGTGTTAAACCGGAAAGGAAGGCGACAGGTTGTGCTTAACTAGAAAGTTTGACTGAGAGATCTTTTGCCTCCCTACTGGATGGAGCCCTAATTATATCGGTGACTTGGTTTTAGAGGAGGATAGGTAAAATAAAATAAATAAGAGTGGACTTATATTTCTTTTCCTTTCTCATACTGAATTAATAATCTCTAAATTTGTAAGAAAAAGGAAACAGTACTTCACTGATTTAAAACATTGTATGCATTTTAATTTTCTTGAAACTTTATATGTGTTGATGTATCGAGTATCCACTAAATGTGAAATTGTATCTGTGCTGCCATTTATCAAGAGCTTATTTGTTTTTCACTTGAAGGACAATTAATAGCAGCAGCCTTGTTAAACTTCCTGCCTTAGTATCAATCAATAAGAACTCATCCCAAAAACTGGACTTCTGAATGGTCTAGCATTATATAAAAAGCTGACATTTCAAAGATTGACTTTCATGCCCAATCAAGAATGTAACCATCTTACATTTAAATCCTCTTGCATTCATGTATTTTGGCATTTTTATGCAAAAGCAGTACATTTTGTCAGGCTACCAGCAAGCAGAAGAGAACAGTTTAAGGTCTTATTCTCACTTTATTTGGTTCCACCTGTATTTATACCATCAGCTCCTTCCTTTCCTTATTTCATTGATCAGCATTTGCTGAACTCTGTATAGGTTGCAGACCACTTGCTCAGTGAGATTTCAAAGTGGGGCAGAAACCAAAGAGGATGTATAAGGTGTATACAGAAAGGATATATAACCTCATGCTGTCTGGAGTTGTTCCTTTGCTGCACTTCACAGGCTTGATGGTTCAGCAGTGGCTTGTGGAGAATGTGAGCTTGTTGTCTTTAAGTGTTGAACTGTCTTACATTCTGACCAAGATGAGAGATGGAATCTTGTGGTGCAGTGTACCTGAAGATGAGAAACATTTAAAACAGCAAAAGTTGAATCCCTGTTCCTGTGTGTATAAAGTAAATACATTAAATAATAGATTTATTATCTAAGCAGAACAAGTTGAAAGAAGCAAAACAATTGAGTAGTTTAAAGAAGTTTTTTTCTTTATTTTATAGAAGAAAACATGACAGCAGTCTATTAAGACTTTATAAAGTTCTGGTGCAGCAAGAAAGGAGTGTTGCCGTATCATTTCTTGTGGTAATAAATTTAAATGGTCTGGTTGTTATTAGAATGCTAATCAGGAAGGAAGCAGAAGTCTGTCCTTTTTTCATAAAGAGGTATAAAAAAGGTTACACACTTCAAAATGCAGAAAAGACAGAAATTAAAAGCTTAAATAACTGCAAACAGCAGGGTACGTCAGTAATGGAGGGACTTCTTAAATGACTCTGACAGCTTTTGCAGGTGCATGTACTCTGTCACTTTGCCTAGTGGAACACTGAAAAAGTTTTATGGCTTTCCTTTTGGAATTTATTAAGGGTTTCTTTCTTTCTTTTTCTTTCTTTGCAAAGTAGTCTGGACATACCCCTCCCTTGCAGTCTTTTTTATTACAGCTCCTAGAGGAAAGTCACCTATTCAAAAACATATGTTGCTTGTTGTCTCTGTGGCTGGCTCAGAGAGTTGTAAATGCTGGAGAAGGTTGTTATTTACAGCCAAATATTTTCCTTTCCTTCCCCACATTTTTTTTTATTTGTATGTAAATCCCATTTTATTTGATATAGTTTTTGAAAGTCTCCCTGTATAATTTTGTAATACAGCCCTGAACATTTAAATTGAGAACAAAAATATTTTTTCAAATACAGATTCTGACCATCAGGAACTAGAAGTTCTTGGGTTTGGGGAAGATTTTACATTTATCAACATGCTCTGTTATATTCCTTTATGTGATATTATTCTTGCTTTCACTAACACTCTTGCATAATACTGTCTGTAGGTTCTCTGAGGGGCCACTGCTATGCCTGGTGTTTGCTGAATCTAATGAATTTTATTCAATTCCTATTTCTCAAAGACACGACTTTTTATTTCCTTTTTTTTTTAAATTTTTTCCTCCTTTTTTCTTTTTTTTTTCTTGAAACTTTATATCTATGCTCTTTGAAATATTATTTATTATTTCAACAAATCAGCAAGTGTCATATTGTAGGATTTTATTCCATTGACAGAGTTAATTCATGTCCAGATGAAGTGTCGGTTTTCATTTTGTTTTCTGAAACTTCTCAATGCTTTTAAAGAACCTTCTTCCCTGGAAAATCTCTCATTGATGTTAGTAGAGGTAAATGTGATGGCAGCATCTAATTTGGCTGCAAATTGGAGGGTTTTGGCCTCCAAGAGCTGGTTCCAGATTAGAGTTTTAATTACAGTGAACGTCATGTCAGAATTTTCTTGGGGAAGTGGTTAATTTCCAGTGTTATAGAAACAAAGTGTTTTAATTGTCCCAGTGAAGAGAAATACTTAAAGCAGCAACTTATAAACTAAAAACAGTGACTGTAGTTGTGACAGTGATCAGTAAAATAGCTAATTAGGAGTATCAGTTAAGACAGAGTGGTTAACCTCTCTTTAGTTACAAGCAGGAAAATGATAGATTGCAACAGTGATGGGAATGACACAAAGAATTCACAAAACTGTGAAAGAGTTAGAAATAGTTTGTTTCTTTGCCTTCCATCCTATAGCTTTTGCTCAGTAAGAATCTTAGGGTTCTTTCATGGGCTTTAATATGCTAATAATTCTCTCATTTTCTATCAACTTGGTTTATTACTTGGTTTAACACATTAAGAGCCATATGTTTCCTCTTTGAGGATGAAGAACTATGGAAAGTGTTATCAAAACTTGCTATTTTAATTAAATCCTCTCTTGTTGAACAGGAACAAATGTCCCAGTCTGTAAAGAGTGAACACTGAGATGTTCCTAAAAATAATGGTGGGGCGGGGAGGGGGGGATGTTAGAGAGAGCGTCCTGGTCTGTGTAGAACACTGACAACACCTGTAATAGGGAATGTACTGAAATCCTCACAGTACAAGGTTTTCAAGCTCCTTGTAGTCTGAAATTAAGGCCATATTTCTTCCCCATCAGGGGCTTGTTGCAGGTTTAGGCATTTGGTGAACTGCATGATGAGATGTGGGCAGTAGCACTTCTTTTTTATTCGCTTGATTTTCCTCTAAGTTAGCTGGTGCTGTTTTCCCTTTGCACAAATTCTATCCATATGTCTTTAAATTATGGGTGGTTATCCAAGGTTCAGAATCTCTTCAGTAGATTGATTGGCTGTATAGTTAATCTTTGCATTTTTTTGATACTAAAGAAGTATGAGAAATGTATAGTCCTTAAGACAGTCATTTGTGAAGCCCAAGTGACTAAAATTCCTGATTTAAGTGTTCTGATCAAGATAGAGACTTTTTCCCAATTATTGTAGAATTCTTTAACCTGATTTTGTTTGCTAAATAATAATGGGATATAACAGGCTAGTGAATACTCCATAAGGTAGTGTGTGAATTTGCAACACACTAGCTAGTCCACACAAAGCATCCGTGGGGTGCTCTGAGTGTATACTGAGTTAGCTGTAATCTACAGTAAATTATCCTGCACAAAGGCATGTTTAGTGCAAAGGTTTTGAGCTGGCTTATTACTTATTCTGCAGTCCTATATAACAACTTAACATAAAACCTACCTATGTGAAAAGACTCCTGATTTTTCTTGTATTTGCTTCTTGAAAAGGTCCATTTATCTTCATGCTCAGTAGACAACATCAACTGAAGCTTGGCAAATATTTCTATCAGAAAGTACTAAACCACAGTGCTTTTTGTGGTATACTTTCAAGAAAGGGTAGCTAGTAGACCTGAGTGATGCTTTTCCTCCAGTAGCCAGTTTTCTGCTAATCAATGCTTTGCATAAATAATAAGGCACCCCAGGCTTTGCATAAATAATGAGACCCTCCATAGGCCACGAAGAAAAATTGTTCTCTTTAATTGATGATGCTTGAGGACTTCACATCCTGTTGTAACACCCTGTACAAGACTTGATCGATGTGTGGTTTTCCTCACCAAGTGCTCAGGAAGTCTTAATGAGTAAAGTGGCAGCTACACCCCAGATAAGTCATGCTGAAATAGAAAAAAACCCCAAAATTATAATGCTAATTTTCTGTCCTCCAGACTCGTTTCAACCAGCGTCTCAGTAACCAGGATTTTGCCTTGGATGAAGATGATGATGATGAAATGGAGAGAACAAGCAAGTAAGAAGCCTGTTTAGATGTGTATGTATGTATAGGAGAGAGGGTAACTAGTGTTATTCAGCAAAGTCTAGTTAAAGTGACACATTTTTCTTCTGTCCAGGCTGTTAACTTTGTTGTTCGTCTAGATGATATCAAGTAGTTTAGGATTTAAATCTGCTTTAAAAACAGGGGCAGGCTATTAATATATTTTCATTATTTACAGTGTCTAGAAGAGCTTGAGGTAATCCTCATTCTCCATAGGCTCCAGGTAAAAAGACTACCAACACAAAAAAACAGTGAAATAATATTTCTAAACATGGTAGGCAGTAACCTCAGCTAATCTGTTCTTTAAAGCTTGTGTTGTGGTTATGACAATGAGAATTTTTTTGAAGCTTTTTTAAAAGAGAAATAATGCCTTTTGAGTTTTACATCAAGCTCTTCCTATGTGAGAACTATAAAAAAAAATCTTAAGTTGAGGCTTAGGCTGCACTGAAGCATTTTTGGAGTTCATGAGTTGATTTTTGATAATGAACCAGATAGGTTTTGATAGGAAACCAGAGAGGATGCTGAAAGCAAAATCAAGCAGCTTGAGCTGTGATGTAGTAGGGAAGAGGGAGCTACTGAAGTGTTAAAAGGATATAATCAAAACAGTGAGCCATGGGAAATAACCCTTGTAGCAGTATTCTGGATAGACAGAGATAGGAAAAGACTGTGGTAGAATGGGGGTCTGAGGTAAGGGTATTGCAATGAGCAAGAGAGAATTTAAGAGCCAAAAGCACCAGTTCTCAGTGCAGATAGGCAGTACTCCAGTAAGTCTGGTCATGTGATGGAAGTCTTTCCACTAGAACAAAGCGTATGGTTAGACCAGGAGACAGCTAATGGTAAGTGCATCTGCATTGATACCATACAGCTACGTTTAGCAAAATCCTTGAGTAGGAAGAAATTCCAGGTTTGAAAGGTGTTCCCTTTCAAAGTCTTGAAATGCGTTCTCCTTTCAGATGTGGCTGTAATAAAATTACTTTTAGGTTTTCATCTGATGAAAAGGTTTTTGTTCTCAGGTTATCGTCAGAAGACAGTGAAGAAGCTTCTGCTTACTTTTATGATAGTGATGGTTCTGGTGAAACTGGAATAATTCCTCAGCATCCAGGCGAAATGGACTTGCTTGGGGAGATCCTGGACACACTGAGCACACACAGTTCAGATCAAGGAAAACTCTCAGGAGCAAAGAGCCTGGATTTCTTTAGGTCAATGGATGACATTGATTACAAGACTGCGGTTAGTCTTCTGCTTTTATTTGAGAAACAACTCAAGTTGATTTATAGTGGAATACTGTACTTGTGGAACCAACAGCATGCAGATCAGACACTGCAGCACAGTCCTTAGAATTGCTAGTGTGTCTTCCTAGGACTGTGTAACAGTACACTCATGCTGGTCACTGCATGGTGGTTTTTCACCAGCCAAGAAGTGGGTTACACCTTTGTCCAGTTTGCTAGGTCATCTTGGAATGGTGTTTTTCCCTTAAAACAGTAACCCACATAGGTACCTGTGAATTGCATAATAATTTACTTAATCACATAATTTAGTATTACATTTACCTGTTCAATCTGATATGCCTGGAGAAGGATTTAGTCTTCTTTTTATGCAGTTTAGAAGGTATTTCCATTTTCGCTTCGCAGCCTTTAACTAGTTGTAATGATGGTGATGTTTCCATCTTGATTTAAGTCATGGAATCCATCTGCACATCACACCCAAAACACTGCCACAATAGTACTGCAGAGCTTTCTAAGAGGGCTCCTTGTTCCTGTTTTAGGTAGGGTTGCATAGGTCCTTCAGTGTAAACAAACTGCTTGCCTACAATTTTAAACCCTCACCAAGTCACTACTGTGATATTAGCCAAAAGAATTCCAGTGCATGTCAGCTGTCAGACATTTACTTTTGCTGAAAGGGATCCTGTAGTAGAAGATTTGTTACTGGAGCAGCAAATACTGATGCAAATGCTTATAAAGCTTGTAAAATTTTATATTATGAGTGTCACACGGGTTAGATTAATAAAATGCCCATTTTTGTTTGGCCAAAAAACTTCAATATTGGAAGTTGGTATAATTCATTACTGAAGCAAAGAGTAAAAGCCATCTGGTTTTAGTTTTAGTCCCCTTCTCTCTCATATTAGGGGTACAAACCAGAAAAGTCTGTCTTTGTTCACTGTCAAAACTGCTTGTGCCAAGACTGAATAGACAGGGAGACAGAAATCCTTCCTCTGTACCAAAGGTGATCCTTAGGATAAGAGACAGTATTCTGGTGAGGAAGTGTAAAAACACTTGTTCTCACATTGTGTCTGGGGTTGTTGTTTTGTGACACTGAACCCCAAAGGAGATCCATGGTTTAGGAACACATAGTATCCCTTACAGTACTTTGGTTTCAGAAATGCCAGTGTAGAGATATTTCTTGTCTCTAAATTAATTATAGAAACATTTTTTCTTTCAGAACAAGTCAAATGCACCTAGTGAGAGCAACCTTACCCTGCTCTGCAGCAGTGCTAATGATCAAGCAGAGTGGAACCTCGGCCAGGATGACAGTGTCCTCCATGGGAAGCAGCTCCCTCCATCACCAAGGAAACAAGTTTCTTCTGGTGTCCAGAGAGAATCTCTCTCAAGGCTGGAAGAGGAAAAGAGTGACAAAACCCTTGTTACTGACAGGATGGACACCACTAGTATGACATCCCCATCTTCAATACGACCAAGTTCTCAGTTTACTTCCCTAGAAAGTTTCAAAGCAGGTTATTCTTCCTCTAAGTATGCAAAGCGGAACGAAACACTAAGCAATACCTCAGAAGATCAGCTCCCAGGAAGTCTTGCTCAACATCCATCCATTCTGGTCCCTTGGGAGAAAGATGGGAAGGAAGGAGATGAAAGTCCAGAAGAGGGTGGTCTTCTTCAAGAAGTGGTGTCATTATGTAAACTGAGTTCTGCTTTTCACTATGGTTTAAATATTTCAAAGGATAACTTATCCAGCAGTAGCAGTGGAAATAAAACGTAAGAAAACTATGAGAAGAGAAACTTGACTCCCATTAAAAGTTAAAGGGAGACTACTCAGGACACCATATAACTCCATATAACATGATAACCAAAAGATGAAAAAGGAATAAGAGATCTAAGTTATGAAAATAATTCTCTTCAGTTGAGTATGCATTTTCTGCCATTGGGACATCTGCTTCTGCGTTTACTCAGTTCATTTGTTGGCTGTAGTTAGGCCCACAAAATGGAACTAAATATATGAATGCACTCTTAAATCAGGTACTAGTTAGCCTGTGTGTTAAAAATACAGCAAGTGTATGGTGCTTCCTAGCATTTGCTTCCTCTAAGCAGCAGTAAAAGTGTCACCTAACAGGTGAACAGGTTTTGAAGGTACTCTATTAATCCCAATAAGCATGAAATGAACCAAGCAATCTGATTTGTCTGAAATGTACAAATGTTAATATTTGTAATGAATAATAATTGCCTTAATCTTTTGAGAAGAGGTTTCACTATCTTAGAAGATGAATGCAAATCCACAAAACAGCAATAATGATTTTATCCATGGCAGGAATTTGCTTCAGCAAAGGTGGGGAGGGGAAGGAGACTTTTTTTAGAATAAGGAATTTCTCATGAATATAACTTGGAACTTACTCCAGACTAAAACTGTGGCTCTGTCTTCCAGACTTCAAAAAGGTAGCGCGTGGTTTTCTCTCTTCTATAAAGTACATGAAGCGCTGAATTATAATGTGACGTTTATCAACTTCTGTTTACAACTAAGACACTTTAAAGACAAATTATCTGGTTTCCCTTGGTAGACTATTTCACCTCAAAATTTTCAGAAAGTGTAAGTGGAATTGATAGATTTCTATTATATTTTATTTTCTACAGTTTAATAGTTGGAAAACTGATTTGTGCCTAATTTATAACTCTAGAAAACTAAAATTACAGATTCAGTTTGATTCTGCATATATCCAACTCTCATTTTAGCCAAGTTGAACAACCAAAAATCTCTTTCTAAATTAAGTGGAGGAGACTAAATGGACTTGATGTAAACTGTATTTAGAAAAAGAATTTTTGCTTCTTCTGGCAGTGTTCCTGGGGAATATTTGGATATTAAAAGTGAATTTTTTTTTTTTTTTTTTTTTTTTAGTTTTATTCCTCTTTTCTTTTTCTACCTCCCCATACATACCTTGGCCTCCACAATAGCTCAGGACAGAAAGATCAGCTTTGAGGGATATTTGTAGTGCAGTTGGTAGAAGCAGCACGTGGGTATACAGTGAGCTCTACCTGAGAAGCATGTTTTCCTGCTCTTCTAAGTTATGTTAGAAACCTTTTTTAATTTGTTCCATCTTTGGCATGAGTGACTTGTCTTAATCTCAGCGTAGGCCTGAGTGAGCGCGTTCATGGGGTCAGTGTTTGGATCAGATTGTGCTTTAGTACCTTAATAGTAATTTGTAGCACAGTTTAATATCAGTTGCCTCACTGAGACTTACTAATTAATTTTCCTTCTAGCTAGCACAAATGGAAAGGGTTTTTTGGCTGCTTTATTACAAGGCACCTTACCTAAGGGAATTGATGTGAATCATTACACAGTCATGTTTGAAACTCCACCAAAGATGCAGTAGAGTGAGATCTGGGAGCTGTTAGGGCATGAGTTTCAGCTTGTTCCAGAAAGAGAGGGTCTGGGTCAGTACTTACACTGAGGATGAGCCTCCAGAATTAATTTTTTTAATCAGTGCAACAAAGCTCAAAGGTTGTAAAAGTGCGAATCTTGCAGAAATACCTGTTTCTGATTAGAATGTGAACATTCCAGAGGGCATCTGCAGTCTACATTGCTGGAGAATCTCAGTGTTCCAGAGTTAGAAGCTGTAAAGCCAGTCGCCTGTACTCCAAAGTATTTGTTTGTACTTTGGTTTCCTCTTATGTATCAACATAGTATGTTGTGTATTTTTTTAATAACAACAAATGTAATTTGGCAAAATACTTTGCACTATTAAAAATTGAAAGTATCATAAAAAGTAATTAACATCTTGAAGCTTTCCAGGTGGGTCAGACCAGGTGTCTCAGGTGCTGTTCAGATGACAAAGCTGCAGAGCATCCTTGTTTAGAGCTGTTATTAATGACTTGGTAGAGGACATTCTTCTTCTTTGCTGGTACTAAATATTGCCATAGCATAGTGCTGCACTTGTGTCTAAGAGGAGACAGGCAATGCAAAGGTTTTTGTTCTTGTAACACTTCTTACTCATTCTCATTCATGTCCTTGGTGTTCTGTAGATGAGAATTTCAAGATTTACCTTTTCTTTTCCTCTGCATCTGATACAATGGTTCTGTCCATGGTTCCATCTTAAGTTATTTACTTCATTTATTAAAGATAGTAAACAGTATTAATCTCTTTAGGATGAAAATAGAGAAAAAATAAGAAATTATGGCCATCATTACTTTCAAAACTATCAAACACCTAAGTCCAGGAATGCTGCCAGAAAATGGTTTCAAAAAATGACACTCTGGTAGAGGCATAAATCTTACTGGCTTTACATAGGGTTAGACACTGAAGAAATAATTACTTAGGTTGTCCCATTCTCAAATTTGTGGAATAAGTATGGAAGCCATGTAAGGCCAGTATTCTTCCTGTTGTTATAAAGATCATAAAAATGACAATTTGTTAGTGGAATCTTTCAAAACTGGGGCCTTGTAGCAGAAATTCAGTGTTACATTGCGTGAAAATGCAGGCTGAAAAAGAAGTAAACAGATGAAATAAAAGATTGAGGGTGAAATTCAACTTAGAATTATTTTTATTTCAGTCAAAATGGTTCTGTGCTTATGCCACATTGCTTCCTTACTATTTACAAAACCCATAGTGTGTTTACAATTGTTAAATAGTATGTCTTTTTTGGTTTTGAACCTTGTATGGGTTCAGAAATAGCTTAGTTTTATATGTATGTTGATTTTAACTGTAGGTACATTTTTTTTACTCTGTAATATACAGAATCTTTTCCACTTACTATCAGTGATCTTTTAAAAAGGCTAATATTTGTGCCTTATTTAAATAGAATTACCAGTTACCAAATAGATAAGAGTCCAAACTGATATTTCTGGTTCAACACTCTTGTTCTCTGTCCTTGTGATAATACAATACTGTTTATTGGCTACATATACTGTATTTTTATTACGCATTGGGTTCTATATTAAGATAAATTGTCCAGGTCCAGTACTTTTGGCAAGTTTTATACTTGTATGCTTTTTATTTGTGGAAATCCTTCTAGTGTCTTTGAAAATCATAAACATTCATCACCAGCTGCTGGTGAGAACTGAATTCTGCTCAGTCAGAGCTCCTGTGGTCTTCTTCAGAGGCATCTCTTTTCTTCAGGATGTCAAAAATCTTCCCATTTCTCCTGTTTCAGGGAGAGATACCAGGTCATTTGACAAGCTGTTACTTACACATAGGAACAAATGTCTGATGTAGAAAGTCAAACTAGGACTTGAAATTAATATTTTTGAGTTTGTTTTGCATAGATGTCTGCCTAAAATGAGCCGTATCACTCATCTGGTTTGGGAGGAAAAGGTAAGGGCAGTAGAAGGAGAAAGGGATTCCTGGGTTGTTCCAGTGTGGTGTGGCAAAGCAAAGCCTGGGAGTCCACAGGAGGGATAGTAACTTTGAAGAAATCCAGATTTCAGTTCTAGCTCAGTTAGTGTGATTCCAGCCCAGTCATATAGGCTAAAGTAATATTACCTATGGAATTAATCCCCTGTGGGATTTGAAGGACGGATAATATGTTGTCACAGTCAAAGCCTTCCCATTCATGTGAATAGAGATGTAACGTGGAACACAGTGCAGATATTCAGGGAAGGACAGCACTGTGGATGCAGAGGTGATCCCTACCCACCCTCTATGCATGCAGAGGGCAGTCTGTGTAGAATAGGCAGTGGTTTGCTCTTCTATCTCACATATTTGAGCATCACGTAGTTCTGAAAAATAGACTTGTTCTGAAGAAAAAATGTAGTTGTAGGAGTTGTCATAGAACTTGTTGACTGAAGCCTTCATTGTCATTTAGCATTTCAGTGGTGCTGCTGCTGTTGGGGTGGGATCATCAGGAACTCTCAGCACTGGCTGAAGTCCCCTCTCAGGCATTGTAACATAGACTTCAGGCAGAGTTTTAGACAAACGCTGGGTGCTTCTGAAAATCCCACCCAATCTATTAGAAGAGTGTTTTAGACCTCAAAAATCTGTTTTAGGTGTCTTTTGAGGTTTTAGGATGAGCTAGTTTACAACCTCGTGTTCTTGTAACCAATGTAAAGTCTAGGCAGAAGAACAGTTAAGCCAGGTTTTTAAAATAGCTTCTGTTTATCCACCTCCAGTCAATCATATTCAGTCCTACAGAACAATCTTTCGTTGGTGCAGCTGTCTAATGGAATTGCTAGGAGCATCTAAAGTATTTTCTCTATGCATGTAAGTAACTAAAGAAATATTTCATGCAATAATCGAAGTGCCAGCATGAGGCCCTTTTGCAAATACCCCCCCCATGTAATACTGACTGTACCCTGTCCTGCAGAGGGGAGCCCCTAACCACAGACCTCCCTGACTCCTCAGGGAGAAGTCAGGGGTGGTCTTTATTTCTCCCTTGGCACCAGCCTCCAGTCCAGGTGCTGTGAGACTCCAACCAGTGTGCTCCCAACAGCCTGACATTTCAGGCTAAACAAGTGTGGCTAATAAAAGAACACCTGAGGCAAGCAGCTTCCTTATTGCAAAGCTCAGGATGGTGAGGGCTGTCTGTTCCCATGGTATTGCAGTAAATCTCTGGAGAATGAATGTAGAAATAAATGCACCAGCAAAACCAGTATGAATGGTGATGTGACTTGTCTTCGGTAACTTCTTTGCTGCTATTAGGTGTGTATGTCTTAGCCAATTGCTGTTTACTTGTTAGCAGAGTCTGAGCTGACTAGAACATGTCCTCATCCTCACCCCAAGAGCATGGACCACAGCTGGCCTAGAATCCTTGTTCTTCGGGGTGTTGAGAATAAAGGAATGGAAACGGATGATATGGTTTGTTTGTGCAAAACCTTCCTTGATTTGCTTTGTAATACCTGTTTCACAGTTCTATCGAGTGGCCAGTTGAAAGTACTTGACAGGTCTTTCTGAAAGTTGCTTAACTTCTGCTTCTAAATAGAGTTGCCTGATGAGTCCACAGCCACCTCAGTCTGGAGGGCCATCCATGAAGTTGGCAGGGCCGTTGCCATTTTCTGCTGGGTTGGAGTATGAAGCAGGTAACACAGTTGGAAGTTACTCCAAGGTTTACTGTAGAAAAGGGTACTCAAATAAAATTGTACTATTACTTTAGGTCAATACTAACAACACTTGTATTTAGAATCCAATAACAGTATTAGCATTTGAAAAATAAGTTGAGTTCAAGTATGTTGACATTTATTACTGATTCTGTGTGAATTAACTTTCTGTTTCTGTTAAAAATAAGGGAGCTACTTGGTTGTGCAGGGGTGGGGGGACAGGAATGTGTTGACTTTCAAAACTTCAGTGAATTTTGTGCAATATTTCTCCTTGTTTCAAAGTGATTTAATAATGCACATCTGCTTTTAAGCAGATCCTTGAAATGGTATTTTTCAGAAATGTGTAAAATTACATGTAGCTTTGAAATATGGTTGTATGATAAAAACATGAAGAAATATATTCTAATGAGGCAAATGTATATTTCCAATGACTGAGAGTGATTATGGATGTCACATTCTGTAGAAGTAATAAGACCTAAGCCAATGTTCGCATACCATTAGTTCCAGGCAATTCTTAAAACTGTAACCTGGCTAAATTGAAGTAGGGTTAAATATCAGAATTTATGCTGTTTAGTTTATCATTTGGTCACTTGTTTATCATGGATAAAAAGTTGAGGAGTTAAGCATTACTTTCCAGGACCAGCAGTGAGGTGAGAGTTCATGCTGATGACCACAAGAATTTGGTTTGTGACATCCCTAATTATCATAAGTCATTACTTAAAATATTTACTAATGTTGCCAGTATCCTTTTAATTTTTTGTAAATTAATTTCTTTGTATATTGATGTACATTTTCTTTTAACCTTTGGTTTTCCCTTAAGAACTTCTTTAAATTAATATGCTTGAATGAGGCAATAAAGCACTGTGGAAGAGCTTAGTCTTGGTGCAGCTTGCACACAAGCACATCACATCTGTTACTTCATGAGTTTTGAGGAGGAAAAGCAATTTAAAATGCTTACATGTTTGGCAAACTGACAATTTGTGTTACTTGCTTTTAAATCTGTGTCAGATATGATGAGAAATGCCTCAACATGGAACAAAGCAACATTATGTATCTTGATAAGGTTTTCTTTTTCAGAACATTTATTTGGTGACCTTTGAAAACCGTTTCTGACAATGCCCCTGTTGTGAGTCTTTAATACTTGTAGGAGAGGCATAAAGTACAGCACACATTGAAATTCTATTGATAATTTTAATTTAGAGATTAAAAAAAAACAACCCACACACCCAAAAACCAGCATTGTCCTAACAGATTTAAAAATTTAGTTACTGACCTTTTTTACAAAATTAGAGCCAAATCTAAGAATTTACTCCATGCTTTTGCACCTTCTGGACTACTGTTCAAAGTCATCTTGAGAACCGTATTTCAGACCTTGACTACTGTTAGTAGTGCACTGTCTAGATGTAGTAAATGAGCTGTGATATGTGGTGTGGTTTGTTTTTCCTTTTTCCTTCCAAAGTGTGTGACGTCAGTAGAAGTTTTTGGTGAACTCCACATTACCATAAAGTGCCCAACACTGTACTATAAAATAAAATTTAACAATATCAAAACTCCTTGGGTGATGCAGGTTCTTGTTTGATGGGTTTTCATGCTTGTCAGGCATAAAGGTTAAAATGATACTGTATTACATTGGAAGTTTTTCTCCGTTGAATGATCATTTCAGTTTCTCAAATATAGAGAAAGCGGAATGTGTTTACTTGAATGCAGTTGATTAGTTAATTAGTGCAAAAGTTAAATGGTGATGTCCTCTGAAATTCCAGGGGTATTTTGCATCTTTTAAAAACCTTAGCTGATCATTCCTTTTCATTAAACAATTTTTCTTGGTCTCTAGATCTTTAAGTTATTGCCAAAAATGTAGGTATATTATTTTATTTAATAGATTAATAAATTGACATATTAAGGAGAAATTACCTGCAGACTTGCCTTTATCCCCCTCCTTCCTCCTGTCAGGGAGAGGCTGATGGAGAAAGCATCGCTTGGCTTTGTGGAGAACAGGAATACAATGGGGATACGTTTTATTTGTAACTTAGGTGGGCTAAATACATGTAAGTGGTGGGTTGACCCTGGCTGATCTCTGCTGCTCCTTCCTCCTCAGTGGGAGGACTCCTCACACTTTTCCCCTGTTCCAGCATGGATCTTCAGTGTGCTGCTGGTGGATCTGTGTTTCCCCATGGACCCCCACAGGCTTCAGGGGCACGGCTGACTCCCCATTGTCTGCACCACGGACTGCAGAGGAATCTGTGCTCTGGTGCCTGGAGCACCTCCTGCCCCTCCTTCCTTACAGACCTTGGTGTCTGCAGGGATGTTCCTCTCATAGTCTCACTCCTCTCTCCTGGCTGCAGTTGCAGAGAGATTTTCCCCCTCTAAGCTGGGTTATCCCTGAGGTGCTGCTGCTGTCACTGGTGGGCTTGGCCTTGGCCAGCAGTGGATCTGTCTTGGAGCTGAATGGCATTGGCTCTGTCACGTATGGGGGAAGCTTCTGGCAGCTTCTCACAGGAGCCACCCCAGTGGCCCCTCTGGGACCAAAACCTTGCCATGCAAATGCACTGCAACGTAACACAATGACACATCATGAATAGGTTTTCAGATATGGCTTAGCTTTTTATTGTAGTTGCTTCGCTGATTTATTTTATGCAAGTGTATGACTGGAATTCATCTAGAATTTTCCATTAAATGTCTATGAAGTATAATCTGATCTGTTATTCACTCTTCTAAATTAAATGCATTTTGATATCTTATGCAAACAGACTGTAGAGACTGTGGTTTCAATATTTGTGTAGTCAGTCCACAACTGATGAAAAAACTACAGATTATCTTGATACAAAACAATGTGGGTATGATTTTAACACTTGCCATTAGACTTGTGCTAACTTACTGCAGCCAGTAGAGTGACACCAGCTGAAATGATCTTGCAGTCATTTCATTGTTTTTCCAGTAGATATGTCCACATTTATTCAGCTATTAAAATGATAGCTGTGAAAGTGAACTTTTTTGTCATAGGTCCAGATTATGAGTCAATGGAGGACATTAGAAAAGGAATTTTTGCAGAAGGAGTGACAAAGTATGAAGATGAAGTCTTTCAGGTAAAGTTTACCTACTTTCCTTAGGTTTTTTTGTCTCAGGGCACTGAGAGTATGGTTGCAGCTTGCCTTCTGTGGATATTTCAGTTCAGTAAGGTCTTTCAAATCTGGAATGACAAAGGATTGTAGAAGAGGAGGTAATAAAAGAAGATAGTCTGAGTTAGGTTGGCAAATTTTACAAGGTGATATAGCAGCACTCTGTTCCTGCCAATACAACAATACCAAGTGTTTGTGAAAAACTATTTCAGAGGAGTTTGGTGTACCAGCCATGTGGTAGCACCCTGTGTATGAAAGCTGGATATGTATTAAGAGTTGCATTGTTTCCCTCATTTGGGCGAAAAATGCAGCTCAAAGCAGTGTCTTATGGGAACTTGTTTGGGAGGAGAAATCAGAAATGCTCCTATTCATTAGTAACTCGTTGTGCTTCAAAAGTGAGATGAGAATTGATTTTGTGATACACTTTCACAGAGTGCAGCTGCAGCCAAACCTGAATGATGGACAAAACATTTAATTTTCTTTCCAGAACTCCCTATGTGTTAAGCTCATGTTCACAAAATGAAAAGTAACTGTATCAAATTCATGGATTTAGATTTTTATTTGATGTGACAAGCAATAACAACAACAACAACAACAAAAACCTGAGCAATGCCTGGAGTGTTGTTGTGGGTTTGCTGGTATTCAAATAAAGTAGAGTTCAGTCAGTCTGCAGATTTTCATCAGTCAGAAAAAAATGCTAACAGCTTCTTGCACTTCAAAAGCCCAGAGGCTGTCAATCCTGTTAGAAATTCTGTATGAAACATAAACAAGTGCTAGTTCTAAAAGCAAAGTTTGGGAAGCACATTTGAAATATTTTATGGGCTGTATATCATTTCCTTCCGTTGGCTGCCTGTTTCACACTCCTGAAAGCCAAAGGGCTGGGCTCCTGGTGGTGCGTTGCTCCACTAATTTTTTTTATTTTGGGGTCCACTGAAACTTGGGGAACAAAAACAGCAGCAAAACCCAACATACAACACTGAAAAAGAAAGGTGACCTGCAAAGAATCTATTAAATTTGGTTGCAAGCCTTTTCCTTTGAGGTCTGTTACCTGGTTTTAGTTGTTAAGTCCTACAAAATACTCCATTTCATGGATGAGACACAGTCAAGATGTACTCTGTCACGTAGAGTTTACACAATACTCATTTGCCTACAGAAGTTTGTTTTTCAAGTATATATAAATTCTATGAATAACTAATATACTTTCAAGGTGGGTATTTTTTATCCTGGTACAAAATTAGTTCCTTTGGTTTATCTTAAGGTAGTTCCTAAATGGTGAAGAGGAGCGTTTCTGTTGTGTTCAAGATGGGCAGAGGGTGCCTTTCTGAGTCTGGACTGTTGAAAGGCGAAATATTAAAAACCATCTTATGACTTTCAGGTTTTATCCTTGACGTGCTCATCAGGAGCATGTCAGCTTCTGGAGCCCAGGTTTTTTTAGAGTGGTTTAGCATTGGTGACTTAAATGGTGGTAGATGAATTCTGAGGCTCTGCCTTGAAATGTGCTTTAGAAGTTGTAGATACAGCAGAAAGTTGGGGCTCCCTGCTCCCCCCGTCCTGCCTGCAGACCTCTGCTCAGTCCCACACTAGCATTGGCTCCACTCTCTGTAATACCCCACTTCACAGCATCAGCTGTTTTCTGTTTGCTGTTCCTCTTAAGAAAATAACCTACCTGTTCATATAATACCACCTGTTTAGCAATGAGGGAGATTATGTACTAAAATGTTCAGCTGAATAATACATACAAACATCTGACATTTGGCCTGCTCTGAGAATAGGTGACATGCTTATTTAACGATTTGTAAAATGTTAAAATGGTGAGGTAGAAATTAAAATGTCATTTTTAAAATATTTGTATTTAACTTATGTGATTCAGTCCTCTTCTACATTTCCCCTTGGCATATTCGTACTGGGGGTCATGGTAGCAGTCTGACACCGCGGATACTTTGAACGATATACTGAACATTGTTGGCATTTCAGCCTAATTAATTACATCCTATTTTGTGATTTGTCTTTGGTCCTCTGGGTTGCTGGCCCAGGATTTTTTTTTAACCTTTTTTTTTTTTTTTTTTTTTTTTAATATTCATCATTGTCTCATTTTAAATGTCAACAGACCAGTACTTGTGTAATTGGTTTTTTTCCCTTTCTTTCTTCCCCAATGTCAGAAACATTGAGAAGTGATCTCTACATCTCAGGCAAGCTACACAAAAAAAGTATATCCCAGGACTGAATGACAAACAGGCTAATCCAGTCTGTGCAGGTCTTGAGTGCAGGCATGTGCAGGCTGATGGTCACTGTTACCCATGGTTTTGAACTAGAATAATCTTCTCTGGAGTTGGTTTAATCGCTTGTGCCAGCACTGGGCCACCCCAAAAGTCAGATCTGCATCTTCTCTGTTGGGCTCATTTCTCATGCAAAAACCTGCTTGGAGCCTCCTTCTCCCTGGAGTCAGGTTTAACACAGTTGTCTATGATCCTGCCACAGATCCCTCGAAAAGGAAGTGCCTGGCACTGGGCTTGTTCAACTGGACATTGCGATTTTATACATTTCAGAAGGAAAGTGTCACCCTGCTGACTTGCTTTAAACAACCCACACTTGACATATCGGTATGCCCAAGGGAACATTTAAATCTCTGGAAGAGATACACCCACTGGCACATGAGGAGGCATTGCCAGAGAAGGAGAGAGAAGAGCAGTGCACCTGCATGGTATTCTGGTTTGCTTTTTTTCCTGCTTTGTCACTGGCATCGAGATTTCTCCTTTTGTGGATGTTTCTTGGTCATTGCAGCCAGGGATGAAGCAGTGTTCCCACAGTGGTGCTGCAGGCAGCCGGAGAGGAGAGCCTTGTGCTTTTTCCTCTGAAATAACTCCTGGGCTTCTGGCTGGTCTTGAAGTGGCTGCGGTGCAGGCAGGGTGCCCCATCACTCTGGATGCCCACAGCTTGTTACATGGGTATCCTCTCCCTGCTTGAGGAGCCTGAGGAGGCGATTAGAAGCAGCTAAAGCTGCATTTACTTCTTTAAGCTGTTTTGCCCTTGTAGGAAAAACACGTGGAAACATTCCGCTCATCTTCCCTTCAGACTTACACTTTTCTAGTCTGCCTGAGGATTGTGGAATCACTTAAGGGCAACACCACCTGAAATTCTGTTAGCCTTGTGCTAGCTGCGTGGAGGAGGTTTAGCTGATCATTTTGTGGGACAGAAAGCAGCCGTGGAACCCGAGGCTGCCCCGCGCTGTGACTGCTTGGGCGTTGCAAACACGCTGCGGTGCCAGTGGCTGCTCGTGCAGGTGACGAGGGCTGGCGGCCCGAGCGGTCACGTCGAGTTAGGGCTGCCGGGCAGAGCCTGCTCCGCCACTGTCACTCCTCCCGAATTTCTGCTGCCAGGGAGGTTTAGCACAGGTGCCAAGTGAAACTGAGTGGGTTTAAATTGGAAACACACATTTTTGTCAGCGCTGCTTATTGCGATGCATGCCAGTGGAAATTGCACTTTTGCTGGAACCACAGGTGAAATCTGAAAGGTCGCACACAATATTGAGCTGAGGGAAATGGCGTGCTTCAAACAGTGTCATGAAGCACGTGGAACCAGATGAAGGCCAGTGTAGTTTTGCTCTGATCAAAAAGGGTGATTTAAGGCCATGATTTGGACATGTCTGCCTTGCTGGTGTTTGACAATGTTAGGTGAATTGCTGGCCAGTGTAATTGCTTTGTCAGATGATTCTGAGGAGATAAAAATAATGGCCTGATAAAAACAGGAGTTAAAAGCAACTTTTTTTAAGTAAAGACAGAATACAATAAAGTTGCTCTAATTGGCTGCAATATAAAATCTCCAATATGTTTTTATCTAATAAGTATCATTTGAAAGAACATAAACCCAGAAAAAATCACCGCTGAACTGAGAAGTCTGCCTGGCCTTCAGGACTCCACCTGTGCCTTGATTCATAATTTATGCTGTGGCTTTTCGCTGTGCAAGAGGTCTTCACACCTCATGACATGCATTATAGATGGAGGAGTTTAGGTTAAAACATGCTTTTACTGTGAGGCACGGGGTATCACCTGCTCTCCGCAGCAAATTCATGTGTGCAATTTAAACAAGACCTCACTTTGCTCCCAATAAATGCACACCAGATGTATCTTTTACAAATGTTAGGTTTTGCTGCATCTTGACACATGCCAGTAGTTTGAAACCTGTGCATGCTTCAGTGGGGCATGAAAGCCCCATCCATTCATTCAACTGTGACATTTTGCAATAGGCAAAATTCTAGTGTTGTCAGCTATTCAGTGTTCAACTTTATTGAGTTACAGTGCCTAATCTGATGCTCTTTTTTTGAATTATTTTCAGAGGTGTCAGTTTTCTTTAGCTGAGAGGTGATTGAATAGCACAGGAAAAGTAACTTGGCCAAAGTGCTTTGATCCATGATTCCTGATGTTATGTGACATTACACATGTAAGGTTTGTCCTTCAGTGAGACTTGGGGCTTAGGTTAAATAAAACATAGTAGGCCTGGGAAAAAAAACTGCTGTCTCTTATCAGGACACAAGCTTTCTGCTGGGGGACTGTATTTATTATGGCCATTTAAAAAAAGTTGTATTTACTATGTTTTTTATTTAATACTGTAATTTAGATGATGTTTATTGTTAATTAGCAGCTGTTTGAACAATAGTCACGAGCCAGACTTACGGATGTAGACAATGACAATAAATTGTGGCTTAGCTTCTCATTGACCTGAAAGCTACCTGATGCCTTTGGGGCAGTAGGACTCGTGGTGTCTGAGGTTGTTGATCTTTACTGAAAAGTAGCAGAGAGCCTTTTGAAGTGAGCAGAAAACCCCTTGTAAAAATGGGACATATTAAGTAGAGAAAATTGTTTTTGCTCTGCCGTTTTTCTGCCTGCACTTGTCCACAATGTTGGAAAGACAGCAGTAATTTCAAAAACAGGGCATCTGCTTCTCAGCTTCTATAAATTAGTTCCATGAAGCTCTATTGATTTGTACCACCACGGTAGTTGTTCAGTGTGGATGTAGACAGAGGTTGGTGCACGTTGCAATGCTGAGGCTGGCAGACTCGACCGTAGCACAAAGCATGTTCATCTCACTTCCAAGCATGAGAAATGTTTCTTGATCACTTGATGCCAAATGTAAATTTGACTTTTTAAACTGTAAATATTCTTCTGGCCTGGGGATAATTTCCTTTGTAATTGCATGATGAAATAATCCCATAAGGCAAAAAAAAAATACAGGCTGCATGTGGCTTGATATAATCTTTATTTGTTGGTCATTTTGATCCTGTACACAGCAAAATAGTAACATGAATACAGCATCTAAACTATGGAAATACTATGTACATATAGAGAAGGAACAGTTAACTTTACATAAAATGGTGAAGGCACATAATGCAAGGTAATGCTCGCTGTTTCACAGGCTGGATGTCACTTTTTTTCAAGGGAAAAGGGAAAGGACCATGAAAGGCAGGTAAGTTTCATCCTTCCCCTGCTTCTGAGTATCTTGAAGGGTTTGGTGCAGAGCAGATTGTGTGCTCTAACATAGCACCCTGTCTTTCTTTGTAAGGCTATTAGACATGAAGAGAAAGTTTAAATGTGTAAAGTTTAGGAGAATATTGAGCATTTTTTTCCTTAAGGAAAAAGTTGCAAGTGATCATGAATAATTTATTTCAGTTGAAGCTTTTGAGTCAAATAGGTTAAACAAATGAAATTTTGAAATATTTTGAATATTTTATGTAGAGATACCTCTACATTATTGGAGATTATCAGTGCTTTTTGGTGAACCAGAAGCCACTTGCAGTATTTTTTTTCCTTATAGCAGCACAAATGCTCTCCACAAATCTTAGATGTTATTGCTCCTCCCTGAATGTCTGTGCTTCTATACGCATTTCATTATACCCCTGGGCTGAGAAGCAGAAAATAGTTTAACATCTACTATATTGTTCTTAATCTGTGGGTTAAATTTCATCAAAGGTGGTATAAGACATTCTCTATAGTGTATTCTCACCTGTTCTAACTGTTGTTCCCTGGTTGAGATGTGGCCCGGAAGGGTCAGTCTTCTTAACCGTGCATTTCACGGTTGCTATAACATGTTCATGTGGCAACAGCTTTGGGACTTCTGTGCTTCTCCAGGCTGCCATTGAGCATTTCCAGCTGCAGCATCTACCTCCCTGCTGCCTTTGGATGTTGCTTCATTAATTCAGCTTTTCAGAAAGTGTGTTTGGAACTGACATTTGTTGCCTTCTGGGCCTTTTCCTGTTTGTTTCGTATAAGATCATAAATAGAGTTTTGAATATTTCACATTTTAATCCCTATTTGAAGTAAAACATGCTCCCTTTAAGTTATCTTACACAGATCTGCTTCAGTAGGCAATTCTCATTCCTAACTCACCATTATCCTCCCTCCCTTTCCTATGGTCTCACTGCTGTGAAAGTCCAGCTTCACCTTTGCTGCAATCCAGCTTTTGCCTCCACCTCCCTCAAGTGCCATTCACTTTCATTTCCTTTTCTTCTCTCATTTTTCTGTGAATTTCCACCACTCTTATTTTTATGGCTTCCTCTCCACCGAGACTGACAGCAATCACCACTTACTCTAATCTTAGTTTAAAGGTTTTCCTCCTGCCTTCTGTCTCCTTGACTTACCTTCTACAAACCAGACTCGTATTTCACTGTGAGATTTTTTTCCCTTTGTTGTGCTTTTATGGGTGTCTTTTTAATTCTCTAGGATCGTATTCCTCCAGAACTCTCTTTGGTCTGTATAAAAAGTCTTCAGGCTTTCATCTTCTCTGCCTCTTCCTTACTCTGTACACGCTCCTGGGTGTCTTGCTCAGCCCTATAGATTCTCTCTCTGGCAACACTTTCTGGAATATTTTACTACCTCTGTACAGATTGTCTTTCTACTGTCTCCATAACTTCATCCAGAAAATCAAACCACTGAGAAAAGCAGATTTACTCTCCATCCACTCCCTTATTCTTACTCTATCTTTCCCTGTGAACAGTGACGCTTTCCTTCAAGTTAGTTCTTCATTCAGACTGCCTCCATCTTTAGCTGCCTTCTCTCTTTTTTGTCCTTTTTCTTTGAATCACATAATAATTTAGCCTGGAAGGGACCTGCAGATGTCATCTAGTTCAAAGAAGGGCAAACTTCAAAGTCAGATCTTTATTATAACCATTTTACTGCTATTTCTGATATTACTTAATTTCTGGTTTTCTTTCTTCATCTCTGCCTGATGTCACCCTGAGATCTCTATCAATTCTATTTCTCCTTTGAGCTTATTGATCAAAATACAAAGAACATAAAGCAGGTGTGTGGAAGCATCTTCTTTGTATCCACTTTACTAGTTCAATCCTGCTTCTGCTACTTGTGCCTAATTGTATGTTTGCCCTGTTGTTCAGCGCTCGCTGTCCCCAAGCAGTGCCCAGCCTGCAGCCTTACATCTGCACTCACTCACTCACTCACTGCTTGCCCTCATGTTACCACAGCTTTCTGTGCCTCTGCCCACTTGGCCACTTTCTAGGCAGAGTTGGCCTTGCCTTTGGATCTCTCGCAGCTTTTTTGTGCCATGTGTTTAAGAGTCCACAGTAATCGCTCCTGCTTCACTTGTGGTCTCTCATCCTCACACGCTGTTCTTTGCTGTCCCTTTTAGTTGGTATTTTCTGCCTCAAACTGCACACTCTTTGAGTTAATTTCTTCTTTCTTCCCCAGTGTTTATGTATCTTTCTAGAAATGATCACACCTAACTAACTTCATGTTGTTCTTTATTGTGCCTCAGCAGTGTCTCATAGGGCAAAAGCCGGGTTAAATCAAAAGTTTCAATTAAAACCTACTGCATGAAGCTATGTTTTGAAAAGATCTATCCTGAATTTCTGCTCTCTCGTGTCATAATTTTAGTAACATTCTTTCCTTAGTTGTCATTTGAACTCTCTGAATTTAGGCTGCAGCTGTACAACAATGATTGCATTTAGTGTAATAAGCTTCAGTAGTAAAGCTGTAAATTGGGCTAGAATAAAATCCGTTGTGCATTTTCACTCTGACTACATTCTGTGCTTCTAACTCGGCCTGAATCCAACCATCTACTCACATTGTCTGTAGGCCCTTGTTTTGAAAGATATTGGTGAGGACTGCAAAAAATCGTGAATGTGCTTACTATCATAGTTACTGCTATTCATCTAATACAAAAATAAATGTGAGTGGCATTGATCTTCAGTAATCCCTTAAGGGGCTCATTCAAAATGAATTATGAATTGATCATTAATTAAAGAGATGAGTTAAATTCTTGGATACTGAATGTGCATACTCTATTATGCAACTCCTGGAATAATCATCTGGGGTTTGATGTGTCTGTCTGGGATGTTTCACAACTGCAGGAACATGTAAACTGCAGTGCAGGAAGAAGAAAATGCCATCGTGGACTTTACGCTCTGTTGTCTCTTTATTGTGGGTTCAGTTTGTGTGGGAACAATGTTTATGCATTAATTTCTTGCCTACATCTGAAAATAACCTGCATGAGTTATGGCTAAAATTTGCTTCTACATTCCAAAAGCCCCTTTAACCTGGGTGTGTTTTTGGGACATATATTTGCTACAATTGTTAATGCTGGAAAACACTTTTGAGACCAACCGTTAACCTACATTTTCAAATGTCTATTTCATTACAAGATTCCTTTGCATCAAATGTCTATTTCATTACATTATGTGTCAATGTAATTTATATTACATCTATGTAAATGTCTATCCCATTACAAGCTTACAAGCTTCTCCATTATATTTTATGCGTTTGTTTCTTTTTCAACAAAGCAACCCTTGTGCTGCTGAGGTTTATGAGGTAGTTAAATGGGATTATCTCTTTTAAAAGAGGAAAATTGAGACATAAAAATTTATTTTCCTGTGATCATATGAGAAGTCTGAGTGTCAGGAGAAGCACCAACTTTGCTGTGTTTTACCTGTAGGCCACTTCTGTCTCTTTCCTGCTATTTTCCATAAGCTTTGGGAAATGTTTCTGAGCATGCTTTTTGGCAGCCAATGTATGTTTGCAATGTGAGAAGCAATAATTTTCTGAAAGGGACCACGAGGTAATATTGTACTGGGGAAAAGGCAGTAGTGTGGATGCACACAATTTGTTTAGGATGTTTAGATTCCATGTCTCCTAAGAGGTTGGGTTGTGCCCACTGGATATTTCAGGATACAGTCTTTTATACTCACAGAAATGTGTGCTTTTGTGGAAACTGAAATTCATTTCACCTTAATTTTGGTAGAAGGTGGAGTGACGGCAGATAAAGTGAAAGAACTGGAGGAAAGAAAAACAATGAAATTTGAAGCATTTATTTTGGAGAGTTTTTGCACAGCTTCCTTTTAATCCCTGATTAACAGATGAAAGTAGATATGCTGAGACACGGCTCTAGTACTAAACCCTTTGATAATTATTGTACAGGCTCAGTTGATTTGTCTGCACCACCTTCTGCAGTGGTGATTCCTGGGCAGTCAGAGGAGAGCACAAATGAGGAGCTGTTATCCGTGTTGTATCCAAGACAGGCACTTACATGTGTCCCAGGAGCCATTACTGTCTGTAACGCCTACTGCTGATTATCAAGGCTGGAGTTTCTAGTGCAAATAAAAATTGTCCTTGGGCAGGTTGGTCCAAAGCAATGATAAATGTCATTGGTTCACTTAAATGCTAGAAGAATTTTCATGTTATTGAACTTAAAAGGAAAGCACTGAAAGCCCAAAGTCATTGCAATATTTATAACGAGCATTCCTGATATCAGAATGAAAATTAATGTATCTAACATATGTACACTGTCCCCTTTCAGCCATCTTCCACGATGGAGGAATGCTTTTGCTGTCTCTTAAATCAGTCTTTCCATTGGCGGTGGCTGCACCATGTTCCACATCTCCACCCGGGATCCCTCCTTTTCCTGCCGGCTGGGGCTGTAGGTCCCTTGAGTCGCCCGTTTATTGGCAGCGATGACTGAAACCACAACTGCCAAGAAGAGGGTCAATAACAAGGCCAGCGTTACTGAGCCAATGGAGGTGAATATGTTCGAGATCAAGTCAGTTGTCAACTGGAAGGATTGAAATAATTGCAATATAATTTCCATCAAGAGAATACTGAGACATACTTGAGCTACCATGGAAGGAAAACAAAAAACACACTGTGGACAGGGCTTTGCACAGACAAGCTGCTGCTGAAGCAGTAGAAAAGTACATTGGCCCCTCCAGATTTTGTTCTTTGGACTCCAGAAAATTACACACGTGGAGCTGGATGTTTGGTATTCAAGGCAGAGCTGGATGAATTTCATGCAATGACCCATTTCTTTTGACAGCTTCCTTACCTTGAAAATAACCTGTAAGTTAATATGTCTGCAGACTGTAGTAGTAATTCAGCAATTATTTGTTTATTCACTTCAATAATAATTCATTATTCCTGGTCTGGTTGTGAACATGTTATTGCTGGTCTTTGCAACTGCAAGTTAAACATGAGCTAATTTGACTGGATATATATTCAGCCACATTTCTGTTTCTCTTGCTGGAGGAGTCAATTTTATGTGAAAAAATTAATATATATACATATATATATATACACTTATATGTATAGATTATATATAGAAAATTTTCTTACATTAAATATTTCTGTAAAATGTGCTATTTCTACAGGCATTCCTGCCAGTAAACTTTTCTACCAGCTTGTTTTGCATGATACAAGTGTATAAAGGCTGCACAAGAGCACAAGTGAAATCTACTGCATGAGAAATTAATCAGTATATTAACACAAATATATTTTAAAATATTCATCCAGCTCTTCTTCCACATCCAGGCTTCATAGCTTCCTCTACAGAAAAACAAGCAGCACAATACAGGATGAAGGTAGGGATGCTCTGATTTTTTTTTAGTTTTTTTTTTTTTTTTTGAGTTTTCATGTGGCAGTGGGAAATGTAATAATGTCAGAAGGCATAGTGCACATAAACAAATCTGCCAGTTGAAAATCTTCAGACCAGGGAAATTCTGTAGTTGGTAGATTAACGTTTTATACACATCTATGTATATGCTTTCATGTGTAAAAAATGCTTATGGTGGGGTGAGCCAAAAAAAGTGATGTGGTTAGTGTGGAAAAGTGGTCACTATGGACAGAATGACCCTGGCAGGAGTTGAACTTCTGGGCAGATTCTGCCATCCGTCATCTTTTGATTTGTATTATGAGTGACAGCTGAACTGCCCGAGATGAATGTGTGCTTCAGGCTGAACTTTTCAAATCCCAAAATATTTAGAAACGGAAAACAGCAGGTCAAAGCCCATTTCCCAGTTAGATGCTCCACATTACAGGGTATTTTAGTGACCTGCTTACTCGTCATTTCTAAGGAAGGGCAGTTGCAGTCCAGGGAACGATGATAATCCTGCATTCAGCAATGGATGCACTGGAAAGTGGCTGCTGCTGGTGTGTGTACATCACTTGGACTCATGCCTTTGCAGGAGATCAGCAATGCCAGAGGGAAAATGTTAAAACAATCCTTCCTCTTTTTAACTCTCCCAACTCCACAGTGATGTAAAACGTCCCACTCTAACAGTAAAAGCAAGTTTGGCTCAGGGATTCTCTCTAGGGGATAATATGATCGACTAGGATGTTTTCTCCTGTCCTTGATGGCTAAATATATGGCCCCTATTATTTTAAAAACATTTTTCCCGATGGAAATAATCTAGTGCAGGTGACAGACCACATGAATCCAACTGTGAAACAAGGTGGCATGAGGCAAGTTGGCCTACTAAATAGTATTGGATTGGGAAGGTCATTTTGTCTTTGAATGCTGTTACAGATGTATTTGAGATCTTAGTTTTGCTCTGCACTCTGTTAAACTATGACCCTTGTTCCTCTTCCCTCAGAGATGCTGCAAGTTTTTAATGCAATTTTTTTCCTCTCAGAAGCTGTCTTATATTTTCATCATCTAAGAAACTGAGGACTGAGATAGTCGAAGTTAACTCTATCCTAGGATTGAACACAATATTTGTTAAATAAATTCAGTACCATAGGCCACTGGTATTGCCTTGTCTCTGGCATGTGAAATTTCTGAACTTATTCTCCTGTTTTCCAGTCCATGCTCTTTCCTTTACTGTTGTAAGCACATCTGTATCTGTGGAGATGTTTTCATTTATGATAACCTTCAAATTAATTTGATTTCTGAAGGAAAAATTTTATGCAAAGAGTTGGGGAGGAAAAAAAGCCTGTAACTTGTTAAAATGTAGTCACATATCTAAACCTCATTCTCAGTTTAAAATCAGCATAACAAGGCATTTTTTTTATTTTGCAATAGTTACTTAAAACAGAAACCTTACCCATCCTGAGCTACTATGTAAAAGGGGTTACTCCACTGATTGATATCTAGACAGCTGGGGGTTTTATCATGAGCAAGGACATAAACTAACTTTATTTCTGTGTTCATGTTGCTCATAATTTTTAAATAGCAAAAAAAAGCTCCCTTACTTCACCTTTTTGGGTAGGTTCTATTGATCAAAACCCCTCCACCATTCAAGTGCTGTCCCCTGGTTTGTCAGCCCACAGCTCACTGCTGAAGTTTACAGCATAGGTGGCCCCCTTAGCAGTTGCACTGGACTGCTAATAAGAGTTGCCAGAAGGCTCTGCAGTCTGGTCTCATCAACATCAACTGCTTCTTCAGTAATTAATGGCTGAACAGTTAAGTTAATTTGGAAAATCAGCTGGCTGATCTGGAAAAAATATCTGAAAAGTTCTGTCCCCTGTCATCTCAGGCTTTGTTCATTGCATATTTGGTGATGATGGTAGACTAGACTGTAACAGGTGATCCCAAAAAGGAAAGGATTGAGCAGCATTTTTAGGAACATAGTGCTGCTGAGACAGTGGAAAAAGGGGTTCTGTCACTGACCCTACCATGTACTTTGCATAATGGTTGGGAGTGGGCTTTCATAAAGCAGTTTGAAATTAAAGGTCCCATATCACTCTTTCAGGCTTTTCTGGTAAGTCCTTGACTGTTGCTCCCCCCCTCAATGGATCACACAGGTTGCTACTCCCTGCCCAACACTGACTAGTTAAGATCTGGTTATTGAACTGACAGGTTGATACATGGCAAGGTACATTTTTTGGGTGTCTTTATCACAAACCCATGGCAGAGACCCACACAAGAGATGTTCTGTGGCCTGGAGATACAAAAGCAGAAGGGGAAAGCCCAGGAAAGGAAAAAATACAAATTATTGGATTTTGTTGAAACCCTTTGTTGTCAAGGAAGCCTATGAGACCCCCAAACACTGTGATAGCCTTTCAGAAAGAATTCTTGCTAATAAATACCACATGGTGATCACAGCTATTTCTGAATGTAACTTCAGCACTGCTTATGTATAATTAAATATATGTAGGGCAAATGAAGGAGGGTTAATTAACTGCCTGGGCAATACCTTAGAGATTGTCACTACACTTTGAGCAGGAGGCTGAACTGTGAGAACTCCTGAGGGCTCTTCCAACCTGAATTATCTTATGAGCCTGTTTAAAAGGTAGTCAGTGACAGAACAGTTGTGAAAGTTCCCCTGCCCCTAATATAGAGGAGCTGTCAGTAAAAGCTGTATCCTTAGTGGTAATGGATGCTGATGGCAAGATGATGTCATGTCCCATGGTAATACCAACAAAATGAAGTCTGCTGACACTAGAAGACCTATCTGCTTTCACTAAGTTATTTTATGTAGCATGTTCTATTATATGTCTTTGGATGTCAGCTGGAGCAAGACAAATGTATTTTGGCAAAATTAAAAAAGAGAAAGGAGAAAAAATATTACTGAATTTAGTTTTCACGTAGTGAATAGTTTCATCTGCAAAGAGAGGAAGAAATGCAGGAAAAAAGTCTTTGTCTTTTTTTGAAGTCAAGTCTTTTGGCTTTTCACTGGCGGTTTCATTTAAAAGTTTAATAATTTTTTGGGGGTTATTCTAAATATGAAATTAAAATTATTTAAAATATTTAGACTAGAGAAAATGAATCATTGGAGAGAGTGAAACTTCATTGTAAGGCTGGGTTTTGCTTTTCATTTGGTTATTGAAATAGATTTATTGTTCCACCTTGGTTCCTTGATTTGCTTTGTAGATGAACAGTTTGGATAAGGAAGGCCCAGTTCACAAGTCAAAGCTCAGAGGTATTTATCAATCCACTATATGTATGCTTATCTTTAAGCAAGCTGTCTCCCAAATGACTATTTTGTAAGAAGGAACATTAGGGATTTGCTATATATGAATGTTTCCATGTGTGCCAAGTGTCAAAGGCAAGTGGAATTGGAGAGAGACGAAGCCAGCCAGGGCCTCTTCCCCCTGTGAGTTTTACCTCAGCGTGACTTAGCTGACCTAATCCTGCTTTGTGTCATTCCAGGGATGAGAAGCAAGGCCAGAGACACCAAGGATGAGCCAGATCAGGGAGAGAGAAGAGCTGTGGTGCTTGTGGAGAAATCCCCACAGGTGTGAGAGGAGCAGGGAGTTCTTCCTCGGGATGCTGCTGCCTGGACACGAGCTTTGCATGGGAAAGTGTGGTTTGGATGTGTCTTTGGGACGTGAAAGGGGCTCTGAAAGCAGCAGCACTCCTCTGTTGCTGGGCATTAGGAATTAGGCAGCTTTCATTTCAGCGCTCCCATAGAACTGTGCCTCATTCTGGATTCCTCGCCAGACAGAGACATCAACTTAAGATTTAAAATACACGGATTGACAAACCCCGGAGAATTCCCTTCTCTGCCTCATGTGGGGATTTCTGGGAATTCTGCAGCTGCTCGTGAGCACCAGAGCTTTCGCTGGCAAAGTCTCAGGATCCCGAGTCCTGACACCACTCACAAGGTTATCACTTCATTCCTAGTAAGAACATCTGATCCATGCCGTCCAGATTTACTGCCCCCAAATCAAAACCATTTGCTATAGTAATGAGGGCTGATTGGCTTGAGTGGTCCTAATCCATGTCAGAATTTCTTTGAAAGGTTAGGAGGGCATATAGGGGTTACAGGAGCAGCCAAAGAAAAGCCATTTACTTGATTAAAAAGCCCATAGATGTACTGAGTTTACTTCTTAGAAGATTTACTGCCATTCTTATCAGACTTTTTTTTCTGTTAAAGGCTGAATTCATGTAAGAATCCGGGTAGTTCAAAAAGAAATCTAGTCAGTCATATACAAATCTGTTATTACGAGATGCATCGATAACCCCAGCCTGTGAGACTACAGTTTATTTTCAACAGCAGTAAAGTGGTCATAAATCTATAGATTGACTTTGTTCTAATGAAAATTGAGTGGCACGTGAACTCCCTTTTTCTGTGATTTTCTTTTTTCATCCTCACAAATTATCACCTGTTCCTCTCCCTCGCATCATTTATGAGAGGTAGCTGCTCTGCCTGTCCTAAACACCAGGCACTAGGTCCCAAGAGCTGTGTTGACCTCTGTGTTGGGCTCTTGAGTTGAATTTATAATCCATTTTGGACTAATTTAAGGAGAACAGATTCATGTCCAGCTGAGCTAAATACTGCACAGGCCACTGGAAATGGCAAACTATTTTAAAGATTTTATGCACATTGCCTATTTCCTTTAACTGCTTTATCCTTTAATGGTTTACACTGGTTTCCTACTTCATGCTGTTGCCCATGTGGGCACTCACTTAGTGCACCTTAGCTGATTTCCTACTGTTTATCACCAGGGAGACCACCACTCCTTTTCCTTCTACACACCTCACAAGTCTCCAGTTCATCTTGTGGGCTTCAAAAGTGGCAGTTGCATTGCATAGACATTCTTCTTGTCCCCATGTGTGAAGAAAGTAATTTCTGAAAGGTGCAATATTTGCTGTATTGTAAACCTGCTGCTTAAAAAGTTTCAGGATTATCTGGTAAGAAAAGTGAATTCTCTGAAGTTGATAAGCAGAAAGCAAGAGGGAAAAACAGACCTAGGAAGACTTCAGGTCCAGTTCAGGGTGGCCTATAGTTGCCACATATTGGCTGTGGTGATTTCTGTATGCAAAGTAACACCCCATGACTGCTTTTTTCCCCGACATCTTAGGAACTTCTCCCCGACACCATGTTCACTGAGAAGAGGCTATCCTGTTGTCCCTCACCTACCCCTGTAGTCCTCTGAAAAATCTCTCTATATGACATAGAGCTGTAGATCATCTTAAAATTCCATCATTGCCATTGCTGTTTCTACCATCAACCTCTGAGTTGTTTTCCTAGTATCTGCAGGAAAATACAATCCCATTAATGGAGGGCCTGAATGAGACCCCAAGTCCTGTATGTGCCTCTGTGGATATTGCTGAAGAAAAAGCTTAGATGAGTACAGAATATCCACAGTACAATACATACAGGCAGTTCACCTTGAAAAAGGAAGATTGTAAGTAATTTTTTAAAATTATTTTTCTGTTTTCTCCTGGATTACTTTCTGAATATTGTCTTTGAATGTCTCTGAAGAAATTCCATTCACAACCACCTCCATGTAGTATATGTGCGTTTTTTATAAAATGTAGTTTGAATAGTTTGTCTTAGTTGACACGTGACAGTTTTAATTGATTTCTTCCTGGAAAATGTTAACTTTTAGTTTTCTGACAGTTCTTGAAATCAAAGCAAAAGTGGAGAGAGAATTCATGTTAGTTGCTATAATGATAAATTGATCATCGGGCTTGACCAGTTATACATCAGAAAAATGCAATCTTTTGCTATCAAGGAAGAATTACATCTCTGGTGTTCTATGAGAAAATGAAGAAGATGGAGATGATTGAAGTGCAGGATTTAGCTGGGCTTGCAAGGAAAGTACCTCATTAAGAAATTCTGACAGCCTCCCTCCTGGCACATGAAGCCACACTGTTGTGACACTACAGAAGTTAACGAGGAAGTTTGTTCTAATTATAGTGGAGCAAGAAATTGGAGATTGGAGACAGAGCTCTCTGAAGTGTTGCAACTAAATTGTAAAGCAGACTTCAGTTAAACATGGGTTTTGTTCACATTAGTCTTATCTTCCACTCAGATTGGCATACCTAGACCTCCTGCTCCCCACATTAGATTCCAGGACCATTCCTAGATCACTTTAAACAGTGCTGTGTTGAAATCAAAATGATTGGCCCCTTCCTCAGTGCTAGTACATGCAGTCATGTTTGGCTTAGGTGGCCTTCTATTGACAATATTAGCCTTTTGGCCAAGCAGCTTTTCCAACTCGGAAGCTCACTTTTAGGAATTAACTTTTAAGGAACAGGCTACATACAGTAACTGTAATTTCTTTAACTACTTGTGGTACTGATGTCTGACTTGTATTAAGTGCTTAATGAAATTGGTCCAGCTGTGAAAACAGTGGTGTTTAATATGTCTGTATGGTCTGTCTTAGGCAGAAGGAATAATATTTCTGCTTTTGGCCACTGTACTGTGCATGGGCCATGGACCCAAATGAGACGGAAGTACATAGATAGCCCTTAAAATCTCCATCATATATTTTGCTGGATTAGTATCTCATAGGACAAAGTATTAAATGCCTTTTCTTTCAGACAGCAGTGTTGGTTACACAGAGAGAAGCGATTTGGGTGGCAGTTTGGGAGGGCGGCTCTCATTAACCTGTGGGCTTTGAGGAGGCTCCTCGATAGTGCTGCTGCAGCAACTGCCAGTGCTATTTTTGTAAGGGTTCTCCATCTCTTTTTAAGATCATCTTGGTGGTGCAGCACAGATTAAATGTGCAGCTCCAATGTGTTGTTATGAGCTGCCTTTTAAAATTCTATCGACAGCCTCTGGTGTAGGAACTTCACCATCTGCTGCAATCTGAAAGGATAAGAGGGAAAATCTATAGCTGGTGCAAATCCAGGCAAACCATGCCGAGGAGGAGTTTGTCCCATAGCTGCTATATCACTGACTAGACAAATGTTTTAGTAAAGGTGTCAGTCTCTGGGGTGCAACATCCCTTTCCAGTTTGGGAAATGCTTTGGGGCATCATATAGAATTATTTTTGTACATGGCTGACAGCGCAGTGCATCAGGTGGTGTTTCTCCACAGGGAATAACTGCTTTACAGCTTTTAGGCAGCAGATTCTATATGAGTAAATCTTGCTGGTGGATCAAATCCTTCTCAGGCAAGCATCTTGCAGGAAGGAATGGATGATATTTAAACTCAAGACTGTTGCTGAAAACAGTAACTTTCTGTCATTGCCCTGCATGTAGCTGGGTTGAGTTTACTGCATCGCTGTAGTCGCCGCAGCAGAAATGAATCCTGAACAGGGATTTGGGAGAACACACAGTAGTGACCTTTTGAGGAAGTCCAATCCTGTTTCATGGAAGAGTGAAGTGGGTGTAAGGGAGTTGGTAGATTAAATCCCAAAGCAGAAGAAGACTATAAAAAGATGCTACAGCCCTGAAGATGAGGACAGGACAGTTCCGTTTTTTTCTATATAAGGGGGGAAAACAAAAGAAATGTTGCTGAGGTATTGGCAATATGCAAGCCCAGAGTCCATCTGATGGACTGTTGTTCCTCCTCACAAATGTTTCCATGTGCATTTTTTCCATCAGCATGATTCTCCTGTCTTCTGAATTATTTATCTCAGTTAACTTTAATTGAGTCGCACAACCTGAATTGTGCAGAACCTGGAGCTGCTCAGATCTCCACTTTTCAGCACACAACAGTTGGGGTTAAAGATGTCTTTCTTTCTTAATTAGAGATGTTAGAGGTAGATTTTTTTTATTTTATTTTATTTCTGTAATCAGATCTTTGAGAACAGCACCAAGTACCCATCAAAGACAAGCACCACATACAGGTGCAGCCACATTCTGTGGGCTGTGATTCCTGACTGTGACAATGTGTAGCAGGGTCTAGTCCTCTTGCCCCCAGGTCCTGGTTCTCTTGCACAGATGCAACCTGTGCTGAAACTCAGCCCTATCTCCTTCCACTTTCTATGGGAATAAGAAACTGCTCTGTTTGTCCAGTGATGTGTACTAGGTGGGTCAGCAGTGTATGATATAGCAGAGATCATTTTGATTTCTGTCTGATTTTGTAAATGCCAGACACTTTCCATCCCTACTTCTCTGCTAATAAGCAAAGCCTACAGTCTCAAAACTGTTCCATGAAAAATTCTTCTCTGTATTTGGTGCTAAGCTCCTGCAAAACCGCCATGTGTTGCTACCTAGCATTAATATTAGGCTGTCAAGTGGTGATGAAGTAAGTAGCTATTTGACTGTTTCACACTGTCAGACAACAAGGTATCAAGTCAGCATCTAGCCTTTGCTGCGTGCAGCACTTCAATTGCAGCCATCTCATGCTTCCAACTGTAAATATTAATGGTATAATATAGACCTTTACTGGCTACATAATACTTGCCTTACACGCTCTGTGACACTGTCACGTTACTGAGCTAATTATATTCCTCGATAAAAACTTTGAGTGTGGTTTTATCCTACTGGCTTTTTTTTTTTTTTTCCTACCAGAAAGTTGATTAGAGACATCACTAGGGTTTAGCTTCAGGAAAGACTTTGCTGGAGATGCATGCAGGAAAAGTGTAAATGAAAAAAAAAAGTAAACTTCCATGTTAATAATTACTCATTGAAACCCTGGTTTAATTTGATTTAGACTTTTCATTTGTTGGTGGAGTTATTTTTTCTTATGGCTTTTTTTTGTTGTTGTTAGTGTACATCCATCTTGTTAGAATCATGTGAGTTTGTCTCTCTCTACCTGTGAACATTACCCCTGTCCTCAGGGATTCTTGGATCAACTACTGCATACCTAATACAGTATCTAGTTACTGTGTAAATATCACTGTCATTCAATAGGTTTGCATCTGACTGTGAACTGGATGAAGTCAACTGTAATAATTTCTTTTTGGATATCTGCTGAAGATGCAAGTGTTTTAGAAAGTCTCTTTCTGTGGTATAGCTAGCATAGTACATGAGGAAAAGACCTCTAATACGTGGTAGAGATTTCTCTTAACTTTCTACTCCATGCTTTTACCTTACTGCCACCTAAAGATAACTAACAGAAAATACATTGTACTTCAAATTAGAGAGTTTTACTCTAATATGCTGGGAAGAAATGGCAGCCTTGTCAATGTCTTTCTTTTAAGAAGAATGCCTACACTTTCAGAAGATTTTCTTGAAGATTGTAGTGGAAATAAGAAAAAAAAATCTCCTGACTCAGCTCACTGAATTTACCTCTGGTCCTCCAAGGCAAGGCATATTGACCACGAGGCCAACTCACCCTGTTTCTTAACTAGGGGATTAATTTTGATCTCCTCAACACAGGCTGAAAGTAGCATTTTCTACAGTTCATGGAGTCAGGTCAAAATCCATCCTGCGGGTGTAAGGTATTCCTGATCCAACCCCCCTTTGACTCTGCCACTCTGAGATACTGGAGTTCTGTGCTGCTGATCAGGCAACCTAAGCTGTTCTTCCTTCCCAGCTCCATCCTTGATGCCTTATTTCTTAAATAGCAACTTTGATTTTGGAAAACCCCTTTAAAGAAGGCCTTTTGTCAGAGAGGGAAACTGAGGCATGAAATAGAGACACAATTAGCTAATGATCAGTTAGGCAACACATGGTGGAAATGGTAATTGAATTTAATCTGTTCATCCTGCCTAAACACTGCCTGCATAATACCCATGGACTGTCACACCAGGGCAGTGCAGCCCTGCCCAGGCTCTAGCACTCCGTTTGCAATGAGAACTAGCAAGGTCTGGCTTAAGGTGTGCCCTCCAGTCTGTGCCTAGCTGGTGTTTGTGCAGTTGCTGGTACACTGAGGCATGAAGCCCTGAGCAAGAGAACTTTCGTGGAGCTGTTGCAATCAGACATTTTTATTGTATGGCATTTCTCTTTTGGAGTGAAGTGTGGTTGTTTAAACCACAAGAATATTGCACTTGCACTGGTAATAAATCACTCGTGCACCTACTACAGGCTTACAGTCTGAACTTAGTCTAAACTCACATTTCCACATAAACTGACCTGTTGTTACTTATTGTCTGAGCATCAGAACAGATGCTTTTCCCCGGGCTGGCTGGTCAGTCACTCCTCTTGGGCAAATGCCCTTGAGTGCACTCCTTACTCCTGTGTGCCTGAGAGCTCAGCTCCGTGCCAGGTGAGACTAGTACAGGTTTGAGACTGCTGAAGGGTCTTGCTTTGATTTTACATATTCTCACATATTGAAAGGATCTGGCTCCATCAGTCTCATTACCTGTAACTGCCTCAAGCCAACAATGGCCAACAGTTTGTTAAAGTACCTGGCTGCACTTACATTGCACTGTTTAGAGATAGTTCATCCTCGGCCAAAATTGCACTGTGAAGTCTCGCAGACTTGACACTTGGCTTGTTGCCTATCTTTACTTTTTATACCACAAATAAGCCATTTAATTCAACTAATAATTTAATCAGGGATTTCCAAGATGCTTCCTTATTGGCTCCAAGTAATTATTCTGATTGACACTTACATGCTTCCTTAAAATATTCCCAATCTCATATGTATTTCAATATCAGTAAGGTAACCATGAAATAAAGCAAGTTATATATCATACTGGCAGGAGTGTCAAACATTACGGTTTTCTCCTGGAAGAATATTCCTGCTTCCTCCATCATCAGTAGTTTTGGGAGAGAACAGAAAAGCAGTGACCACGAGCTAGGAATTTTCAACTCAAAACTTTCCTGAGGTGAAATAAGTTGTTTCAGGGTTCTGGGTGCAGGCCAGTTGCACTCTGACCAGCCTGTGCATCGGGCCTGAGTGCTTCTCCAAGAGAGTATGAATGGAAATACAGCTTCCATGCCTACTCCATCTAAAGAACATCACTGTTGTGGAGACTGTTGCTTACCAGCAGGTTATACCAGTAATGCTTTAGTATTTTCAAACGTGGCTAAAATATTGTTGAGTAGATTGTGGTTTCTCTGTCAAGTTCCTAGTGAAGAACAAGATAGTAACACTTCTGTACCTTATAGATGTGCCATAAGCATTCATTTAAAATAATGAAGTTATTCTTACTGTGTTAAGATATAGCCCAGGTGTTCAGTACTGCCCCCATCTGTTTGATTTTTACAAATCCATTTTACTTATCATTTTCCTGTTTGTGTAATTTTACTTCCCTGAGTATCACTTTATGCTTCCAGAGTCTCCTTCAGAAACACCTTTTTTAATGGTTTCCAGTAAGGATAGGTAACACAGCACCTTTGGGTTTTTTGGGACTCATCTCTGGCTTCCCCAAGATCCTCAGCACCAGTGAGGTTCCCTGACAATATTGCTTACTGGAAGGATGGGGAAAATTTTGCATGGGGATGATAACTTCCAAACCTGTAGAAAGTGACAGAAGACACCACTTTTTACTGGTGGGTTTAGGTCAGCCATGAAGGATGTGCTGCATTTTCATCCATAGAGAAACCAAACATTTTCTTTTGACGTGAACAACTTTTGTGTCTGATTAAAGGAAACAATTAAAATAAGAAAGGACCAAATGGAATTTTCCGTGAGACACAGCACAGTGTCTTGCCTGGCTCTCATGTTCAACATGCTGATCAGTTCACAAGATGATAAGCTTTGGGATAAAAAAAGGTAACAGTTACATCACAGTATAAACTCTGTGGAGGAGTCGGATGCCTACGCTGCCATTTCACTGAGAGTTTAGGGTTAGCCTAGGTAAGAGGACTGAACTTTAGGCTTTGTGAATACAAACTGAAAGAAACCATGCAAAAGATGTGATGTTGCCAGGCCCTCCCAGGGCCTGGTCTCTGATTCCTCACTGATTTTAGGTGGGAGCAGGTTTGGTTTTTTTCTGGTTTTGAGGTGTTGCTTTTGGTTTGTTTTTTTGGTTTAGGTTTTTCTGTGTTTCAGGATTAGCTGGTCCTAGGTGTCAGCCAGGCTAACTGTGTTCAGAACATGCATCCTTTTCCTGTATAACTGGCAAAAAGTCAGCAGGGGAGAAAAATTCTTATTACAGGATGATCAGGGGAGCAACTGCACCTTTAATTTCACCTGGAAATGATTACTGTTTGGAGAAGAGGGAACAGAGGGTCCTGTCCCTTGGGGGATAAGAAGAGCACAGCGTGTGAATGTTACCAGTGCTGCACCAGACAGAAAGAGAAATATTCCCAATTATTTCTGTAATGGGTAAATTGGACCCCAAACTATTAATGTGCTTAAGAATCACCAGAATCCCTACCCTAGCATTTCACAGGGACCACCAACAACCAAAGCTGCCTGCAGTGGTGCAAAATCTGTTCACTCAAAATAACTGCAAAGATCTGTAAAGCTGCTGATTTTCTTGTCCTTAAATTACAGCATTATCACTTTTTTTACTTCAGTGCTCTTATTCTACTTGAAAAGTGAATAATCTGTTCTATCAAATATTATTTGAATAAATTTGAGGAACTGTTGTATTTGCTGCACAGTTGGATTGGTAAAAAGCTCAGATGTTTATATAACAAGCTCTGCCTCTCATTTAAATGGCTCTCTGTATCAAAACACATAAATGTTTGTGATCTTTTGAAATCAGCATGTTTTTCAGATCCTCTGGAATGGGATTTTTAAAATTTCTTTTTAGTGGAAAAAATATTCTATAAACCTGGCAAAGTGTTTCATTTTTTTCAGACATTATTAGGAATGGATACTTCTATCAAGAACTGAAAAATAGTCTGCAGAAGAATATACTTTACTAGCAGAGTTTATCAAGAGCTACTTAGGCAGATTAATATGCCATCTTGCTTTATCTGGAAGCATCATAAGTCATGGATATTTGATAGTAATTTTAAGCACATGATTAGTTTCCAAGGCATCGATGCTATCCTATAAGAAATATTTGTAGAGGTTGAAATCGAGGACCGTGGTTCCCATCCAGACACCTGAGTAACTGTGGGTAGATTTTCTGAAGTGCTTAATCTGTCATACCTGGGAAATCTCCATAATTACCTTTTATCTGGCATGCTACTTAGGTGGGGGTAATTTTTGTTCTTTCTAATGTAAAGGTGGATAGTGAGCTTCCTTTGAAGCCCCATTGGTCCTAATCCAATGATAAATTCCCTGTAAAACTTCACACCCGTGTTTCAGTTCTGTCAATTTTAGAGAAGAGGATGAACATTGAATCCCAAGATACTTCTGCCACCACACACTCACTATAAGTTACCTTTTCTATTTCATACTTCTTAACTTCTGCTCAGTTTCCTTTTAATAAGTACTCAAGTAAAAGCCCAGACTGTATTTTCCAGCTCAAAAGGGAGGTTGAATGTTCTTTTCTTTAGAAACTTTTGGTCAATTTAGCTATTTGGATTTTATGTAATTAAAACAGATTTCTGGTCTTGTTTCACTCAGTATTTATATTTTTTTATATATCTTTTTTTTTTTTTAAATCCATGTTTTTTTAAAAACAACTTTAAAAAATCACAGCTGAACATAGCTTTGTTTCCATTTTCAGTGGAAAACAGACACCAAAATAAATATAAAATATTTTTTTCAATACTTGCAGCAAAATAATTTTCTTACCAACTGTTTTTTAAGAAGCAAAGTAAATGGAAACATGTAAGGTTTCAGTATTAGATTACAGCAATAGTCAGAAATACCAGAATTACCAAAATGTTCATTCATGTTTGGATAGTCCTTAAGAAGAGATCAGAGTTACTTTTTATCTACTGAGACAAAAGTATTTGTTCCTGCTTAAAAAAAAAAAAAAAAAAAAAAGTAGAGTATATTTTTATATTTATAACTTAATTGTTCTAAAGAAATTTTCAGAAAATCTTCCCTCAGTGCTGCATTATTTGAAGAGAGAGAGGAAAAAAAAGATAAAAGAGAAGAGGACATTAAGTCTCATGAGTCATATGAGGAAAAAAAAAGGACATAAAATTTAGTATCTGAACAATACATGGAGCGCATGAATGTGTTATAAAGTGAGCAATGACTGAAGTAAATGCCCATGTGATGTGAATGTGAGTCTACAGGGAAAACATCAGAAGGTGAGAAAAGGGAAGACAATGCCATTACAACAGAAAGGATGGTGTACAGACAAAATGTGTTAGTCTGAATACTAAACGTGTTACGTGAATGCTGTACTTGAACTGATTCCTACTGCAGAGTGTTGTGCTGTCACATGTCATCTGGGCTCCCTTTTCTGCTTATATTTACCATGCACATTAAATATTCAACTGCTTCTCAGTGATGCATGCAGTAATCCTGGCCTTGTGAAGAGCTTTCTTGTCTTTCCCAGCTAAGACACATCAGATAACCTTATTGTCTTTGCATCCTAATGCTTTTGTACCTTATGTTGTGACACATATTAAATGTGTTCCTTGCAATATCCTTTTAGAAGTTTTAGTTAAATCCTGTGTTTTGAATACAGACTAATAGAAAATAGCAGAGGGTATTGAGGCGTTGTTCTGCTCTGAAAAAAACAACTGTAAAAATGGCATTGTGACATTTCCAATGACTTCCAGAGCAGAGCTGCTCATTTTACAAATCTAAAGATGTTTCTTCTTACCCCACATTTGACCTGGCACAGGAATAAAGCTGAGCTTTCTCTGGCTCCTACCATCAGTGGTAACAATTCTGCCATGATGGGTGATCTACAAGCACACAAATGACGTGAAACCAAATAAACTCCAGCTTTTTCCCAGCTCAGTTAATGCTGATCGTGCTAGGCTAATAAAAACAACAAAGCTTTACTTCAGCCAATGGAATAATATTATTTCAATAGCCTATCATCACACTGTATTAAATTTACCTGTGCTGTACAGTTCTTTTCTCCAAATAGTTGCCATGATGAGGGTGCTCTCAAAGTAAGGTGCTACAGAGGGTAAACCAGAAGTACCAGAATTCCAGGAGCAGCCTCACAGGATGTAAGTTACGTGGCCCAGACTGTTTCCTTCCTTTCTGCAGTCTGCTCCCTGCCTAGGTCTCCGGAGTGTCAGGAAGGCTGATAGCAGAGCTATCAGAGAGAGCCTCTGCCCGTTGATAGTTCTGCTATCCCAAGGCTTGCCTGGGGAGGAATGCCCGCAGGAATGTGCTGTGGGCTGGCTATGCTGACCAGGAGTGCAGGAAGCTGAGGGCATCAGTTTTGAACAGGGGTTCAGTCCTCTCTCCACTTTTGTTCAAGCACTGCTGCCTTCAGTAAGATATTGGAGTACACTCAGGAGTGGTTTCAAATACCCCTGATTTCATGAGGTTGTATTATCACGAGGCAAAGCACCTCAACTGCAGAGGAAATAGCCAGGGAATTTCAGAAAAATGGATTAATGCTGAAAATATTATACTGTACATACCTGTCTTTTTCAACAGGCTGCAA
>JAWWES010000006.1:22155584-22173349 GCA_035583135.1 Lophotriccus pileatus
GCCAGGGAATTTCAGAAAAATGGATTAATGCTGAAAATATTATACTGTACATACCTGTCTTTTTCAACAGGCTGCAAGAGCTCTGGAGAAGCCAAAAGACAGTAGATACAAAAGTGCTCACTTACTAAGACATCAGTCTGATTGTCCCCAACAGCTTGGCCTGATGTTGCTGCCTGAAGTCCTGGGTTGTTCGGCCGCCCCATACGAGGAGAACCTGGAGCTGACCTCCACGCATGGTGACACCCTCTGCTCACCCTCTGCGGGTTATGACAGAGGCAATAAGCTTGTCAGTGAGCTGGGGCACCCACAGCTCCTCAGCTGGTGCTGTGGAGGTGGAGTAGGTGAGTGGCTTGTCTAAAAATCAGGGTGGCAGCACAGCTTTACTTCTTGCTTTTCCCATGCTGCTGAGGCTGGCAGCTGAATATTACTGTCTTAGTGTTGTCAACACTGAGCATTCACAAATTAACCAACTCTGAAGTATGAAAGTATCCTAACCATCTGCAGTAGGAAAGAGCATAAATTCAGGACAAGAACAAATCTATACTGATGAAAAAGGGAACAGAGTGCTTTCAAATTTTTGCAATCTCAAGACAGAAACTGATGGGAATAGTGGCTCAGAACTGGTGCAGTGTGGAAACTAACTTGCATGACTCTATTTGTTACATTACATTGTTACATTACATTGTTACATTACTCTATAGGTCTTGAAAATAATACTCTGTTTATATTTCTGTGTATAAGGTACGAGATATGTATGTGTATGTATACAAGAGCAAGACATACAGGTAAAGCCACGGTGAGACTGGGGGAAAACAGTGTAGTTGTTACATTCCCGATGTCCACATCTTTTAGTCAAATGATAATTATCCATTAATTGCCTCCTAAGTATGAATATGTAAATAGCCATTGAATGCATTATTCATGAATCACCAGGCATTAATTATCGTAATTAAGTGTCATTTGCTACGCTCATATTACTAACCCTTCCAGTTAATGAATACATTAGCTAATCGCTGTAGAGCAGATTCAATCAAAATTCCATGTGTCTGCACTATGGAAGCCTGAGAGAGTTTTATTGAATTTAGATTCAATATTGAACATACCTTACATGCTTATCAGTGTATTTTTAATGACATGAAATGTGAATCGTAACCTCCAGTGCATGATGCTTGTCCTTGTGCCCAGGAGGGTGGATTGGTACCAGCTGGAAGTGTATGTGAAAGCAACAGTGGTGCAGCTCTGTGAGCTACAGAGAACTTCAATTCTGGGACATGAAATCTAGTGCCACTTTCAACTATCACGGATATCCACGTGTACAGTAGGAGAGGGTGTGCTTTGTGAGGAAGTGCTGTCCCAGAGGTGCTGCGGGTGACCGTGTTCACGAAACAATTTCAAAGTACAGAGGGAGCTGTTCACCAGTCGGTGCTTTTTGCCAGCACCAGCAGAACACAGCACTGCAGGACATGCTCCTGAGTCCAATGGGGCCTTGGGGCACGCTTCAAATACAGATTAAAATGAACAACCAAACCCTGGTTTTTGTTTTTTACTCTCTGGAGATCTGTTTCGAGTAATAGTCTCAGTAACACAGAAAAAAGATTTGTTGAAGTTTTTTTTTCATTGCCTTTTAAGATTATATTTCTTAGGACCAGGCTTTGTGGTTCTTGAAGTAGGAATTTTGAATAATTTGTTGCAAATGAAAGTTTCCTTGTTTTTAGGAGAATCACTAACTCAAGATTAAAATATGTAAGTTCAAGTGCTGAAGGTTAACAGATAAAAGTAAAGTGCCCTCTTGGCTGAACTTTTGGCCGTCAGGCCAGGAAAAATATTTTCAATGAAAGAATGCAACCTTTTTTCATCACTGCTAGTTTGAAGCAGATTTTTTCCCATTTTTAGGTTCACATGCACTGAGTAAATGATTGGATCTAGTTTCTTCAGTAATCTGGGAGTAAAAGAATCTAAAGAAGCATACATCATCAAGTATATTTTTAAATGCACAAGCACATGGGCTCTTTGCAGCTAAAGTTTTGATGAGATAATGTTGGCAGAGTTCACATTGTACCTGTAGAGGAGGGTTAGTCAGAGCCTGTTTTTCTAAGGGCCAGAAGTAGAAATGATGGTCAGTAAAGCAAATCTACCATTCCCTGTATAGAATTCCTCAGTGGAATACCTTCCGTGTATTTGCCAAATAGTAGAGGATATGCTTTCATTCATCCCACAGCTGATGCAAATCCCTTTGCTCTCCCTTTCATCACTGCTGTCTTTCCCTTCTTTTTAGAGATCTTAATTCTGCCTCAAGCCCAAACACTGTTACTTATCATTACCCAACTTTCTGAATGACAGTCACTGGCATCTGAAAAAGTGTGAATTGTGGTATCATAAAGGGATCCATTACAGATAGTATCAGTACTGAGCAAACCGTACCTCCAAAAATGATGACCTTGCTTTCTTGCTTTCTTGATTTCTTTCATTTGATTGTCTTGTGTCCCTCATCTAATTCTGAGTATATTAAGATTATGGCTCTTCTCAATGTGGCAGGAGTGTGGTTTTAATCTTTTTTTTTTTTTTTTAAGTAGTTTGTGTTCTAAATAAAAAAAATCAACTATCAGAAGATCGGCAGTACAATTGCAACACTGGAGATGTATGAAGGTTTTGCTGTTATAACTTAATAAAAAATATGAATAATGGCCTTTTAAGCTCCTTGAATTCTAAAAAATCTTAGCAAATTGATGTGTTTACAAAAAGATTAGTGCTTAGAGTTAATATTCATCCAGCTATTTTTTAGTGTTTGCTTCTAGACCTGTTTCCCTTTAATTGTTTGATACCTGCATCTCTTAAAAAAAAAAAAAAATAGAAAAAGTTATTTAAGTTAATCTGGAATTTGTTTGTTTACTTTTTTAACTTTTAAAACTAAAAATATCAAGTCTGTTCTTCACTGGGTGTGTTGGAAGAGCTGTGAGTGTGACAGAGCCAGCCTATGGGCTGCAATAACTCGGTGAAAAGGGATGACCCAACAAAAATTCGGGAACGAAGGCCCTGTGATGTCCATCAGTTTTTCTCAGTGTTGAGAGTACCTAAGGAGGAGCCAAGCAATAAGAGTGGCTTTAAGCTCCTCTCTGAATTGTTGTTCTGGGGGCTTGTTCATTTAGCTGTGCTCTGTACAGTACCAAGAGCTACCTGGCAGAGGTGATTGCCCCGAGGGGTAATACAGCACGGCAGCTGGGGTGGTTCAAGAGGCTGGAGAGCTTTTTTGGGAAGCACCTTGCCTGGCCTTGTGGTGCCAGCACTCCTGGAGAGCACAATGAGGTGAGTTAGCCTCAGGTTTTGCGTGGTGTACCTCTGAAGTGCGAGTGTTCAGAAAACATGGCACACTGAAAGCAAATGAACAGAGTCAACAGCAGAAAATGAGGAGCAGACGTAAAGAGACAAAGGCAGAAGGTTTATTTTGTGTATTAAGGTAGGAAAGTTATGTACACGTGCACGATGTAGTTGAGGATACAGAAGTACAAAGAGGAAAGGAGCAACATTTCTGAGGTCGGGATGTTTCATGATGACAAGGCATTAGAGAAAGGAAAGAATTCATTTACAGGTGAGTGTATTCAGTAAAAGAAAGAGTGAATTCTGCTAATATAATCTAGATTAATAACTTGCATATTGCTGTAAATTCATATAAAACCTGTATTTACACTCATATCAAGTTTCTAGTATTGAATAGAAAGATTTTTGGAATCTCTGTACAAACGTGTTCTCTGTTTTTCACATTATGCATATAGCTAGAGTGGGACAGATGCACTGTTATACACGTATTGTTTCTACCTTTCTTCACCATTAATACTAGGATGAAATTTCTGCTTAATATAGTGTGTCCTGTAGTGTGTATTCTATAAAGTACATAACAGTTCAATTTACTTATGTGGAAGCTGAATTAAGCCCTGTGAGAAAAAAAACAGAACAAAACAAACTTTTTTGTGATTTTCTAAACTGTAATTGTTAAAAAAAAAAAAAGAAAAAAAAGGGAAAAAAAAGATCTGGTTAGTGGCAGCAGCCTTTTTCATTTGAATTTTTAAAATTTCTTCTTTCTTTGCCTTCAGTTAGCATTCTGAAATATGATAGCTTTCATCTCAAGTTATTTGTGTTTAAATTTTTCATTTTTCATCTCAATAATACTGCACTGAATAATGCTTTTAGCTATGATTAAATGAAAGATACAGTTTGGAATAAAGTTCCCAGCATAATATGTTATTGCTTTAAATTTCTCCATATGAAAGAAAATGCACTAAACTCTAAACAAGGTGAATGTTTTCATTTTGGTTTGTCGTTGATATTTTGAACCCAAAGGCAAACATTTTACCCATAAATATTGATTTCATTTAAAAAATATTTAAAAAAAAAAGATAAAAGCAACCCAAGATATAAGTTTGACCCCATTATTTTATCTGGAGTAAAAAGCAATTTTCCAAAAAAGTATTTTCATTGGAAAAAAAAAATATTCAAAATGCAGTTTAGTTTGGTTTTTTTTTTTCTCTTTGCTGGTGTTCTACAATTCCCAGTATCATATGTGATTCCCAGTAAGTAAGATAACTAAGCCCTACATCTGATAGAATATACATTTTTGTTTCTGAACCCCCTACATTAATTTCATCTTCGGTACTGGAACATGCATTCCCATCTAGTGTTTATTGACTGCTTTCAAAGAGGAAAGAATTTTTTTGCTAGATTATTATTTTTGTATATTTTTTCTTTAGTTGTTTTGTTTTTTGTTTTTTTTTTTAATAAGAAATTAACAAGAAAATTGCCCCAATCACTTTTCGGGTATGATAAAGACAGTAGAGAAATTATCCTTGAATACAATTATTATAAGTAAATATATTATGCTTAATTTTTATGCTAAGGCAGATGCTTGAAACAGGAATATGTGACATAGAACAGGGATGAATCACATTTTTTTCCCCTCAAATGGGCAAAAAAGTTTGTTCAGTTTTTTTTTCCTCCCCCTGAAAATAGGAGGAGGCTTTTTCATAGCACAAATGTTGCTGCAATTGTGTGCTGAATGGTACTCAGAGAAATAACAGACTTTGGGACATTTATGAAAGTGGAAAATAAAAAATGGAAGTCAGATCCACTTGCAGGGGCTTCTGCTATATCCTTCACATCTCACTTATATAGACTCTTAATAGTAAAACACCACCTTATACATGCTTATTCTTTTGAATACTCATTCAAGGATGCTATTCAATTGAGTAAGAGTGCAGAATCTGTGCAAATATCATCATGAACGCCTAAATAGATGGTTTCACCATTCACAAACTTTTTTTTTCTTTTTCCTTAAAGAATTGTTAAAAAAACCCCCCAAAACTAAACAAAAACTTACTTTTTACTACTGCTTTGTATTTAACACTGTATTTCAGTTGTGCCTGTGCTCTCAAAGGCAGCTACAAAGATATTTTGCTATTTTTTTGCTACACATCCTGTGTTCATAATTTTTGGGTCCCTTGTTTTCATTTTTTTAAGAATCTGTGGACAACCAATCAAGTGAATTACCTTGCTTGCTTCCTAAGAAGGAAAAATCCCATAGTTTTTGTCTGATGACGCTCATCTATTAATCAATAACACAGATTTACTTAAAGTTGAAAAAAGTCTTTAAACAAACAACAAATCTATGATTTTCAAGTTCGAGGTACTTACTGGGCCTTTCTTGAAAAGGGAACAATGGTAAAGATTGGCATGTTTATATTTTATCTCAGTGTAATACATTGGAGGTGTACAGGCTACTGGAGCAGAGGATCAGGATTAGTGATATCAGTGCAGGATTGCCACTAATTCAGATAGATGTGGGAGCCTCCTCAGCAGGTTGTCAATTGCTAATCCAAACCATTAACTAATTATCCAGAAATATCCTGCACAATTTCACAGGTGTGAGACCTAACTGCCCACAAAACAGTAATGAACGTGGTGTGTGACATAAAGATAGTGACCATCTATAAGATTTAATGTACAATTAGCCTTATTGAAGGCAGTGGGTCCTTGTCACTCTATTGTTGCAATAGAGTTTGAATGAATGCCACCATCAGTAAATCTGACAGTTCTTGTTAACATGAATTGCCGGTTGCTGTGTCCCAGCGTCAACCTGTGGCAGTGCCTATGCAGTGAAATGCTCCAGTGAAGGTGGGATGAAACACTTTTTTAACATTTACTAGCATTTATTCTAAAACTAAGTGATCAATAGAAAACCATTTAAAGAAATATAAAACAAGTTTTAAAACTCTGATATTTGTATTGCTTTGCTAAGTTATTTGGTCAAGGCATCTTCTGCTGCAGTAAAAGACAAAAAAGTTTAAAGACTGCTTAGTAGTCTTCCTGATCACCCCACTCGACTGCTGGTTCATCATCCATTCGTAGAATAAGATAGGAGAGAAGCTGAAAGAGATTCTGCCACAACAATAAAGAGACAAAAAAGGAGAGGTCGCTTACATCTATCTCACAGCGTTCCCCAGCATAGTTCACGTCGCACAGGCAGTGGAACTTGTTGATTAGGTTCTGGCAGAGGCCTCCGTTCAGACATGGGTCAGAGCTGCACTCATCAATGTCCTTTTCACACCTAGAGGAAACACTGCAAATTCTAAGCCTCTAAAATCACAAATCAAATGCGTCAGAGAGGCATATTTTTAATTCAAAAGCTTTTGGGGGAAGGGAGAGGAAGATGCTCTGGGGCATATTTCCACACGTGTTTATGATTTTATTAACTACCTGATTAGCCACACTCAAATCCTGAACTTCCTGTATTATTTTCAAACACAGATAGTTAAGCAGGCAGTTTCGTATCTGTAAAGCATTTCATGGTTAATGGTGCTTAGCAAGGTGTAATGAAAGCTTGTGTATGATTTTAGAGCTAACTCTGGCACAAGTCCTGCTGACAGCTTGCTTATCCTTTTCATTGTTCCAGGAAGCTGAGGGCACGTTTTACTTCTCAGTAATCTGGATATAAGTCAAACAAATATGTGTTTTTTCCCAGCTGAGTGCTCCTGGAAATATTCACCTGCCTGTTGGTTTGGATTTTTTTCCCTTTTATTTTTTCCCCTCAGTTTGGAGAAACGAAAGATCCCAGAACAACTGCCTACCTGGTCTCTCTGAGATGGGCCCCAAAAATGGTAAGAATGGTGTAGAACTGGCTTTTAAAAGCCTTAATATGTATCATTAAATGTTTTTGAGTTAATTCTGATGATAAGGGAGACTTGAGTTCATAATTTCTCAAGGTGACCAATGGAAGTATAATAAGGAACATGTAAAATTGTCTGAAAGCTACTAATGGTTTGGTGATTTTGTCCTCTAACAATGCTCCCTTTTAATTCCCTGCTCCCTTTTATCAAATAATGCTAACAGTTAATCCTAATTTTTCCAGATAAAAATGCAGGTTTATTCTCAAAGACGAATGTGAGAAACTCCCTCTGAATTATAAGGAGTTGCATTGTTCAATCATATTAATAACCGTGCCACAGAAATTTAGTGTTACATCAGAGAAGTTACATCTAAAAATTTTTCAAAGGCTTCTTTAAGTGGTAAATTATATTCATTTATTTCAAAGAGCTGAAGTATTTATCCAGTGTGTAAAAATTGTATAGCTATGAACTTACTTATGCAAATTAAAAAACCCACAACAACCCCTCATATCTTCCAGGGAACCAGGCACCTGAATCCAAATGATCTTCAGGAACATTTAAAGACCTGACTCCCTTTAGGTAATTTTGAATGTCTCAGCCTGAATTAAATGAAAAATTTATTTTCCAGGGACAGCTACATCTCCTTTTATGAAAAGTAATATTTTTGCATTTCCCTTTCTAACCTGCTGTTAAGTTCATTGGGCTTTTTTTTTTGTGTGTGTGTGATCCCAAGTCAATTGATTGGCATAGAAAGATACTGTTTTCTTTATACAGTGCATCAGTGGCTTTTTAAGGGATGAAATATTGTCTTAAAGGAAAATGCCTGCTTTATCAATCTAATATATAAATATGATTTTCTCATTAACTGATATATTTGAATTTGTTCTGGGAAAAAAAAGAAGGGGTGAAATTTTCTCATTTGATATACTAAGTCCTCCAACCATGGAAGTACCACTGGTTTATGGTTTGTCAGCCTGAAGGAAAAGAGGACAAATAGTCAATTTTAGACACTGGAGAAGAATGCCTGGCTGTGATAGTCAGTTAATATGTGACTGGCTTGGTACATGGCTGTGTTTGATACGAGAATCATGGGAACCATAAAATAGAGATTATTGCAGCCAGTGGGATGGATGCAAGGAACGCTCATTCCCAAAGCTGCAGTTAGCAAGTTGCCTGGCAGGGGAAGGAAGAAGGAAAAAATAATTTCCTTCTGCCTTAAACTCCTAGGAAATACACACAGTGAAGAAGTATCTATGAATATGCTTTTACTTCTTAAAATGTCATTCTATTTTATTTTTTTCACCTCTGCTGAATGTCGTTAGGTGGCACAAAGACAACCCAGATGTTAACAGGGCACCGCAGATGTGTCTGCCGAGCACACTGTGTGATGAGTGGGTGGGGATTTTTGTTTCACCTATCTTTCATAGCTTAATGTACTGTTTCCACAAAACCAGTGGGCTCACAGGTTTTTGAGAAAATGAAAACCTTTTGTTGAAAAATTCTCTGTGTTATAGATTGGTCCCGTTGCACTTTCGGATATTGTACTCGGATACAATGCTAGTTTCACTGGGAGTACATACGGTATTTCCTTTCTCACTATACAAAAGATACCCTTACCTGTTCAGACCATAGTGTGACTGTGACAATGCCTTCCTATGTTTTTACAGCCCCTAGTGCCCTGAGGCTGTCAGCCCTCCCTGCTCCAGAGCTGTTTGTAGACCATTATTAAATAGTAATTAAATTGCAAAATATGCTACAAAATGTTAAAAATTTCACTGTGAGGAAGGTCCCTCTGTTTCAGGCTAAACAATAACATGTAAAAAGTGCTTCTTAGCCTCCTCTAAAAATAATAATTCTGTTTTCATACTTCAGCATTCAGTAAGAAAGTAGAGAGCTGCAATACCACCAGGTATGTCACCTCATCCCATCCCTGTGATAGAATAGTTTGTATATTCACAACACATACATGTGAAAATGAAACAGCTTTACATATTCATGTGGCAGTGTATGTAGCTAATTTATATACATGAGCAGAGTATGTGTGTTTATGTGTCCCCACCTATAGAAAGATAACATTCTAGCGTGTCATACAAATATTTGGTTCAGAAGATTAAAAAAAGGTACAGAAAAGCAAGCCTACAGTGCTCTTTAAGAAATAACATCTTGCTCCGGAGTTACTGGTGCTACATTGGATTGAATCTTGCTGTATTTATTTGTGATTTTTGTCTAAGTAAAACTGCTTTACTTCAGAGCTTTAAAGTCACTCAAGCAAGGAACTGCTACATTTAAAGAGCTGCCTTGTCTGTATTTCTGCAGGAGGGCAAAACCCCTATGGCTGTTACCCTCAGGGCTCTTTTGGAACAGCTTGTGGCAGAATTGCTCCCCAAAGATCTGCAGGGCAAAGCATCTCACCGTTCTCCGACAAATCCCGGCAGGCACGCACAGGTCAGCTCACCGCCAAGGTCGGTGCAGTTGCCGTAGTTGAAACATGTGAGGTTTCTCTCTTCGTTCCCGCAAACTGTGTATGGTAATCTTCTATATCTAGGTAAAGAAGAAGGCAACAGCAGTTATTTGCACTTTCCTTGTTTCTGGATGTCTCGTGCTCTCTCAGCTGAAGCAGGGGAGTAGTGCTGTTACTGACTGGGATATTGTCCGGAAGAGTGACAGCAGCAGCTGAGAGTTGAGACTCACAGCACATGGATTGCTGAACTTTTTTAATTTGCTGAATTTAGTATCATTCTAGTTACAGTACTGATGTGGCTCTATGAGATACCCCGACAGGATTTTGCCTTTTCTAAGAGCAACAGGAGGTGCTTAGAAGGGAGAAGTTTATGGTGTGCAGAGGAGGGCAATGAAAGACAAGAGAGGCCAGGGAAGAGCCTGCAGCCTTTCCAGAGAAGAATCTGAGATGAATAAGAAACAGTCATGAGAGGAGTGTCAGAATTGATGGAAAAAGTGGACTGTGTGGTGTTTGCAGCCACCAGGAAAGCTGGGCTGAGAGCAAACTGAGAGGAGAAGACCCACTTATCAAAGATGCTGTGCATGAGCAAAAAAAACTTCTTTGCCAGCCTTTCTATTGTTATTTTCTCTTACCCACCAACTCCAAATATCTTTATTTATAGTTCTAGAGCTCTATTTCTCTAATAAAAATATAGTTTTAGAGATTTAAAAACCTTAAAGTATTTAAAAAAAAAAATTAACATGTATTTTCAAGCTCTGGAAGACTTGTAATCCTGTCATCAGAGAGCTTGTAGGAACAATGCTGGCAGCAGAACAACAAGCTATGCCTTGTTCCCCCTGCCCTTGCCTCATCAGTCTCTGCCTGAGCTGCCAGCACTTCAGCCTCAGTCCACATCTAATTGATCCATACAGCTTTCTGTACTGCAGAGTCCTTATACATCGACTCTGCAGCCATGACTAATATATAGTTAAATGCATAACATCTGTGTTGAAAACAGAGACATCAGTGATGTCTCTCTTCAGAAGAGACTTGACAAAATCATATGGATCAGCTTTGTTTATAGTACCTGCAGAATCTTCCAGTGAAGTTAGCAGCACACAGGCAGGAGTATCCATTAATCCCATCAACGCAAGTGGCCCCGTTTGCGCACTGGTGGCCAAGGCAGTTGTCTATGTCCTCTTCACAGTTTTCCCCTGTGTAACCAGGTTCACAACTGCACTCGTAAGAGGTGACCCCATCGGTGCAGTTTCCATGAATGCAGGGGTTTGAGGAGCACTCGTCAATGTTGACTTCGCAGTGGGTGCCAGTGTATCCATCGGGACATGTGCAGCGGTAGGAAGTGTACAAGTCTTCACACGCCCCCTCGTGCATGCAGGGGGCTGAGCTGCAGACATCTACCTGCAAACAGCCAGTACGAGCAGCGTTTGCAGATATTTTGAGAAATTGCTCCTGTTGAGGTTTTTTAGTTGGGATGTCAGCATTTTCAAAGTATGGGAGATAAATGCCACTGATGTCTATGGTGCTCATACATCCTCGCAGGCCATCCAGGCTGTCAAAAGCCTTGTCAGCCACAAAAATGTCTGTGTCTTCTCTTAAAAAGTTGAGGGTTCCTGCAGCAGCTGTGCTAGTTGCAGTGTCTTTTTTGTTATCTATATCCATGTGCCATCTAGAGGACTGGGACAGGGGCTCTACCATAGAGACCATCACTTGATGCCATTTCCCATCACTCACAGGCACCGAACTAGCAAGGGTCAGCCTATAAAAGCTGTTGCCACTTTGTAATTGAAAAAGTAACTTGGAGTTGTGAATACTGATGATGACAAACTCTGGCTCCTTCTCCGCATACAGCAGGATGACGTCAGTGTCCCTAGTTCGAAAGCCAAATACGATATTGGTGAGGTCTCTGCGGATTTTTCCGTTGCTTCTGTAAAATATCGCACTGCTCCGGCCACTAAACACTGCGTTAGCAAGACCTGTGCAAAGATAACAATTGAGAAACCAAGCCAACTTTTAAACCAATACACATGGAACAATATCTCTCCACGTGCCCTGTCGTGTAAGTCCTTTTGGGTTTGCTGAAAAACAGTCAAATTCCACCAGTGTTTCAGTTATCCCTGTCTGCCCCTTTTGACTGTGGAAATTACAGGGCAGTGCCAGCATCAGCTATATTGACATCGAAAGTGTACTGCTTTGCATCATCTCAAGTCAACACTCTAATATACAATTTTTCATTGGTGTCATCTCTGTATTTCAAAAGAAGACATACATTTGTCATTTTATGTTTCTTCCCTAAGTACAGGCATCTAGTTATTCCCCATGACAGATCTGGATGGAGTGAACATTTCTTCTCTGTTCTTTTTTTATCCTAGGTGTTTCTTAAGATGTTTTAGAAAGGATTTGATTGGATCCCAATTTACTCTCACTGATGCAAAAGGATGAATTTAATTGAAGTTAGTTGATGAACAGCTCCCTTGCAATCCATGTAAGAAGAGCCTGTCACATTTAAAACCAGCTTCTCCTGCTATGTAGGCTCTGCCACAGCCCTGCTGACAGCAGTGAGCCTGTGCTGGTGGGACTGGCAGGGCAGCAGCACTCAGCTTGCACTGCTGTGAATGAAAATTGATGGGCTACGTTGTGGCAGTTTTATGGACATCTTCACAAAGGTATTTGACATCATTCATTAGCATGGTTTCTACTAAAATGCACTGACTCACTGGGCTGTAAATTTACACGTTCTGAGATTTATGAGGATTATAGACAGGGAGGACAGACAGGAAGGAATGTCTTCTGTCTGTATGTCAGAAAAAATTAGCTTTGAAAGATCCTAGCACTGAGATAAGGTGGGTTTCTGATCTATCTGTGGGCTTAGTAAGTGTTGAGGCAAAGTACCCCTGGGACTCCAAGTATGAAGTTATTGACTCTATATCCTGATACTAAAGGCAGTAAAGATGTAACTAAGTTTCCTGGTGCATCAAATGTAGTGTCTTTCTCGCAGAAAAAGTTTCCTCAGAGGAAATGGTACTAAAAGTCAGTCAGAGTTTTTCCAAATTATTTCTGATTTTTTTTTTAAACATCTTACAAAGCTGCTGAGTTTTTTTTAAACTCATAACGCTAAATTACCCCTGTAGGACTCTTACAAATCCTGAGCGCAGCAAGCCGCCTCAGTGTGCTTTTACTCTCAGCTGTGCCACCGGGCATACAGTTTTGCTGTTACTTAATGTTCCCCTCATCAGCTTCTTGTAATGTTTTGTTCTGTTTTATGGAGTATCATGTAATGTTTTGGTCTCTTTTATGGAGCGTATGTCTTCCAAAAGGGCTTGCTAATCATAGCCATCTAGGTGGAACTATGGCCACAGCCCCTGAAAAACAGTTCTTTTGCTGCCTTGGCTTAAAATTGCATCCAGAGCAGTAGACACCAGACTGGCCAGGAAAGGTTTTATTACCATCTGTTGAACAAGAAGTTTATCCTGTAGCTAAGAATACAGTTGGTTTCAAATGCAGCTCTATAGTGCAGGAATTTTAGAATATCTATTAGGGAAACTCCCTACTGTTGCCACATAAACCAGCACAGAAATCTTAAACTGATGACCTTTAGATATTGAAACTGTAAATGACCTTAAGTTTAGCAGAAGGAAACAGTTCAGATACTTTTCCTTTTGCTGTCGCTGTGTTAATATTTTACCATAATATGCAATAGTAAATTTTATGAGAGAACGTATTTTGATGTCATCATTAAAGCCATCTATGAGAGAAGGTGCAATTATTCTAATTTCAGTTATAAATTTTAGCAAATCCTGAAATGCTGATTCTAACAATCTCCATAAAAATAGCATCATATTGGTCTGTCTACGATAGAAGCCTTTTGTTGACCAACCTTCTCGGTCCTAAAACTCAGCCATTCTAACAGCTTCAATCAGATTGAGTATTAATTTATCTTCCTTCACAGCTTCATTAGGGCTTTCTTTGATAGCAAAAAGAAAAAATACTTCTTCAAGATCCTTACTTGCTTTTTTAAATTCCACTCCAGAGTGGGAAGGAGAAGGAAAGAGATATGCAGGGCAGCTAATGCTCATCAGTTTCCAAATAGACTGTGCTTCTTATGAGGACACTAGCTGAGTAACTGTTCTGCTGGCATTAAGGTGACTTTCTTCAAAGCTATTGAAGATTTAAGGAAATCAAATGATGTAATGTATGTTATGTATCTTGGCTTTTCAGGAAGATGGAGAACATCCTAAGGTTAATCCAGCACTGGATATTGTCTTATCTCTTTGCAGTGGTGGTATGAGGGGTACACTCACACTCTGGCAATGTACTGATCTGTTGTACAACAAGTTGTGCTGAATAAGTAAATATCAAAGGTCCTGTAAACATTGGTGTCTGGGTCAGGGTGTCTGGCTGAGAATTTCTGGGCTGGATAGGGCAGACACTTCCTATTAACCTTACTTAAAATTGACATAGTTATTATTTTAATACAGGAATAACATTTGAATGAATTTCAGAGGCAGTGAATATTTAGTTTCAAGGCAACACTGATGAAAATTTTGCTGATCTCCACAGATGATTGGAATAACTGAAATGTACCTACATTCAAATCCTTGGTGCACCAGCTGGCATTGTGCTTCATGAGGACAGGGCCCAAGCTCACACCACTTAACTTCCTCGCATGCCTTCCCCACAGTGTTGGGGGGGCACGTGCAAGTGAAGTCATCCCAGATTGAATAGCACACACCACCGTTGTGGCAAGGGTTGGACTATGGGGAAAGAGAAGAGATAACCTAAGTATGAATAAAGTTTGGTGGCCTCCCAACTCTAGGGATGGGGGACTGTTTGGCAAAAGGGAGTTTTCTGTTTATTTCAGATGGAAACTGGTAAAGATGAGTACTATGACAGCACAGTGTGTTCAATAATTGGTGAAAATGGTATTTCAACCTTAAAATAGTTTAATTCTCCCCTATGCAAATACAATTTCCTGCTGATATTGATCATATGTAGCATAACACAACAAAATCTGCTCCTTTTAACATTTTTACTTGTTTTCCTAGGATGTCATTATAATCAAACAATGTGTGGAAACATACAGAAGAAAATTAAAATAAATTCCCCATTATAAATATGTGAAAATGCTCTGAAAAATGTCATTCTTACCTTGCAGAGGTTGTCACCAGTGCAGCCTTGGGTGACATTAATAAGGGTTCGGTTGATAAGAGAAGTCAGTGGATTGGTGATGGGAAAGAATTCCAGTGGCTGGTTATTCACTCTTACATCTTGGATACAGCCTTTGAAATACCTGCCATTTCTATCAGTTTCTTTGTTATCTGGTAGGCCTCCAATGTAAAGAATATCCTTACTTTGGATGGTTAGTAGTGGAGTAGATATAAAGCCTAGGTAGTGAGAGGACTGGAACAATTCCATCTTATTTGGTTCTACTTTTAATGTTATTAAGTAAAAGTTTCCATCGTTCACAAAGTGTTTTCCTAATAACTTAATGGAATTTAGAGCTGACACTGTGAGTTTCCCACCTTCCAAATAGACTCTTATGTAGAAGTAAGTACTGTTTCTCAAAGCCAGTAACAAGCCAGAAGCCTTGCGTGTTCGGACAAACATTGATATGATGAAGTTCTCATTCTGAGTGGCATCAATGGAAAAAGCAGCATAGCCTGAGGAGTCCTCAGATCCAAACCGGCCTGGAATGTACTCTTGAGGTTAGAGACATGGGAGGGAAAAAGAAAAAGGGAGAAAAAATAGTTAGGGCTAAGTGACAAGGGGACCAATGCAATGATCAGATAACTACTTCTAGTAATATTTATGTATGGTAGTAAGATGTGCTTGTATTTATGGATGAATAAAGACTTGATCCAGCTGTAAATAGCTTCTATTTGAAAATTCCTGTTGGCTTCCATGGCCATAACATTAAGCCCCAGTACAGGACCAGATGTTATTATTACTGGGCATATTTTTCCCCTTTATCATGTGCTGTGTAATGCTGTGTTTTCAAGTGGTTAAACAAGGACAGATTTCTATAGTTTCCTCAATTAGTGCTCAGAATGATAATTTTGGAAAGAACCTAGCTGCTTTGATCCTCTGATGACCATGGAAGTTACTGTAATTCTGGAATTTTGTGATTTTTTTTTTTTTGCACAGATTCCAACTGCAGAAAGCTGATCATCAAACCCCTCTTCCATAAATAGGACACCTATGTGGTGCTTGCACGGGCTCCCCAGTTCTCTGCCAGACTTCTTGTTCCTGGGTCTCAAGATGTGCTCATGTGCATCAACTTGTATCCAGTTATGAATCCTGTGAGTGCCTTGTAAGTCCTGTGAGCGCCCATCGTGCTGTGGTGTCATAGTGGAAAAATGATCCTATGTCAAGTAAGCTATTTTTTTTTTTGTGCTTATCAATTAAAATTATTAAACCAAAACCATCTGTCTCTCTCCCTTACTCCTTATTTTCAGTAATGATTTTCAGACTTGTAAGGATACAAAATATGTAGCCAAAACTGTATTTTATTCTGATGAATCATCTCATTAAAAAACAACAAAGTGTTTCTATTTTTGCACTGTAAGTTTTGTGATCTTGTCCTCAATATTATAGACTTCCTGCCTGAATAATTTCAAGAGCTATTTTTAATATATCAAATTCATAGAAAGAATAAATCAAGCTTTTGTTTTTAAATGCTCACAAAGCTAAAGATTCCGTCCTCTGTTGTGCAGTAAAACTCCTAGAGTGAGATCTCATAGGCCAACTTTCTGCCTGCAGCACTACTTTTTATTATGACTACATTAAAAAACCCAATGAAAATAGGAACTGACTGTGAAGCCCCAACCGACCCTTAATGACCACACTGCACTACTATGTGGTATGATCATATTATTTAGCAACAGGAATAAATCCTAACTTGTTCCTAAACAGACAATTTCATGTTTAAATTTGAAGTAGTTTATTTCTATGAATAACATTTCCTATATATCTACATCTACTCTTCTGTGTAGAAATAAATACATGTTTAAATTGGTGTTTTCAGGCATTAAGTCAATTTAAGTTATATGTTCTCTGTAAGGTGGTACCAGAAGATTGAACCATTTTTTCATGAAGGTAAAAAGAAAATTTTTGCTGGAATAAGGATTCCACAACTGCACTATTAGAAAGAACCATTAATCTTCAAAAAGGTATTTCACATTTACAATGACTTTGTTACATTTCTCTCTATTTATAAATATACACATATATCATCAATCTGATCTGTTTGATGAGATGACTGGCATCACCTTGGTCAATATTAACCTCTTGGGTCACAACATCTGGATGTTGATCAAAATGAGTCAACATCTGTTTGTTATTTTGTATATGTAGAGAAAATATTGCCTCTTGTCAATTAAATACTTGGCAGCAACTTTTCTTCAGAAAGACACCAGTATTTCTTATGTTATCCTTTGCCACAAGTCTCCTCCACTCTGCCTTTTAAGAAACCTGCCACAGTCTTTTAAATATGGCATATATCTAGAACCTATGTATCGAAATGGCACAGTGCCATGATTAACAAGGAGTATTGTGGTCAGCAGGAAAAAAAAAAAGCATTGCTTTCTAACCATTCTCAACAGTTCTAATGCCAGTATAAGCCACTCCTGGCCCTGACTGGTTTTAATTTTGCTTCATATAAGGAGGCAAACATATTTACCAGATGTTGTCCTATACTCCAAAGTTGCCTTGCAAATCTTTGGATAAATTACAGCTAGACTTCAGAGAAGTCTGTTACAATTACCTCTCAGACTTTGTCATTTCGCAGTAAAGCCAAAAAGAAAAACTATTGAAAGGTATTGATAAGTATTAGGTATAGCATACAAAATGAAATTGTATTTAAACATTTTGCAACGTATTTGGAGCCACAGCTTTCTGCAGCACTGCATTCAATAAGCCCCTGAGGCCAGTGGTTCAGCTGATGTAAATCAGTGTAGCTTCGCTGGCGGCACCGCAGCCATGCCAGTTTACACCAGTTTAGGATCTGTCCATTCCAATCTGACCATGGCACTGCTGTTGTGCTTAGTTTTTTCCAGTCCACTTGGCAAATGCATCTACGTAAATATACGGATGTATGTATACGTGTATGTGCATCTGTACTCCCTGCTCCCTAAACCTTGCTCTGCTGACCGTGT
>JAWWES010000006.1:22173449-22197870 GCA_035583135.1 Lophotriccus pileatus
GTAAATATACGGATGTATGTATACGTGTATGTGCATCTGTACTCCCTGCTCCCTAAACCTTGCTCTGCTGACCGTGTTAGTAAGGGGACAGAGGGGACCAGCGGCGAGGGCGCTGCACGGAAGAGTCCTGTGCAATTGTCTTAAACAAAACTGCTTGCTTGAAATTCCTAAAACTTTATCTGAGGAAGAATTGCAGAGTTCACCCCAGAATGTTCCTGAGAGTTGCTGTGTTTACAGCTCCAGAGGGCTTCACCCACCAGATGTGGCATGGGCAGGGACCTTGTGTTGTCCTTCCACTTTGCTTCAGCCTGCACTTGGAAAGATCATTTGTAGCAGGGAAAGTGCTACAGGCATCTACAGCTTTTGTATTCCTACCCATCACTGCCACAGAGGCTGTTTGCTGGGATATGCTCTTCTGTTCCCTCACACATGGACACATTTCCCTCTGGTCATAGTGCAGCTCCCTGGGAACCTGCACTAGCAATTGTCCAGCACTGTCCTGGGACAGCTGAGAGATGAATGGTTCCTGTCTCCAACCACTGAAGCCCTGCCTGCTCCTTGGGCTAATCAGATTAAGCTAATAGTATAATCTCATTAATTTTTTAAAATTGGAATCTGTCTTTTTTTAACTTGCAGTACTTTTGCTTGCCTTTCATTGCTTTAAATGAGTCTCTTTCTAAAAGCCTGGAGAGCTTGAGGATAAAATTTTCAAAGAATGCTTTGAAAGTAAGTCTTAAACTCCAAGTGACTTGGTTGCTTTCTAAATTTTACTCAGCATGGATAACCTCCAGTGAACTACAGTTTTTCAGAGTTTATGGAGTGCTAAGACCACTAAGAAGATTTTAAAAAAAGATGAGTGGAATCCACCAGTTTAGCCTGACTTTTTTTTTTTCTTTTCTTTTTCAGGTTGAAAAGCAGCCTTCCTGGGAAAGTAACTAGAGAATAGGAAAGGTATGCTACTACTAACCTCTTGCACTTTCTTACTGGTTGACATTAAGCTCCAGAGATCCTAAGAGTCATGCCGTTTCATCATCAGCTAAACAGTTTCAGCACCCACTGAAAACACAAATGCCAGCAGCCCTCCCTTACCTGTGGCACAGTCCGGCCCTGTGTATGGCCGGTAGCAGTCGCAGTGGTAGCTCAGCCACAAGTTGGTGCAGCGTCCCCTGTTGTGACAAGGGTGGGTGTCACACCAGTCCCTTTTAGCGCATCCTGTCCTGACATTTAAAGATGACTCAGATGATACATTCTCTGGAGTAATAACATTCAAGTCTATTTCAATATCCTGAAGACAGCCTACAAATGAAGGTGCAGAATGGATATTATCGGTGTTAAGCAGAGAGTTGCTGCTAACGTTCCCCACTGGTAAGCCGCCCAGAAACGTGCTCTGAAATGCAAGCATCACAGGGTTGCTATCTATCTTAGCAGACGTTTTATTGAGACATGACTCTACACAAGAGCTGTCAAGCAAATTTAGAATAACAGCTCTTGCCAAGGTTACCTCCACTGAATGCCATTCTCCATCACTGACATTATGTGGAATATGCAAAAGAGCCTGTGGCTGATTATTGACTTGCACGGATAAGTGTAAGTAGCCATTCAGTAACTCCAGCTTCGCAAATGTACTTTTCTCCCCTCGGTAAAACAGAAAAGTAGTGGGTTGCACAGTTTGAAACCTCAGGTTTATATTATAGAAAAAATCCTTTTTATGGGTCAGGGGATTCTTCAACAAGAGGAAACTGTTTCCTTGAAAAGAAAACGTGGTTATTGTTTCACAGTGTATTCCAGTATACCCAGGTGAGCATATGCAGCTGAATCCGTGTTGGCCATTTTTTAAATGTGGGATGCAGATTCCATTGTTTTGGCATTGATGATCAGTACAGCCATGAAGAACTTCTGTACAGTTCCAGCCACCGTAAAAAATCCCTTCTTTGTCTGCAGGTGGGCAATGGCAAGTGTAATTCCCGGGAAAATTCTCACAGATTCCACCATTTTGGCAAGGGTTCATGTAACATTCATTGACGTCTTCATCACAGTGAGTACCTGAAGAATAAACAAAGAATTAGGCATTCTGGTTTGAATAACTGTGGAGCCCAAAATAACTCTTTTAATAACGTGTGTTTTATTAAATTATCTTTTATTAGAGGGGAATGCCTTGATAAAATAGGTGATTGTCTGACAAGTATAACATATGTTAAATATAAAATACCATACATTTGTCATGGTTTCCTTGTGCAGAGTATTATATAAACACCTTATTGACAATCACACTTTGGAGAAAAGAACCAAGCAAATGGACAGTTTTGCTATGGATAATGTGACAAAATTAAAATACACATCATCAGATGCAATCAAGAAATCATTTCCCACATTTCCTGAGGTAGAAATTTAGAATGCTTTGTGAGGAACTGAATTATTTATCACATACAAAGAGCCAAGAATTGTTGCTCTAATTCCTACCCATGATATAGTATGCTGATGAGCTGGTGTATGACCTGCTGGTCTTTCCCTCTTTTTCATGTTCATTCAAACAGTATAGGAATTACAGACCAGTATTCCTGGTCCCATAGGACACATCTTGGAGCAACAATCTTCAAGTGAAAGTCACAGGACTTACAAGTGATACATGATATGGTGGGTCAGACTGAAAAGTGGGTGAACACGCCTGTAAATGTACATACAGCCAGCTGGCTATCCGGAGAACAAAATTCACAGAGTGGGCAGGAGGATGCACAGTGTGTTAAAAAGAAATCCAAAGAGCTTAAACCTACTAATGGCCTGGGTAAGGCGCAGTGGGATGCACCCCATCCACACTGAGCAGGCAGAAGCCACATTTCAGGGTTAGGTGAGTGCTGCAGTTACTAACAAATGACCCACGGATTTCAATTCTTCCAAATACAAGGCAGCAGTGACTTCTGCTCTGTCAGCCGTGCTCTTGCTTTGAGGAGAGTTCCCTTGGGTTGTGAGGATCTGAGAAAAGCTGTTAGAGGAGCTGGAACCTGGATGTCCAAGCAGAGTATTCCTGATACCATGTATCTACAGTGGAGCTTTTTACCTTTTCCTCTATACAAAATATAAAGTAAGAAAAAATGAAAGGGATATTTTTTTCAAGTGTCTCAGAGTTTGATCGGTGATGAGAGCACTTCTGTAGAAGATTGGCAATACAGACTTGTATTTCTTCTTTTGTATAATGTTTGGCTTCTGTTATATCTGGTAAAAGGAGAGCTCCTCATCTCAACTATCCTGGAATTTGATAGATGTGACCTAAGTAGGTCTGCTGGATCACACTTCACAAAGAAAAACAAATCTGTTCCTCTTGTAAAACTAATCTGTTTACCCCTCTGCACTGTTGCTCATCTGTAAAGTGGTGATTACAATAACTTCTCCCTTGAGCAATCAAGTGACCGATATGTACGCAATGGCTCAGGGAAAATCTGTTTCTTATCTCCCTTTGAAGCAAAATATCCAAAATATCCTAATACTTTTTTGATAACTCATGCTAAGGGCAGCTCTTAATATTTCCACTTCCCTTCATAGTTATCTTAGAGAAAAAAAAATGAACACTTTGCAGGTTTTTTTCAAACTAATATCATCTGCACAAAGTAAATAGTTAAAATTTCATCCATCCCAACAGCAAAACTGGTGCCCATAAAGCAGATAATGAGATATGCTGAGATTCAGAGTTGCAGCTAGGTGTGTCAGGCACCACACCTAGCTTTATGTACAAATTCACATCAAGCTTCATCTTTACAGCAAAATACAGCCATTTTTCATGGAAAATTACAGAGCAGCATTCAGCCACAATGAATTGCTTCAAGTAGCAGTAGATAAGCGTAGTTACTCAGTCTAATTCCTTGCCTGTCCACTTTACTCAATCACAGTTGTAACTAGACCCATCTCGGAGAGTGGTAAGTTACAGGAGAGCCAGAAGTGAACTGAGAATTGGGTGGGATTTGTTTAAAAGATTAGCCAGAGCAAAGTGGCCATTGCACGTACATAAAAGCATGATCAACTCACTCACCAGTCTTCAATTAGAAGACTTTCCACTTGAAGCTCCATGTTATCAAACACAGCTAGTGCTATCTCCCTGGTCTGGCAGTGAGGTTTCACAGCAACAGCCTCTCTCTGTTTTCCAGCCAGGCTCATCTTTATTCCAATGTGAGATGTCTATGTATACCTTAATGTGTAGTGGCATCTGGCAGAAATATGACTCATTGGCTCTGACTTTCTCAAAGTGAAGTGCACTTCCCAAACCGTTCTGACTGGAGGCCAGAACAATGTCTGCTTTGTCCAGTTTGTGGCAATTTCAGTGTTAGCAACTTGTCCTGCTTTTGCTGTTCTGCTATATGAAAAGTGAAGTTACTGTGAGCTCTTTCCTGTTTTGGTCAATGTTTTAGTACATCTCCTGCCTGATATTGCTCCCTTCTCTGCTTTGACATTGAGGACAATGTGTCCTCAGGTCCTTTATACAACTCAGTCTTAATATAATGGCTGTAGAAATGCAGGTTTCTTTTTTGTGTCAGAGATAAAAATTAGTCCAGCCTACAAGCAGTTGGATCAGGGTGGTATTTAGCCTTGTCATAGGGCTTCAGGGTGGACAGACTGTGCTTAAGGATTTATAGACTGAGATGCCCTATTAAACCTTTCATTAAAAAATCAGCATAGTGAATGGCTAGGTCCTTAGCTGTTGCATTTTCAGTAATGTGTGATGACCCTCTCTCTGTATTAGTTTATTATCCCATGGCACCTTTGCTTTGCAGCTTGTGATCTGAGTCACACTTTGCAATAGTGACTTGCCTCTGGAAAGGATGATACAGATGTATAAACTGAATCCAACTTTACAATAATGTTTTAGTGTCTGTGTTTTTCTCTACTTACTCAGATTAGATATAAAATTAATGCATTTATTTTGTGAGAATGCTAAACTCTTTTGGAAATAATGTATTTTTAAATTTAGATAACAAATTTGACCAAAAAAAAAATCAATGTCCAACAAAGAAATAAAATGGGCTAAACTAAATTATTGTTAGTGTATTCCTTGACTATGGAAAATTAATATTATGAATGAATAATTAAATGCAAAGTGATTCTCACAGAGCCACTTAAATACCTATAATTTAGAAGCATTTCAATGCTTATTTTTTAATTAATGGTACTAAAAATACATTGCAAAGTAGTTTTTTTATCAGGTTGTGTATATATATGCACAAATGTATGCACTTACATATATAGGTTTACTATTTCATAATAAGATTAACACAAACACAAATTTAGGTCACACCAAAAGACAAATAACAGGTGATTTTTCCATATAAAAAATAAATAAATCAGCTCTTCTTGCAAGCAGTGTTGATATTGCTTGTTATCTGCCAACTGCTGTACGAGCAAAGACCACTGTCACTCAAGATAAAAGCACTCTAGATGAAAGGATTAGTCAATATTTATAGAACTGTATAAGCAGTTCAAATAGCTCAGATTGGAGAAGTTAGCATGTAAAAAAAAGTATTTTCAAAAGATGTAAGACATACCAAAAGTAAATGTAAGTAGATGTTTCTTTTCAGTGGTTACATGCATTAGCTCAGATAAGCATATTTGTGTTTTTAAAGCAAAAAGTAGAGTCATTCAGTGTTTTCTAAATATATTACACACTGACCTAAAACTTCAGATAATGTGAATATTTTTATCATATTTTTATAGATGATTTCCAGCCTGTGAAGTTTTAGTCAAAACAGAGATAAAACAGTTCCTTTGAGACTCAATTTTATAGCATCACTCATCTGTCTCCTTTTTTCATTTACACATTATTACTATATGGTGCCTATTTTCTAACTGTTAACCTCTTAATTAAACTCCCTGTTTCAAATTTAGCACAAAAGGTTTCCTGCAGAAGCAAGATGACAGAAGCAATTATTCAAGAATAATTCTGCTAAACACCACTAATTTTCATTTTGATTAAACACTTATAAAAGTATTATCCAAATTACACTTTTGATACACACCTTTGGTTAGAAATGTGTTTACACCCTTTTTCCTTTCCAGCTCCCTGACACTAAACAAATATCAAGCAAGCACAAGCATGCAACCTGGATAGGTGCTACACATTCAATACAGTCTAAGCGCACTTACAATTTCACAAAAAACACACAGAAAGTAAATATTTACCTGTAAACATTGTCATTAAAATGATGTAAACTTGTATCTTAGTGGCAACCATCTTTTTCCCAAGGAAAATTTCCGAAAGGAAAAGATTGTGTAGCACTTAAGCAGTCCACAGAGTAAGTTTTTGTAAAATTCACAAGAGTTCTTAGTATAAAGGCTTTCTTTCCAGGATTAGCTTGCTCCACTTCTGTACCTGCTGATGTAGTCTGATGGTGTATTTTGCTCAAGCCAGATCAACAAGGCTTAAAGTAAGTCTCATTAAACTGCTTACACAATAGATATGTATCCTATTTAAATTCTTTTTCAGCATGTTCTCCAAGTGTGCTCACACTAAAGTTTGTTTCCTAGAAAGGCATATTTTTAGGATACATTCAAAACTGATTTGTCACTTTTTGTTGTTCTACGAAGTGTTATTTTTTAAGACCTTTTTTTCTTTCAAGGGGTTTGTTAATCCAGATCAACTCTGGTCACTGTCATTCAGAGAAACTGTACATCTCAATAAGCAGATTGTAAAGACCTAAAGTGTGTTTATTTTATAAAATATTTTTGTTCCATTTGCTCTCTTTACCTACTGGAAGTCTATGTCTCTAGATTTTTTTAATGTGCTAAAGACAGGAAAAAAATAATTTACCAAAGCATTTTTTTCTTCAGATCTTGAGCAAGACATTCTGATTTGGATGAAATTTAATTAGAGGAAAATAAAGTTCAGGAGATTTAACTACTTATTTCTGTGAAAAATTTAGCAGCAGGCATTATTTTTGGCACATATGTTTATCAATTCCTTCTTTCTCCTTATCTCATTTATTCATTAATTAGGAAATTCCTGACCTTGTGTCAAATTTGTTCTTAGGTTGACAAAAAGACTCATACACAGAATACAATTTTGGATTCCTTTAATCTACAGGTTACAATTGCTGTAACGGAGATGCTCAGAAAACTGCTGCTTCTTCCAGGCTGTGACACAGGCATTTTTCCTGTCATACATTCAAATGCCATGGGATAAGGATGTCATCCAGACTCTTTGAAAGGTAAACAAGGAAGCTTTAAAAACAGTTAATGTTGATAAGTTAGTGTGTATGCACTTGATTAGTAGTGCTTATCAGATGTCTTGTGCTACAGCTTGATGTTTAATATGCATTTTATTTTGAATATAAGAAGAAAAATTTGGAGGCTCTCAGTAGTAGTCAGTCCTTAAGCAATATGACCTTGATAATATGACTGAGGTAAGATTATGAACATAAAAACAGTCAACAGGTGGGGATAGACATATGTTATTACAGCTTGGTGACACCATGGGGCTGATGGCACTCTGAGGCAGAGGAACTTCATAGCAGGGAATTTAGCAAGTGCCTGAAGCTGTGTCAGAACCACTGGTGGGTATTTTGAGCAAACCTGTCAGGAACAGCCACTCTAATTACAGTAAGGGTTTGATATAGTCCTTAATAACATTTTCATATACAAACCAAGGAGAAAAATCTACAGGAAACCACCATAAAGTGAGTAAAAAACTTGTGTAATCCTACCCAGACAGTAATTGTCAGAGGTTCCCTGTCAAACTGGAAAGCTCCACTGATTATGGTTTGGGATCGTCCAGGGCTTGTTCTGGTTGGTGTTTTCATAAAAGATGTGGATGCTGGCATAGAAAACTTGCTTATTAAGTTGCCTGATAAAACAAGGTTAAGAGAAACTCTTGATTGTGTTAAAGAAAAAATGACCTTTATAGGTGAACATAAGAAATTGGAGAAATGGCCTGAAAAATATTATATTCAATTTTGGAAGGGCTCATTCAGTTTCTATAGTCTCAGGCCAGAATAACCAGCAGTCAGGTGGAACAATAGTTTCAATCTACAAAGCCTCAGTCGCCCTGTGGCAGGAACACTGAGTTCACTTTTAGTTCTGCACTGCAAGGAAGATTTGGATCAATTGGGAAATGTTCAGGAATTATCACAGGTCTTGAAAACATGGCTTCTGAGGAGAGGTTAAAAAAGCAGAGCTGTTCAGTCTAAAGACAAGCAGAGGAAATGGGACACAGTAACAGTTTTTCAGTGCGAAAATGAGAGCACACTGTTCCCTCAGACCACAGTAAACAAGTGAAAAAGTCACAGGTTTGGCCCTGCACAAAGAATGTCCAGGTCATGCTTTAGGATTTCTTATGATAATGAGACAAAAAAGCCTTCATATAAGATGCCTGCTGAGAGCCATAATGTCTATTTTGGATCCTTAAAAATTGGTTAGAGGCAAAAGTGCAGTGAGATATGAGCCAGCAGATCCTATCTGAGACACACAGTCCAAATGATACCTGCGTTCTATTTTTTCCATGTTTCTGTGCCTTGCTTGAATCCCAGCAGCTAAGCTGTATATATGTCAAACTATACCTGCACATATAGGATAGGTATCTATGCACATACTGATATCAAATGCAAGCAGGAGCAAACCTTGGAGAAACTCAGATTATTGCACACCCTTTAGAATACTTTATGGAACACAAAGAGTTTGCAATAACACTCCCTCCACCTATATTTTACAGTTCTGGAAATGTCTGTTACAAAATCCTACCCCAGGCGCAAACAACTCTTTTCAAGGGTCTCATTAATCCTGAGGCGAGGGGAAAGATCTGGCAGAGTACATATTCTTCAAGGCCCCAGGTCTTAGCAGACAATCACAAAAATTCTAACTTTGCCACATCTGTGCAGATAATTGCAAAGAGATAATTACTCTTTGCTGGAAGGAGGAAGTGCACGTTCGTGAGTGAGTAAGCGCAAGGAAATAAATTGACCATCTCTGTGTCATCGTAATTAAAACCCATCCTTCTGGGCATAAATCAGTCACCATGGAGGTCAGGAAGGAGGCTTTACTCCTATATATATCAGTGTAGAGCAAGTGAGGGGTACTTAAATGGATTTTTTTTTCCTCCTATTTTTATTCAGTAAAGAACTGGCTTACATTCGATACTGAACTTAATGTGACCAGTGATCTGATCTTGTATGGCAATTTCTGTTGCTGTCGTAGCAGAAAAGGTCTGTGTAAAATGAAGAACAGAATATAGGGCAGAGCTGGAGCACATGGAAAATGGGATACTTTTAAAAAGTGGAATAATAAGCATTTGTTAACACAGGGCTAATTGGCACATGATACCTTTCACACAGAACTCTAATTTTGTGAAGTCGTCAGACCTTGCTAGTTATTCCTTTATTGCAGACAAATTCACTATTCTGCTATTTTTCCTCTTGCCATTTCAAGTGTATGTATAAAGTTAATGCTGGCTAGGAAAAAAAATTAGAATAGAAATAAAGTTGAGTGGCTTGGCTTAATCATTAAATATGTCATTCTAGTTGAGGGATATGGAATTCATAACGTGCTACATTCAGAATGGCATGCTGTAATTCAATCTTTTTAAATGTTGCTGGCCTGAAGCTTCATAGACTAGTTTGAATTTTCAGTAAAACTGGATTTTTTAAAAGTAGTAAAAAACCCCAATCCCTTAATCTCTTCAATCATTAAAGGTTTTCTGAGAGCAAAAGTACTTGGAAATGTTTTTCCACTTGTTTCACGTGTTTTGTCACACCTAAAATAGTTTTCATTTGAGGGAAAATAAAAAAAAATAAAATAAGAAAATCATGTACATGCTGTAGGTGATTAGTTGTTTAGTGAGATCTGGTGTGTTTATTTTATTTTATAAATATTGGAAACAGCCGGCTGAGTTCAGCTCAGCTTCAGCTCCTGAGTGGAAGAGCCAGCCCTTTCCAAAGCCTGCTCCGCAGACAGCGAGTGCTCCGTGGGCAAAGCCGCACGAGAGGTCAGGCACACACAGCCTGGGAATGGCGAGGGGCCGTGTCCTAGAAAGGCAGCACAGCAAAACTGCTGCTTGTAGCCTACACCTTCATCCCATATTTCAGTTTACACAGCCAGCCATGTGGATCCAATTGTAGGATTAGGGTCTGAATCGGGAGTAAAGGAAAAGCTGGTTGAAGAAATATGTCCCTGCATGGCACTCATTTACCTTTCATTTCCCTACTCCTACAGTCAGCTTTATATACAGGTAAAAGAGGCAGCTGCTGTTGCATTTGACTGATGGAGGTAAGGAAGAAAATGAAATGGTGGTAGCCCAGTTTTCCCAGGCAGTATCCTTCTTGAGTGGGTTTTCTGGCTGCAGAAACATGTTGTAGCTCTGGCCATGTTGTTGATATGAAACAGGAAGGGTAGATGAGAGGAGGGAGAGCACAGTTACAGGGTGTGACAGGTTAAAGTGGAAAAATATGATCTATGAAGGATACCATTAAGAAAGGAAAGAATAGGTAAGATTTTGGTGACTAAACACATGAAAAAGTAGAGGAAAATACGAATGGGTAAATGGAAATAAAAGTACAGAAATCAATGGTACCCCCAAAGATACTTGTGTTCGCATTTCAGACAGCATTCTTGTTAGACACATGGGCATTTATGGGTAGTAGGAGGAGAGAGAGTGTATGGATATGGCCATTAATCTACATAGGACATGTGAGGGATCCTACTAAAGACTGCACCTCATAGATAAGGTCTACACAGAAATCTGAGAGTGGAGAAAGTAAACCAATTCCAAAGACAAAAGACTGGATAAAAATTAGAAAAAAAACAGTCCTAGATTTTTTTAATTTTTTTTTTTTGTAATTAAACAGTCATGTGCACTGGAGCCAATTCCCAAAACAGAGAATTAAGACAGAACCATAGAAAACTTTAGTTGGAAAAGGACTTTCAAAAGTTATCAACTGGTCCAGTGCTCCGCTCAAAGGGTCAGGACATCATCCAGACAAGAAATTGTAATAGCAGGTTTAAGATAATTTGTTATTTTATAGCTGATTATGGATCAGATATTTAAAAGTCAAAGAAAGATATTTGGTGTTCTCTGCTTTCTGGTATGGGTGGGGGGACAGGGGGTTGTGTGCTTTTTAAGTTGTAAAAAGAGTATATATAATTCAGGGATTTTTCATGTTTTACCTTTTAGAAAACTGTGGCAAGACTGTCAAATTCAAAGCATTAATGATCTGATTTGCATTTTTTGTAGATTTATGAGCTTGTACATACAGATGATGTGTGTGCGTTTGAACTGAAGTATATCCAGAGGGATCTTAAAACAACTAATACCTTGGAGTTGTTTAATTAGATCATACAAGGTCACATTTCATTGACTTGAAAATCTGTTTGGAGCATATGATTCGCTTTGGAATTAGAAAACAAATTAATTTTCCATCCTACAAACACTTAAGGGCTTTAAAAGAGTGGCTATTGTTGATGAACACTTCCACTGAGAAATGTACGCAGTGTCTGGTCCCCCCTAAAAGGGATTTTCTACCTTGTCTCTTGTTGGCTGTTTTCTATTTGTTTTAACTGAGTTAGGCAAGCACAGCCACTGTGCTGTCTAGTGTGAAACGGCTTCTGCCCTGGAAATGGTGCTTTGAAAAATTTCAGTCATTTGCAAGATTTTCTCATTTTGCTGTAAGTGATGTGAATCTCCACAACGTGCAAAAGTGACTGCATTTACATAACTTCATTGTCAGTCCTTATTGAAACAAACTGAAAAAGCCAGTAGGCCAGAAAATCATGGTTTTAGTAGGGCCTATAGAGCTTAATTGAGAATGGGGACCTGAGAATAGAAAAGTATAAAGTATGAATGTGTGAATGCACATAACGTGTTTATGCTCTGTGTATTTTGAGCTGTGCATAGCATAACTGTATAAAAAGCACAGATATGATCTGTATCTATGCTATCTATGCTATCTATGCTACGTATAATTGTATTTCTCTGTTCCAACAGTATATATTTCTACATAATTTATTATCACTTTAAATACAGGAAAAAGCAAGCTTTTTACACTGAACTATCCACTTTTTTTCTTTTTTTTTTTTTTTTTAAGGCAATTACTCTACATGGTGAGTGTTTTATTCTCCATGTAAATAGCTGTGACTTGCTGTAGAGCAGATGTAGATGCAGAAGACTTTGGACTGGGATCTTTCAGTCCAGTTCTGTATGAATGGTAATGGCAGGAGAGACCAAACCTCTTTTCACAGGAGCAGGGCTCATTTCCCTCATTCCCTGAACTGTTAGTCCTTTTGTAGTGTGAAAACTCATCTCATTGATGGCTTTGTCTATCCAAGGTTTCCTATGCTTAACTCATCTTGAAGCTGGGAAGTTCAAGACCCAAACTAGCTTCATTTTTGTTAGGTCACCTAACAATCCCAGTGGAAATGGCACAGCATGGACTTTAGTTTTCCATGGTCTGCTGGCTGTCTTTTGGGGGATTTCCTATATATAGGAATGTGATTTAGCTAGATTAAATCTATTTTTTCTATTTCTTTACGTATTACAGTTAACCCCCATACCTGTGCAGACACGTTCACAGTACAGCACTTAAATAGTTTCCTTTATTTGATTTGATAGGTAGTCATTTACCATGTTGTTTTGGCCTCACAAACAGGCCTAATAACAGATTCTCAATCCTCTTTGTTAAGAAAAAATAGTGCCCACAGGACAAAGACTACAACCATAATTGTATTGATCATTATGATTCTCTGTATTAGTGTCATGTTGTTAGCACAGCCAGACTCGAAGAATTACAGCAGTGGGAGAGCAATCTGAGTCAGATCTACCAAATCTACTTCTAGCAGTTAATTATCATCATAAATTAGCTGTTCATTCTAGGGTGTTTTCTTCTCTCCAAGACTGCTTATTGAAAGTGCAAAGTTCATTGTCAGCCAGGGAAGGAGCATGCCTTCCTTTATCAGGTTCTCCTCATTCAATTGGCAGAAGTTCTTTTCTAAGTTAATTCAAATATTTTTAAAGGGATCAGCACCCAGGTCATCAGTAAGAAGCTAGCTTAACTTCTTTGAAATTCTCCTTGTACCTGAAAAAAAATAGTCCAGGTACTAAACAGAAGCAGGTTGTGCCTTACTATAGTCACCTCAGACTTTATTTCAAACAGTGCAAATGAGCAGGCATAAAAATACTAGGCTTTATCAGTTGTTCCTCCTATTAGCAAACACTGAATAATTAAGAGCTAGATGCTACAGGGAACAATTAATGTAAGAGCTTTTATGTAGTATATCACATAAAATTAGTTGTGGTGCTCACTTTATCAGCTTATTTTTATTACTCAAAACCCAAACATACTCTTTTGTCCTTGAGAAGACCTTAGACCTGGGACTCATCAATGATAATTAATTGCCGGTAGACTGTAAAACTCCTGAATCCAATCCAACAAAAGAATTAAAGTGGGGGGGGTTTAATTTATTTATTGTCAATTAAAATGGGAATTGTATATATGTGTATACAGAGTTAGAAAGAGTTCCTTATGCACCAGAGATTTTGCACTGCCATTGAGACAGACCTCAACAAGCTGGAGAAACAGGCAATCTTCAGGAACCTCATGAAATTCTGCAAAAGGGGTTCAGCAAGTCCTGCACCTGAGCACAGTTAAGCCCATGTACCACTACATGGTGGTGTCCAGCTGGCTGGAAAGCAGCTTTGCCATGCTCTGAGCAGGCTGGGCATGAGGCAGCAGTGTGCCCTGGAGCAAGGAGGGCCAGCAGCCTCCTGGGCTGTGTTAGGAGTCGTGTTGCCAGCAGGTCAAGGGAGGTGACTCCTCATCTCTGCTCAGCACCAGTGAGACCACACCAAGTTCGGATCTGGGCCACCCAGGTACAAGAAAGAAGCAAACAGACTGGAGCAGGTCCAGAAAAAGGCTGTGAAGGTGATTTAAGGGATTTGAAAATCTGTCATGGGGAGAGGCTGAAGGAATTTGGGTTGTTGAGAAGTTGAAATGAAAGCCAATTTTAAAGGCAGGAGATAGCCTTCAAGAAAAAGAGAGATATAAACTTCTTCCCAATTCACCTGTTCTTTTCCCTTGAAGAAATATGTAGTGCCTGACCTTGCAAATGTGATTGCTCTCATGGATGGAATTCTCCTTAAGACGTGATCGCGTAAGTGTGAGAGTCTCAGTTGTATAGATGTCCTGCTTTTAAATTTAAAATGCTGAATGTTGTTAAATAATTCTTTATAACAGCTACAGATGGGAAATATGACACATAATTGTACTGTAGCAAGAATATTTGGGTTCTTTACTCCATTCCCCCCCTGTATATGGGCTTGGCAGCGTTAACTCAGGAAGGTTTAGAAGATTACTTGTACATGACAGCCCTGAGGATTTCCATCATCGTGATTTTCCTTCCAACTCTTTTTTTGAAGAGCATAATGACCTATGACAACTAAGCTTTATTCTCTGTGGAGTCTGACATTGCTTCTGTTTAATGGATCAGACAGTTTGTGATACATCAGTACTAGACACTTTCTTCCCCACGTCAACCTAGGGTACCTCTCCAATATTTCCCATCTGTGCTGACCTGTGTGATCAAGAGGTCATGTCCTGAAGTCAAACCCAGAATCGAAACACTCACTTCTACCACGGGCCAGACTATTAATGTAACCCATTTAATTTGCATCAAGTTGGAACTTGACATTCAATTTCTCCGTCCAGAAGCAATTATTTTTAAAGGAGCATGCCAACAATATTGCTTGGCTTAGAATAGCAAAAGTTCAAAAGGGTAAAAAACATTTCACACCATAAATAAAGAATTGATTATACTTGAAAACAAAGTTTGTAATTACTACTGACATTTCTGAGCCTAGATGAGGTGCCTTTTATGCTTTAAAAACCGATGTCGCTTATGCTACTGGCATTATGGGAACCTTATGTAAGGGTCTGAAATAGTCCTGTGCTGGTATTTCAGGTACAAAGAGGAAAACATGAACACTTTGCATGATGCTTGGGTCAAACACTTACTTTTTGTCAGGAGAGGGTGCAAAATTCATTGTGGGTGCCTCCTTTTACCCCAGTAGCTCCCTCAGCAGGACCAGGGACATAGTAAGTCAAATTCTTAATTGGTTACTCTTCTTGTGTGAAAACCAAGCATCCAAAGTGCCAACAAATCTTAACTAGGAATAGCCTGTCTGGATCATCGAATTACCCTTTTTTATTTAAAACAGTGCTGGTTTTTTCCATAGCTTTTACAGCCCTGGGTGGACTTTGCATGACTGGCTGCAGACCAATATCCCTGAATTCCATGTGGAAGATCCTGCTAATCAAATTGTGTGGTGCAAAAGCTAAAAATTGACTCTAAGAAATTGGATTAGCAAACAGTGTGTATCACAAAGTCTTTGAGAAATAGCATCTTCCAGATCAGGCTCTAATGACAGTGTTGAAATATCAGCTAAAGCTAGAATTTGCTAATGTCTAGCAGATGCTAGACATGGACAGTATATTTTGTGCTCCCTCTACTGGCTCACAGGAACAGAAGGGGTACAGAGAACTTGGTTCTCAGAACTCCCAGACTGTACTGGTACCAAAATGCTGATAATAGTTAAAAAAAAAAAGCATATTTTCACATATTAGGGCAGTTTATACCTTTTCAGGAGACAAATGCAAATAGCATTTCACCAAGCAAAGCGCTTTACCAAGGGTAAACAGACAATGCATCCCACTGCTGTGGGTTACTTGGGGATGTTTATATGTGAGAAATGGTATTTCAAAGGCATGTAAAAATCTGCAAGTGTGAAAACAGAGCTGCATAACAGAGCTAAGCTGCATAAAAACTGTAACCTCTCCAAGAATGATGAATGGCATTATACCATTTATATTTGATTCTGTAGCAATTTAACAGCAGTCTGCATACTTTAAGTTTTCTCATACATCTTAGGTTTTTATTTCAATGTAGGTCAATATTACTTTCATAACAAATACGGACAGGTTTGGAATGCTAACATCATGCATTTCCCACTCTCACAAGCCATGCAATTAAAATAATTATGTAGTAATGAAGACCAACATAAACTCTGCTTATTAGCCAGCATACTCGTGGCATGCTGCAAATTTTGCAGCAAGGAATGAAGACAAATCCTTTGTTCCTACAGCAAAGCAACCCAGCCAGAAAACTGTGCCCCTCAAAATAGAAAAGATGCAAGTTAAAAAGAGCTTTTTAACTAAGGATCACAGAAAGGCTTTCTATAAGCAGAGCAAAAAAGTATTCTGAAGTAGTATTATGTAAGTAGTAGCATATATGTATTTATGTGTGTATTAACACATATATGTGTGTGAACACACATTTATACATACATGCATATGTTCCAGAACTACTAGCCCATGTCCTGTTTCTGACTGAACTCCTCCAGCTTCTCCAGTGTCACTCCTGAATTCCTCTGTTATGGGAAGGAGAGAGAAGTAATGCCTCTTAAGTGTTTGGTTGTATAATTTACTGTATTTCCAATAAACTGGGGTTTAATGGGGTTCACAATGGTGACATTATTAAGGCTGGTTTTGAAATCATCTGTTGAGCAAAACGTTGAACTATTAAATTGGGTCATTTTGTTTATCGCTTGACATTTGACCTTAAATATTCCATAAATTGGAATGTATTGAGAAAGTAAAATACATTAGTCCCATAGCACAGGTCCTCTATTAGTGCTTACTTGTTAAGCACTTTCTCCGGAGTAGTGAAAGCCTTATGATGTGTAGATTTAAAGAAAGTTACTTTCTGTTTGGAGAAAAGTTGTGCATCTACTTGACTTTGCAATTTGACTGTAATTCAACCAGAACAATGTAGGCTTACACAAACCAGTGCTAAAAAGAACATGCTGTAGAGTAGCTCCTGAGATGGACAGTCAAATTCTTTAGAAGATGAGCAAAGTTCTGCTGTCAGTTTATTATGTGCAATACCTTTGATTTCACCAGGGTTTGTGACCACACTTTAAAAGGCTACTTTCATTAGTGATTCTCTTTGCCATTGGATGCAGAACATGGTGTTGGTCTGGCACAAAACAAGCAAGAAATGAAAAGACAAGAGAGATTCTTCCACAGGGAAAGATTGAACTGAGCAGGTTTGTAAGCTCAGTCAAGAGGAGAATATCAATATCTGAGGTATGCCAATTAAAAAGACTAGGAAAGATTTATTCACAGATTTAAGAAAGAAATCAAAAAGGTAAGTAGGCAGTGCCTGAAGAAGGCACCAGAAGGAAAATTCTTACTGGATAGACTAGATTTAGCAAGTAGTTAATCACATGATGGAATGGCCCACCAGGAATGTGTGTCAGGAAAATAACAGCTACTTGAAAAGCATTATCCTACTGCCAAACAATATGCAACTGCCTTTTTTGTTTGTTTTTGAAAGCATTTTCTGCCAGGTACTGGACATACAGATTTGTTAAATCTAAGGATATTGTCTGTGTGTTGTAAGATCTAGGAGCTTATGGATTAAAAGCCATTCATCCCCTCCTCCTTCCCTTCAAGGAAAAAAAGCTTTCCATGCTAAAAAATGTTTATGTGCAACACTGTTTAACACAGAGAGATGTGCCAGATTCAAAATATCCACTGCTTGCAGGCTCTGTCAATCACATTGGACTGCATTATACGACTTAACATATCAGTGCAACTAGAGAAAATAGATCATAGTAATGATGGGTCAGCTGTCAAATTTTAAAGAATAAAACTCTATATATGTTCTAAAAATAATATTGGTAGATGCTTCTTAATATTTTAATTTCATATATTTCTAACTCAAAAAACACCCCAAAACATTTGTACATTCTTTTGGTGCTGAATAATGCAGAAGTGAGGGCTGCAATCTCTTTGCATTTCCAGTTGCAACTTGCAACAAGAAGAGAAGAGAGATTTCTCATGTAATTCATATTTATCATTAAAAAATATAGATAGGTCTATCAGGACTCTAAGGATCATTCTCAGTGTTGCAAACCAGGTTTGGGGGCTAATTCTGTAAAGAGTTATCATGAAAAGGCCGAGAGCTCATTTCCTTGTGATCATGGTTCAGCTTTCACAAAATTTTAACATAGATTGACATTACCAGTAAAAATACTCTTCTGTCCAAAGGTTCCCTTGTACAATATGAATAACAGCAACAAGCTAAAACTTTCAATAGGGCTGAATTTTATTTTATTACAAGGAGTCCTCTGCCCATGCCAGGTGTGTATTTTGTTTCTAGGATCTGAAACTCTTGCAGTCTCTACTTGGAGCACATTAAATAAGGTAACTGGATCTGATAATGATATACAAATACATCCTCCATGGACTGTGAGACTCCACAGTGAACTGTGAGTTCACTGAAGTAATGCCATTCCTTATGATCATATTGGACCTTATTCTGTGTTTTCTGAATTGGGGATAATGCTTACACAAATGTTCATATTTTAGTGAGGTGAAACCCAAGGGCAGGATATTGTAAATACAGAAATACTATTAGATGGTATCAATATCACTTAAAGACATTCTACTCTTTCCTCAAGTGCCTCACACTGAGTCAGAATTCTTTAACCAGTGATAAACACTAGGTAACTAATAAAACTACAGTCAGTTCATTTAAGCAATCGCTCTCACAGTCCACTGCCATGCAGGGGGCAAGGTAAGTCATAAGAAGATTAATTTTTGCAAGAAAAAAAAAGCTATTAGGCTTTCATAAAGTGTCTCAGTATATGGGCTGTTAAGGAAAGAGCTGTCATGAAAAACACAAGTTATTCTTAGCTGCTGTGGTGATTTATATGGTGGAAGAATGTAAAAATTACACTTTCTTTCACTAAATGGTATTTCTTACAATTGTTCAAGAGGACCACTACCTGCAGTAGAAATGAAATTGGAATGCTCCAATGGTTTTCCAGTGGTAACTGATAAAAGAATGGCAAAGTCATAAGTTCTTCCAGCTATAGCCTAATTTCAGTGCTGCCCACAATGTTCTGAGTTATGCTGCCTTTGTATGGCCATTACCCTACAAAGTGCGTGAACTGTGAACCCAACGTCAGCTTTCCTTCGGGGGACTGTCCAGAGAAAAACTAGTCAGACTAACCTAACAGTGAGCTTGGTCTGGGAGTTAGGCATGTGAGAAATTGTTCGTGCTTATTGCGAAGAAAGCAGTTTGATCCTGAATAAAGGAACAAACAAGAAACTACTGAGAATGCTGCATTCTTGGGGTCTGAAAGCATTTGCCTCTCCCTGGAGCAGACCACAGACCTGGGCTAAAGGATACACTTTGTCTTTCAAAGAGAATATTCTGACCATTTCCAAAAATTAAGAAAAAAGGGGAGAAGGAAGAACTCTGTAACAGAAGTAGAGGAGGGGCAAACTGAGAAAGAACCAATTCTGGCAATGTGAACATCTCCTTACCAGGATGCTACTGAGAGAAGAAATGTTAAATGGTATTATTGGACAGAATCATTAAAAGCTTGTCCAAATGTTCTTTCAAGATCAGAGGCTTTAGAAGAGATGGAAAAAGTACTTTAAAGTGCTAATTGTCTGTTTCGTGTAGGGTTTTTACAGGCAGTAAGTGCCTGCCAGGCCCTGAGGGCATCCTGTGTTGGTACAGCCTTTGACTAGGCTGGCCATGTAATGCTGGAGCTGCGAGAGACTGACTGGGAGCAGTGAGAGGAGGTCCTCCTCCTCCTTCCCCTTGTGCTTTTGAACACAGGAATACATGGAGATCACAGAGGCTGGGACAGAGATAGGGCAGCCCTGTAGAAATCTTTCTAGGAAAGCAATAACTTCTTTCCCATGCTCAGAAAATAGTTACACTTTTTCATATTTTGCTGCGCAACTGCCCAATACTACCGAGCTGATTTTGTAAGGGAGCATTTCACAGAAGTCTAACAGTGAAAAAGGGATCCTGTACTGATTGTGAACTGAATTTGGACAGCAAAGGTGTATGTTTGCATACTAAACACAGCCTCTGTGTGGTTGCAGAGTGGTAAGAAGCCCAGAGGAAGAGATCTCAAGACCTAATGCTGTTTTTCAGCAATTTCATGTGTGCAGTATTAGGAATTTCTCCTTAAACTAGCTAACTTTGAATGGGTACTTGATGGTAACCACATTTTCCTTCTTGAAACTTTGCTTGTATGAGAATAATAATTAGCTAACAGTACTTCCAGACCTGTTAATTTCGAATTTGAGTGCCTGTCTTGCTTGCAGAAGAAGCCTGAGTCCCACTGAAAAGAGGAGCTGTCCTCTTGAAAGCTTCTTAACTTGAAAATTGTATTTTCTCTGTGTCTTCTGCTTTTTATCCTCATTCTTTCCTTGAACAGCCTTATCTTATTCTGAAGTCTCAGAATGAAGAGAAAATAACTTTTTAAACTGTGATGACAGGTCATGAAATAAATTAATTAACCTGGTTAATGGAGGAATGATTGACTACCATGTTGTGAACAGCTGAAGAACAGAAAAGGAAATATAGGAAAGAATAAAATTGGGAGTTTGGAGGTGAGATCTTTGCTATTCAACTCCTTGATTTTATTTTTGTAAGTCACATTGCTTTATGTATCTAAGGACAGCAGCTGTGTGATCGTGGTAAGGAAGGAGATTAAAAATAAAGAAAAAATATAATTATTTTTATAATTATAAAAATATATATGTATGTATTTTAGGCTTCCCAGGTCATGGTAGTTGGTGGTAGTTAGTGGTAATATGCCCACTATCCTACTGATAAATACTATTTATGTCTGTACCATATTGTGTCAGGCCAGGAGAGAGGAGGATGGCTGGCTGAGACAGTCTTCCCTGCCGTCTGCTGGTGGTCTGCCCATAGCAGCACCTGAAGACATGCAGGGAAATGGAAGCCTGATGCCCTGTGTGCTCCTATGTTTCTGTCACCCTGGCTTCAGTACAGAATGAGAGTCCAAATGGTTCCATTTTCAAGTACTGGTCCCATGATGTTCACTGTTCAGTGTCTGGTTTCTTTACTTAGTTGAGTGCTGGGTATTCTCCATACTGGCCATTTATCTGCCTCATCTTCTGGCTCTGGGAGACAGTTTCTTTCCCCCATGCATATGCCAGGAATTCAATACCCATACGACACCAGTCTGATCATATCATTTTCTCTTGCATTAGTCCAACAGACTGGGAAAAGGGCCAAGAAAATTTAAAAGAGAAAACCAGAAAACAAGACAAGTAAATGAAAAGGCCAAAACCCATTTAGGAATTCACGATGCCAAAGCAAGCAGCAGTGCTAGTGGCACAGCTGGCACACAGCAGATGACAAGACACCAGCAGTGGTAAGGCACTGAGGAGCCAGCACTTGCTGCTACAGTCAGGTTAGTGGGCTCTGCTCCTCTTATCCTTATTCTGCTGATGCAAAATGGATAAGCTGCACCCCTGCTGGCAGCACTGTCCCACCCACTGTGGGCAGCACAATGTCTGAGGCACAGGGAGCAGGACCTGCCTGCCTGGCACAGTCACTGCTCTCTGGGCTCTGTTCCACACTGGATTGTGTCACTTGGTGGACCCTGCAAGTTCAGAAGCTCTTTAAATTTGGCGTGGTGCTAAGTTTATTACAACCTGGTGAAATGAGTCACTACCAAATCCATGGCTCTGCCTTCCTCCTTTCTCACATATTTTCGTGAGCAAAGTGAAAAGTTTAACCTCTCAAATAACACTCTTTTTAACAAATGTGCAGTGCTAGAGCAAGACAATATATCCACAGTATGAAAGGACACAGTTCTAGGGTAACTGTTGCCTTCAGCTAGCAGTAACAAATCACAAGACTTTAAATGAAAGCCCAATTTATTAAAAGTACTGTTGTGCTAGGGGCCAGCAGACCAAGGTAATATAAAAAAATCTAGGGCTTGCTACTGCAGAAGTACTGCGACCTCTTGAAATCTGAGTATCCCCAAACCCTTTGATTTAAAAGGGAGATGGAAAAGTTTAACCCTTTGTAGAACTTGTGCAGAAATTTTCTATTTCAGGTCTGGATGAGGCTTATAATCAATGTCCTCAAAGAGTTTCTAGCTGGGATGAAGTCTCCAGACTGGGATTTTTATTTTTTATTCTGTAAGAATGAAATTTTGTAAATAATTTTGTTTGCAGATTTGCTCCTTTCAATACTTTCAGCAGGACTGCAAACTATTTTCAAGTCACCTGAACAATCACCATCTGTAATGAGATATTGCCATGTAATATCTATTCCTTTCTAGCAGCTTGGTGGGGAAATATTTTATCCTGACATAGGCGTGTGTTTAGGCTCCATCTACTGAGTGGTCTTGATCAGGGACTGACCTGGTACCTTGAATCACACTACTGCTATCAACTCTAATCTTAAATCTTCTTTATTTTTCATTAAAACTTGTGGTTATTTTACCATTTGGCTATAATTGGAGAAATTACTTTTCCTGGTCAGAGGCAAACATGTCTAGCTTACCTGGGGGAAGGAGAAGGGCCAGAGAGAAATGTGCATTGTTACTGCTACCACAGTGCCCTGGTAAAGATTATGGTCTTCCTGCCTCCAGCTCTCTGGGCACACTGTTTGGTAAGAATAACTATTTTGGGTTTTCTTTCTAATGAAAGTTATATATCCAGCATCCAATAGGTATGTGAGTAACTGAACTTACTTAAGGGTTTTTAAAAATGTAATTTAATTTGCATATGAAGTCAGCAGGAATTTCAGGGTCTCCAATACTTTGAGTCATACTTTGAGGAGTCTTGCATTGTGCTTGAGGAGCTTATGGATTGGAAAAATTGATTCAAGATTAGTAGATTTAAGTACATTCTTAACTCTTTTTCTCCAGACCAGTTAGAGTCTACCTATATTCCCTCGGGAGTAAGAGGACTCCATGTGAAAGAAACCAGTAAAATCACAACCCAAATTAGTCAAACAAAGCAGGTGAAGGCAATTGATAAAGAAATAAGAGGATAAAGGATGATGATTAAACAAGGAGATACCTTTCAGGTTGTCTCACAGAGCTTAGAAATTTTTATATTAGGAAAAGAAACTGGAAAGCTGGACATCACTGGAAGGAGATCAAGAGGAAGAAGCAGCATATGAAGAGGTAAGGGTGTTTAGGACAGCCTGGGAGATATCAAGAGTTATGCTCTCTTAGACAGAACAAAAGCACAACAGCAGCACTTAGTGACAGGATAGGGAAGGACAGTTAAGAGAAAGGGCTTAACAAAAGCAAACAAGTCTCAATGGCACTTTGAAGAAAAATAAAGAGGGAATTCAAAGTGAAAGCTCTGGTCTCCATGTACTTTAGTACTTGCTATGTTGGAGACAGCAGTCGTGCAACTCTCAGGAAAGTTTATAGGCTGCTCAGGAGATGAATAGAATGAGAGATTGACAGCTGGTTAAGTGAATCTAGCTGTTAATTATTTTTTTCCTTCCGAAGAAACAAGCGGATGGAGGTGACAGTAAGATGCTACAGGCCTAGAAGTGTGCAATCCAAACCCAACTGGCTTGTGACTGTGCTAAACAGTGCGGGCTGTGGCAACAGCAAGTCTGAACGCATCCCTTTCAGGATTATGGCTATTTGACCGTTTGTTTGTTTGTTTGTTTGTTTGTTTGTTTTTCCCTTAAGAACAGAGCTACGCGCGCAAGTGGAGGTTATGTTTGATTTAGGAGGCGGAACATCCCGACCGGCCGCGCTGCCGGCAGAGGGACCCTGCGCCCCGCGGGACCCGCAGCGCACCGGCGGCAGCGCCCCGGGGGGACCTTACCGGCGAAGCCCGGCGGGCAGTGGCAGATGTAGCCCTCGGCCCGGTCGTAGCGGAAGGCCGGCGGCAGCCCCGGGACGCGGCCGTAGAGCCCGGCCCAGGAGCGCTCCACGCAGCGGCCGCCGGAGAGGCAGGGGCTGCTGCGGCACTCGGCGATGTCCTCCTCGCAGCGGGACCCCGCGTACCCTGCGGAGAGCACCGCGACAGGACGGTCAGTGGCGTCATACGGTGAGGTTCCGACCCGCTAAACCAGGCTGCTCAGAGCTCCATCCAACCTGGCCTTAAACACTTCCAGGGATGGGGCATCCACAGCTTCTCTGGGCAACCTGTGCCAGTGCCTCACCACCCTTACAGTAAAGAATTTCTTCCTAATATCTAATCTAAACCTATTCTCTTTCAATTTGAAGCCGTTTCCCCTTGTCACTGCATGCTCTTATAAACAGCCCCTCTTAATCTTTCTTGTTAGGCTCTCTTCAGGTACTGGAAGGCTAGATGATCTTTAAGGTCTCTTCCAACCCAAACCGTTCTATGATTCTCTGTGCTATTCATCCCTTTCAGACCCCAAAATATACACCAGATATACACTGTGAATAGTAACTGAAACGTGGTTTCAGGCTTTGTCATGTGCTAAAAGTTTTCCTTAGTTCCTTGAAGGTGTGAACGTTCCCTTGAGCTCCCTGCCAGGGCTTGGCAGCAGGACGTTGCTATGGCTGTTCTGCACTGGGGAGCTGAGCTGTGCTATGCAGAATTTGTTTGGGTCT
>JAWWES010000006.1:22197970-22270402 GCA_035583135.1 Lophotriccus pileatus
GTTAAACTCCTACAGAGACTTCTTGTAGTTAGTCCACGTGCTGAAAGAGCGGTGTAGTCTCTCCAGAGAGCAGGGTCTGTATCCCCCACTGTGGGTGTGGAGGCCAGTTTGCAAACAGCTGGATACACAAGCCCTGCTGGTAGAGAACACAGCCTTGTGGGTCTCACCCCTCACTACCAGACGGAAGGGCTTGCACTGGTGCCATGAAGGAGAACAGTTTTCCAGCATAGCATTACGCCTATTTTAATTTTTGTTCATACGCAATGTTTTGCATTCGTAAGTAAGTTTTTAGACAGGTTTAAAGGTTGTATTAACTAAGACTGAAGAAAGGGTCAGCTGCAGCAGTGATGTATGTATCACACAGGTTGAAGGATTAAGTAACTGGGAGGTGAATCCCAGCTTTGACTGATCTCCTGTCTTGACTCCATAACACTGGTGCTTTTGGTTTTGCCCAGTTCTGCTGTGAGAACGTGGAGCTTACCTGGCCAACAGTGGCATGTGTAATTGTCAGCGTTGTCCTCACAGGTGGCGTTGTTGTAGCAAGGTTGTGACCAGCACAAGGGGATGAGGGTCTCGCAGTGCAGCCCCATAAATCCAGTACCGGTACAGTTGCAGCTGTACCTGCAACACAGAATGCAATGTTCCCTCAAGCTGGAAGTCAAGAGATCTGGGCTTTGTTCCCAAAGCTGCACAGGATTCTTGTGTAGCCTTGGCTAGCAGCTTACAGGGTTGAGTCCAGGCTCGAGACCACCATCTGGTGTTTTAGGTGTTTCCCAGAAATTGGGAACCAACAATGAGCTTTTTCCTGAAGTATGTGGTTTTGTCTGGGGACAAAGAACTGCTTGTGAATTCAAATTGGTTTTGACAGATCATTTCTTCTAATAAATATGGATCTTTCTTTTTTTCTTCCTTTTAAAAATTTTTTGGGGAAAAAAGTTTATGTCATTTCTAAGGCTTTTAGAAATTAGAAGACTAACATTATTCACAAAATTAAAAGGGAGGAGGCAGTATCTATGTTAGTATCCCTTGCTCTTGGACTGGTACAAATTCAGTTGGCAGAAAAATAAGGGAATTTCTGTTCCTCAACTAAATGATGTTTTTTTCTGTCATGAAAACCAGCCTTTTACTGTTAGGTTAGGAAAAAAAGTCAACTGCTTGCTTAGTTCCAATAATAACAGTAATAGGAGTTCCCTTTTCATAGCAATGTTACTACAACAAAAATAAGCAAACCAGTATATATATAGAAATTAACAATGCAGGTAACCAATAGTGTCTGGGGTTTTTTGTTTGTAGGCTTTTTTTAGGTGAGCTGAGTATTATAGAATGCATCATTCTGTTCTTTGGTTGTCAAGTGTAAAGTCAACATGTACGTGTCATACAAAAACCCAGAATTTTGCAAGATACATGTTAACTGTGCATGCTTGTGTGATCTTGGTCTCATAATAATTATCAGAAACAAAAAATTATTCCTTTTTTTTTTTTTTTACATGATACACCATTATTACACAATTGAAATCGTGGGGAATCTTGCTGAACAAGAATTTCTCTGCTTAATATCTAAGTCTTAGTCTTGGAGTAAATATATGGAGAGAAAGTGAAATTGTTGAGCATACAGTAACACCAGAGATCAACTGGTTCCTGCAGCCTAATGGACCCAAAAGTGTAAACTCTTTACTACACTCTTTAAGGGTGTACATAAGCAGAAACTTCTGGCAGGCCAGTTTATTACTAGTGTATGGATTATTCTTAAATCAAAATCAGAGCTTACTTAGACCAGGTGGCATTTGAATTTAGGGTATAAAAAGTAATGAGGAAGATGTGAATCAGAAAAAGAATTTTCATTCTGAGGTATTTTCTCAAACCAGAATTCACTCTCTGCTGCTGTGTTTTTCACACACTTCTTCCATGTACCTTCAGTTTGGTGCTGTTCAGATTTGTGGTGAAAGGGTTTTTTTTCTGCCTGTGCTCTTGCTACTTTTTCACTCTGGTTCAGAATCATGGAGCAATGAGGAATACCCACAACTCACTTCATAATGTGCAGCTGAGTTTAAATAAGAAATATTCACTTACATGAAAGTGTTTTTTTAATGGATCAAGTTCTACTTTGTTGCATTCATGAAACCTCACTGGAAGATCAGTCTGAAATTTGGGAGAGAATTTGGTTTGGTGTTTGTGTTTACATCTTTTAATGCTAAATCCATTGCCTTGCACATTTCTGTGAGAGCTGGTGGCAGACACAAAAGCTTCAAGTGTACTGCAGATTAGTCAGAAAAGGAAAACTACTATTTAAAGGCTAAAATTCTTCATTTGTCCTAAAAGCACAAAAAAAGGAAGGAAATTGCTGAGCACCCTTCTGTTTTGAACTGCTTTGTTGTCCATCCCTTTTCATCACAGAACAAATATGGCAAGAGCTCCAATCATTCTTCAGATACCCTGTGGTATTACAAGCCAATTAAAACTGGTTTTACACGTACCTCAGCTTTAAAAGGAGAAAAAATGAACAGGATTAGATCTGGCCTGAATGAGCATCCCAGTTGCTCCCCTTATGTGTGTATCCTCAAAAGGCTTACAGTGGGTTACCCAGTGGGTCTGCTGTGAGCTACTCAGCCACAAGGTGACCTCCCTCTCCCTGCTGTCATGCTTTAGCTACACTGGGAAATAATAAATTGCTTTGTCCTGCTCAGAGCCATTCAGCACTGCTGAAAAGGAGCTCCACAAGGTTGGTGCCATGTCACCACACTGTACAAAAGCTCATTCCCAGCATTCCCCCTTGATTCAAGGCAAGCATGTCTTCTGCTGGTGTAAGTTTTGGACTGGTTTTTGGGGCACTAAAATCTTCAAAGCTGCTTTATAAAAACTGGAAAATACACAATAAAGGACAGATCTTATACTGGTGAGAGGAGCACCTGCATGAATACGCTTAGGAACTTTCAGACTGAGCTTATATACATACGTGTTTTCAGTTTGGGAATCTCATGCTGAGTCAGCAAAGCCAGTACTGGTGAGTAAATGCCAGAGCTCTGGCTGCCTGGTCTGCAGTGGGACCTCTGCAGAGGGCTTAGTAACAGTAGGTGGAGAAGCTCACTTTTCTATTTTCTGTTGCCTTGCATTCTTTTTTTTTTCATTATCTCTTTGCCCACACACTGCATGTTGTTTTCAACAATAGCTGTTGTCCTATATGCCTGTAAAGTTCTTCACATATTTCCTAATGATATCTATCACTATGGTTACTATTATTACAGTTTTTATCTGCCTCTCTTTTCTAGTGATTCTGTCTGTTGGTGTGGGCAGCTGCTGTTGGCAAATTCAGTTTTATACAATCTCACATCTTTCTTGGAAACTAAAATCTGATAAGCATCAGAATTCATCCCTAAATGACAATCCTCAGGGGCAGGCAAACAGCACGCTGTGAATTTTTAAAATACAAATATAAAAAATGCACTTTTTGGTCAGTCTTTGCCATAAATACTTCGTTGCCCTGTTGGCTCTGACAGCAGACTCGCACTCTTTAATCCTTTTTCAAATTTAAACTGAAATTAGCGCAGGATCGAGGACTGGAACCCGCAGTCCCTCAGCATTCCCACCTGCAGGAGCTGACAGCACCTGGCGCTGGTGTTACCCTGGTGTTACCCGGGGACTGCAGACGTACCCGTTGGCACCATCCGTGCACTGTCCCCCGCGGAGGCAGGGCTGGCTGGCGCACTCGTCCATGTCGGTTTCGCAGAGCTCTCCGAGGAATCCCGGTGGGCAGGAGCAGGAGAAGCTCCCCAGGGAATCGTGGCAGGTCGCGCCGTTCAGGCATGGCTGGGACGAGCACTCATCTATTTCCAGCTCACAGTTCGTACCTTCAAAACAAAAGGACATAAGCAAACCCCAGAGCTGGCAGAGAGTTTTGGAGATCTCAGCAAGGACTGCTTTGAAATACAGTAGTCACATAAGTTTTTTCTTTCCTTTTTTTTTTTTTTTAAAGAAATTACCTATTTTTAAAAGGCGTTTCCTCCTCAACGTGCTTTGAAAGACTATTTTTTCCAAGGCTAAGGAGAATATACAAAAGAATAAGCCAGGTGTTTTCACAAAAATAGGTAGAAAACCCACTTTTTATGTTAGCTTGAACACGGAAACAGGTCGAGTTAATTTTCAGTTTATTCAAACCACTGCTATTGCTATTTACGCAATACAGAAGTGACTAGTAATTTATTGATCTCATAAGAGTCCATTTAAAGCTGCACAGTTAATTGAATTCATTGGGAAGTGGCTTGTTTGGCTGTGGTTTATTGCTTAATTATTTACTTTTTTTTAAGATTTAGCAATGTGTAAATAAATGGGTCTGTGGTGCCGTGTTTCAACAGGTCAGAATCTTGGAGCTGCTCTTCAGAAGTACTTGATGTAGCCAAGTCAGTTCTAATATGAGTTTATCTCTATTTTTGATATTTGACAGGTTAAATATACACTCCTTTTTCTTATCTCTCACACAGTCCAGGAGACAGTAAGAAAATTTCATGATTAGTGCCTTGCAGCCCCTGCTTGGATTATTTCAGGGGATTGTACGCTTATGCACTTATTTAGTGTTTGGAGCAACAGAGTAATATTTGTAAATACCTGCTGAGTCAATTTGTTTTAGCAGCTACAATATCAGGCACAAAACAGGTGCAAGGTGGCAAATTATAACTAACAAACTGCTTTGAAGTGGACTTGCTCATCTTTTATTTGGCTTACAAAGTAGCATAGTATTGTAAATAGTTTGCAGGGGAATTTCCTATTTTAAAGAAAAACTGCAGCCTTGAGAATGGTTTCCTTTTTTAATTTTCTTTTGTAAGGGTGAAGTTTTCAGTACAAGATGATGGAGTAGACTTTCAAAAGATGGGAGCAGACATTTGGTGATGGGTATTACCCTAGCAATTTATTTAGAAGCTCACCTCTAATTCTTCCTTCGTGCTGTTTTTGCCAGCTCTGTGCTGCTGTGACATTTGTACCTCATAACTTAGAGCATCTTTCTTATAACACTGAGATTAATATTATTGAGTAATACTGTTACTTCATTACTAATTTATTTTTATGTTTTTGAATGTAGAATATTTAAAGAAAAAAATGTCTGTACAATGGATATGTACCTGGAAATATCTTAAAATGCCAAAGCAAAATTTGCTGATGTTGACTCACAAGTACTTTTCATTGTATTTAAGTATTAAAGTGCAAGTTTGTCTTTTCAGGAGTTAAGAAATATTACTGCTGTAATTTCAGAGAATATATTCTTTCAGTTCCTTGAGACCACATAGGGAACATTGGAAGGAGGGAAGTTGCCAATGCCATGCCCCCAGTTTAAGGTTCACTGATCGTCCAACCACTACTTTCAGCGGGAGCCTGCCACGAGACTGCAGCACAGGAACGCTCTCTTACGGCTTCATGGTAATGTACATTACATCCAGATATAGTAAGCAGTCCCTCTGTGGTCATTGCCCTGTGAATTCACTGTAATTATAAACAATGTGTTTGCAGAAGTGTGTCTAGTGACCGTAAATCTGCCAGAGCTTGTTAACAGCTTACTGTGAACACTAAAAATCATGTGACAAAACAAGCACTGTTCGACTGATCCTCAGCTCAGCCAAATTTAAAACTACAGGCCTGAGAACAGCCTGACAATTAACATGAGAACATAGCGTCGTTGTTTTGGTTCATGTCTTTAATCTATCAAGCCCAGTAACCTGCCTTCGGCAATGTTGCCTCAGAAGAAAACTTCTCTCTGTACAATGCGTCCAGCCAATGTGATGTGCCATGCAAATGGGGGGGATTCCTTCCCAGCCTCTGCTGAATTGGCTGTCAGGCTTTCTTATATGTGTAGAAGAAAGGATGAAAAGATTAGATCTGCATTTTCACCTCAGTCTAACGTTCTGTCACAAATATGCTGTATGCCAAATATCATATGCCAGAGAGGAAGGAGTGCGCCAGCGAGCCCTGCCGCAGCTATTGCACAGCGCTGCACCATCACGAGCTAAGGCACCCCATCCTAGGGCAGGCAGAGCCTCTCAGCAGGTACCAAACCACACAAGTGGTTTGAATTGAAAAACTGGGAAGGTGCTCAGAAGTCATATTCGTAATTTTTGTGGTTTCTTTGAAGAACTAAGGTTATTTCTTACACCGCTTGCTTTTCCAATGAGTCCTACTGTGTGCTTCTTTGTACAGCCCCAGTCAATAAAAAGTAAAAGCAGGTGGGGATGAAGGACATGCAGCCAATGTTTTCAAACTTGGATGCCTATAGATACAGTGTAAAAACACCTTCTGGTCAAAGATACGAAGGATTTGCAGGCTCAGTGTAGTTCCAGGAGGACCTGAACATTTTTAGTGTGGCTGAAGATTTGTAAGCAGGTCACCCTTTCTGCTCTCCTGAACTGATGCAGAGGGCTGTCCCCAGATTCCTCAGTCTGTATAAAGTAATTTTGCATGTCATCATCTGGATGAAGGGTGTCACATAAGTATTTTTGAAGGGACAGGAAGAGAGTTACATCAAAAATTGGACAGAGGGAAGAAATTAGTTTCTTGGAGCAAGGCTTGTCCCTGTTTGCATGCAGGTCTGTGCTAACCACCCACACCTGTGTGCATGCACAGGTGTAAGTTGTTACAGGTTTTACACTGCACTCTGCAGGCAAAATTGGAGGAGATGAGCAAGGCTAAATCCAACCAAGATTTTGGTCCTGTGATGTTATGAGCTGCAACAAGCATACCCTGGATGTTTTTGCCCACTGCTAATCTTTAGCTGGACAAGTGGCAAATACCACTGGACTTCTCTCCTGTCACAGACTTATGCTTGAGAATCTCAGCAGAGCTGATAACCTGGGCTGAATCCTCTGCTCAGGCTGGCTGGGACACAAGATGGGAAGTGCTGGTTTGAAACTGAAAAGCTGAGGAAGGAAACAGGCTTTTCACTTTGCTGGCAATTGCTGTTGGATAGACCATGTTGTTTGCTATTGATACCCACAACAATATGGACATGAGCTTGTTGGGAAGGGAGACCTGTCCTTGAGGTACTTCATCCCATGGTGGAAGGATGCTGTGCCTCTGCTTGCCTTTAAATGCCTAAAAGTTATTTATGATGCATCTACTCTTAATATTTGCATGGCATATACATTATTGATGAGAATACTGAATGAGAACTTAGAGACCTATCAGGAATGATTACTTCATATTCTACAGGCTTCATCCCAGAGGTGGTCACATCACAGTAAAAGGTATTGTGAAAAGAACAAATCTAGCTCATTGCACCTATTTTGTCTGCCACTGAAACACTTTCTCCTGCTGCTATCTTAGGCTGAGACGAGGTTGTGAAACAGCCACGTGCTCCTGTCAGTTCACACTGAAATGTTCACCGGCAATAGAGAATTGGCTTCAGGAAGGTAATTAATGTACCTAGCTGTGGGTAATAACAGGCTGTTACACCATGCTCTGTTGGGGTGAATTAAAAGCAAGTGCAATTAGTGCAATGGAGGAAAAAATGCAATTGATTAGGGTAGCCAGCAAAAGTTCAACAAACCAATTGAGCTTCATTATATAACAGCTGCATGGCACATGTCTTGTAAATAATTTCACACATGAAGAACATTATCATAGAAACTGCAGATTTCATGCTAAATTTTTCAGTCTTAGGCTCTTGGTGCGTTCTAACCTCTTCTATTTGTGTAAGAATCATGTGTGACATTTCTCAGCTATTTTAAGAAGTTCTGCAGCATACCAATCGTACAAAATAGCAGTCACAGGCCATGAAACTAGTAGCAATTGCAGCCAGTAACTCATGCTTTTGGTGAACATTGCTGCTGTAGAATAACTGTATGTTCTCTACCTTCAAATCGGGAGATATAACATTTTTTACATCTTAGGGAAATGATATGAAGGTGGGTGACTTCCCACAGTAATTCATGGTGTCAGGCCAGGATAATAATTGTTGGCAAGATCCCCTGACAGAGTAAATGAGGGGTTTTATTACCAATGGGGACACGTCGGGGCTTTCATCCAGTAATCCCTCTGGCTTGTGCATTTAGCACAACTCACAGCAAGGTGCAAAAAAAACCAACAAGAAAGAATGCTTCTCATAAACCATTTTGTTAAGTAGCCTTTTAAAGCTGATATTTTACTGCTGAAGGAATGGTCTGCTACTCCTCTATAGAATTACCATGATTAGACTTTTTGCTACTGGAAGTGTTGTTGAAGTTGTATGTCAAAACACTGCAGGCTCTTCTGCTGTGCATTTTAGACCTTTTCTCCTTCCTTGGTTCCCTACTCATTTCTTAACTCTGCTTGTGCAGAGTGTGGAGTGTTTGGTGACATAGCTTGATTTTTGGTGAGAGTGGAGAGCATCAGCCAAGGAAACAGCAGAATTTCGTGATGAAAGTGGAGTGACTCCAGCAGAGTGACTTTCCTCCAGCAGTTTGTGTTGACCTAAATTTTCATTTCTTTTTGTTTGGGCTTTACTATTTCATTATGTTTTCTCTTTCTTTGTCTCTAAGGTGTATATTCTGCCTCTTTCAAGCCGAGTTTCTGGGCTATGGATCCAGGCCTGGACCCCACTAACAGCGCCAGTTAAACAAATACAGTTTCCTGAATACAACAGGAGGTCTGGGCTGAGTCTGATCATTGCAGAGTAACCATGCTGGTTGTTAATAGGTTTTTCCTTCCTTCTGCTCTTTGGCTTTCCCCCAGTTGTGTAGTTTTCTCCTCAGCTGGCCTGGGCTCCGACACCCGCTGGCAGCAGCGGGGTGGCAGGAAGGTAACAAGCTTCCTTCAAATAACATTCTCCATGCTCATAAGGGATATTAACTGAGGGCTGGCTTCCAACGTGTGCTGTGTCAGACACAGGAAAGCTGCTTTTTACCTCTGACTTCCCCTCCTGCATAGGGATTTGGGGATGGAGCTGTAAACCACATCTCTTATTTCTTATTCATTTGAATCACTTGAAGCCATAGATGTTTTTTCATCCTCTTTTTGCTGTATGACTTTTTTTTTTTCCTTTGCTTACCTGACTGGCAATCTATCACTAAAATGCCTCCCCTTTTCTCCTTTTAATGATTCAGTGTGCTGCCTCTCACGGTCCTACCCCTGAATACAGCTTTGAAATCTGAAGGGAACTGCCTTCTGACAAGAATTATATGCTTTCCAGTGGAGGAAGTAGGGAAGAAAAATCACACCTGTACCTTAAAAATGGAGCTACATAAAATAGGATTATCAAAAAATGGGCAGTTTGGGAACATGACACTTTCCTTTCTATGTAACTTACGTAGTGTTCTAGTTGCAAACGAGTCCTTTGTTTCTGAGAAGGGCAGAGGAGAGGAAGTAAATGTGAAACATCTAAGTTTAAGAGTACAGTTTTTCATATTAGATCTAAATTTTAACCCTGTCAAATATAGCTTTTGATCCCCAGACTAAAACTACATATAGCATCCTGAAGACCTGCATTTTGAGAATGTTTCTTTTAAAAGGAAAGTTCATCTAGCCCTGTGACACAGCTTGATGTTCACAAAACTGCTGTGTAGATTTTGGTAAATCATGAGATTTTTTTAATCCTTTGCTTTCTGATATCAGTAGTTCACAGCGATGTAGTAATCCATAATGTACCACCAGCCATTGGTGCTGAGGCTGAAGGCAAGGTGGTAATGCAGATATGGCTAAATAAGTGTGTGGTTGAGGGAGTTGAAGTTGGAACACGGATTACGACAGTTCTACACGATGCAAAGGTAAAGTCGTTTTAATAGTGCTTACCTGTGTACCCAAGTGGACAGATGCAGTCATAGTGTCCTATCTGGTTAAGACACGTGGCCCCATTCAGGCACGGATCTGAGACACATTCATTCACTTCCAGGTCACAATGCTTGCCTTGGTAGCCTGGGACACAGTAGCAGGAATATTCATCGACCCCGTCCCTGCACAGTGCTCCGTTGTGGCACGGTTCGGAAATGCATTCGTCCAAATCCATCTCACAGAGTGTACCTGTATATCCTGCACTGCACAGGCAGGTGGGCCCAGTCAGGCTGTTTTGGCAGGTGCCTCCATGCTCGCAAGGATTTGTGTCACATGCGCTGTCAGGGGTTTCACAGGGGCACTCGCAGGTAAAGCTGAGGTTTCCAGCAGAGCCTAAACAGGTAGCGTTTTGAAGACAGGGGTTTGAGGAGCAAGGATGGGAGGTTTTATTACAGAGTTCCTCCACAATGTCCACTGACCCTTCTGCACAACGGCAAGGGTCGTCTTTATGACCAGTAATGCACGTAGAGTTCTTTTGGCAAGAGTTTGACAGGCACCTGGAATCATTCCTCGTGCAAAGTGACTCTGGAAAGGAAACGCAAAAAGGCGCTGGGAGTAACCAAGAGTGAAAGAAGTGTAGTTCTTAACCCAACTGTGCTTCAAAACCAACAGCTCCAATTGCTGGCTGTTGAGATATATTAGTGGACTAATAAATGTAAAATAAAAGCAATTATGAAAATTGAGTAGGTTGTAATTTCCTGTTCTTGCCATGGTCTGGAGTGTCAGGATTTCTTAGCACTATGAGTACCGTTGCAACAATATTGGTAGTTGTCAACCGATATCCAACAATATGGAATGCATTTATATTTAAGACTTTTTTTTTTTTACTAGAGAAAGGAGTTGAACCCCCTTTTTTTCAGTTCCACACCACTTTGAATACTTCTGTGGTTGAAGTTTTTTTGTATTAGATTTCACAAAGCTAAACTACTCAGCTGCAGTTATAGCTCAAGTAAGCAGTTCAAACCATCATGCACTTTGATTCTGATTTCCTGATTCGAAATAGTAATTTGACAGCTGTGCAGCATTTCCACCTCAAAGAATCTCCCAAACACCTGAGATGCAAAATATCCCTCTGAGTGCCTTCCAACCTCTGAAGCTGGAAGGACTCTGTGAACATGGTGTAAACATGTTCCTTACCCTCTGGGAATTAAGCTCCTGGCATTAATTAAAGGCCACTTGGATTTGCATTGCTGCTGTAAAGGCTGGCAACAGCAAAAGCTACTTCTCACTTGCCAGTCAAGGAGGGCTGAGCTGTTACCAGCATTGTTCAGAACCCACCACTGACATACACTGAAGCAGTTGTATCTTGGCCAAAACTCTATGAAATAAAACTTTCTGAGAGAAGATAGCAATTTAGAAGGGAAAGACTAGTGCACTGGAGAATGGAAGTTGCATTAAACAATCTATGTGAGAGTCCTGCAAACATCCTTTTTTCTTTGTTCAGTTCATACTTTTATTCCTGACTCTTGTTTGGATATATGAAGGGTATGTGTATTCTACAGCAGTTACTTGAAAACAAATGGCAAAGCAGTACATATTTATGCAAATAAATATACGGGGTGTTGTGGATGAGCTGAACTTCTTGGAGAAATTCAGACCCATCAGTCTCTCAGTTATTCTGAGTTCTTGAAGTGAGATTCAGGAGAGTGGACACGAAAGAGATGGAGATTCCACTGAAAGGGAAGTGGTGAATAGAGATACTTATCAATAACTTGAGCTAGACCACTGCTGATAAAGGTCTGGGACAGATCCATGGTTGGAAAAGTGTTAGGCATGGGTTGGTCACCTGAGGATACCAAAAAACAAACACTGAGGACTGTCAGAGAATACAAACTGACAGGTGAGGCTGTGTTTTTATAATGTGTATTTTAATATTATATATATATAATATATATAAAAATATAATTTAATCTGTTTTTTCCTAGAAGGGGGGAGTGGAGAAAGAAAGTGTCAGAAGGCTTTATTAGCTGAGGAAAGACTGCTTGTGTAGATAAAACATCAAGATAAAAAATGGAAAGGTTGGAAAAGTTATCTGTGCATCGTTGTTGTACTTTCTGACTTCCAGTGTACACAGGAGCAACAGTGCCTCCGAGAATTAGAAGCAGCAGTCTGAATGGACTTGATCTTCATGAATAGGTACGTTTGCCAAGTCAAATAACTAATTAATACTTGTTTGAAAAAGCAGATAAAGATTATGTAGTAACATTGATAGTAACAATGACACCATGATTTAAACAGCGGTCTTAAGGATTACATAGGAATAGTTTCTCGATTGTTTTTTTTGGTGTGTTGCATCTGTAAGTGAAATGTGAGAAATATTTTTGTTTGAAATATTTTGAGCCGTTGTCAAGCTCATATATACCAGAGATGAAGAGGAGAAATTTCTCTAGGAGAAATTATGGTCTTTGCTTGGTAAAGATTGTCTTTATTTAATACAGGCTATGATAGATCTGATTTGGAAAGGAAGCTAAACGTTGATTTGCAGGAGGAGAACTGGAGCATTACCTAATGTTCTTCAAAGGAAATCAGGACAAAAATAGTACTTCTGATTTAGCCTGCTTTTAAAATGACCATCCCCAAGCCTGTTAGCAATCAGTTTTGCACTGGGAGCAGGTATTTCATCCTACTGAGGTGTCAGTTGTATTTCCTTCCAGGTCTGACTGAACACAAAATTCAAGACATGGGTTATGATGTACTGACTTGCACCACAATCAGCAGTAACATGGTCTCTTCTGCTCCTCAGCACACCCTCATGCATGTTCTGATGTCCTGGTTTGCATAGTTTCGTATATTACCCACGCATATAGCTTATTTTCTTTAGCCTGGATAATACAGAGCTTGCTTCAATCTATTAATTACAGTTAAAAGGAGCAAAACTGTGGTCCTTAGGACCTTCTGAACCTCTCATTTTCCTTGGGATTACACAAGTTTAGGGAGCTTTCCTTTCAGTCTGTGTAGATACTTAAAATTCATTAAAACACATGTTTGAGGAAACAGTGCAAATGTGACAAAATTAAATATGATTGAGTTATAATGTTGTCTTGTTCTGTACTGTGTAAGCTACAAGAGATGAGGTCAATCATTCGAGTGCTTCTTACATAGGACCACTGTGACATGAGAATCAATTTGGTTAATTATTACTGCTTTTCCAGAGATAATTTGCATGCAACAGCTCAGTTTGTTATAATGACTGTGTGTGAGAGAGCATGAAACGTTTGCCAGTTTGCAGTTTTGATAGCAACACACTAGCTGTGAGCACTGGTTAAAAAGCTTCATAGCTCTGTGAGGCAGTAATAGTGGATGGAAAATGAGAGAAGAGGAAAGACAGCCCTGAAAGCACTGCCTGGTTGTAGTGAAGGCAACAAATTTGTTTCCCAGGTGCCACCACCATGGGAAAAAACATGAAACAGAAAACCTTTCCTGGATTTTTTTTAAACCAGTATCTTAATTTCAACTTCTTTGGCTTTTATAAAACAAATTTCTTATGCAGAAATTGCCAACAGATAATTCAATAAAGTATCCCTAGAGGGTACTTTTGTCTGATTTGTACTACAGGTTTACAGTGAAGCAATAATAATTTTGGAGTTCTGTCCTCATTTTAATGCACTGTGCATGGTTTTTATTATTTGTGTAGTTTTTGAGGAACACAGGAGTTATGGAGGTCTTAGCAGCTATGTAACCACTGTTCAGTTTTAGCTTACTTGTGGTTTAAAGGCTGGGACTGAGTTTTTGTTAGGGGGTGCTGTTTTGTCTCAGCAGCAAAACTGCACCTCGAAAAGGTGATCATCAAAAGGTATGCAGTTATCATACCATAGTTATCATGGTATGGAGTCCACCAGGACATTTCCATGACATTTTTCGCTGCTGCTCTGGAGTGATATGGAGGGGTGGATTTGGGAACCTATTGCGCTACTGAGAGGTGTGTAAAAATGAGAGAGGAAGGAGAGCGTAGCAGGTGGAAGCTCCCACATGCTCTGTGATACATTGTGGTGATGCAAAGTCTGGCTTAGTTTAAGTGGAGGCCTAAAGAATAGTCTTTACTCCATTTGCAGAAAGAGCTCCAAATGGTCAGAAACGTTTCAGTGTTTTGGGGAGCTTGATTTTTGGCAAGCTTGTAGCAGGATAACCAGGGAAGGCCTCATGCTCCATCTTGAGTATGCAGAGGAGTTGTTTTCATTCTTAAGCAATTAAGGTCACTTCAGCGGTGACTTGTTCTGACAGAGTCTTAAAACTTGTATGTAACATTAGAAAAATGGAAACAAAATGCTGATCACTTTGAATTTACACTGACTGACACTTGAGGTAATTATCAGTCTCTTTATAAACATTGGTACATTAATCTAATTATGAGAGGATTTAGTGCCAAGCATTTTGCCCCATGGTTAAATCCTTGTGATGCAGATGAGATGGTTGGCAGTGAAATTCTTTGCAGTAAAGCTTGCCATCTACTGGCACATCACCCGTACTACCAGAAACAGAGCAATACCTGCAGCTTTTACAAGAACTGGCACAAACGACCAAATACAAGAAATGCCAAGAAAAAGACAGCATTTTTTTTCTTTCTTGGAGAACGTTATTTAAATTCATTGAAGTGATCTTGTTAGTGTATGAATACTTGAGCTTGTATAGCTAATCAGCACTAAAAATGCATGATTTTGACTGGCAAGACTTCTGAATTATCAGAAACCACTGTAGTGATACAAAACAATTTTTATGACAGAAATCCATGAAACTGAGGATAGAAGGGAAAAATTAAATTAGTGGGAAAGTAAACATAAACAGGACAGGGGTTTTGAAATGGCAAAAGCATTTTGGCACAGATCATCTGATGACTGACGAGGAAACTCTTCGTCCTCAGTAAAGCAGATAATTTGGAAGAGCTCATCTGTATATCTTTGCTGAAAATTTCAAGGGTTTCTTTTCTAGGTCCCCTTTGAATCAGAGACTTACAGAATTCATGTCTACTTTTCAGAATATCCTTCTAACTTCATTGCATCAAATCTAAAGTGAATTGATAATTCCCAATTCTGAGAATTGGATTACCAATCACAGCCACTCAAAGCCTCCAAACAAAACCTATCAAACTGTGCTGGGCTCTTTGTGTCAGAAATGTCTTTCAGCAAAGACTTATTCTTTCGGGACACAACTCTTCCTGCGAGTTGGTGAAATATCATAATCAGCAGCAGCATTTAAAATTAAGTTTCAATCACTGCTAATCACATTGTTATGAACCAGAGTTCACTTGGCTGTGGTCATGCCTGCACTTTGCTAATCATCTCGTCGTGCCTGGAGGCTGCTTGTAATTTGCAAGGCTGTTCTTCAAATGTGCCTTCTGCCCCTGAAGGAGGACTCTAAGCTTCACAGAAGCTTTCAACGCTAACAGCTTCACAATCTTTTACATATGCTGCCGAGATTTTCTGACCTTCTTAGCAGAGCCAGTCTATTTTCTAGGGGAAAAAAAAATCTATGATAAGAGAGAGAACTCCTTGATAACCCAAATAGTCATCCTCATTGATGATTTTACTGTCCTTTTTTTCTTTAACAAAGAGTTATTACTTCACACATTTGAATTAAAAGTAGAAAGCTACACCTGCTATTGCAGATAAAGCAGTTCAGAATAAAATAGGACTTTTTACTATCTCATACATTTTGGAAAGAAATGGATAGCAAAAACCCCTGGTCCATGAGTTGAAAAACAAAATTTTAAAAATACTCATAAGGGGAAAAAAATATTAAACTGCAATAACAAGATGTGTTCTTAAAAAAACCCAAAACCAAAACCAAAACTAAACAAAAAAAACCCACAGAAAAACACCCCAGAAAACTTGTGTTATGTGTAGGGCTGGGATTTTGTGTGGGGTTTATTTAGGAGTTTTTTTGTTTTAATTTTCTGGGATGGCTTATACAATTGACATCTTGGTTGTGCTCAGTCACTAGAAAGATAAAATTTCATTGTGATAAATGAAGCAACCATTGCTTCTCTTAGTGCTATTACTTCAATCTGTATTCTGTTGAATCAAAACCAGCATACAGCATTTGTTCACAGCTGAAGGCTTACATTGTGATCAAATAAGCTCACTAAAAAAGTCGTGGGATAACATGACAGTAGCAAGGGTTTAGATAGCCCAGTGTCTGGAGTCAGAAACAAGAACCTTCAGTGCTTGTGTTCATTACTTGTTTGAAACTTGCCCTTGGGATTTTAAAACAAGTGTGTGAATCTGAGTCACTGAAATATCAAGCTCTGTGACTTTACTGGGATCTTGTAATAATTATCATTTAACTGGAAATATTAAAATATTGCCCAAGGCATTTAGTGCTGAACTGAAGAGCGCATGGCTTTGGTGTAACTAAGCGTCTCTCCATTTATTTGCAGTGCACCATGGCACAAAAAATACAGTTCATCACTATGACAATAACTTCTCTGCAAAGGCAGCCTCAGAAAGTTGTGGGTGTACTCAATCTCGATGTGTCTTGAAGAACTAGAGAGGAGATGAGCACGGATGTATAATCAACAGTGACAGAGATCAGGATCAGATACCTTCACCATGGACTGAAAGGCAGAGATGCCACTCATGGATCACCATTTGGCAGATGGGGAAGGAAAGCACAAGAAACTGCTGTTCTGGAAAAAAACGAGCCAGGTAAGGGGCTGTCTTAGCCCTGAAAATAGCTTTTCCATGGAGGTTCTGTGTGAATAGATCACTTCAGGTTTTGCACACAGTTTTGATTTCCAGACTGAAGTCTCAAACTTTCTAAATATTGCACTAACACTATTTTATCCCTTCCCATCTCCCATTACATTTGTATTACAATCTTAATTATTTAATGTGATGAGTAGCTTGTAGTTCCTGTGGTGGCATTTCTCCTCTGCAAGCTTCACCCGTGAGGAAAGCGGCAGGCACAGGACCTGACCTGCTCTGTCCACAGCTGGAATTATTGTTAGTCAGTCTGCTCAGTGGAAAAGCATACCTTGGGAAGGGATGAACAAATACCGTGGTCATAAAGAGTTAATCCTGGATCTTTAACCTCAATTGTGTGTCCAAAACATCCCAGCATGTTGTTATAGAAACCACTTTCAGGCTTTAAATCTTGAATCATGTTTATTACCATAGTAACCACCATTGCACACAGGCAGGAAAAAAAAAAAAGGGCAGTTACACAGATACTCCATTTCTATCAAAAAAGCCAAATTTTTCTGTAAGTACATTTGTTACAGGAAAACCAAGAAAAGTAAATTAACAACTTAATTTCTGAAGCAAAAGTATGGGGTATTAGTGTAAGAGTAACAACTGAATAGCACTAAAATTTTAAACTTCTCTTTAGACAACACTTCAGTTACTAAAGCTATTTTTGTTTGAAATTACAAGAGCTGGTTATTAAATCAGTGTCTCCATTTCATGATTCCCCAAACTTTTCCACAAGCCCACAGTGATTTGGTGCTGCTCCCCCAGAATGAAGGCTGCTACTGCTGGCTGTCATCATCCTTCTCTGTCTTTTAACCTTTGTGCCATCCCAGCTCCTTACCCCACAAGCACTGCACTGAGCACCACAGCAATGGGACTGGCTGTCCTGAATAAACAAAACAAATGTCTCAAAGATGAGATAAATGGGTTCTTTACTTCTAAAAGCAAATATCTTTTGGTTCTCAGTTTATTTTGCGTCATATCCTAGTGTCTGTGGCGGGAACAGGAGGAGGATCAGGCCAAGGAGTTCAACAGAACTCCTATAGATTTAATTTGGAGGACTTTTGGTTGGACATCAAGGTGCAATGCTACTAGCAATGCAAATAGACTGGTTTCTAATGTGAGTGAAAGAGTTTTTGCACTGCTTTTTACCTTTATGTTTAGCACTCCAGTCTAAGTCAGTAGTGCAAAGTGATCATCGTGCTTTTACTGTGCACAGATATTTTTGTTTGTATAAGATGCAGGACAGTGGCTGATCAGGCCACAAGGCAGCTGATATCCATCACAGTAAATGACGTGGACACTGATGTAGAAACTGAACTGATTTCTGGGAAGATACTGCCTGTATTCACAGCTGTGCAAAGGAAGGCTAAAAAGTACACCTTGTAAGTAGATGCCTGGTCTCCTCCTCTGCATCAGTGGGGAGATTTTCAGGAACACAGCATAAAACCATCAGTTTATGGGTTTGGATGAAACCTAGTTGCTCCTGGTTCTTTGTGAATTCCAGAGAGTAGAAAATAGGGAGCAAAGGATCTGTTTTCTCTTGGAGAGGCCAAATCTCCCCTGGAGAGACTCAAGTTCTCCAGCTTCTCTGGAACCTGGAAAGAGTTTATGGCACTTTGCCTTTGTATAAGACAGAGGCTTCCAACTCCCATTGAGCTCCTGGCTCCTGCTGAATTCAGCCTCAGCAAGGAGCTGAGAGTTTGGCTGAGCTGGGAGATGCTGCCCCTCATGCAGACCAGCTACTGCTGACTTGCAACACTGAGATTTCCTTTAGGTCAGAACGTGCAGGCAGCTGTGCTACCACTGTGCTCAGCTAGTAACAGGAGAGAAAAAACAGTCAGAAATGCTGCCAAATGCTGCTAAAAATCCCTGGAGTAGAGGTGCTAAAAACTTCATGTCCGAATTCTGTGTCCATGTGTTGTTTGCCTTTGAAAGCCATAAGAAGGCATCCTTTCCAGTCTCCTTTGTCTGTGGTTCTCCTTTCCACTTCATTACATCTTTCCTCCTCTTAATATAAAACCAGCACAAAGCAGTGATTCTGGTAAAGGTGCTGTGATTTTAAAGCATAGCCTCAAATGTCTGTAACACTGACCTAGGTGTGATTTCTTTCTGTGAGTCAAAATTGGATAAGCCTAAAGCCCTAATTGTTAGAAAGGCATTATACCAACCTGTAACATGGGGCAACTGTTTTAGTTTAGTTTTAGGCAACTGTTTAAAGTCCCTGGGTGCAAATATGTGCTGATGTATGCAGATGTCGAGATTGCCTTCAGTAGGTTCTCGGTAACAGCTTAGAACTAAATGTTGCTGAAGCCATCAAAATGCAGCAGAACATCAAGATCAGCTCCAGCTTTAGACTAGGAATACACTGATATCCACAGCCACCAGACTGCATGCTGTCCCTCCAGGCTTGCTGAATGCATAGTCCTTTCCTTAACACAATTTCAGTTTCATACTATGTAACAGTACTCTCATATCAAAACCATGATGCTGCTTCTTCTGTCTCCCCAGACTTAAAAAAAGTAATCAGCCCTGTGGCAGATCAGCATTATGTTGCTGGAAATGCAGTGCACTGTGATTTAAATGCCACAGGACCCAGAAGAAAACTTCACTGTGGCTACCATGGGCAATAAATACAGAGGAAGAAGCAAGGACATGCTTTTCCAGCATGACCTTTGTAGAAGAGTTCACATTCCAGCCCTTTCTGTTGTGGACTAAATTATTTTCAATAGAAATCACCTACAATTAGCTCTGCATGAACTAATTACCAACTGGGATTTAAAGACTGCTTGGGAAAAGTCGCAGCTCGTGTTTTGGGACGGGCTGGAGTCTAGCAGGGAACTAGCGCAACCCAAGTTTCTGTCTGCTGTCCTGCTGAGCTCCTGTGCTGAGGGCAGCTCCAAACAGGGCCAGGATCATAACACTGAGATTGGGGAAGAGCAGTGATGTCATCGTGGTCTGCACAAGTTGCCCTCCCCGACTTCATACAGATAAAAACCAGTCACAGGCCCAACAGAAGGAGACTGTAATGAGAACTTGTGCAGAGCGCCAGTCTTTGAACATTAGTTTCATTGAACCGTGAGCAGTGAACATAGTCATGGCTCTGACACAAAGCCTGTGGTAGCTCTCCTGACCTGCAAATTGTATTGTAGCATCCTAAAAAATCTACTGACTTGTAACAGAGGAAGAATGAATTTATTTCATGGTTTTACAACATTTTATTTTCAGAGTAAGCTCAGAAGCACACAAGAGGAGTGACTGACCCAAAGAAAGAGTAAAAGTAGGTGTTGAAAACCCACTCTCTAATTAGGGATGCCTTTTTTAAAAACCTTTGTAAGTTTTTTCATTGTAGAAGTAAAATAAAACCAGAATATTCACCAGTATCAGGGTATGCCCAGGAGCCTTTCTTGGGGAACATGCTAAGAAATAAGTCTTTCATATTAGAGGAATATCACTGAAAGTAAAATTGTTAAAGCTAAATGTTGATGGCATGTTTTATAACAAAAACACCTGCCACCAGGGCATTAAGTATCTTCTCTAGGTGAAGAGGTATCCAGTAAGCCTTCATCAAAATTAGATCAGTATGACTTTTGCCAGTAAAATGATACAAAATTTAAAACCATGGATAAATAAAAACCAACCAGCAGCAATCAGCATAGAAATGTCATTTCTTGGGTTTTTTGTTGTTGTTGTTGTTGTTTTTGGTTTTGTTTTTAAATTTTATTTCTCCATTAATAGTCGCCTTTATTTCCTCTGTTTATTTAATGTATGTAAGAGGTAGGTCTGACTCCTTGTCTCTCCTTCCCTTCCTAGTTCTCACTTCCCTGCCTTAGATTTTTTTTTCCATGCCTTCTCCTTTTCTTCCTCTGAGGCCTGATCCATAGCAGACTTGGATTTACAGGGCAGCCATGGGAAGTTACAGTAGCTTTGTGTGGCTGGTAAGTGAGCCTGCAGTAATTGTAGCCCCAGGACACAATGTCACTCATGCCACCAGCTCCACAGAGTAACACAGATGCCTCCGGAGCTGTGCTGAAGTGCTCACACTTCAGAGAATGATCCAGAGGACAATAATGAGGTTCTGGCCTGCTATTCTCCTGGGTAAAAGATTTAGCCATCCCTGTTGCAGTCACAGTGGAGTTTTGTGTCACACAAATCTGCTCTTAATATTCAGGGAGAGCTCGGGATGGTGGTGGTGTAGTGGCTGGGGAGTGGAAAATAAGATTAGCAAGCAGGAGGAGAGAACTATAGCCTCCATAGTTTGACATTAAGATGCTTACTCCATCTGAAGAAACTTTGATTCCATACAATGATGAAAAAACAGAAGGAATACCCTGTTTTGGGGGAAAGGGAACTTCTTCACAATACCAGTCCAGGCTTATCAGTACAGAGTATCTTACAGGGCAGCATCCTGCCCTGCTGCTAAATAAATAAATGAGATCTGTGTGACAATAAAGGTCTGGCCAGAAAAAAAACTTAAGAAAGATTTTATGGCAGTAATGAATACGTGATAAATATCTAGTGACTATCTTGCTGGGAGCAGTTTTTGCAGAGAGCTCTACGATGGGGCTTGTTTTATGATCCCAAAGGGCATCACACAACACAGTGTGCTGAGAGACTGCAGAACAGATTGAGAAGTAGATCTTAGTATTTAATACCTAGAGATCCTCAAAAGCCATTTTCTCTTAGGATTACATTTCCTTTGATCATTGGGATTATTAATTATAGATACCTTGAACAGAACAAGGTACCATTACTGTACTCCTCAAACAGTGTCTCATATAAAAGGAACAAAATATCATACTTAATTAGAGGTTCAGCTGTGATGCCTTTTCAATACACCTTGGTATTGATTGGAAATATTATTCCATTAATAATAAAAGATGCTTGTAGACATAACAGCACAGGAAGGAAGCTGTTGCACTTATGTGGAGACCTTTCCTTTGTGCCATTTTTCTTAATAGTATCCAGCCCATGCTTCATCAAGTGAATTCAAGCAGAAGCTTTTAAAGCTTAATTTTCTCTCTGGATTAATGGAAGCATATTGTTTTCCTAAAGAGCTTTGTAAACAGCACTTCAGTATGTCCATACTATCCACAACAGTTAAGAAGTTGCTCAGAAGTTTAATTCAACCACAGAAACAGATACTAAACTTACCCTACTTGTGCTGGGCTTTTTACCTGTTACCAGAACACTTGGCATTTGTTAGAGATGTTGCTAGAGAATGATGCTTTCTTTCCAGGCTCCTCTCTTCTAAGTTGTGAGCCAACAAAACTTTATTCTATTATTATCAAGGGTATCTAAAGTCCCAGCTAACCTGATTTCTTTTTTCTTTGGCTACTTTTCTTTCCTGGTTCCCCCCAAAAGGGATCCCAGTTTGAATGGGCATCCTTAGGAGAAAGTGTAGCTGGAGAGTTCCAGCAGTCAGCATTTCACAGTATTTCAGCATGCTCTGCTCACCACGAGATGGGCTGAAGCAGATCTTGTAATGTACCTGAACTCACAGCGGTAAGAGGGATTTTCATTTAGGAACATCGGAATTTTAGGTACAGAATCTGTAACCGTCAGCTGTCTTCTCTGAGATGGCTTTTGCCAGCCTTGGCTGAAGGCTTTTATACAGCAGTTTTTATTAAAAACTCACTAGGAATATGGTTTTGAAAAAGCAAGATTTTGTTTTCACTAGTCTGTAATTCTTCAGAGTTCCTCAGCAATTGTTGTAACACTTTTCGTTTTTGTTCTTCCACATTGTCATGGCTGTTTGCTGCAGTGATTGAGTTTTCATAACTGTCAGAACAATGTCAAGACAACGTGAAGACAGTGTCAAGGCAAATATAGAAGGGTGACAGTGTGAAGGAGGGAAAGAAAAAAGAGCTGTCAGTACTCAGAATGCTCTGTAGAGAAAATATTTCAATGATAAAACCATTGTCACCATGCACTGAGCAAGAGAGAGAAAATAAAGTGTAGGTAATTAAATTACTCCACTATGAACATGTCTGGATGACAACTTGGAGTTAAAGAAGAACTTAAAAAAGGAATTTGCAAGGATGTATTTCATTCCTAACTCTTTTTCTGTATCTTCTTCTTCTAGATGATGCTCCTCTCCTTAATACCCCATTAACAGGTCACCATTCTGATTTAAGCTTCTGGCATATAAATTGCAACAAGCACACTTTTTGAGAAAGTCAAATAACAGGGATTAAAAAAAAATCTCTTCCTAAGCAGCATACCTTAGTATGCAAAGGTACTGCACTGCCCACCTACAGGAAGGTGAAGGGTTTTCCCACTTGGTGTAATTCCAAGACACTTTATTAGGTGTCATGAGACAAGACCTCTGCTTGCGGCCCTCTGATGGTGGGATTGGTCTAAAGCGTGATCTAATGTTGTTCAGAGCTCAGCACTGCAAGGTGCTGAGTGTCCTGCTGCCAGGTCCTTGGAAAGGTGACAATTTGTCACTGGTGAATAAAGGGCAGAGGCACAGCTTGGATGGGGCTAAATTCTGGCACCAAAGCCCTGTGGGCTTTCTCTGCATCATCTCTGCTGAAGGCTCATGCAGGGTGAGGTGCTACTCACTTTAGGTTTTCAAAAGAAGCACTGGTCTTGCAGGAGATCTGTGAGTTTGGTCTTGGTGCATTTGCTGTGCTTTCTTCCTCAGCCTTAGAGGTGGGGATAAATGAAGGGGTTTCTTACTTTCTGTCCTGTTCCTGAACATCAGGATAATGAGATATAAGATGGTCTAGATGGCCATTAGTCAACATAATTGCAGTTCTGGAAATAAATACCCTGTTGTCAATGATTTTTAAATGACTTTATGTATCCCACTGAAGAGGTTTAAGAAAAATGAACTCCTAAACAATTTCTGGGGAATAACATACCATAAAATTCTAAAAATATTTCAGAGGTAGTATTTTCAGATATAAGAATTAAGTGTTAATTATTTGTAATTGAAAAGTCTAAGTATTTTCTATATATTTCATTTACATATTTATTGTTTATTTTAAGGAAGTTGGTTGAACAGTTAACAGATTTTCTTACTTGTTGCATATGAAATAACTGAACATAAAAATGCTTGCTATTCTGTCCTTATCTTATTCCTGTATTATATCTATTTGCAGTTCATGATGGCATTAAATACAAAAGCATCAAACCTGGGTGACTTTTAGATGCACTGCAAATTTTATCCATATCTGGAGCATGGTGCTCAAAGGAAGCTGTTTAAACTGACTGTAGTCTAAGTTCTGTTTTGCTGGAGGTATTTTTTCCCCTTACCCAGTTAAGTCATTTTAACCTGAAAAATAGTCTGCCATTTTGAATAGGGCATCAGCTGGGGAAGAGTGTGTTTCTTGCCTGGGGCTCAGGTGCCTCCTCCTGTTACTGTTCACACCTCAGCCATCATGTGCCTCTAGTAATCACTGAATTCACTAATCCTTACAAAAGAAAGTCTATAGGATGGCAAGTCAGTGACTTGATCCCTTCAAAAAAAGCAGCTAAGAGTTAGGAAATAAAAGAAGTGATATACAAAGGGAAATCCTTACAGTTAGTAATAGAAATCACACATACAAAACCTGCCTACATTTGTTGTAAGAATGAAGAAACACTTAGTAATGTCATCTTTGAAAAAGAAATTATTTTTGTGTTACAGATCTCTCAGGCTCAACAAAACTCTGGAAAAATGTATGTGTATCCTTCCTCTAATACATACATATATATATAAATATGTATATATATATTTGTGTATGTGTATAACATATGAAGTGAGAAACACGAGATCTAAATTTAGTGATTTGAAGAGGGAGATCACTTGGATTGTGTTCACAGCTCTCTTATTGCAAGCAAGGTATTCACCTTGCCCTTCTCAGCACAGCGTTCTCACCTATAAAACTGAAATGCTGCCTACTTGCAGACTCTGAGGCCCAATCTGCTTATGTGTTGTAAAATGTGCAATATACCTCACAAGGAAAAAGCTGAAATTATTTTCATGGGAAAAATTTTCTCTGCACATTTGCAAGGAAGAGGAAGAAGTGAAAAGAAGCTTGTTCCTTCATACTTGCATGACTGATGGCTTTGGGCACAATCACACTTTTAATGACAACTTTAAAGTGACTAAATGTCTTTGAGAGAGTCTAAGCTGATGTCTAAATTCAAACTCAGTGTACAAGTGTAAGTGCTAGGAGGACAAATAAGTTTTACACAGTGAAATGCTGAACTGACCTTGAACATGAAAGCAGAGCCCTTAGTATTAGCGCAGAAAAAATGTTAGATTCCGAGGCTTCATTTGAGAAGCAGAACTAATTAGAGAAGATTAACAGAAATGAAGCATGTAATAGCTGGAATAGGGCATGACTGAGGTATGAAAGGCTGAATCACTGGACCTCTCATTGAGGTCAAGATCTTAAAAACACTACACCTTTTTTAAAGACAAGTGACAAGTTTTACAGATGTCCCTGTTGTAGCTGAACATTCATTATAACATTCAAGCTCTGTTCTGCATGTAGGAGTTTCCCCTGTGTTAAGACTGTTTTCATCCTTGATATCAGGATACATTTCTGAGCATGGGGTCTTATTCAGGGCCACGTTCACATTCCTGCTTCTCTGCAGGGGGTCCTAAAGCCATGCTCACCAAGTCTGCACTAGAGTGGTAACAGTGGTGACTTTTTTGCAATGAATCTACTGACTGAATTTTTGTCTTTTTTTTTTCCCAAATGGAGTCTGAAATATGCATTGCTGTCTCTTTCCTCATACTTTCCAATTCTCAATTTTTCCTGTCACTAACCAGCTGTCACTAACTCTAATGACCTTTTATTACTGAATGGTAATAAATGGTCCAGAGTTGATGGGACAGCACTCCTGATACATGCCCAGAACCAACTGCTTTACCAGCATTGCAGTAATGGGCTCAGCTAAAGTGAAAATTCTTCACATGGAATAGACAGGGTTGGAAAAGACTTCTAGTAATCCTCTAGTCCAGCCCACTGCATCAGCTAGAGCAGAAAGCTCAGCACCTATTGTCTATAATACATCTACTTCTCAGAACTTTCCATAATGATTTAATGCAAATTTCTTATTTTTGGAAAACCAGGTTTACTGTAAGCATGTGTAACCGCATGACTGTGGTTAAGGGAAGAGCTGGTGCTCAGAAGTGATTGCAGAAAAGAAGCAGTCACCCATGAAGACACAGAATTCTTCAGGCTGATTCAGAGCTGTGGCATAAAAGATGTGCAGGTTTAAAAGACAGGAACATCAGTCTTTTAGCTGTCTGGGTATTTGTAGTTACAGTAATAAAAGTAAGGGAAGGATTCCTCTGTCCGTGGAAAAGTTGGCACAGAGGTCTAAAACTGAAGCACAATTATATAGGGTTGGCAGGCAGTTGCGTGAGTTTCCTCCAGAACATGTTTCTATGTTAGCCCAAAGAAGAAGTGATGAAATTCAGGATGTAAATACATTTCTGATGCTGTTTGTCTGATACACAAAAATCCCTGTAAAGTACAATAACGGTTTCTATTTGCTTTTAGTAGTAATGACGAATGCAGTTCCCTCAAAGTTTAAGATATAACAAGCAAAGTCATTGTTTCCAGGCAATCCAAGCCTTAATTTAAGATTAAATAATGTAGTGCTACTTCTGATGCATCTCAATATCTCAAAAGGCATCATTCTTCATCTCCTTGAAAAGAAACCACTCAATTACAGCCACTGACTTCCTGGTTTCATAAGCAAAGTCATGCTGGTCCTCGCTGAACAAAGCACAGTAACATCTTTACTGAAATGACTGGACTTAGAAGTTAAACCAAAATAAATAAAACTGAAAAGAATTCCTCTTGTGGAACAGTAGAGGTTCCTACAATATGTGCATATCTTATTGCAGCAAAACCATTGCCAGCTCAGAGATGTTAGCTGGGGATAAGCAGGGCCACTGTAAGATATTTTCTTTGGTCACTGGGCAGTGAGAATTCTTACAGAGATCTGTGGGAACAGAAGATGTCTGAATGAATCTATGAACTGGTGGGCAATTCCTCAAACAAAATGAAAGATCTGAAGAGAATTTATGGCTTTGAGGTGGTAGTAGAAGTGATGTAGTAGAAGTAGATCTGCTTTTGTTCTGCTGTGTGCAGAGAGCTGCATTTTCTTCCTTTCTTACTCCTTTCCATCACTTGTCAGACAATTGGGTTAGTTTGCTGGAAAGATTTTTATCCAGATCCTTCAAAGTTGTTTAGTGCCAATCCTTCCTTCTCCTGTTCAATTCCATTAAATTTTTACTCCAAACACCTCTCAGTCTTGTCACTTCACTACCATGGAAAATGGTGGAAGTTCCGAGTTGCCTCTTTGTTTTTCTGGAAATCCAACATTCTATGGGAAGAGCCTTTTGAATGTGAAAATGGCAATTGATTTTAGTCCCTTTACTCTTCTTGCACTTTTCCATGAGCTCCAAAGTGGGTAGATGTTAGACTAAATTGAATCAGACATTTAAGATGTACTCAAGAGAAAACAGAACAGATAGTTCTTGTTACATCAAGCAGAGGGCGTTTTTACATGGACTGAGGCTTGCAAAATGTTCAGTACCATTAGTTGTGAATAAAGAATTACAAATGTCAGCTGTGTTCAATGTGAGAAAAGGGATGGGTTTAGCTAGAAAGTCTGCATTGGCGAGTCCTACAAAATGTTGGCCAGATATTTTCTTTTCACAGTTGCATTGCAGAGGCACCTATTTGCATTCTGCTGTCATGATATATATTGCTCCAAAAACAAAGAGGCTTGGATTATCACTTCCACAAACACATTTTTCATTTTCCTACATTTTAAGGTAGGAATAATTGGAGCTTGGCACTCAGAATTCTTTTAACTTCTGCTTTCAAGACTGAACAGGGAAAAGAAGAGCACACAAGGGCCTTACGGATTTTCATGCCATTGAGTAGTTCTGATGTAATCTCTGATATATCAGTGTTATTCACTGGCTTGTCTCTCACTGTCATTGTCTTTTTGCTTATCTTACTAGATTGATGTCTTCTCTCTCTGAATCTTATTTATGAGGCTATCAAAGGAAGGTAAGGGGCTGCTGGAGAAGAGCAGGTACAGTTAGGATTTCTTTACACTATGTCAGATCGTAGAGTTTTCGTCCTTCTTACAGCCCTTGGAGTCAGCAGAGTCAAAGGGGAATTACATACCATATGGCTATATCTTGGCTATTCCAGTTCAGTTGCATCTCATGTGGCTCACAGTTAACACTTTCAGAACTCTGTAAACTCTCAACTCCAGTTTACTCTTCCACCCCCCTAAAATGGGATCACCAGCAGATTGTTGTGGTATATTTTGCATTGCCTGTTTGCATTTAAGAGAGACACCCTAGAAAGATGCCCGTTTAAATAACAAGGCACAGGTAGGCGGGTGAAGACAGAACTCCTCAGCATGCTTTGAGCCAGCTCTAATCCAGGTGCCATTTAGCTGTATTAGCAGAGCACAGTGCCTGATCTGATGAGCTCTGCTCTCAGCATGAGCCTGGATTCAGCGTGGGGCTACACAGCTACACCCTTCCTGCCACAGAAGTGGCTGATGTCCAAGCAGCAGCAAGGCGACATGTATTAGTTCAGACACACTCTCAGAGGCTCTCTTTCCAGCTGTTAAGAGGTTGGTGAGTTATACTGCAGACTCTTCACTGATAACAGAGCCTGATCTCTTCTTTCAGCTGTGTGGGCAATTCACTGTGTTCAGGTCCATGGATGGTTTGCTGTACTGGGAGCAGTATCACAGCTGCTTTTTAAGTACCTACAAATTGCCACAAAGCTTAGCTAAACACGTCTGAACCTGCTGCTGTACACAGATGTCTTTTCAAGGCTAGATTATTACACTGGGAGTTTTGGATTCCCTGCTGTGAGTAATCTGTCAGTGCAGGTTACTTAAATTGCAGTTGCTTGGATCCTTGCAGACTGATGACTGTCTATTGTAAAGTCCTGGCTTTGGCTTCCTGTCAAATTACGTTGTTTTCAAAGTCCTCTAGCTCACATTCAAAGAAAGAAAGAAATGTGTCACAGCCAAATTCAGAGCTAGGGCTCTCCTTGTGGAAGAAAGAGCTAATGAAGTCCTCTGTATCATCCCTATTGGAAACCCCAACAAGGAAGAACAGGAACTGTCAAAGGAAAAGTGTGACCAATGTATGCTGCCTCTCGTGCTTCCTTTATAGTTTCTCTGGCAGTATGAATGTGAATTAGGGCTGAATTAGAGCTGAATTAAAATTTCTGGGCTTTATTTTAGAGGGCAGTCAGACTTCAGTAGTCCCAAAGTATAGGAACATAGTCGCATCTCTCAGAAACCATCAACAAAGGAAATTTCAGGCCATTGTGTCCATGGCTTAGGTAGGGGTACAAAGGTTTGTTTACTCACAACCTTGATCTCAGTCACTGTGATTGAGGGCACATTGAAGGAATGCATCCTGTCTGCAAACCCCCTAACTAATGCAGTTAAAGATGCTTTGTCTCTCTCATTATTTAAGGAAAGGTTTAAGGGAACAGGATGCCAGTCTGCTTAGCCTTGGGCAGGCAAGCAAGAGCAACAAAAAGAACCAAGGAGTTCCTCCCCCTGCCCCTTGAGCATCCACCCAGGCCACAATTATTCAGGCACAGCACATCCCAGCACAGAAGGATGCACCAGGCAAGTGCCCTGATCCTGAGCTGCTGGAGTGGGGACACTGCCTGTAATGGGTTAGCAGCCCATGCCCCTCTTCTACCCACAGAAATATTTAGCCCTTGAAATATTCTGATCTCTGTCCCCGCTGATAAGATTCCAGGCAGGCAGAAGCTGCCCTAACCCTGAAGTTGCAGCAGCCTTGGTTTGTTGATGCCTGGAGAGGGACACTTTGCTGGGCCTGGAGGAGCCCTGTAGAGCTGCAGTGGCAGCTGCGTGGTGCGTGTCCCCGCACGACAGCCTGCCCGCCGAGAGGCCTTGTCAGCTGCAGTCTGTGTCAAAGGATGGAAGCAGTTTCCTGTTGACCCATTTTAGGGGTGAGTAAAATATAATCAATACAAAGTAAATGTAAGAATCTCATTGGGAAAAGGTTTTATCTGGGTTAGGGCTTTTATTTGCTGTTTGCTGGTGTGAGAGAGCTCTCATATGATACAGCACTGGGAATGGCTGAGGAAACAAATGTACAGTGAGAATGATGAAACATGTCAGTCTCTAAAACCAGCAAATTAATCAGTAATACCAATCTAGAAAATAATATGTAACGTTTATCTCCTTGCTGCCTCCTGTCTGTGACTGTAGCTGACTCAATTAGGTTTAAGGTTTCCCTTAGAAAATGTAAATATCAGGATCTCTTTTTTCTTTTTGGGCTACCACAAAGAGCAAGGGGAGTACTCAAGGTTGCCTAGAGATCGAGGCATTATCTAAAAGATTTTCTTAATGCTGAGATGTGAATTATAGAAAAACCCCCAATAGTAGAAATAGAAGTATCCCTGAGAGGCCTTTGGCTGCAAACCCCTGCAGGCAGGATCAAAGGCACTTAGGTTGCTATTTCTCTAACTTATTTATTAGAGAGAATGCACTGTACATCAGGATTTAAGGAACATGGACTAAGACATATCCTTTTATTGCTTTGTATCTGTCTGGATATATATGTATACTTTTTAAACCTTGATGCTTTAGAAATAAGTAAAAATAAAAAATAATGAAATGAAAATAAAATGTCAAACTTCTCTTAGATGAAGCAGAAGGAAGACTCCTAGTACAGTGTTAATTTGTTGCACTGTATCCAGAAATGCCAGTTAAAACAGTTTCCCAGGAATCTACTGCTATTAGTTGTGGTGCAGTAACGGGTGCCTTTAATAGCCAAAGTGCTTATTTAAAGTCTAGGGTACCAAACAATTAACAGTAGGTACTTGATGTCTCAAAGAATGAGAGTAAACTATATTCTCGTTTGAAATTAAGGCAACAATGTTGTGGCTAATGTAACACACCGGGCTGAGTTCAGGGCTGCCTTTGTTTTGAACAGCAGATAATCCCCAGTTGTGGTGCAGAAGGGAAGGGAACCATCTGCTCTCCCAGCCCAAGAGCTGTGCCTGAGCTGCCCTGGAGCTCAGTGCCACCACAGCCCTTTGGGCAAGGAGGGAGCTGTGCTTCTCTGGGGCTCTGTCACCTGAGGTCTTCACAGATCACCCCGAGGTGGTGCTGACTGCCCTTCATCTGTGTAACAGCAGCTGTGAAACAGCAGTCTAGACAATCTCTGGCAGATATTTATCTAACCCATTCACTACAAAGTTCTGATGTAGAGTCTTAATTATCCTTCAGTCGGGAAAGTTCACTCAAATTTTTCCTGATGCATGTGGAATCTATTATTTTACACAGCCTGCTCATCCAGAGGTCACAGGGAGCCACTGATCTCATTGCCATCCTTGATTGCCATTTTCTTTTGTGTAGGTAAGACTGTAATCATGTCTTCCCTCAGGCTTCTTTTCCTGTGACCCTTTCTCATAGGGCACATCTTTCTAAATGTCTTCCTATTTTTGCTGTCCCTTTCCAGCTTTTCCCTAATTGCCTCTCTCTTGCTCACAGCAGCACTCAAAACTGGATATAGCCAGCACTGAATGGTAGGTTGATTACTCTCCTGTGTCTTACATGTCATTTTACTGTCAACACATTACAGCAAAATATTTGCCTTTCCCTATAGCTTTTCAGTAGGGAAGTACCCAATTTGGCCATAAAAATCTGAGCATTCTCTAAACAGCACTGGGGTTTTTTTCTGAGTTTCCTCTTGCGGAGAGGAAAAGATTTAGAGATTAGCACAGGAGAAGGACTCCCTAGGTGCTTTGGGTTTATCAAAAGCAACACAGGGAAAAAAAGCTGTGGATAGATAGATAGATGTAAACTTCGTGTGGAGACACCTTTGAAAGGTTTATGTATATAATAAAACGTTAGGTTCATACCCTCTGCTTGTATGACATACTTTAACATTCCATCATTGGTTTCTCCAGTGCATTGTCATGGATGCTGCAGTGTTTCAAGATCTGTCTGAGGTCTGTGCTGCTGTTTGAGCATGAATGATAAAACACCCTTTTGCACAACCTCCTTTCTTTCCCATCAGTCTCTTTCCTAATAGATCATTAGTCACAAACAACATCTGTTTACAGAGACTGATCAGTGCCCTTGTGGTTGGGATGTCCTTAATTTCACTTTCACACAAATAATAAAAGTAATCTTGCAGTAGTTACTTTGTTTTTTTAAAGTTACAGGGTTAGTGCTTTTCATTCTTAAGATTCCATTTCATTCTAGAGATGGAGATTTTATCCATAACATAATATGTCAGTAAAAAGGAAAAAAACCCAACCCAGCATCCTTACAATTGGGTCTAGAAGCTGTTGCTTTTTAACTCACTGAAGATGATGGGAAACATCTGAAAGATATTTCATCTTTGCTGAGCTACAGATGCAAAATATGACAGCATGAGAGAGGGAGAGCTGCAGGGCTCCTGGTGCCTGTGCTCAGAGGTTGCCGAGTGCAGCTCTGACAGGCTCCACAACGGGCTAATGAGGAGCTGCTGAAGTACCGAATGGGCTATGAACTCATCAAACATGCATCCGAACAATATTTTGCTGGAAAGCTACTTGCATCATCTGAGGGGTGAGCAGTATGAGCAAAACCACAAATCTCTTTATAAACAGAGCTTTATTCCTGACACAGTAATTAAGGAGTAATTAGAAGTTTTATGAGTAAATGGGAATAGTTGCGGGAAATTAAGAGTTCTTGTCTACAGGGAAAAGTTGCATAGTGCCAGCATCTCAGAGGGGTGGAAAAAGGCTGCAAGTAAAGCTCAGATATTTTGCCCACACTAACAGCAATCACAAGTGGAATTCCATTCTTAATTTATGAACATTTGGGGAAACTATTATGAAGTAAATAATAATTTTTTTCAGCTCTGCTGAAAGGTTATGAAGTCACTAAAGTGGAGAAAAATAGAATCACGGCATGGTTTGGGTTGGAAGGGACCTTAAAAATGATGTAGTTCCAACCCCCCTGCTGTGGACAGGGGCACCTTCTGCTAGACCAGGCCTTGAACACTTCTAGGTTTGGGGAATCCACAATTTATCTGGGCAATTGTTTTGACCTTAAAATATTATTTTAGTGAATTTTGCTAAAAGAAAGACAATTCTGCGGTAGTGATAGATAATCCATTGTAAAACTTGTTAAAAAATGAGAGGGAAAAAAAATTATCAATAGTTGAATGTTGAATTAAAATATTTTGAACTTGACTTCAGATAATCACTTCCCAAACTGATGTGTAAATATTTATCATAATTTCTCTTTCTCTATTTCTCTGTCCACAGTTTCATGACTGGAATTCCTGTTAGACAATAGTATGGCAACAATTAGTTATCAATGTTGTTCTGGATTTGGGACATGCTTCCTGTCAATGATTGTATGTAATGATTCATGGACCTTCCTCATACTCAGCTGAGCTGACCATCTCTGGATGCTCCCAGGTTAATTTTCTGTGAGTAGTTAATTTGGTATGATTTGTAGAAACAAATTACGTTTACAAAACACTGTATTAACCCAACTTGTATTGAATGCTTGCATACAATGATCATGGCTTCTAAATACTATTTATTTTCCAAGTTGTTTAGAATTAATAGTTATAAGGAAGGTCCTGTCTTTAACAGGACCTAATATTAGAATCCTTTGGGGGAAGACAAGTCCAGTAAATTGATTTTAAAAATATAATGGCTGATACAACTTTTATAGATATCAGCAATCACCTCTGTTCCATTTTATCCTCAGGTTTTCTGTCTTGGTCTTAGCATTAATTTTTAAGTAAGGAAGTAATAGTAGTCAATTTTTCTGCTTCTATTTCTGTCTTATCTTTTCACTGTTATGTTTTTATTAACAGAAATTGTTGGCAGTTTCAAATGGTGTACAAACTTTCTCAAGAGACAATAGCTATCAAAATCATTAAATACAGACCACTGATAGATACAGATATGAGCCTGTTTCTGGCTCCTGATGTAGCTGCTCCACCCTGGTACATCAATTTGTATCACAACATTTTGCAACAGCCACAAAACTACCTGAGAAAGAGAAACCCCCAAGAGTGAAAAGCCTCTCATTTGAGACTGGCCATATGGCCATAACCCAGAGAAAACTCATGCCACATCTGAGATGTCATCCCAGTTAACTGGGCTAAGGAAAAGGCATAAAATGACATACAATTTCTTTTCTCTCCTTTGGCATTCTGCACTGAGCAGAGCTTATCCAAGGTGAAAGACAAAACTTGTATTTATCTTCTTTCTTTAAACTGATTCTTGGGGGCTTTTTTTCTTGTTTACATTCTAGCAATGCTTTCTATGTGCATGATGTCTTTAATGTTACCTTTTAAAATTTTTAAGTTCTTAACTTTTATTCCCTTTCCCAAAGCTTTTACATTTTGTTCTAATTTGCCTGCCTCATGTATAAAGGAAATTTTCTTTACTAACACCATTCCTATTACTTTCTTTTACTTAGATAGCAGAGTCTGTCCTAGAGACTTTCTGGTTGTTCATCCCACGATATGCAGACTTCAAAAATTGCTTTTTGAAAGTGGAAGATCCTGTCTCTCTTTTCCCCCCCTGTCCTCCCCACACCAGGATATGTCCTGTTGTAAGTTAATTTATGAAGAGCACTTTGGGTTCCCTGATTCATCCTTAGTACATCCCCAAAAAGAAAATTACTAGAATATAACAATCTTTCTATGATATTATGTATTCTTCCTATATCTTCAAGTGTGGGATTTTTTAATTTTTTTTTTCCAGTGCTGGTTCATCCAACTGCATCTGTTTGCTTTTTAGTCTTTAATTTATGTTGGGCTGTAAACTGTCCAAGTAACAATTTGAGTGATGCAGCAACAGAAGGTGACCCAGATTACACAACACTGTACGCTAATGCCAAGTCTTCTTGTTCAATGGCAGCTGCTCAAAGCTTTGTGTTATTGCTATTCACATTCAACAGACACAAATCAAACAGCCTCCTCAGGCACCCAGCCTGCCTATCTTCATTTTAAACATGTTCAAGAGCTACTGCTTTTCATACACATATATCAGCCTCACCAGCTGAGGCCATTTAGCCTCCTTGGCTTGTATTTACTCTCAACCATCTGACACAATTATCAGGGAAACCCATTGTGACTTCCACTGTTTTGCACACTTCTGTTTATGTGGAAGTTTGCCGAGAACATTTTCTCTATAAAAATAGTTGGACTTTCATGCTCCCTCATAATGGAGATATTTAGAACACCAAATATATCACAGTCGTTTAATAACTGCTTTCTCTGGAGGCTGTAATTAAAAAAGCATATGTAATAAAGGAATACTATTAAAATACATAACATAAACAGCTTTAGAAAAGGATAAATTAGTCTAGCTTTCAATCAGAAATGTTTAGACTTACTGCATGAGTGGTATCAAAAAGCAGACTTTAAAGTATTAGTACAGTTTTAGCAGAACAATTTATTGCTGTACATTCAATATGTGAAGCAACAAAATGCTTTCATTCCTCATTTAGAAAAAAAAAGAAAGTTTAAGCATTGGGAAAGCTACAAAACAATGAGTTCATAAAACTTAGTTTCACAGACCAAATCTTTTTGGCATCTCCATCAAATTTTTAAAGCCTTCTGACAACACAAGCTTCCTGCTAGAAATGCATGTCTAACCATCTACCCAGAGGACATGTCAGAACAATAAGAAAAAGTGCAAATCTTACTTTTTAAATGGATGAGCAGCAAAAAACTGAGGTAGAAGATGAGTAGAGAGTTAATTCTTGAATGAGCCATATTCATCTTGATAGGACATTCTCCTCTGAGTTGCCTGTTGTCCAAAGGGCTGGTGCTGATCCTCACTGCTTTCTCCTCATCTCTGAAACTAAGGGCATACCCAAGGCACCCAGCCCCCTATAAGCCATCTTTGCCTGTGCCCCTCATCAGCCTGCGGACTGCAAACCTGCAGACTTTGATTCAAAAGGCAGTTGTGCTTGTTAAGGTTTTACTTCGGCCGGTCTGAGTGATTTTTCAAACCTGGTGCAGATTTGTCTGCGAGCTGGACTGGAGTCTCTTCCCGGCTGTCTGCTGCGTGGGGAGTGGTGCGCTCTGCCTGGCTGCCACCACACCGCAGACACGGACTGTGTGCTCTCAGCAGATCAAAATAGAGCAGTCATTACCTGCTACTAAACCCCCATTACACGACACTCCTCCTGATTCATAGTGCAAACACTCGACGCTTTCTTGCACAGTCAGTTAACAAACACTGTCTGCTTTGTGAGTTTTTTCTGTATCTCACATCATTAGCACATGAAGTGAGAAGATGAAACACCCCCATTTGTAATCTTTTTAGTAGTTAGGTGTTAGCCTGTTCTCTTCCATAGTATTTTCTGATGTTGTTGTTATTGTTTACACTGGATTCACTAAAAAGGACAATAATTGGGAGCTAGCACAGGACCTCTGAGCGTCATCAAGTTGTGTTTTAGCCTTGAACTGCTCATGGAGGAACCAGTCACAGAAGCAGGAGGTGACATAGTAGGATTGATAAGAGAAGGGCATGAGAGCAGGGGATGGATGTTTGCCTGTTTGGCAGTGAATCAACTCTTTCCACCACCTTCACCTCTACCAGTCTTCCTGGCTCTTGGCACTTGCCCTCCTTGGCTCAGGGAAGAAACCAGGCATTTATTTTCAAGCCCAGGACCAGCCTGAAAAAAATCTGCTTGGGCATCGCTATGTAATGATGCTGTAAAACAGATAACACTCAAAACATTGATATTGTCTTTCGTCCTACCCACTTCAGCAAAATCTTAACCCCCAGTTCAGGAAGCCTTTGATAATGAGTTTAACTTACACGTACGCTTAACTGAACTGAGCAGACTGAAAGTCAAGCATATGCTGAGGGCCTCAGGTGAGCAGGGAGCAGACTGTTGATACCAACATGGATTCACAAAAGCTGTTTATAATTGGTAGGTACTTTTACATCCACTCATTCAGCTCAGTGAACTGAATAATTTTAAAATTTCTCCTGCTGTAAGGCTCTTCCTTCTTTTCTATTTCATTCCTGTGCAGCTGCACTAATGCACTGCTGGCCTTGTGGCATATCTTTCCAGATCCTCTTCTCCTGGTTCCTACCACTTCTGCCTCCCAGGAATCCTCCACACTCCCACTGCCCTGAGCCTCCTTGCTCCATCTGCCAGACTCTTGCTGGTGTCTTCGATGGCAACCCAGGCTGGATTTCCTGGCCAAATTTCATAGGCTAGGAACATTATGATGAACAAGGTTCCTAGAGGAAATTACATAGGTAATTATCAAGTAAATACAATTAAATGGTGAATTGTAGTTTTCAGCTCTTTCACTTTTTGTAACCCCCTTTGTTTTCTATTTACATTTATAGTTGTTAGGATATTTTCCTCTCCTTGTTGTCTGTCTATTTAGTTTCTGTTTGAAATTACCTAGTAAAATACATAAGCATTCCAACACGAGCATGAAAATACTACTCTCTCATCTGGGAATTCTTCAGTTGGGCTAAATTATGCAGTTGAGTCAGTGCTGATTGCCTGCTTTAAGTGCATTAGTATTTAAATTTGTCACTATATAACTTAGAACAGCAACATTTTCTGATATAATTTTGAACAATTTAAAAATTGTTTTTATTGAAATAGTCTCCATTAATAGGAATTTGTCATGTCATCTTATTGTGGTTATAACTGCTGATTAAATTAATTTCACCTTTACTAGAGAAACATTAGTGTACTAATCTAGAAGTTTAAGGAAGAAGGCAAACATCCAACAATTGGTAGAATATATTTGATCTGAAGATCTACAGATTCATATACCAATCAATTTAAAAGAACAAATCCTTTGAATATTCAGAAAGACAGACACAAAATTTAAGCAAATATGAAGCTTTCAATTCTGAGGAGTATATGGTAAGTACTGCAAGGAAACAGTTACAGCTATTAAATCTGAGTATTTTTCTGAAAATTATGCAAGTATATGTAAAATCTGCACTCTCAGCAAACTTAGAAGTTCTGAGACATGAAGATATGCCACTGGGCTGAGAACTTACCTATAGTGTGTTAACACGTGTTGACATTGGAATTAAATAACCTGCCATGTAACTCTGTGGTAATTACAAAACATACAGCAAGTGTATGAACACATCCTAGGTCTTTTGAAAGTTATTACATTGTAATAATGTAATAAAGAGCTGCTTTTTCAACCTTTTTGAAACTTAACTCTGCATTTCTCAATGCATTTTTTCAAATGTTTCTTCTTCTTCATGAGCTATTCATATCCCAGAATTTAATGGGGAATAAACTAGATTAACTTATCACTGCCCTAATTCCTTGAAGTTGCCTACAGGATAAGGTTTGAATTTCTGCATGAATATCATTTGTGCACAGGGAAACATAACATCTAAATGTAATTTCCATGCTTTCTCAGTACAGCTTAGCTTTGAAGAGATTCTGAAGTCATAAAAGTCAAAGGCTGTGCCATTTTCTCAGGGAAAAAGGGTTTGTGCTGCCATTTGCTTTCACTTAAGTGGTGCCTTTTCCATTGCTTCTGTGCAGTATTTATGGAGTGGTGTGGTATCAGACTATGCTAGTCAGTGTCATCTCTTATAAAATATTTTACTCAACTCTGTCCAACAAGTTTCACTATCTAATATCTTTTGTTTCCTGACATAATCACTGTTTTCAATTTTCAGATGACAGCAGTACTAATTAATCATGTATCTTCTGCCTCTCACTGCTAAGCTTGTTGCTTTCTGATTGTTCAATGTTGTTCCAATTTAAAGTGCAATTTTTATTGACACCATCCTGTGCCTTCTAGGTCAAATATATTTATAGGTGATTTTCTTCAGTAATTGGTACTGCTCTTCCAGTCTGTAAAATATTTTGGTAGTTTTAATCTAAACTACAAAATGAACAGAAATTAGAATAGTTAAATAATTCATATAAAGTGTAAAATTCCCTTGCAAGTGGAAGATGTGAATTTACAAGATGTCTGATGCTGACTAATCTGAAGCTTTTATTGAATCCTTTTGTCCACTGGAAGCAAGGCACTGGTAATTACTCAGGAACAGGTGGGTGATTTCATGGAAGAGTGGAGGAGGGACTGAGCTAAAAATAACATTGCCTAGAGAGGTTTGGGATATGCAAAACTCATCTGGACAAGGGTCCTTTGCGACCTGCTCAAACTAGACTTGCTTTGAGCAGGTGGTCCCTTCCCACCATATGATCCTGTGGTTCTCTGGACATAACATTAGATTTCCTGCACAAGCTTTAGCCTATATTAGCTCAGTCCCCAGTTTTGAATACCTAATGCAGAAAGCCTTTTTATAAAATGGTCCTTGTTTTTTCCAAGGCTCTTTGATTTTCTTACTAGCATTCAGTGGTGCTTCTTGTGTACATCTGTTCATAAGTTCTTGCTGAATTTCATCACAGATGAAATTGGGATTCCGAATTTCATTGGGGATCTCCACTGGGAGAGCTTCATTTATGGAAAACTATGGACCATTAGAGCATGAAGTCACTCTGGTCTGACATGGCTTGGGCATTAAAATACATTCTGAAGTAATTATTTAAAACTCTGGATGATGGGATTTTCTAGAAATATGGACCTGACTGGATCATCCAGGTCATTGTCCTATCTATGGTACTTGTACCCTTTTCATAAAATGGATAACTTTTTTTGTCTTTAGCTTGTAGCACTTTAGGTAATTATAAGTGGACAAACCAAGATAACAGATAAACCAATGTGAATAAGGGGTGGCTATAAGGTCTTGTGGATAGAAAGTTGTACTGTAATAGGAAGTTTTTAATCTCATTATCAAAACTGCTATAGATCTGTTTGCATTTTAACTCTGTGCATTGATTTCCCAACACTTGCAAAGTTCACTGCCCACAAGAACAGTGGGCAAGAGACAATTGGAAACTTCCTTGGCCTATACTTTTCCACAGGTAAATATTTTGTGACTATATTTAACTTCTTACATTAGTCTATAAATATTATTTCTTTTGAGCCTTTTTTCCCTTTTTATTAGGGTGTGCAAATATTTGGGGTTTTCCCTTTGAGCTCTTGCTTTGTTCTTTTTATTTCCTCCTCGGCCTGAGTAGCACTTCAAAGCAGAACATTCTCTTCCAGAACACCCAGCAGAGCACAAGGTTCCAGTTCTGCCCATTTTCAGATTATAAATTTTTTAATGAAACACAAGGGCTTTATCTGAAAATGTAAAATTATTTTGCAGGATCTGCCAAGTATATTGCTTCCTTAAATGTAACACATTTTTTCAAATTATGGCTACTTTTTTTTTTCTCCACATAGCCACTTTCTGAATAAGTAATGAGGGGTTTCTACCTGCTAACCTAAAATATGAATTTAGCCAAAGATTACAGGAATGTCAAGTTAATTCACTCAGGTATACATAATTTTGGATGTGATAGAAATGGTGGGAGCCATAACCCAGCCTTGACTGCCAAGTGTATTTTCAACTACACTCACTTCAAGCAGTGTTTGCTTGAAGTACTTCATACTTGCTCGTGGTCAGGAACTAGTTAAGGTGCACACTGTTCAAATCATGGCATTTCTGGAAAGGAGTTTAAGCTGTTTTGTTATGTTTTCATATGAAGTCTCTCCTGAGTATTTTACACTTAGGTAGACAAAACCAAGTGGCTGTGTAAGGTACGACAGGATTCCCCCGGGACCGGCAGAACTCAATAGCGTGTGATTCACTTACTCTCATCTTCGATTAATTTTTGTGAAATAACATATTTTTGTTACATTTTGTGTGGCTGGGAAACAGGGATCAGGAAGCAGGGAAGCAGGAACCATCACCAGGAAAGCAATTCTGCTGTCAGATGAGTGCTAGGTCAGACCTTGTCAATGCAGATGAAAATTGGCAATTAGTATTCTGTACCTTGCTGCTAATGAACTGGATAATCAGGAAAATTCTGTCTGTACCAATAAGCTTCCTGTGAGTGCCAAGGTTATAGGACTGCTTGAGAAAATGAGGCAAATAGTGCTTTTACAAAAGCACTGACATATTAAGATCTAAATGGGTTGTACATTTATTTTTCCCTCTATGCTTTTCACTTCAGAAGAAAAGACATATTAACATTCTTACAGATCCTCTTCTAATTCTGATTTTTAATTTCCTTCGGAGTGAGATAACTCATACCACAAACCAGAAAGACCTAAACATGAATTAAATTGAAAAACCCATCTATTGCAGAAAAGATAGTTGTATAGTCAAGCAACTATCAATACTAAGTGGTTTCAGAAGGAAAGCAATTCCAGCAGGCAACAGTGTAGAGGAGAGAAAGAGTCAGGAAGGCAGGATTAGCAACCAAATATGTTTGATTTTAGCACGCACTTTATATGTAAACATTTTACTTCTGGTAAATACTGTAATTGTCCTAGGGGCAGAGCAGGATGCTAATTACACTCATATGGAGAGGCTGGGAAGGAGGAGATGCTTCTGAAGCTGTTGTTTGAATTTTGGTCTTCACAAATAGAAAAACCTGGCAACCCATTTGGTTTCACAGGACAGGCATTGGGCTGAGGGCCAGGAAACCATTTATTTCTCTGTTTTTGCTTTGCTGTGCTTGCAGTGACAAATAATTTTGAGGCAGTGAAATCTGCAATGGAAATACAAACCACAGTAATCCTGAAAAAGTAATATTTTAACAGGCAAATACAGAAGCTTTTTATTTTTCATTATGGCTAATATCCTTTTTTTTTTTTTTTTTGCTTTTCTGGATTCAGTCATTTTATATTGATTGTTTTTGACAAGGTTTTGAAAAGCATCTGACTATTTGGAGCTCTTAGATTTGCAGGTTTTCAGTTGAAGGATGTGACTTCCAGAAAGTGCAAAGCAAAATTTCCCTGTAGGCATCTCTGGAGTGTCTCAGTGTGAGTCCTGGCAAGCACTAAATTCCTCTTGGAAATCTTGGCCTCTGTGTTAAAGTATTAGATAATATTATGGGAACAATAAGTAACAGTAAGTGCCCCAAAGGGATTTCAAGTTTCTGCTAAGTATTGGTTAAGACAGCATTCATCTTAATGCCAATGCATTTCTCAAAGGCTGCAGTTTTGTACCAAACTAAATCCTGAAAGTTTGTCAGTTTGAATTATATTGTTCACAAGGTAAAATGAAATATTCTGGCTTCCACACTTGTGTTGATTCAGATTATCTCACACCTATTGTAATCATGGGTGGTGATACTGACCTCAGTGATGATGATGATGATGATGTACGTGATGTCACCATGTTCCCCTGACAGTGAAAGGAAAACACCCCCTGGATGGAGGTGGCACAATTTGATCTCTAGGCATCATGTTGGATGCAAGAGGGGAAAAGAGCAGATGTTACTGGTGTAACTGACTTAGATTCTGCCAGTATCCAGAGAGCTCCTTAAATCACCAGGTGGTTTGTTGCTGAAGTGCATCTTAATTTTTGTGTGTGGGCAAGCTGAGATCTTTGCATATGCTGAATTTCACACAGTGCTTTCCATTTTCCCGGGTATCAAGACTTTTTCACTTTTTTTTTTAAGTAAAATGTCTCATTTTTGTAGTGAAATACAATGAAAGCCTTGGTGAATGTGATTTCTGTGCACAGGCAGCTGCTGAGAGGCCTTGCCTTAGCACCCAGATTTGACTTTAGCACTAACATTCACCAAACATATTTTTGTGGAACTGAGACTTCTAAATCTGAGACTCTGAGTTTCTGGAGTACAGGAATTTCTAAGCTAGCACTTCTAACGTAATTACCATTATCAGAGAAATGCCATTTTGCTGTCAGAAACTGCAACTTCAGTACCTTGGCTATAAGCAAGTTGTTTTAAAAAGATGTGTTCACAGTGGGAAACAAGTTCTCACAGCAGCACATCCCGTACGTGTTGCAGCAGCTCCTCATGCTGGTAGGGTAAGATTTCCTCTTAGCTTTCAACTGCACTCAGAATTGAGGATGTTGAGCACTGGTGTGACAGAGGTAGAAGAAACTCCACACCCCACAGGACTTTTGAAAAACTTTTAGTCCTCAGCTAAACCTATGGGGACAACTCACATGCCTGAAGAATAGCAAATGCTGAGCTCTTTCAAAACTGTAGTAAGTTGCTAAATGAACTGTAGCCTAGAAACACAGTTTTAACTCTTTTCACAGCTAACTCTTTTTAAATAAATAAGATTAACTGGAGTGAATTAAATAGTCTCTAGCAGCTCTGACTACTGAAGAATGGATAAACATGAGCCATGTAACATGTCCTTGTAAAACACTGTATTTAAATAGGATAGGAACCAATAACCTACAAGAATTATGCCAAATTTCATTATGATGTGGTAATCACAATCAACTAATTGTTCAAGAAATGAAATTCACTTTCCAAAGGCTGGGAATGCAAAACATACTGTATTTGCTCTTCTCTACATTAGAAGCTATGGAAATAACTAGTCTAGCAGACTGCACTGTTTGTGGTCACTCAGCGTGACTCTCTAACAGTCTGGCATTTCTTTAGGACCATATCCCTCTAGGTGTCAGAAGCCATACTGAGTCTGAAAATAGGTGTTATACTTGTAATTCAAGACAGGAAGAAAAAATTTTATATTTGGCCAAACAATACAAATGCAAATTTGACATGTTCTCTATGCATAATATGAGACAAATTTATCCATTCACATTTATCATGAGAAAAAGTGAGCACAATTGTTTTGTACCGTATGCCACTGTAAATGTGGGAGATATTTTCCAAAAACTGGGCAGAAATTCAAAGTTAAATGGTGGTCTCCCTTAACCACCTAGTCTTTGAAGTGGAGCTGGCCAGAAATTTTTGGAACCTTTCAGAAGGAAGGGGATAGAGGTTTGTAATTTATTTTCTCTGTGTGTGTATGTTTTGTTGCTGATAAAAAAAGTTCTGGCAATTTTAAAAGGTATAACTTTCATGCTATTTTTTTTCCTTTGAACAGAACAAATAATTTTAAAGTTTGAAACATAAATTAAGATTCCTCCAACCAAACCTTTCAGCTAATCCAAGTCACCTCTGATATCACACATTTTTAAGGTAGTAAACAAATATTAAAGATTCCAATCTGTGGTTCAGTTCAGGAAAAGGAAAATAATTTCAGAGAAGAAGAAAGCATTCTCACTTCCAGATTTACTTTGAAGTCTCTTCTCCCTGTCTTGATTCAAAGGAAATGCACTAGTGGAAGCAGAATCTAAAAAGCACTCAGAAGATGAAAAACAATAGCAAATCTTTAGCATGTAAAGGCACCCAAGTTTCTGTCAGCCCTTTCACCACTGAACCCAACAGGTCTCAAAACACCCATGTTGTTGTGGCTGAGGTTGGCAAAGCTGCTGCACTGTTAGCAAGCAGATGGGTGGCATAAAATTCAACTATAGGAAAGGATATGAGCAACCATATCTCCTCCAGAAGGAAAGCAACTAGCCTTTTGAAGGGTTACAGTGCTCTATCAATTTTGCCCAATAAAGGAAAATTAAGAACTGGTTCTCCCTGTCAGCTGTTTTTATTGGAAATGCATGTCTCTTTCTAGACAAAACAACATTAATCTTGGAATAACAACCAGCTACACCACAAGAGATGTACAACTAATCACAGTGTTCTGAAATTCATGGAAATGGGTTTAGCTCCAGTGACACCCCAAGCAGCAGGTTGGTTTGGTTCATTTTTTCATTTGGGAAGGTCATTGCAAGGCAATTGTCATAGGATTATTTCATGGTGTTATGTTTACTTTGGAATTACTGTTCTTTAAAAATAACTTTTCTGTAGCAATTTCTCATAAAAGCTTCTTGTACAATCGGGCTATTTATGTGTACTGGATTGCTAAAAAGGCAGAATTAATTCTGCATTCCCTTTTTTTTTAGTTAAAATATTTTTCTTTTTGCTGTGTGCTTGCACAATGCATATTCTAAGTACTGCTTTTTTGACTAGAAGCAAATTTGTCTTGCTCCAAGTTTTTAACAGTGGCTTCAAAGCCTAATTGATTTACTTGTAGTCTGCCTCTTGATATCAGAATTTAATTATATTTTCTTAGGAAAATGTTGTAATTAAATAATTCAAATGTAATTAAGAAAGCAGATATTGAATGTCACCTAAAATAAAAGAGGGTCCTGAAATTCTCACCTAAACTACAATGATGCTTCAGAAACAGATATAATGCTTTCATTATATAATGATTGTTTCTCACAGTGAGCAGAGTTACACAAGATGTAGGCTTTGTAACTGCAGCCTTTCATCCTGGCTGTGAATAAGCAAGCAAGGCATCATAGAATGTGTAAATTTAGCTCAGACAAATGAACAATGACAGTTAAAATGCTCATCTAACCCTAAAACATCCTTAAATTTCTGCAGTTATGTGTCTTTGGGGGGAAATGTATTGCAGATTATACATACCTTTAACTTTATTATTCAAAACCAATAGCATCTACAATTTACATGGATAGTGATTCAGGAGAATGCAGAATAGCATCTTACTTTCCTCCTACACCTTGAAGCACCCTGCCTCTCTAACAGAGAGATGGATTTTGATTGCCTGACAACTGTAACCATGTCCAGGTTCATCACAAAGGGAAGGAGAAGAGCTCTGGGAAGCCTTGATAAACACTGAGCTGATAGGCCTATAGGGCTGTTTCTAGCTGTCCTTAAAATTACATAGCAGATATTATTTGAAGACACAAAAGCTTAAAAGCTGCTGGTAATTTATCAGCTTCATGTGCTAGCCTTCCAAGAAAATACCATTGTCAGCCTTCTAATTTTTTATCCCATTCAGAAACTTCTATGCATTATACTCTATTTCTGAAAAGTCTTCAATAGAAAAGGGTTTTTTTTTCTCTTAAATACAAATAACTGAGCACATATTTCTACATGCATGTAGTTGTAGCTTAACCTGTGCAAAAAATTCTGCTTCCTACTGGGCAGTGGAAGTGTTCTGCAAGTGCTTGATTGTATAGCTCAAATGTAGTGGCATCTGGCACATCCAGCACAAACAGATGTAAGTTGTCTCTGGTAGCATGGACAGAGATGCTGCAAGTACAGCAGAGGTCTTTTCTGGCTTGGCAAAGGAATTGCAGATCAATAGGATGGACAAGCATGTGACAGAACTGCATTGTGGGAAGACACAGGAGGTGGCTTTCCTTGGGAACACAGTTCTGTTTCATATGGATTTCAAGAAGGTGTTTATGTCCAGGCATAAATAGTCTGGTTGCATTGTGCTGTACTCTAAATGAGCTAGGCTGGGTAACAGATGCAGGGCATTTAGCTCATCTGGAACTTGGTGTTAACATAGCTGCACTGCTTATAATACTAAAGAAGCATTTAAACTTAGTAGTTTAAATGAACTAGTTAGTGCAGGACCTCTTCCTTGTGTCATTGCAAGCGATGCTTTCCTTAAGACCTTGGTGGGCCACAACTAAGTGCTAACCTGAACAAGAATGGACTTAGACATCTTACTGCCTCATTTCTTCAGCTCCAAACAATCCCTACAGTGAACTAGGCAACCCCTCAGTACATCAGCCTAATACTATGTCAAACATGCTCATACGTTTCAAAGCAGTATGAGCTGAAAACTTCCTATATCCTTGCAAGAGTACTAGATAAAAAACCTGGGACCTTAAGTATAAATCAGTACACAGCCATCACCTGAGGCCTTCCATGGCACAACTCCTAACTTCACGTTCTCTATAAACTCAAACAGGTAGAAGAATCTTTAGACTCACACTGTGACAGAGAATATATATTAAACTATTATTGTTTTTTATGTAAAATGCAACTACTTTTCTTAGAGATTAAAAATAGATTAATGTTTGTGGAAAGGATGGAGAGAGAGAGAGAGACTAGAATGGCTCTTACTTGTATTCTGTGGCCCAACAGACAGCACCAGGTCTGACTGTAATAAAGCCCCCAATTACCTAACTCTAGGGGAGGATAGCTGGCATTTCCCTCTACCCGATGATTTAATTGGGCCTGTCAGCCAGGGATAATTGGTTTCTGGTTGACTGAAAAAAGTGACAGTGACATCAGCTCTCTGCTACCCTCCATTACTGGAATTCTTGTTGTCTTGTAACAGGGCCTCAGCACACAGGGTGTTCCGGCAGCTTTACAGGTCTCTCGTCGTGCAGTGCAGTGGAAATGTGGCAGTGTAAGACACAGAAACCCTTTCAAGTTGTTTACCCTATACTTTTCCATAGTACCTTTTTGGAAACCAGTATTATATATGTACAGCAAAGTCTGGTTTTGCATGTTTTACTGAATATTTGATAATATTGTTGCAGTCATGATGGTTTAAGGCTGTAAACAATGCAGGATTTATTGGGAGAGACAATGGGGACTACCTTTTACTAACCGGCTGATATGGCTGGAAAAATAAAAGATGATTTTGGGCACATGAAGCCTTCTCAAGGTCATGTGCCCAAAGCTGGGGCACTGTTTTTATTTCCAGTAGTGACATGCACCATCTGAACTAATAAAAACTAATTTCTCTCTAATTCTTGCCTTGCTTAAAGGAAAACACCTCTTGATGCTACTGGTGTATTATTGCAAAAGGTTTAATGTGCTCTGTTGAAAGGATCACCCAAAACAACAACCTAAAAATGTGTTAAATCCTTGTTTATTCTTTACACAGCTTGAGGCAGGGATTAGAGCGTTAATTTACAATAATTTTGATACGCTGCTTAAGATTTACATGATTAGAAGGCAGACAGATATTTTCTCCAATGTTATTCTCTTTCATTCAGCTTTCCTCTCCCTCCTTTCCCCTGGACTGCCAAGCACTAGTGGATTGGGTGGAGCAGGCATGGATGGCAGGAAAGTACATGGGCAATTTCTCTCTGCCCAAGAATTTCCCCAGTGGATATATTTTTCAAAGTGTGAAAGCAATGCAGTGCACCTATGAATCTACTTGTAGAGCTAGCCTAGTACTGAGTTCACAGACTTAGCACATCTGCAGTATTGTGAAAGCACTGATTGTCTTGTTCCTAGCCCTGCTAATTTCACCTCAGGGCTGCACTGGATTAGCATTCCAGGAGGAAATTTGCTTTCTGGAATCTTTGACCATGCAGCTCTCTGCAACTTCCACACTGCATTAATCCCCCAGAAAGAGATAGAAATGGGCAAGATCATTGTTATTCAACCCATGTCTGCCTACAGAACACTCCGGAGAACAAAACCCAAGCAGAGGCAGAGTGTCCACCCTTCCTTGCACTAAACTTCCCAGATGGAGTGAGGCAGGCTGACCTCCTTCTCTCCACGTTTCACTTGCTACACTTTAGAGAGAAAGACAAGGGGAGAAGCCTGATCGACATGATTCGCATGTCAAACATCCATAATAGTACAACCAGCCTCCAGCTGATTAGTGCCCCAGAGAGCCCTGAATCGAGAGACCTGGGTGGTCTTTTCATGGCCTATGTGAAAGAATTTCTTGGCAATGGTTCCAGCAATGGACTTTATTCAGCACTGTTGGCTAGAAAACTTGTTGGAGTCTCTAGACAATCTTATAACCCTTTCACTTCACAGCCTAATTTGAAACATTTGTGTGTATGTGGTGACTGGCAGTAAAATACAGAAAAATCTCAGACTGGAGGAAATATAGGCTTTTTGGGTTCCTCCCTAGGTCCCACCCATCACTGACACATCTGGGATGCAAAAAGGAAGAATGACAGCATGGGTCATGTTTCAGCAGTGTGAACCCATGGCAAATTAGCTACAAAATTCCTAGAGAGACATTTACCTTAGCAAAAATGTCGTGGCCAAATTAAAAGGTGGCTGGAAGAGGATGTGATTGTTTGTGCTACTAGATTTACAACTGGATACTTACAGTGATCAGCTGTTAAAGGATACACTGGGAATAAATTGAAATTAGTCAGGTCTTAAAACTTGCATGGTATTTTTATGTCATTTTATTTCTGTTTGGTTGGCAGCTAAGTGCTTAACTTCAGAGTTGATTTCCTATCTGTCTTTTGCTTAAATGGCATTTGATTAAAATATCTGTCATTTCTAGTTACACTATATCTCTTGCACAAAGCTACTTCCTAATTTCCAAAAACTCAAGACTCATTATTTGATAGATATGCTGTTTTCCTGGACAAATCTAAGCAGTTGCATTTGCAAATTCTGTACAGTCTTGCAGAGGTGAGCAAGTGCTTATTCTTGGATTGATGCTGTCTCTAGTTAGCATAAAAGTCAGCTTTTAATCTACGTGGGATATTCTATTAACTGGCAAGAAAATTTAGTAATAAGCATAGGAACAAAAAGAATTAATATAGTTACATTTTGCCTGTACCACTTTAACTGTAAAAGACTTAATGCTGACAGAACCATAATGACCTGAGAGTTCAAGGACATTTTGTTTCCAGAGTGTAATTATTGCGGCAATGCCAGGCATAGTAATGGATCACTTAGCACTGTATGACTTCTCTTTGAACTAAGTCCTTCATGTATCATAAAACAGCAAAAGAAAAAAAGTGTTACCTAGGCTTGTGCTAAGTCAAAATGCCTGCTGAACTTGTACAATTTGGCAATTAGACATAGATGCTTTGTAGACTGCCAAGAAACTGCACTGGACTCAACACAGAGTAAATAGTATCAGCAGCAAATAAAGAAAAAAAATCAGGTTGCTATCTAAAGGAAAAAAAAAACAAAACAACAATCCAAACCCAAGCAAAAGCCCCTCCCCATGTCCCCCGACAACGCAGAAGAAACTAAACAAAACTCAGGGCTATTCCACAGAACACTTTCCTAGCTTGGTTACTCTTGCTGGCAAAATAGTTCTCACCAAGGCTGCATTTTCCTTACGCACTTCATTCATGAAAACTGATGAAGCACATGGTTTTATACATTCCAAATGATGCGATTTGCTATGGAAACTGTAAGACCCAGGAAACCAATACCCACTGTCTTTATGAGCCTGCTATTCAGATTAGAGTGAAGTGTAAAGCTCGGCTTAAAATTTACCATGCCTTGCTCTCAGAACTTGCTTTTCCCATGCAAAATCAAAATGGAGAAACTTATCAAATAGAGAAACATTTTTAAGTTTATGTACAGTTTAACTAGAACTCTACAGAAATTAAAGTTGGGCAAGCACAAGCATATATTTGTCTTCAGTGCAAGAAAACCATAGTAATATTGATTGTTCTATTATATTGATGCCATTGTTTCACTTAAGAATAATAACTAAATGAAAGAACTGATGCTACTTAAAATATTATTTGAAATAGTTTAGTATTAAAATATATTATATTTGTAACATACTATTACATATTAAAAAACCCTTGAAGTGAAATAATGGTAGACTTTAATGGAAATGCACTGCTGCAAGTACAGACAGTACAGCAACACTCAGGACATAACAAATGCTTTGAGAAATTTTCAGTATTTTAATGAAAAATGCAACACCTGCAAGTCATGCTGTGTTTGTTATGCTGGGTGACAACCACTGTCAATTTACAGGTCATAAATACAGAGTACATGCAGTGGAATAAAGTTTAATCCTTCTTTAAAGCTGTCAGGAAAATAAACCCATTTTCAGTGTCACACTGTCACTAGCAATTGGTTATCTCGGGAAGGACGGGGATAGAACAGAAGGCTGAGTGCCTTCCAGGTGCTGATGAACTGCACCCTGAGTAGATCCGCCCAAGCCGGGGGCACTCGTGGGGCTGCTCTTTTTGTCACGCGGGAAGCATGAAAACAGGGAACCTCACAAGAACTTATGTGAAGTGCTTTTAAAACTCTCCAGTAGAAGACAAATTCAAAGCAGTAGTATCGAATATTTTCTCGGTCATGGAAAGTGAATATCAGAATTTTTGGATTGTCCCACCGATCCAGCATGCTACTGCTTTTTCTCTGTGTTATTAAGTTGTTATGTTTGTGGTGCTAAATAGCTTCAGTAAGTAATCTGAGCGCATTATTTGAAAAATCTGCAAACACTACATTTATTTCTCTTTCACTGCTCTGGATTCTGGCTGTTAGCAAAGGGTGTAAAAGCACAGCTACTATGGGAAATAAATGGCTTGTGAGTATTTAGGGTTGTAACGGTACGTTTTGGTTTTGTGAACAGTGGAAGTCCTTTTCTCTTTCCAGCTTCCTAACTTATGATCCTAGTTCTGTGCTCTAAAACTACATGAGAAACATGCACTAAAAGAAGTGATACATAAGTATTATTTCTTTATAAGCTTGTATTACAGCAGACGATTGACTTGTATGTTACGTTCGTGAGCTACGGGAAGCGCGACAAGTGGGAAACTGACAAGTCCTTATGCGACGTGCTTCCAAACACTCAGGCAGAGAGCAAACCCAAAGCAGTGCTGTGGAGCAGTACCCGGCCACCCCGAGTCACCAGGGCTGGCCGGCTGTTGGAGCGAGCGCTGCCGGCTATTTTAACCCGCGGGCCGCAGCTCCGGCCCCTCCGCCCCCTGCCCGTCCCGCCGCCCGGCCCCGGCGCTGAGGCGGCCCTGCCCCGCCCGCGCAGCCGCGCTGCGGTTCCCGCTCCGGGGCTCGGAAGCGCCGCCGTGACCCGCTGACGCGGGCGGCGGGGCCCGGAAGCGGCGGGCGCGGTGCGGGGCCGGGGCAGCGGCGTTGGGCGGCCGAGCGGCCCCGGGGGCAGCCCGGAGCCCGCAGGTGAGTGAGGAGAGCCCGCGGGGCAGCGCCGGGGGGGAACGGGACGGGACGGGACGGGGGGGCGGGCGCGGCCATTTTAAGCGCCGCGGGCGCGGCGCGCCCTCTGCGCTCCCGGGCTCGGTGCCGCCGGTCCCGTCGGGCCGGCCCTGCCCGGCCCTGCCCTGCTCTGGGCGCGGGGACAAAGGCGGCGGCCCCGGGCCAGGAGCGCCGCCGCGGGGGACACTCGGCGGGCACAGAGGGCCCCGCAGGCGCCGGGCGGGTCCGGGCCGGCCCGAGGAGCAGCTGGGGCGGCTTTGCCCTGTCGGGGTTAAGCGGGAAGCGAGTGCGCCTCGGTGTAATAATAACAACAGTGCACGCCCGCCCCGGAGCGCTGCACGGGCTAAATGCGTCTGGGAGCCGAGCGAAGCCAGCCCCGGCCGCCGCCTTAGAGCTAATAATAGGCAGTGTCGGCTCACTGGCTGCGAGTAGGTTATGCCATGGTCTGGGAAGCAAAGAGAATACATCTTAGTGATTTAACAAAAGCCTAAGTTATGCAGGATAGATAAAACCCAGACTGAAACATAGAAAGCATTAATAAGGAAGTAACACTTAAGCGCTAATTTTTATCATAATTCTTTTGCAGAGTATGAAATTACTGTTGCATGTTTTCTTAAGGTCCAGAGCAGAACCAAGTCTTCACAGGAATTCTTTGCTGATCACCTATGAAGCTCCTGATCTTGAAGCTGCACTTTTGCAATGAAGAAAAGGAGACGGCTCGCTGCAAGTCTAAACGAAAAGGTTCATCTTGGCCATGAGAAAGATACTTCAGAGCAGATTCTTGTAGTGGACTGTGCACAAGAAATTGTCTCAAAGTCTGCAGAAATAGCTCCTGCAGATCAGATTGAATCCTCCCAAGAACTTTCACCATCCCCTGAGCAAAGGAAGCTCCTGAGTTCATTGCAGTATAACAAAAATCTACTGAAATACTTAAATGATGACAGGCAGAAACATCCATCGTTTTGTGATTTACTCATAATTGTAGAAGGAAAAGAATTTAGCGCTCACAAAGTTGTTGTGGCTGTTGGGAGTAGTTATTTTCATGCCTGTTTGAGCAAAAATCCAAGCACTGATGTCGTTACGTTAGATCATGTAACTCATTCTGTGTTTCAGCATTTGCTTGAGTTTCTCTACACCTCTGAGTTTTTTGTGTATAAAAATGAAATTCCATTAGTGCTGGAAGCAGCAAAATTTTTAGATATCATAGACGCAGTGAAGTTACTAAATAACGAAAGTGTTTCCAGTGTACAGACTGATGTGGTAACTGATGCACCTACACCAGTAGAAACACTCAGTGAACTGACAGGTAAACTATTAAATAGCCATCAGTGCACTTTTTGTGGTCGAAGTTTCTGTTACAAGAAGTCCTTAGAAAATCATTTGACTAAAGCCCACCGATCCCTTTCACTGGAAAGAAAACATGGGTTAAAAATGGTTGAGAAGGCCAACTTTTCCAATAGACGCTCTACAAGAAGCCGTAAATGTCCTGCTAAATTTGATATCAGTGACAATGAAAGTGCTGATGCCTCTGACAGCAATTTGGAAAAAGTCAGTTCTGACAAGGAGACATCTGAGAGAAGTGAATTTGAAGACAGTGAAAGTGAGTGCAATGTGGATGAAGAGGGACAGGAAGAGGAAATGTCCGGTGAAGATTCAGAATTTGAAGAACAAAGTGAAAAGGAACAGAATGATACTGAAGAGGGTTCTGAGGCAGTTGATTCAATGGGGAATATTCCTGAAGGCTTAGCTCCAGTCATCATTCAAAGCAGTAGCAAAAAACTACTGCAGTGTCCCAAGTGTGACAAAAAATTTGATCGAATAGGTAAGAGCGAGTTAGGTTGATCTCGTTCCTGTTTACCATATGGGGTGCTGTTTCTGTGGGAAATAAACCAAGCTTTGTCTTGGTCCTAGAGAGCGAAGATGAGAATTTCTGAATTGTCCCACTGATCCAGTGTGCTGCTGATTTTTCTGTGTGTATTAAGTTGTTATGTTCGTGGTGCTAAACAGTTTCAATAAATGATCTGAGTGCATTATTTGAAAAATCTGCAAACACTACATTTATTTCTCTTTACTGCTCTGAATTCTGGTTGTAAGCAAGGGGTGTAAAAGCTGCTGTGCAGAAATAAACGGCTTGTGAGTATTTAGGGTTGTAATGGTATGTGTTGGTTTTGCAAACAGTGGAAGTGGTGCACTTTCAAACTTAGAATCCTAGTTCTGTGGTCTAAAATTACATGAGAGCATGCGTTAAAACAAGTGATACATAAGTATTTCTTTATAAGCTTGTATTATGGTAGACAGTTGACTTGTGTGTTACATTTATGAGCTACAGAAGCTCATAGATTTATAGTAATATACTAAAGAATACATGGATATTCTGCAGAGATAAAAATAAAATCTAATACGAAGCAGAGAGCCTGCTGTTGACTTGAGGTAGGTGGATCTGCAGTGTAGGACACAATTCTGTCCTCAGGGAAAAACTGGCAAACAGAAGAGGGATTACAAACAATGTGAAAGAAATGAGAGAGTAGTTATTTCTTTCATGGTAGTATGTGGGGTCTCAAATACAGGTAATGTCCAAGGGTGTGTATCATTCATTCAGTGTTTTGCTATTTGAGAGTACCTTAAAAATACCAGTTTGTTACCAGGCTGTTCCCATTCTGCAAAGGTACTTCACAATCAGTGTAGTGAAAGAATAGTAGTATAACTTCCAGTGCTTCAGAACAGACTGCTGTGGGGTTGAACAAGAGTGACTCGTAACCCTCACACAGATTTAACACCAAGGTGCAAGTGTATGGAAGAACCTTGCATAGAATACAGTTTACAGTATTTTACAGTAGATATTTTTAGTTAGGAATTACTTTTTACAGTAGGAATCTTTAGATGCCTGTGTAGGATATGTAGAGCTTGACTGCATTTGAGAGAGAGATTATTGAACAAACCCCAGACGTATGTGGTAGGTGATACCTGTTACAGTTCATGCTAACAGATTTTTTTTGTCGTTGTACAGGCAAATATGAGAGCCATACACGTGTGCACACGGGGGAGAAGCCTTTTGAATGTGATATATGTCACCAGCGCTACTCAACAAAGTCCAACCTGACAGTGCACAGAAAAAAACACTCCAGTGATACTGACTTTCATAAGAAGGAACACAAATGTCCCTACTGCAATAAGCTGCATGCAAGCAAAAAGACTTTAGCAAAGCACGTGAAGAGGCAAGTATGATCAGATGCATCTGACATTTCATTTTAAAAGTGGAGATAAATGTATGTATGCACACAGCGTATTCTGCATTGTTTTTTGTAGCATTTTTTTCAAATCAGTATCTTTGCAGAGGGCATGGGGATTCGCAGTATCACCTAACCTGCCCTAGGTTTCTGTGGCAGTTCTGCCATAGGTTTTTTTATTATAAATTTTAGAATCTTTCAGATTAGCTAGCACAGTCACAACGTGTCAGTCTTAATAATTGCCTGTGTTGCTTTTAATTTGGAGGCAGAATAAAATATCTTCTTTAGTTTTAGATGTGAATGCTTTACTGTTGATGACAATAGGGGGCTAAACCATATCCATGCAGATTCTTTTAGGTAAGTAATTCGTTTATGACAGGCCTAATTATAAAGCATTATTTACATACTGTTTTTTTTTACTTCTGTCTTTATAAATATCCATAAGGCATTATAATTGAAACTGTCTTACCAAGAGTCATATGAGATGCTACAGGAGTCCATGGTCAACACTACTTTCCAGTTAATTGTGCACCAGAATTGTTTCAATGTCAGTATTCTGTTCTGTGGGTTTGGTAATAAACTGTCATGACATATAAAGTTTAGAAATAGATATTTAGTATTTGTGTGATTTTCATCTTGGAAAGCTATGACTACTTTCAGCTTCTGTCTTTTTCCTAGGTTTCATCCAGAGAATGTACAAGAATTTCTTTCTATCAAGAGGACAAAGAGTGAAGGTTGGAAATGTGATGTAAGTAATCTTCAGTACTTTTGTTTGTTTCATACAGAGTCTGTGTTTTGTGAACTTCAGTGAAAATATGATTTATATGTTTCTGTGAAATCTCAGCTTTGTAACTGATGATATAAATTGCTTCTATGTGCCGATTTAAGGACTCGCCTTTATCTACATATACAGCCTCTGGTCAGGTAGATAATACCAATTTGAATTCTAAAATAGAGGCAGTATTTTTTAATGTGATCAGTTTTTACTGCTGTTCAAATATATCAGTTTGCAAATGATTAGACTTGAGTGTTATGAGTACTTTTAAAACAGAGTAGTTGCTCTCCTGTTAAGTATGCACATCAAGCACTGACTATAAAGGATCCGGTTCTAGAAAGGCTCTCAATAGTGAGGAAAACACAAAACACCTTGTGTCAACAGAGTTGTAAATTTGTACTAAATTTACATCTAGTTGTAAAATTATAGAATACTGCCCTTGATTTTCCCTAGGAGAGGTTTATATGTGTGAAACTACATTTACTCTAAAAAGGAGTTTGTAGAATTTCCATTTTCTGTCTTTATGCTGCCAAGGAATGTTTAAAGTTTCAAATGTGGAGGTTTGTTGTTTGTTTTTTTCTTTTAAGGGAATAGATTTACTTTGTGTTTTTCGGGGCAGCTGTTTTGTTTATGTAAGCTGCTGTATGCTGCTGTATGTCTGTAATATTAGGTGCCCCAACATAATTACTAACCTTGCTTTGTTTGGGAACTTTCAACTTACAAACATATAGTAGGAGGTTGGGAGATACCAACCATAGGAATTTGTAGTGTTCAGTCTCTTGATGGTGGGACTGTGGTTGGATGTATTATGTGGTTGACCAACTTCCAGATGAAGCTGTGTTGTGCAAACATGTTACAGATTCTGTTTGTTACTAGATGAGAAACACTGTAATAGTGGGAATCAATCATGCCACGTTGTTGATGTTCATCCTGGGAAAGAATGCTTCCCAGATGAGTGATTTGATAAACTCCACTTTGTGGTTTGTGGGTTTGTTTTTTTTCCTGTAAGTAGAAATGAAAAAAATGAGCTGCTGTTCTTGTACAGCTCATATGCATTGAAAATGCACTTGAAGTGAAAGCAGGGGTAGAATTTTAGCTTTTATAGCAGTTGGAGATTGAACAGAAGCCTTGGGTGAGGTGCTGCGACTTTGTTTTCAGGTTGTGTATGAAAGGTATGTTCTGAGAGCTGAGGTTCCACATATGTAAGCTGCAGGATTCATTCAGGTTGTTGGTTTATGCTGTGGTCCGTGTGTGAACACCAGGATTTGGTGACCATACTTTAATCCTTGAGGAATACTAGCAAATTAACAGAAACACTAAAGTATTAATAGTAAAGAAAAGCAAGAAGACTATTATACTTTCTCCAGGCATGGGATTTTCTTACACCTATGTTTTACATTAATGAGTTTTTAAACAAATAAAGCTGTTGCTTTTGATTTTCTTATTCAGGTGTCTTCTGAGAAAGTGATTGCAGGATTTAATATATGGGACTTGGGTAGTACTAAACTCAGCTCTTATAAACAATGTTAAGAGTTTCACAGTGAAGGTAATGAGAGCTGTGTTGATTTATGTTGAAGCATAGGACCCTGATGATAAATTGTAATACCTGGTTTAAATTTGAGCTGTGGCTTCAATTCTGTAATTGTACTGCATACTTACTTCAATCACTGCTAGTAATTCTTGTACATTTAGGTTTTGGTTAATCTGGAAACAGTACTGAGAAACTCACATAATTTTAGCACTGTGGAGGTTCTGTAGTTCTGAAATATATTTTGAGTTATACTTCTTTGTTGGTATTGGCATTTTCTCTTTAATGCCTGCCATCAGAGAATTTCCCAGAGGAAATAAAGGGGCAGGTATGACTCTGGTTCTGCAGTAGCTTATACTACAGCAATTTTTACCACAGTCCCACTGAGTCGTTTCAGCATCTGAAACCAAGTCACAGCTATTTGCCTTTTTTTTTCATTGGGTTATTTTCTGCTGAGTTACTGTATTGAAACATCCTAGGAAAGCAGTCTGGTAAGTGCTGGGGTCAGTAGAAAGAAGGAGGGGGAGGCACATGTAAGTGCATGCAGGAGTTGGCAGTAGTTTGATTTAGGCTGCCGTAGATCTGCTTCCTAATTTATACTGAACAATCCACTATGGGTTATGTAGAACACAGATTGGTTTGGATGTTAACTGCAAGGCTTCACAAGTAAGATTTTGAAGAATCTGTATTTAATCTTCCATTGGTGCACAGAGCAGCTGAAATTAACTGCTAAGAGTTTATGAATAGTAAAAAAATCTGGTTATAATTGCTGTATCTTTGACAAAGTCTGTTATCATTTTAGATTTGTAAGAAATCTTTCACTCGAAGACCTCATTTGGAAGAGCATATGATCCTTCACTCTCAGGATAAACCCTTCAAGTGTACCTATTGTGAAGAGCATTTTAAATCCCGGTTTGCAAGACTGAAACATCAAGAAAAATTCCATCTCGGTATAGAAACCTCCTTCTGACATGTAAACAATAGATTTAAAGTAAAACCTTCCCTCACTATTGTATGTTCTGATCAGTCTGGTTTCCACCCCACCTCCTTCTCCAGTTCTGTCTTCCAGTTTTGTGGCAGAGTTGTTTGGTGGTTTGTTTTTTTAATGTAGTTTGGGTTTTACTTTTCTGTTCAGCAGTCTTTTTGAGTCACTCTATTGTACCTAAAAAAGTAAAAATTTTGATGTGGAAGACTTAAGGTTAGTTTGGTTTTAAAACTGTTTTGTTCTTAGCTATGGAGTCAGATTCTTTATGAAGTTTTCAGAAGACCTTTTCCTTTCCTCCTTAGATATTCTAAAGACTTTTTTATTACTAAGAATTATTTCTGCTGGGTAGGAACTAGATTGCTGATAGTAATGGGAATTAGGTTTTTCAAGCAATCTAAGTGGGCTTAATTACTTTTGACTATTAATTCTAAATTTTTGCTTTACAGTAATGAGATTTGTCAAAGTACTGGGTATTAGAAATAACTTATCTGAGCAGAAAGTGCACAAAGTCTAATTATGTGCTGACTGTACTAAACATTAATAATTTGTTAGACAAAATTTTTGTTTGTAAAGTTTTCAGGGTTTTCACAAGTAACCAGATGGTGCATCTTATTTAGTTTAGCTGGCAGTTAATACTACTGTATGTGTCTGTCTACTTCTAGGGCCTTTTCCCTGTGACATTTGTGGCCGGCAGTTTAATGATACAGGAAATCTGAAACGCCATATAGAATGTACTCATGGGGGAAAGAGGAAATGGACATGTTTCATCTGTGGAAAATCTGTCAGGGAACGGTAAGGAGTTGAGTGACTACTTGAACTTCAGCAGAACAGAGAAATATTTAGCATACTTTGATTTTGAATATGTTTTAGCTTTGAGGTTTTTTTTAACATAAATGGGACCATTTCAGAGGGATAGTGTATTAAAAGGTGGTGTCAGAGCCAAAGGTAGCATGTGATTTTCTGATCACCTCTAAAATTAAGAGTGACAACTGTAAGTGATTAGTTATGAGATGCAATTATATTAAAAAAGTCTTACCTCTCATTCACTTCACTTAAGATTCCTGTGTTGTGCAACAACATCTTGCATTTGTTTGGGAAGGATATGGGAGGCACATTGCCTAAAATTAAGTTTTACTGCCTAAATTTTACTGTTGAACAGAACAACTTTGAAAGAACATCTGAGAATCCACAGTGGAGAGAAGCCTCATCTTTGCAGTATTTGTGGGCAGAGTTTTCGTCATGGAAGCTCTTACAGGTACAGATTTTTATTAAGCTCCTAAGCTGTTTTGCTTATTTGCTGATATCTATGCATTCGTGTTATCAATAAAATTCTTTGTAATGTGTGTGTTTTGGTGTATTCCAACCCTGACTGTATTATTAAACACTGAAATATTGAAATATTTAAATACTGAAAATACATTAATATTCTGTAACAAGTCATTTAATTTTTAATACGTTACTGACTTAATCACAGTCTCCTACCATTCTTGTGTCAAACTTGAGTTTCTTGCACATCTTAAACTTTTGCATCTTTGTTATTCAAAGAGAAAGTAGGCAGAGGACTAAAATATCCTACTAAATTAATGACACATATGAGAGTTTAGCTCTGTTCTCTCTTGCTTTTTAAGAGCAGTTTAAGTGTACCTCATCTGAAAGTTATTTCCTGATATTTATGTGAAGCATTAAAGACTGCTTTTTCTGGTATTTTGCACTGAATTAGCAGTACAGGTTATGTTAACAAAATTGCATTTTTTTGGTTATGTTTATGACTATAAATATGCAGACTTCACCTAAGAGTCCACCATGATGACAAGAGATATGAATGTGAAGAGTGTGGGAAAACATTTATTCGGCATGACCATCTGACAAAACACAAAAAAATTCATTCAGGTAGGTATTTTCTTTGAAAGTTGTCTTCAAAATTGCTATTTTGTAATAAAACTAAATGAAAATTAATTATGGATTTTGTTTTCAATACATGCATTGTTTATTAGGCCTTATGAAAGTTCCTCTCACTATTTTTAAGGACTACTAAGTAGGGTTAATTATACGTGTTTTCAAGGTTTAAAAGCCAAGTGTTTCCTCCATGATAACATAGAAAGCCGAGGGACAGTCAAAAACATGTAACAGTGAATTGCTTTAAAAATAATAAATAAAAAAGCAATAGTGAAAAAGGAGGATTTTTTTAATGAGTTCAGATTTCTTTTTTTTAATAGCAATTGTGTGAAACATTATTACCACAACACAGAAGAAGCTGTCACAGTCTCTGTCAAAGTTTGTACGCTGATCACTTTAATGTAAGAATATCAAAGACTTGTTTCGAAAGTCTCTGTTATGGGACAGAGGGAAGGAAGACTGAGGAAATCAGCCCTGAGAACAGCCGGATGCAGATGATCAGGAGAAAGAAAAAAAAAATCTGTTGGACTGAGAGCAGAAAGGCTATCAAATGTATAGGAAGAGCAAAGATTCACCAGTGACTCCTTCAGAACAGGATCCAGAGGGAATGTGGCCTTCTAGGAGGCAAAATACTAGAAGGCAGCATGAAAATATGAAAGTGATCAGAGTCTAAACTTCCCGAGCGCTTTTCTTGGAAAGACAGCTTCTTTTTCGTTATTTGAAATCGTGTCTGCTATCAAATAAAGAAATCTTTGAAAACTCCAAGTACCAGAAAAAAAAAATCCTCTTTTCTGCTCTATTTGCTTTTCCCCCTCTAGAAAGTTACATTCTTTGACTGTCCACACTCCTCCTACTTACATGCGAAGAAATATTCTGCCACTTTGTTGAAGATCTCAAGATGACTCAAAAGAATCAGGATACTTTTAAACAGCAGCATAAAAGGAAAAGGTAACTATTTAAATCAGGATAATTAAAAAGATAAATACTATGGTGTAATTATAAGTTCCAAAGAATTAGTAGCTGAAAATCATTGGTACATTTCAATAAGCTCTTCTTTTAGAACAGCTGAATTAATGAAGATACCACATTTCAGGCCATAACAAAGGGAATGCTTTCCTAATCTTGTACCTCTCATGTAGTGGCTGTTTGGGGAAGTGTCTCTTGACTTGAACATGAATTTCTTTTTAGGAATGGCAAATGGTCATATATGATATGTATTAGTCATATATAACAAGTGGTAAAAATCCTTGCCCTCATAGAACCAACATATTTCCTGAATTTTGTTTTATGATAACAGAGAATCCTTCTCCAAGTGAGCTGTGGAAGACTTTGATTGGCTGAACATAATTGGGAACATAAATCTTTTGTATATTTTATAATTATAGCTCTTAGACATTTAATAAATTCCAAAAGATTAAACCAAGATTTATTGAATTTTGCCCTTGTAGGTGAAAAAGCACATCAATGTGAGGAATGTGGAAAATGTTTTGGCCGTAGAGATCACCTTACCGTTCATTATAAAAGTGTTCATCTGGGAGAAAAAGTTTGGCAGAAGTAAGTGTGGGTTTTTTACAACTGCATAAATACTTCTGTACTGTCAGTGATTTTGTTGGGATGTTTGAGCAGAATTCTAGTAGTCTGTGTGTTTGACACGCCTGTTACCTTAGTCGTGGTAGAGATATCATTATTACAGTTTGAAGTGGATGTTAGAAAATTGGCTTCTCAACTTCAGCAAGATATTTTCTTTGTAGCATAATTAACTAAATGGAAGTATTAAAAAGGATCAAGTTTTAATCTGTCAGTTATCTGTCTCTGTTCTAAATTGATGGTTTGCTGTAATATTGTCACTGCAGACTAGTTAAAACTGAATTATTAGTCACTGCATAAGCACTGTGAGAATTATGCCACACTTAAAGTATTTTAGAAGCTGGCAGCAGATTAGTGGCTCTGAAAGTAGACACAAATTTTGAAACCTGTGTTGTGACTGTAAATTGAAAATGCAATAGGGATTTTAGTTCTTGAGCTCTCAATATAAGCCTTTCAGAGGTTTGAAATAAACAGACCTAGTTGTTTCAAATGATGTGTTTTAACTGTTAGTATTCATTAGTGTTGAGGTGAAGACATTGTAGATGTATCTGTGTTAAAAGTATAACACACTGTCTTGCTTGTTCTCTTTTTTTTTTTTTTGCTCACTAGGCTGTAGCCCACCTAGAAATTCTACCATTCCTAGAACCTTATGACCTAATTCTACCAAAGTAAAAGCTTCTTGTGGATGTTGAGCAAAAAATGGTACTTAAGGGTATTTTTGGGGTCAGAAAAGAAGTTTTAGTGGCTTTTGCTCTTTGAACACTAAAGTACCATCCCACAGAGAAAAAGATTGAATATTAAAAAGTATCTCATAGACCTTATTGGTATGAAGAAGCCAAGAAATAGGAACATAAGTGAGGAAATTTTGAAACTTTGCTATTTAGCTATTTTGCAGTTAAAGATTTCAGAAAGGACTGTGCACAAGCTATATTGTTAGTTGGTTACAAAAAAAAGCATCTAACATGAAATGTCTTTTCTTCTTTAAAGATACAAAGCAACATTTCACCAGTGTGAAGTCTGTAAGAAAGTTTTTAAAGGGAAATCAAGTTTGGAAATGCATTTTAGGACACATTCAGGTAAAAATAAAATGAACTCCAGCTAAACCACAAAACATGTATGAATGAATTTTTCTGAATCAGTATGGGTTCAGTTATTTAATTCATTGTGGTTGTTGAGCATTCAGGGCAAGAGTAGGAGGAAGCAGCAAGACTTTATTCATTCTCATGTGTTGGTCATTCCTGAATTCTGCTCTCTGAATGTTATCAGCTGAAATACTGATAATCCTCACAACAGGTTTGTAGTACACTCTCCACACCACCTCCTTTATTTTACTGGTGTGTGTTCTTGCACAATTTACCCAGATCTTCTAAATGTTTCTTGGTCCAGAGATTACTATGTTTCAAGTAGTAATCTAAACAAGGATTTGAAATCTCTTTGGAAAGGGTTATGTCTTTCTGTTTGACTTTGTTTTTCCTGGCTTATATTTAGGAAAATCATTGTCCTTTTGAAATATATGGAAATACAAACTGAGCTCATTTAATACCAGTATCATGACTGTTTAAGGACTGTTCTTTTTTATTTAGTTTATATTCTAACATAAATCCAAAGTATTGAGAGAATTGTATGTAAGGAGAAGAGTATGTATAACTTGTAAACAAACTTCTGATAGCTCCCTTGATTCCACAACTGATGCTGAACATAGATTCTTTGTTTTCAGTAAAATTGTTTTATACTAGGTCTCTATGCCATAATTCATGTAGCTATGTGCATATTTATGTGTGATTTTGGTGTTACCCAGAGTAACAGATTTTTACTTCTCTGTCTTTTCAGGTGAGAAACCATACAAGTGTCAAATCTGTAATCAGTCTTTTAGAATTAAGAAGACATTAACGAAACACATGGTTATTCATTCAGATGCTCGACCTTTTAATTGCCAACACTGCAATGCAACATTTAAACGAAAAGACAAGCTGAAGTATCATATTGATCATGTTCATGGATCAAAGGCTGCAGAAGAGGCATTGGCATCTTCTCCAGAGGAAAAGCTGGTCTCCTTACCAGTGCAGTATGCTTCTGATGACAAAGTGTACCAAACTGAGGCTAAACAGTATGTGGAACAGTCCAAAGCATATCAGTCTGAAGCCAAAACTTTGCTACAGAATGTATCCACAGACGTGTGTGTGCCTGTGACTCTGGTACCAGTTCCCATGTCTGACCCACAAGCAGATCTGGTGCAGCATCCTGCTCAGTCACACAGCATCCTGCCCCCACAGCCTGAGCAGGCAGAGTATCAACGAGCCACAGACCTGGCATTTCTAGAGAAATACACTCTTACTCCACAACCTGCAAATATTGTTCATCCTGTAAGGCCTGAGCAAATGTTGGATCCCAGAGACCAGTCATATCTTGGAACTTTACTGGGGCTAGATACAACTTCTACTGTACAGAATATTTCAAACAATGAACATTCATGATCAGACCATAACATTCCACCTAATTTACTAGGCCATTAGCCACCAGAAGGCTGATATGGCAATGAAGATTTATATTTTATATTTTATTTGGACTCATAAGTCTTCTGCATAGTTTTGGAAAAACAATTTGTTTACATAATATTTGAACATTTAGGCACATTTTGATGCATACTGAAAGAGTGTTTCTTGTGATTTTAAGAGTTTTTAAGAATCTTATAGATGGTCTTTTAAAAATAATGCTCTTAAATATCTTCTAAGGATAGTGGCTGAGAAATGTCATTACATATCTGGCTATTAATTTAAAAAAATTGCCTTTCTGCATCTCACTTTAAGTTAATGTTTTAAATGTAATAGAAAGCATTCTGAAAGAATAAGGACTATATCAAATTCACTGAAATTTGTAAGGGCAGGCAGGGCTATAAAACACAAACTTTGAATTATGTTTCAAAATTAATATATAATTTTACTTGAACCCTCAGGCATTTTTGGAGGGTTTTAAAGTCACCTGGACTCTGGAGCCTAGCCAGTGAACACAGGCACTAGGTTCTTCTGAAAAGGGATTCTGTGATATTTTATGAAGACACTAAACAGGGTGTTTGATGAACCCCCTGAGTATAGTTAGGCTGCTTAAGTTTGGCCTCTTAGTTCTTCCTTGATCTCTAATATTGAATAATGTGGGAAGATCTAGACAATGGTATTGTCTTATTTTCTACACTTAGTTCTATATAATATGCATTTTTTTTGTTGCTTTTTCAATCTTGTATGTCTTCTAAAGTGTACCCCACACTTTGAAAGAGAAGTATTTGCAAGGTCATTTTTAATCTATGAACAGACATGAAGGGTTGACATGGTTCATCCTTGTTAGAGCATAAGTCATACCCGAGTCCCACATTAACCATGCCCGTTTTCAAGTTATCTGATAGAGGAGAAATTTAAAGACTGTTCCAGAACAGTACTCAATTTCTATTTAAGAAAATACAATTAATCAATAATTACAAATATCTTGTGAGTTGCTAATTAAATTGTTTTGTTTCTCACTTTCTTGTACTGTGTTTATAAAACCAAAGTCAAACTCTTAAGAGTATTTTATATCTAATTATTTTAGCTTTTTATTTACTAAACATAAGGGTTTTTTTTCTAAAAGAACCATTTTGAATTACAAGTTTGGTGTTACCATGAAATCTAGTATAATTTAACCTGATCAAGCTTTCTATTTTAAGCCTTCTTTAAAAATAATTGTTCTGTGTTTTTTTGGTGAATATGATGCCAAAGAAAGTATCTGAAGTAATTTCGTAATTACTCACAGGAATTACATAGGGTTCTCATTAAGATGAGAATTAAGATTCAAATTTCCCCCAGCTTTCCGTAGTCATAAATTATTATCTCAAATAACCTTTAAAATGGGAAACTGGACTTATGTGTATAATTGTAACTGTTAAATTTATTCAGTGACCTGAACACAAGTGAGCTGTGGGGAAAAGCTCTCTTGTCATCACAGTTCTACAAACTCTCAAGTGGTGTGGATCATTTTAAATCATATTCAGATACTTTGGTGTTAAATTCTGTTAATCCTCATCTACTTCAGTATTGAGCAGTTTGCAGGAGAGGGTCCAGAATTGCCTGAATGTTCATATTTTGAAGCTTGTACCCTAATGGATTCTTAACCTAAACACACCAAAGATTTCTGTTAGCTGTTAAATAGTGGCAGAATTATAGAATTGTAAGTGTTATCAATATATAAATAGGACTTGGCCAAAGAAGCACAATAGAAGTCCTAAACTTTAAAAGTTCAGTTTCTAAAACAGGACTACATATGTTTAACTGTTCTATGTTTGTATCTCTAAAGCAAAGTTTAGAGCTGTGCTCTGGGAATGTTCAGACTGACATGCTGTAAATATATCTGGTAAGAAGCTGAAGACTAGCAAATACACAGCAATAACAAGGCCATTGAATGCCACCTTCTGAAAGGACACTATCAAGTACTACCCTTCCTGCTTTCTAACTCCACCTTCATCTTCTTTCAAAATAAAACTGTTCCCATCGTCTTTACACTCCATGGCTTGAAAATGGCTGTTATATGTGAAGTTTTCAAGTCGACGTGTGTATCGTATTCATATTATCGCGTGTGCACATGGAACATGATTTCTAATGCGTTTGTAATTGTACTGGTAAAAATAACCCAACATCAATGCTGTCAGTGCAGTGCTCAGACTAAAAAGTCTAACTCTTTGTTATTCCTTGTCTTTTCTGTCCTACAGTAGAAAAAAAGTATTGTAGGATTTTGACAAAACAGTGTCTTAAGTAATAGTCAAAAATTAGTTGTTTATTTTAAAGTCCAGTCTGTTTGGAAGGCACTCCAGGCAAATACAAAAATGGAAATTGGGTTGTATTTACTTGATAATGTCCTTTTAAAAATTCTTTCATATTTGTGCCTTTTATATATATTCTGAATAATGGCTTTTTCTCTATTCAGTTGTTTATTCAGAAAACATTAAGGTCAGTAACTTCCGAAGGGCTTCATGTTCTTGGGTGCCCAACAAGAACCGGACTGTAAAAGGACTCGTTTTTCAGAAAAATGAGTGCTCTCTTTGTTTGGGTGACCAGAATTACTAGTCATTCCTGGAAAAAATGACCTACTAGTCCTTTGGTGTTCTTTTGTTTGCAAATAACCCTACTAGTTAGTGTTTTTACCTGCTGGTCAGGCTGGATCATTGCCAGTTGACAGTGAAAGAAAATAGGAAAGCTTATGTGTTAGATACATAGTTTTTATTTTTATTTAATATCATGAGCTATAATTCATATGGCTTTACATCTATTTAAAATTCATATATGAGCAAAGTAAATTTTCATGGACTGGGACTTCATTTGGTAGGTGGAAGTATCTTGTTTCAGCTTGATGGAGGACAGTTCTTAAGAGGACTGAGTTGAAGGGCAGAGATCTGCACCTTGCAGCTGCTTGGGTCGAAACTCCTCATGTGTCTGGCAGCCTCATTTTAATATGTATATGTGCTCATGGGAGAGTGCATGTCCTATTGATCTGGAGGGTGCATTTACAACAAAGGCTATGTTTTATCTGGCAGTCATTGGCTCAGTTGAGCATTTATTGCCAAAGAAGGAAGAAGGAGGTGTCTCTTAAAAATATTTCTAAAGGATTAGTGGCTCAGTGCAAAAAGTTGGTCTTTACCACATGCTGACCTTTGGAAAGAAGAGTGGAGTCCATGTTGGTACTCCAAACTGCGTGTGGTTTAAACATTGAATTCTACGTTTTTTGCTATACAAATTTCTGGGTTACTGCCTTTAATTCTTTTAGTGGCTTTTATGTTCAGTTTATTTATTTGAGCACTGACACTTTTCTTACAAAGGTATGTCTCTCATGGGTTCTTTTCGTGCTGAACATCAGTCATCGTAATGGTGATGATATATCTTCTGTAAGGCTGTTGTTTCCTTAAAATTATAGTGCTACTTTAGTCTGGACTATAGTTCGGGTAGTTGCTTTTAAAGATGGGTCGTGCCAGACCATAATGACAAAAGATTTATTTGGTATCATCAAAGAGCTAAGCTCCTTTCCCTAATAATGAATGTTAAAGAGCATCCAGAACTGCAGAATGCTTCCAGGGAGTCACCTCACAATGTGCTTGATTGAACATGAAATGTGTTATGGACTGCTAAGAAATAAATGAAATAAATAACCCTCAAGTTTTTAAATTTAAAATAATTCCTGTGTAGGAGTTCATGAATGTAGAATTATGAATGAATTCTGAGAGGTCTGTTGTAGATGAATAGGTTTGGTTTTTTTTCCTGAGAACAGTATAAAAGATGTGAAATATTGAACAGACATGCCTACCTGATGCAGAGTGTGTATTCCCCATATGCCTGAAGCTAAAGGGAAATAGAGTGCATTTATCTGTAGGTCCTTGTGACTGCTGTCAAGGGAGATCTTTCTCTACAATACGGTCTCACAGTGATTTGGTTGTTTCATTGTGTGCATTGAAGAATGTTACTGGCAGAATGTAATGCAGGACAGTCATTTTGCTTAAGCCCATATAGGGCCTCCTTCATGATTCATAAGAAATGTTTTGATTTAAAATTATTTGATGGATTAAAGGTAAAAATGACAAAATTCTTTTGAACCCCCATAAGCATTTTGATCATGTTTAAATGTTGGTCCTTTTATATGAAAGACTAAGGTAAAAAGAACTCAATATTTTGTCACTGGTATATGGGATAATGTGTTTTAAATGTGATCTGTACAGGTTGGTATTTTAGATGGGAGTCTTTAAAGTTGTCTTTTTAGGGGAAATCCTTTGCTGTAAGGAAAAGCTAGGAAGTGTACTGTAAACGTAGAAGTACTCAGTCCTATGTGTAATTTTGTTTGCTATGGAAAAGTAAAGTTCTTTTCTCTTAACATTGTGTGCTTCACAGCATTTACTGCAGGGCTGCTTGTGCTAAGTTTTGATTTTTGCCCCCCCTTTTTCTCTTTTTGAACAGCATGGAAACACAGTACTCTGTATGTCTTTTAATTTTAAAGCTCACGAAAGAGAAACAGATGAGGCGCTGTTTTGATCAAATTTGCGCGTGTCTCATTCTGCTTTTGATTTTAAAACATTTTGTAAATTAAATTTATTTAGAAAAACAACAACAACAAAAACTTGGTTCTGCTTGATTTATTTTTGTGGGGGTTTTTTGTTTGTTTTTTTTTTTTTTTGGTGTGTGTTTTCGGTTTTTTTGTGTTGTTGTTGTTTGGTTTTTTTGTTTGTGTGTTTGGGGTTTGTTTGTTTTCAATGAAGAGCTTCGCCGCAGCCGCTGTGTTGTTACCGGATCTCGCAGCCCGACCGAGCCCTCACGGGCCGTGCCCGGGGCCGCTCCCGCTGCGCCGCCACCTCGCGCGTTTAAATAAGGCGCCGGGCGCTGATTGGCGGAGCAGCCGGGTGGGCGGGGCGCGGCGGGCGCGGCGGGCGCGGGGATTGGCGGAGCCGCGGGTTTGAAGGGGCGCGCGGCGGGCGCGGCGGTTGGCGCAGCGCGGCCCGTGCGGGAGCCGCTGCCCGGCCATGGCCGCGGGCTCCGTCCCGACAGCGGCGCGCTGGGAGCGCAGCCCCGACGCCAACCCCGGGCGGCGCCGGCGATGGGGCGCCGAGGAGGACGCGGACGATGGCCCTGCCGTGCTAGTCCTGAGCCACTTCGCCCGGCCGCCCTTCCTCAGCTTCGGCCGCCTGCGGGTGGGCGCTTCCCGCACGCTCCTGCTGGGCGTCGACAACCCCAACGAGGAGCACACCGACGTGGTGGTGGAGCGCTTCCCGGCCGCGGCCAAGGGCTTCAGCATCGAGCACCGCCGCTTCGCTGTGCAGGTGCGGCGGGGAGCGGGGCCGGGTGTCTGAGCGGGGACACGCAGGGGGAGACCCCGAGCCGTGCCCGGCGGGGGCGGGAGGCGAGGGAGGAGCGGGGCAGGCGCCGGTTGCGGCGTGGTCCTGCCCCCGGGGGCAGCCACGGTCTCCGGGGTTTTGGGGCAGCCCCGGCTGTGGGTGGTGGGGTGTGCGTGCCGCGATCGCCCCAAAGGGGTCCGAGCCCTCGGTGGCGGGGGGGCTGTCAAGGCTGCATCCCGGCTCAGTAGAGGGGTGTGTGCGGCAAGGTGCAATAAACAAAGTGAAATTAATTGTTCTCCGGGAATCTGGTTTTAAAGAGAGAGACGGAAGGGTAAGAAGTGCTTAAACAGTGACCTGTCAAAAAGTTTGAGGATATATGTTTGGGGAAAAGTCTGAGAGAGCTTTTGAACAGGATGCTAATTCACTGTTCTGCACGTTAATTAAATGAGACGACAGAGAGCAAAGCAGTCTTAAGCTAGGAATAAATATTTACGATTCTCGAGGAAATATGAAGTGTGGTTAGTCCAATCAATGCCACTTTTTAAAGGGACAGTTTAGACAAACATATAGCTACGGTCACCTAGACTGTCCAGAGTCTGTGAGAGAAGAAAAAACGCTTTGGGAGATCTCTTGCAATGATGGGTTTATGAAACCAGGCTGAAGTCTCAGTATGAAGTATTTGAATAACAGGTTCTTGTAGTAATTAATGAATTGTAAGGTATGTATTTACATGCAGTGTCTTTATTTATTTATTTTTATTCAAACAGCTTGTATGTCAAATCTCATCTTTTCCTGTTGTTTGACTAAAAAATTTGACACTTGTATTTAGGGTCAGCCAAGGTCCTAAAATTAACCTCTGATTATTCATCCCACTATATTCAGAATTACTCAAGAGGACTTACTTGGTTAATATGTGCAAAAAATCATGTAATTTCTTCTATTTACCTTTACTCAAATCCTGTCCTTTTTATGTGTTATATTTATATATATTCTTGCTTGTTCTCCACTGTAGTTTCATTAAGAAGCATATGTCCTTTCAGTTATATGACATTTTTTATAGTGATTGCTTAAATTTACCTGTCAGAGGTGGGAAAACTGACCTTTAAATGTCTAACAGTTGTGTATCATATCACATTGTCGGAATATATGTTACTTCTATTTGATATTTTCGTTTCATTTGATTACTTTAATGTTACATAAGTTTACCTAAATGCTAGGTATTGAAATTCCTTTTTCTCCAATAGTCAGGACAAAGAATCTTTGTTTCTGTGACATGGACACCATTAGAAGAAGGAAAAGTCAGAGAACTGGTAACTTTTCTTGTTAATGGCGTTGTAAAACACCAAGCTGTGCTCCTCGGTGCTGCTGAGCAGCCCCCGAAGAAAAAGGTGAGTTTATGGTGTCTTAATTCTTTGGCATAGCTGATGCAGATATTGTTTTTATTACTAGAAAATTCAGTGAAGGAGAATTAAAAATTGATAAATAATACTGTCTGTGGAAATGCCCATTGTCCTCAGTTCTTTCCCACTGGATTGGAAAGTAGGTGCCGATGCTTAGAGAATAAAACTAAAACACAACCAAATAAACTGCTTTCAAGCCTGGAAATAACATATTGTGAATTTTGTATTAGGTGTTCTTTCTATAGTTTTTTTAAACTTTGAATAAATATGTTAGTAATGTTCACTTTTACGCATAGAAGTATTTAGGAAATCAGCACACTAACTTTTATTTATTGTTCTTTTTCAGAGGAGCCTTTGGGATAAATTAAAAAAGAAAAACTCTTCAGAAACCTCTGCTGCAATCAAAGTTAAAAAGAATACTTCAGAAATAAAAAATGTTGATAAAACATTTCAAGTTTCTCAGAAGGTGGATAGACTTAGACGTCCACTTCAGGCATGTGAAAATCAGAATACAGTGCAAAATAATACATCCCCAGGAAATGATGCTCTTCTTGGCTCAGAAAATCAGTTACCTCCATCTCCCATTGCACCAGTGCCCGAGGAACATCATAGTGCAGTTAGCACACCCCTTGCAATGAGAAGATCTACTACATTTGCAGATATTGCTGCCTCTGTAAATGAGGGGTTATTGCCTCAGATAGACAGCCATAATGTCGAGAGATGTGTTAATGAGCACAACGAATTGCAATCTCAAAGTGTCTACAGTTCTGCTGGATTAGCACAACTACCAATTTCAGACAATGGAGAAGTTCTTAATTATACACTCTCACCAGTTTGCACTCCAGAACACTCAGCATATGCACCTGCTCTAAGTACAAGGAGAATTTTAAGTCCAGATGCTTTTGTAAATGGCAATTATCAAGTGGATATAGACACAACAGAGCAGCCCTTTACAATTCTGTCACCTGATCAATTTGTGAAAGACAGTTTGCCAGATAAGCAATCAAAGACTCCTAAACCTGAGGCAGCACTAATATCATCTACCTCAGAGACTTATGTTGTAAAGAGATTTCTACCCTCAAAATGGAGCAAGGATGGAGATGTAGAGACAGAAACTCCTGTTTGCATAGAACACAACTTACATGAAATCTTTGACATGCACAATGTAACATCACTTCATGATGATAAACCCGAAGAAAATCACGGCAGTTCTTGTTCTGCAGAGGAACCTCAGACTGATAATTCTTCTCGGAGAGAACAAATGAAAAAACGTCCAATTCTTTCTGCCACTGTCATAAAAAATAAACCTGGTGCTACTGAAGAAACAAGAGCAGAAACCTGCCAGCCAAAATCAAAAAAATCCCTTAATAAAGCAATAATAGAATGTGCTAATGTGGTGCCTGTCCGTACAGAAGCAGAAATATCCAAACACCTGCCAGTTGCAGGTCCCATTTCATCCGAAAGTAAGGGTCACAGCGACAAAGTAAATTCATCTCCTACTGGATCAACTTCTTTGTGTCGTAAGAGGAAAAGTGAAACCTATGTAGAAAATAGTAGAGTTACAGCTCCAGTGTATGTGGAAGAAGTGGAAAGAAAAAGAGCTCTTACATCTGGCATGGGCAATCAAACACATACAGCTATGAGACCATCAGCCTTCAAACCCACAAACCGAGAGAAAACAGGGCAGAGAAAGAAAGCAGGTGAGCAGTATTTCTTACGTTTACCATTTCCTGAAAGATGCCTTTGATTATGTAATGTGTATAGCAAACTGAACCATTTGGCAGCAGTCAGAAATATTTTATATCTATGAATGTTGGGTCTCTGCAATTTGTTAGACATCTGCATTTTAAAAATTGAAAACTAGATTAGAGTTTTGGTTATGTCATGGGCTTCAAATTTACTTTATTCCTGTGTAAGTTAATGACAATAACAGGAAAAGTATCTGACGGTTCTTCAGCAGAGCCCTTGTTATGTAATTCTAATTTACTAGAAACTTACTGCACAAGATTTGTGTTATGTACATTTACCATTGTGATTATTTGACTCCATTGCTGTTGTAACATGTTTTCAAATATAGAATTGTTAAGGTC